>CM040129.1:196162409-196762409 GCA_022559845.1 Amorphophallus konjac
TGGGACCCAATGGTCGACTTGCGGTTTCGTGAGTATCCCAGACACCCCGAGAGTTTTGTGTTCGTGTTTTGAGGGTGTCGGGAGGACCATGTTATCTCGAATAGCATGCCCGTAGGTGTGGTGGGTCCGGGTGACTCCGCGTATTCCGGGCTTTCGTGTTAACGCTCGATCGAGTCACCGTGTATCGGTGTGTGTGCGGTGGGCTCTCCCCCGCATGTCGCCAGTTTCTTTGGATTGTGATTCCCTCGTGGGCCAGGTGTTTGGCCTTGGACTGCGAGTCTAGTTATCCGACATAGGGCTGGAGGTTTCCCGCTTTCTCTGGGATGGGGAATCGGCGTGGCGGCTTGTGTGCTGCCCTTAATGAGTATGTATCATTTGTTTGGAGATGGGCACTGGCCCAATTTGGGTCCATACTCTTAATGAGTATGTATCATTTGGTTATATTTATAACTAACTAATAATTAATTGTAAATTTCTTCATATCTTGAGTTTTGTACTTATCATTGAAATTACTAATGTAAACTTTTACATCATTTGCAGATCATCATGGACGGACGGCGTCACCCTGCGTGGGAGCATAGATACTCTGTTGAGGGTGATGGACATGTGCACTGTAGATACTGCGAACATCGCGTCACCAGCATACACAGGTTTGCGGAGCACCTGGCGGGAGTGGGACGCGATATTCGTGCATGCGACCGAGTTTCGGGATATGTCCGACATTCCTTTCGGACACAGTTACAGGATAGATACGGTTCTCGTAGCACACCCATGACATCTTATTCTACGTCCCGGGTACCCCCACCACGAGCACAGGGTGGAGCAAGATCTTCCTCCACGTCCAGAGTTCGAGCAGCACCAGTCGCACATGATAGAATTGAAGCTATAGATGTAGTGAGGACTTTTTTTTATAGATTTTCATGTACCCTTACCGCAGCACACGACCCATCATTTGTGCAGATGGTTACATATTTTCAGTCTCACCCACACGTACCTCCACCCACTAGGATAGAGTTAGATTATACGGGTGATCAATCTCATGTATCTGATGATGAGTTTTGGGATTCAGGTTTCACTGATGACGAGGATTAGTGAGTTTTGGGATTCGGGCTTCACTGATGACGATGATTAGTGAGTTTTGAGATTCGGGCTTCACTGATGACGATGATTAGTGAGTTTTGGGATTCGGACTTCACAGATGAGGAGGATGAGTGAGTTTTTGTATTTTATACTTCATGAATGAATGTCGTTATTATGTCACTGTTTACTTTAACATATTAAGTAATTTAAATAAATTTTTTATGTATTATATATAATCGGATGTTTAATTAAGCGGTGTAATATGTTATTTTTATATAATTAATTATGTGTAAATTAGTATGGATCTATTATCATAAAAAAACTTTACATTCTAATATTTTTAAATATATATAACATTTAATCTTTAAATAAAATTTTATTAAAAATTAAAAAAATTAAAAAATCACGCGTCGAGAGCCCGAGAGGACGGACCGAGTCGCTGTGCGACCCGGCCGACCCGACTCATCCCGCGTCGAGACCGGGTCGACCGGGTCGACCGGGTCGACAAATCTTGGATAATATTACTTAAGCGACGATAAAAACTTGAGAGTATAGAGCAGAATATGCAATTTGTTTTACGAATGTATGAAATTATCTCCAAAAGCCTTCTAATTAATTATCACCAAACTCCGGGGGCAAAGCCGCAAAAGCCTCACGGTTCCGCTCTTTCTCTTCCACGTCCACGAGGCTCTGATGTACCCTTGAGACGCGTCCAGAAGTTTATCCCCGGGTGGGCCACACCTCAGTTGGGCGAGAGACCGATGCGGGGCCGACGGGCGTTTCAAGAGTGAAAAAAGGGTGGGAAACGCCGGCCTTCCCCTTTTCCCAATCTCGCCGTGGCGCGGTGGTAATGGGGAAGGGATAACCCCGAAACCCTAATTTCGCCCTCTCCCTACCGCTCCATCTCCCGCAGATCGGCAATGGGGAAGAGGGCCTGTATCAGGATGGAGCTCCTGGACCGCTTGCGGGCAATCCAGGACGCGGAGGCGGAGGAGGACGACGAGGGCGGCGGGTTCCCGATGCCGTCGTCGAGCCGGCAACGGGTCCATCGGTCCAAAGAGGAATGGTTCGTTCCTTCTCACTTCATCCTCTCTCGTTAGTTGTTCCTAGGATTCTTTTCTTGGTTCTTGAACAGAGTTTGAAGCGGGAAAGTGTTCTCGGGTGTGCTCTTGTATCAAATGGGGGTTTGTTCCAACATTCTGCCTATGTTTATGTCGGAGTGAGATTACATGATCGATGAAGGGCTGGGGGATATGGCAGGGATTTGGTGGTGGAAGAGAAGCCTTTGCCCCGCAACCCGGGAAGCTAAAAAGAGGGTTCCCTTTCATGGCGCGTGTACAATTGTTCTCTTCACTTGTCACCCCCCAGGAAGAGAGGACTACTATTAGCAGCATTTCTGAGGGCGAATGGGGTAATGTCTTTGTTTTGAATCTTGGATCAACTCCACCACCGGAAATGCTTCTTCATGCAAACATGGGGTGGGCACAGTATCCCCATTGCTGCAGAATGTCCTTGCCACCTCTTTATCCAAGATAAGAATGTCAGCGAAGATGATGCATCCACTTTAGTAATCCTTCACTACTCAACTGCTATTGTGCGGTTTGTTTTTCTAAACCTCAGTGGTCATTGTTATAACACCTTTAGGGACGTTTTTTTGGTTTTTATTACCAGAACAACACTGTCATGAGTAAAAACACTAGCTTTCTTGGTTGGTGGTTCGGTGATATGAATCATACGCTGAATAAGGTTTGTTTGTTTCATCGTAAAACACTGTAAAACTCTGTAATTGTTTTTATTTTACAATGTTCTCCAGTCATTCGTTTGATTGTAAATTAGTGTAAATTGGATTATGTGATCCCACATGGCACTAAGATTCTCTTGTTATGGTTCACCGTCCATATCCACCAAAAACTTGAACCGGAGAAAAATTAGTCGAAATCACAACTAACCAAAAAGAAATCTTATTTTATTTCACGGTCATTCAAACAAAATAGTTCTGGTTTTAAAATAGAGAAATACTTTGGTTTTAAAACAGATGATTCTAAAACTTGAGAATTACATCAAAACAAACAACACCTAAATCAATTTTCTGTTGCAATGATGTGTAAGTATTGCATTTGATCATTTCTTTCCAACGTTCACCATTTATCCCATTTTCTTTCTTCAGGTTTGCAGATGCCTTTAGCCTCTTGATTCATTTGCCAAAGGAAATTCATATCTGGTGTGGTTGCTGCGAGTTGATGGGACCTCTTATAGAAACCTTTCATGACTTCTTCAAGGATAAATGCAATGACTCACCTCTCAAACTGCTATGGAAAAGAGTCTCTCTAGAACTTGGACAGTGCACCCAGTGTGTTTGTCAACACCATCAAGCTCAGGAAACATTCAACATTGAGTATGAGTCTGATACTGTTGGACCACTTCTTAAAACTTTACAATGTCTTGATGAAGAAAGGGTTGTAGAACACCTCAAAGCGATTAATACAAGAATGGCCAGAAGAGAGTATGATCCTGAGTATCACAGTTCTGAAGTTGTCAGCATCATGTTTGAGGTATGCGCCGCTTTTCATTTGCTTCCTTATCTCTTAGAATGTAAAGGATTGCCAAGGAATTTCCTTTCTTTTTTCTTTTTATGATTGTCCAAGGAATTTCACTTCTTTTTTCCTTTTGTCTTATTTCAGCATAAAAGTTGTCAAGGCACACCCCTTTTATTTCTCTGTATTGTATAATGCTACCGCGAATTTCAAAAGGGAAGCAAGACTGGAAGATAGGCTATTTTCTTTTGTTTGTGAGATAGTGGCTTTTTGGGCAAAGCAATTATGTAAAGTGGAGTCTCATAACTCCTCCCTTTTTTTTGGGATTGGGGAGTTAATTGGGAACACCTTTTTGGTGCGGTGGTCCCTTTTGTAAAGGGGTTTTGAGAGCTGTTACCTGATACCTGTGCATCCCTTTCTTCTTTTATATATACTTGTGGTACCATCCACGTTTCAAAAAATAATGCAACCGTGAATTGTTCTGAATCTTCTGATGCTAATGAGCTTTTCTACTTCCATCATCTCATGCCTTTTTTTATAACCATTTTCAGGTGTTAATGTTTCCTACTTTATTAGATGATCAATCATTGGCTAGTGAGTTCCAGGTCTTTATTGAAGCAATTGATAATTCTCATGAATTAGAACTATCTGGACATCAACAATATCTGGTATTTTGTTACCTTGAAACATGTTAAGATTTTGTGGATATGTGTCCTTGTTGAATTTGTCATTTTGTTCTGATTGTCTGAATTTCTTTTTGTTTTGGATACTTATCTTATCTGCTACTTTTTAGGGAGTGTACGCTCTCCTTTTCCTTAAGAGTTCTAAAGCTCGAGCTATTGGTCTTCGTTTGGCACAATCCATGGGAAAGTTGAGGTAGGTCAAAGTAATATTTCAATTTGAAGTTCAACAATAGATTTCTAAACCCTCCCAAATCACCCTAAAAAAGGAAGAGGAAAAGAAAAAGAAGAGGAAAAGCAATTGAAGAAATAGAAATAATTAGAAGGAAATAGTTTTGATTTTAGTTGGCACTAATTATCACATTTCACACATCTGAAAAAACTGTCAAAAATTCCATTTGAAGGTTTGTAATGTGATTTGCAAAGCACACTAAATCCTGTGAAAAGTTGATGAGATATTTCTTGTATGGGATTTTGAAAAGATGTATAGTTTAGGACAATGCACTTTTTCTCTACTGTTTTTTTTTTTAAATTTGGTACATAGAAAAGAAAGAACTGAAAATATGCATAGGAAATGCCAGAAAATCAATTGGTTTTGCTGTGCTTGTCTTCCTTAAAATACATACATGCATGCACACGTGCATACACAACCATCTTGGCAGATCTACTATCATTCTTCGAGATGACTATAAATTGAACCTTTGCATCATTCTCTCTCAGGGATGTCAGTTTCGGCTGAAACCGATACGTTTCGGCCGAAACGTATTGGTTTCGGCTCTGGACGATCCGAAATCGGACCTGCTCATTGTAGCAGGTCTGAAACTTAAAAATATTATTTGTTATGTTTCGGGAGGAATTGGGTTCGCCTGGTTTCGGGCATTTCGGCCCGACACGTTTCAGTTTTGGACCTGCTATCCTAACAAAAATATTATTTCATTGTGTTTCGCGTGAAACCGAAACTGCCATCCATGTCCTCTCTCGATTAAGGTTAATGTTTCACTGATGTATACTGGTAATATTATTGGGTATTGATGATATTGCACGTTTGTCTTGAATTTTCAATACCCAGATTTTGCCAGACACTGCCTTATTGCCGTGTCAACCCTCCATTTTTAAACATACAAGAATATTGCTAGCCGTAATTATCTTCCATTAGCTTCTGTTCTGTGATCAAGCTCGCATCCAGTCTGTCTCTGTCCCCTCCTTATTGACGTTTAATTGCTCAAATGATTATGAATCTTAAATGCCAAGCATGTTCTGCACTGCATTGACCTTACCAATTGCCATCCTGAGTATGATGTTCGAGTTCAAAGTACATGTATGGTTGATCATCATAATGGATATATGATTGATACGGAATTCACATATTCTTGATGATGCACTAGTGATTTGGTGAGGAATGGATGGTTTTATTCACTTTAGTTATCTGGATGATAATTGGGATGATTACGATATTTATCATGCTGTTTTCTATATTTTGAAAGTGTTTATCATACTGTTTTATATATTTAATTATTAGGGAATACATATGCTAGGGATTTTAATATGTGACCTGCTAAATAACTTACATACATAGAGAGAACACCCCGTGTAAATTCTCAGCATATTTATTTGCTTCTTTGCATTGTATCTTGTCATGCGCCATGTTAGCATGTTTCAGACAGGTCAATCCCCTCTCTTTTTCCTGCTCACCTCTTTTGACATTTTGGTCTATTGAAGTAATTAATAAATAGAATATTGTATAAGCTATGCACCTATGCACTCTGCTGATGCTTACTTTATGCACTCTGCTGATGCTTACTTTAAAATTAATTTTAATAGATATTGAAGATTTCCTGTCTTTGCAACTTGACATTCACTGTGGGGTATCATTGCTTGTCTTGTGTTTAGGCGGGCAACAGATTTGGAACCCTTGCAACCATTGTTGAAGAAATACATTGGGCTTTTGGAGATAGAGGTGTTGCCTTCAAGTTCAGAGGCTTCTAGGCCAAGAGTTCAGCATGAACGGCTAACTGTGTGGCTTGGAATTAAAACATTGTAACTGATTTTAATTCATTTTTTCTTGCAAATCCACTTCTTCTTTCTCTCTTTTCTTGATAAACTGGTGGCACATTCCACTAATTTTATTTATTATTAAAGGGAGTTGCATGCAAGAATTTTGAGGTGAGATGCTTTTATAAACCATCACTAGAGGCCCTGCTCGGCAGCAAACTGTGGAACCAATGGTTGCACAGGGAATGCTGTCTAAAGCCTTCTGGCATGATCCAGACAGGGCCAGAGGAATTTGAGATTGATTGCCTCAAACAACTAACTGCTAAACCTGTTCTAGAAAATAACATATTAGATAAAACAGAAAATGCAATATGTATAAAACAGATTTCCACTACCCAAAGAGAGCATACAAAGAAACTCTGCCGAAGGCATGAGATTTCCCATGAATAATAACGACCAAGCTGCAGATGCCCAGCACTCCTGCATTACTAGGTATAGAAAACTCCTCGGATAATTTATCATCAACTTACATTTCAGAAAATCAAATGTACCTCAATAGAAAAAATGTACCTCCTTTATTGCAATAAAATTGGTGGTACAATCCTCCTTTTCCCTATTTGAAATAGAAAAAAGGTAGAATAATATCCAAGAAGGTGCAGATTAATGCGGTTCTTTTTTTCTGAAAGGACAAGGATGTTACATGGGAGCTATAAGCCCGTATGTTTGAAAAGCAACCTTGCTTAGACACGTATCTGAATCACTGAAATTGATGCAAGAGAATTTCCTGAAATTTAACATATGCATATGACTTGGGAGATGGGCAAATGGAATTCATCTTCTAAGGGGAAAAAGAAACTAATGCCATGTTGTTTGTATCTTCCCCGTGTAGTGCCATGCTGGTCTTATTTCTGTTATTATGATTTAATCCTCTTTTCTGATTTGATTTTATTGAAAAAGAAGTAGGTTGTATCACCAATTTTGTTACAGAATAGAGGATTTTTCTGAAATGTTCACGAGATGTTTGGCCGGCCCATTTTTTTTTTTTGAAAAGTGGATGGTACCCCAATTGTACTAAATGAATAGGAGAAGGGATACACAAGTGTAAACAGTCAGCTCCCAAAACAATCCCTATACAAAATGTGCATGCCCGAAGGGAAATCCCTATCTATTCCCCAACAAAAGGAAAAGAGAGGAGTTATGGGAGTCCACTTTATCGGTGATTTGGGGTTGATCTTAAGTGGATGGCTTTACTCAAGGGGAGCCCAAAAAAAAGAAAAAAAGTGTACAATTATGTAAAAAGAGTAATACGCCAGGCCTTCCAAAAAAATCCCATTCACACCGCTCACTCAAAGGATCCCTGCATATACAAAAAAGATGTGGCTCAGAAGAGAACCCTACATCCACATCAAGATGGTTTGTTTGAGCTATGTACAAAGACTACTCAACTAAATAAGAAGTAACAGCATCCATCCCTTCCAAAATCTGGCCTAGTAGCTGACTTAAGTCACCAATGAAGGAAAGAATCTGATCTGTTCTTCTGCTCTTGCTCTGAGCACATGAAGCACCATCCAACAAACATGCTTGTCACTCCCAAGTCACCATTGTCTGCGCCAGTCGATCAGCAATCCAATTTGATGGTGGGTGTTCATAGAATCCCTGTCCGCTGAAGGAGAGCTGTCCAGACTGACTGAGATGAACGTGACTAACCATTAAAAAAAAAAATCCCAAGTCCCTCAGGTTTTGTATTGTCATTTGCTTATACTTTTTTTGAAGGTTGTCATTTGCTTATACGTGGTATTGAATGTTACTCCTCTCAGCATTCTAGGCCATTATCTGAGGGTATATTTTGTAATTTGAAGGCTTGGGTTTCTAGAGGCACCAGCTTTTGAAGAAGGGATTTTGGAGAAGTATCCCATTTTTCTGAGTATCGTACTGAACCATGTCAGTGATGATACTCCTGAGTTCTCCTATGCAGTTACTTGCCTAAAGCTTCTCTTTGAAATGCTTGGTATGTCTCTTGGTTGCTTATTACATGGTGGCAAAGTTTATTATATGGTCAAGCTGAAAGATCCTGTATCATTTTTCTTTCTGTTTAGGCTGTAAACTTTGGTTGAGGACAACATTATCACCAAGTGTGATGCGCAACACTCTATTGGGTCAGTCTTTTCATACACGTAATGAAAAAAGCCACAAAGAGATTTTTGATCTTTTTCTGCCGTTTTTGCAGGCATGTTTCACCATTACCATATTTATTTCCAGAAAACCTTCTTTTCGAGGGTTTTCTTTTGTTCTTCTTATTGCAATATTGATGCCTTACTGTATAAGTTCACTAATACGGCCTAAATTGTCTGCTTAGTCTCTTGAAGCTTTGCAAGATGGTGATTATGAAAAGCAAAGAAGACATGTGCTGTATTTCCTTCTCCATCAAGTAACACATAGCGGTAATTTTAGTTGTTTGATGAGGAAAAATGCTTGCAAGGTTAGTTACTTCCTTGCATAACCTATACAATAAAAAAAATAATGTTGCTGGTTAAAGTCTATGTTCCACTTTTCCCGATGTTTCATAGATTCAAGTGGATCTCAACTACCTTGGTCTTTATTTCAGATTGCTCTTCTTATTGTGCACCGAGGGTACACGATGAATCCTCCTTGCCCACCATCTGAATGTGCACATATGTGGTATATACTGAACATATTTTTTTATTTGTTACCATGTGACTTTATTTTTTCCCCTATAGACGCGTTCTGTTGCTATCTACAATACCAGATTTAGTCAGGAAGGCCTACCTATAAACAATTATCACTTATTTTACTGCTTAAACCTAAACATCTAGATGCATCATTGTGCAAATGCTTGTGTTATTGTTGTTCAATGTAAAATAGTTTCAAATTCATTATGTTCAGCGTCTCCATATCTTTATTAGGGTGTCGAAACTTCAGAGTTGATTGTTGTTGGCAGCTCAAAATAGATCTTGATAGACCTAGTCTGAATCTGGCCTATTTCAGCTGATTTTCACACATTACAAGCAGAAAAAATAGGAAAATATGCTTTTACTGTCAAATGACAATTTAGATTGAGAATAAATAAGTATTTATGCATATGCATTGGCAGAAAAAAACATATGGTGGGTCTAGTCCGGCTTCATGCCAAACGTGTTCAGGGTGCAGTCATGGTTCATCAGGCAATTGCAGGTGGTATCTGTTGAACATCGGGTACATGATCAAACATGTGTTACTATTGGTGGCTTATACTGCTAGATGTAGCACATGTTTTATGTTGCTGTGTTTGTGGAGGTCAAAACAGCTGCAGCATTTGTGGCAAGGAATATTTTAAAAAAAGAGACAGACAGGGAGAAACATCCATTTTATGGATTTTTCTGGGCTGTGGATTACAGGATACAATCAAACATGTGGCATGGGGCAGTAGCCCATGCTCAGAGTCTCAGATTGCAAGAGTTGAGTGTTCTTTTGTTTTTCTTTCCTTTTCTCCCCCTTCCCCCTTTCTGCAGCTATCCAATCAGTCACGATTCATGGTTTTAAGTCCATACCTTTTGGGTAATTTTATCATCATGGTTAGTCCATCAACGCATGGCCAATTTATTGTGTAAATGATGCTCCGATGTGGTGTTGGATTCCTTTAACCGATTGCTACCAAAGTATCACACAACCTATTTGCTGAGGCTAATTCATTAAATGCTTATTGTAATTGCCCCAAAGGGAGGTTTTTTTTCAGTCCATAATGGACTTATCTTTGCATGGATTGGCAGATTTCATACTGACATGATTTGGATCCAAGCTGAGATTGAGAGAAATGGGCAGTTCAATCCTATTGTAAGAATTGTAATTGGGCAGATTTTGGATGAATGCTTGCCCTGAAAAACATCTGAATCAGTTGATCCACACGTGAAACTGAATTTTGGCATTTTTATCCATACTCAGTGTTAACCAATATTACATAATATTTTAGGTGGGAAAACCTACTAGTTGCTCCTTATGAGTTGGCCATAAGTGTTGCACCTTTAAGCTTTGCTTGTCCACATTTATTGCCACGGCTGCATGGATGGATTTGACAGAGAAGTTTTAGAATGATTTCCCTGAAACAATCCTATTGTGATCCCTCAGTTATTGCTTTCAAATAATCTTTTTAACAGTAATATTTGCGCCACAGTTTTAATTTGGACAGTTGGGCCCTATTTGGTAAAGGGTTGGGGTTATCCTCTTCTGTCCCAGTGGGATAAGTTACCCAAGAATAATTCATGTTAGAGCTTGTTTGCACATGGATTTATCCAGTTGGAGTAGGTGGGTTAACCCACTTTGAAAAAGTTGTAATTCGTTGCAAAAAGGTGTAATAGGGTGTTGGATTTGACATGAATTGGTGGGTAATAGCCATTTGTACCCCTGCTTTCACATGAAACACTGCCAACCCACTTGCTTGGTGCCTCACCCTGCATATGGTTGTGTTCCACAAGACTTTCAATGGGACCCCTTGTTTTAGAAATAACCAAGACTCAACAAACCTATTGATGAAAACAAATTCTGAATTTATTAAGAATAGCAAACAATCAGAATGTCCTCGGGTTCCTGTATTTGGAAGATTCACTATGTTGGTTCACTGCAAACGTAATTCCCCACTCCCCCCTCCTTATGTGGGGCTCCTCTGGCTCGGACAAGAGTGACTTGGCCTTCAATTCTGAGATCGTCTGGTGGAGGACATACATCAGGAATGTCCAGTTGACACCTGCCCGGCTGACCTGTCACGGAATGGCAGAGGACCTTCTGTACGAGGTGCAGGATCTGTGCGATCTCCGTGGCCTTGGCGGAGAACTTCACAAAGGGTTTCACTGCCTCCATGTGGAGCCGGAGATCAGCACCATCGGTCAGGTGTTGGCCTGTACGTTGGAGAACCGGGTGAGGCTGTGGATGCAGCTGGGGCCGGAGATGGTGGGCAGCATGCCGGGGTGGCCGGTGAGGTAGCCGTAGGTGGAGGCGGCGTAGCCGACAAACTGCTTGGTGTGGAAGGCGAGGAGTGGCGGCAATGACACGGGTGGCGAGGGTGGTGACAGAGATGTTCACCACGCCAAACATGTACTGGATGCCTGCGCAGACCAGCGTGCGTGCGGTGAGGGGGTTGCAGTCAACCGTGTCCTCGATGGTGTGGGAACCCTCTGCCATGATTGGGAGCTTTAAGCAAATCAGAGTGAGCAGAAGAGAAGTTGGGAGTGTGGAAACCCGGGAGGGGGTGGAAAAGACGTACGGCCAGGCAAGAGGACGCCCTCCCATGTGAAACAAGGGCAAAAGCTGGAAACCGGGGTTAACTGCCCTGGTTCTGCTATCGGGGCTGGAACAGGGAACCCGGGGTTAGCCCAGAGTCAGTCCAGGAATAACTTACTTTGTCCTTCAATTTGCTTTACATCACCAGAATTACATCATTTTGGTTGATGATGGCAGCATATTTGAGGAGAAAAATGAATTTTCCTTCTTGCGAGGTACATGTGCACACAAATGCTCACATTGTTGTTCATGAAGCATGCATATGCTGGTTTCTATGTTTGGTTGTTAGCATGTTTATCTTACTATTTTCTCAATTGCCTCCTGCACTGTTATGGAACTTGCTCTTCCCATTCCCAAGCTTCTAATAGTAAGCTAAACTAGTGTTTTAATATGGGGTTCTGAATCTTGGCAAGCGTATCTTTACTGGTCCAATGCGACTAGCAATAATCTGGTTCTGAACTATGCAAGCTGTAGTTTCCATGTTTAGAGTCTAACATAGAATGAAATATATCCTTTCAAAGGACTGTAACATATTATCTTTACTACCATTTAGCAGAGGCTACTTTTGCAAAATTGCAGAGGACTGTAGGTATGTGCTATGTCATTCAACTTGGCTTTTGAGCAGCCCCAGGTGCAAACATTTTAAGTTCTACTTGGGGTATGGTCATTTGAACAATCTGTTGAAACTTGATAACTTTAAACTATTTATAGAATTTGATGCCTTGTTGTCTCAAGTCTTTCTACTCTGGGAGTGTGGCTGCATGGCTCTGTACATGCGATATGTGCTTGCATGTGTGATAAGACATCACTGATTACCCGGTAACTCGCTAAGTTGGATTTTCCTTCAGTTTTCTAAAATTAAAACATATGAAAGCAGAATTTTTCTCTTATATTTTACTTAAATTTTAGTAGCATCTGAGGGGAATATGTCCATGCATTCTCATTGGAAATTTTAAAGTGTACTTTTGGAAATTATAAACTCATGTACACGAACTATATTGTTCAATTATACGAATCTTCACGTGTTGAGCAGGGGCCCATCTTTGGTTTATTCTTTGAAGGATTCATCACTTCACAGCTCTCTACGTCAACCAGCATTTGATCTTATGCAAACTATCATAGTCTCTGATGCTGCTGCTTTGGTATCTCTAACATTGAAGTATCATTCAGAGTCAAGTATTGATATGACTGTGTACACCGATTTCAATTGTGATGAAGATGATATTATTTTTTCACATGGTGCTGAGGAAATTGAAATCAGCTGCTGGAGTGAATTCAGTGTCCAGCAAAAAGTTGCCTCTCAAGAATGCATAGAGTGGAGATGTGTACCCATGCTATGGCTTGATGTTTTCGTTGAAATAGATCCCTTTATTTTACCAATATCCTTTTCCAAGGCTGTTGTGTGGGCTTTATCCCATTTTTCCGTGGTGGATCCTGATTCTAATGTGGCAAATGAAGTCCCATTAAGAGATTGGTTGACAACATATGCTGGAGAGATATTAAGCTCACTTGTATGGGAGGTACCTAGTGGTTCAGATGATGGTGGAGAAGGAAGAGAGTCAAAAAATTCAGTTAAGGCATCATCTTTGTGCATCCCTCTAATAAGAGCATTCAAAAGGTTCATAATGTTTTTTAATAAATTCTGTGTTTCTTTATCTGAATCAAACATTGAAATTTGTAGTCTGGACATTTCATTTTTTACTCTCTTTAAACTTTTAGTTTCATAGCTACAAATTATTTTGACAACTCTTTGTTTTAAGTTTGTTTTAGGTGTGCAATACATTTTGTGATCCAAATGGTACAACGTGAGCTTCAAAAGCAATTTACCTGGGAACCCAAAATGGCAGAGAGCTTGATCTTGTTGCTTGTAGATCCTCATGATGTAAGACTGCTAATATATGGCCTTATCGAATTTATATACTAATTATAATGGAGTAGAACTGCTAAGCTATAGATTATCCTTTCTATGACCTTTAGGGAAGAGAGATCTCTGCTCGTTGTTAATTTATACTTATCTCCTTTTTTGCAGGATGTGAGGCAAGCTGGTAGAGTTATATTGGAACATGTTTCAAAGACACATGGTCTTACTCCCGGTCTACAGTTTCTTTGTTCTAGCGTCTCTTCTATCTCCGCCATGTATTCGGGGTTGAAATATGTCTTAAGACAGGTTAAGCATTTCTTTTGAATCTATAACTGTGGATGCCGTTGATATCTAGAGAACATGACTTTTAATACTTCCACCTGTTCTTGCAATTAAAAGCCCTCTGAACCGTAGCCAATGATATCACCAATTTTGACCTTCTTTGCTTAGTAGGATGGTATTTCTGACTTTTTGTTCACCGTCTGGCCTATGCTTTGCTGGTAGAGCTGGAAAATCACTTATCCTCTATGAGACCTTCTTCCTCCCTTCATTTTCTAAGCTTTTCTAATATCTGTGGGAGCCTTTGAGGATTTCATCCTGTTTGTTTGAGATTTGCAAAATCTAGTAAGTAGTTTTCTAACAGCTTGCTAATGTCATTGGATTTCCATATAGTTCCATTCTTTACGAAGTTTCTTTGACTAGATACTTGGCACATTTTGTATTGTGTCGATGTCACAGACTTTTCTTCTGGTTAACCAACCCTTACTTGATGGGTAGATGATGGTGATGGAGATGATTCTGATAGACAGAAAGATGCCTTTGCCATCGGCTTAGGACTTTACCTTATTTCTTATTACCTTATTTCATATTTGCATTATTTATTTATCTATACTACCTTTGGGTTCACAGAAGCTTATGGGAATATTTACTCTGTAAAGCTACAGTTGTTGAAGCAATAGAAAGAGGGCCAGTGGATATGGAGGTGGACAAAACAAAGAGTTGCCTACTACAGGTGGAGGAAATGGGTTCAGTATTGCGACAGTAGTTTGGGGACCATCCACATGGTTGAAAGTTAAATATCTAGCATCGGATGCAGCGAAGTGGCACATCTATAGTAGTTGTCAATCGTTGTTCTTGGCACAAGGTTGGCTTGTTTTTTGTGGTACCAAGGTCAAGGTTTGCAGAACCAGAACCGGTCCCTGGACTGGTTATGATTCAGATAGGGAGCCGGTTGGTTCCAATGTTTGGGAGCCAGTTCCTTTAAATACATGTACATTAAAGTTTTAAGAAAGATGTAACCTTAATCTCAAGTTATTAGGGCTCAGTTTTAGGTTTAAACCCCAATCTCACTACATCAAGTGAGGTTTAACCCTAATCTCACATAATCATCATCATCAGAGCCTTATCCCAACTATTTGGGGTCGGCTACATGAATTCTGTTCCGCCAAAGATTTCTATCAAGTGCTATATTCAGATTTAAACCCAAAAAACTAATGTTCTTCCTAGTAACATTGCACCATCTCATTTTAGGCTTTCCCCGAGCTCTTTTACTAGTATCCACTAAGAGGCGGTCACATCTTTTAACCGATACTGAGTTAGGGCGACGAAGCACATGTCTAAACCACCTGAGTCTGTTTTCTCTCATTTTGCTATCAATTGGGATTATCCTCCTTACGGATACGCTCATTCTTAATCTTGTCTTTCTTAGTCTTGCCGCACATCCATCTCAACATCCTCATCTCTACTACACATATTTTGTGAATGTGTTCCTTTCGTACTTCCCAACATTTGGTATCATATAACAAAGCAGGTCTCACAGCCATTTTATAAAACCTCCCTTTGAGTTTCATAGACATACGATGATCATAGAGGACTTCTGATCCCCTTCTCCATTTTAACCAGTCTGTCTTAATCCTATGTGTAACATCGTCATAAATCTCCCCATTCTCTTGTATAATAGACCCTAAGTATTGAAAGCTACTATTCTTCAGAATGTTATGTCCATCAATTAGAATCATGTCTTCCTGTACCACTCTCCCATTACTAAAATTACAATGTATAAACCCTGACTTGTTCCTACTAATTTTAAAACCTTCTGACTCCAAGGCATGCCTCCAATGCTCTAACTTAGCATTTAAAGCATTAATACTCTCATCAATTAAGATAATATCATCTGCAAATAACATACACCAAGAGATATCATCATGTAATTGTTTTGTTACTTCATCCATAATTAAGGCAAAAAGATACGGACTTAGTGCAGAACCTTGATGCAAACCTATAGAAATTGAAAATTCACAAGTCTCTCCAGCAATAGTTCGAACACTAGTAATAGCACCTTCGTATATATCCTTAACCAAATCAGCATATCCTTGAGAGACTCATTTCTTTTTTAATGTCCACCAAATCAATTCTTTCGGTACTCGATCATACACCTTCTCCAAATCAAGAAAAATCATATACAAATCTTTTCTCATCTCTCTATATTTCTCCATTAGCTGTCATAATTTGAAAGCAATTTAAACCCTAATATCAAAGATATTTAAATTCTAATCTCACTTAATCTCATTAGATTTGAGTCTCTAATGACTTAAGTCTCTAATAGCCATTAAGATTGTTGGTTGAATTTGCAAATTGATTCAACACATACCATCCCCCATCATGGCGTCTCGGGGTGACGGGGGGGGGGGGGGGCATCCGGAGTCCCCTTCCGGGTGGCAGTGAGCCCTGTTGCTTGGAGTCCTACCTCTTTGAAGGTTGCAGGGGCAGGGCCTTCAGTCGGCCAGTCAAGCCTTCTTTCTATCTGGATTTCCGAGGTCCAAGGCCTGTTTGTTTCCGGTGCCTTCGGAGGGGCTCATGGTCTCTAGTTGCAAAGGCCAGGTGAGGTGCTTGGCATGCGGAAGAGAGGGGCGTATGCAGAGGTTTCGCGAGGGCGGTAGGAAGGCGGAAGTACATGGTGGGAGACCTCTATTCTATGCGGAAGTGGCCTTCAAGTCGCCTATGCCTCGGTTGCAATAGACCTTGCCGCCCGTCGCCTTTGTGGCTACAGTCCCTCCCTTGCTGTTGGAATGTATCCTTCGTAGGATCCAGTGGTTGGGCTGGTGCCTTTGGGTCTTACTTTTGGAGGGTAACCTAGATGTAGCTTTAGTCACGTCGATCCTCGCCCTGGAGGGAGTTGAAGGGGAGTACTGAGTGGTAGGGTAGGGCTTCCTAGCAGTCATGGTTTGCCATATCGGATCTCGACTTTGTCTCGGGGGGGGGGGTTGGAGAGAAGAAATTTCAGAGAGATCTCAGAAAAATCTCGGGAGTTCTGGTTCGATGATTTCATTTTTTTTCATATGTATACTCTATTGCTAAAATAATCGTAATTCTTTTATACTAACCACTCAATTTCACAAACATGTTTTTGTAATTGACAACTCAATTTTACCAAACAAAAAAGAGATACATAAAATGATACATGAATCACAAATTGAAGAATACATCAAAAATTATCGATAATAAGAAGAAGAGCGGTGCGTCTCAATCTCTCCACTCTCATATTGTCTAAAGTAATAACTCTGAACATGAGCACAATATTGCTCCCATGTCATCCTTTGTTCATACATCTGCATATACTTTCTCACATATCTATCATAATCTTGAACAGAAACGTGAACCTACACACCAATGCGTGGATAGAGGGGATACGAATATGTCACTTTAGGTACAGGTACAACAACTGGGACACGATATGGATATGCATATGGATTAGTGTATGATCCATATCCATATGACGAACTTGATGACTCATGTGTTGGATGCCCATATCTATAGACATTAGATGAACTTGATGAATCTTGGTGTTGATGGCCTCCATATGCTTGTCCAAATGAGAGATCCATAGAAGTGGAAGTATGTGAAAGGTCTTGTTCATCATCATCGTACAATCTATGTTGTCTTGATGTGCCTTGATCATTCTTTCTACGTTGATAACTTCGATACCCTCCATATGCCGGCTCAGATCCATGATCTTCATCTTGAGTAGCATTAGTGAAATGATCTTCTTCTGTGAATGGACTCATGTGACCAACACCTTCATCTCCACCTATCCCACCTCCATCACCACCTAACTCACCTCCATCACCATCATCTCCTTTATCACTTTTATCATCATGAGGATTAGAGACATCCATATCTGAAGGAGGATCGGTGTCATGGTGATGAGCAGCCTTCGAAGATGCATCAACAATTTGGTGTGTCACAACATCTACATCAATTCCTACCTCTCGTGCTGCATTACATATTTCTTCACATGGCCGGCCATCTTCTTCCAAAGTGTTGGAAGCAATCCATTCTGCATATGGGTTCTCCGGATCATCCATTTCATTCTCATCCAACAAGGTGAAATAGTCAAGTGATCATCCTCAGGATCACCTCCACATCCATACTCACCCTCCATTCTCTTTACCTTCAACTTCATATTATAATAGCAATACACGAGTTTCTTCAACTTTGTATACGATAACCTATTTCTAGGCTTTGTATGTATCAAGGCAAATGTGCTCCAATTCTTTTCACAAGGTAGCTGATGCAGTTTGTGATAAAACCCGAACTGCAAGTTGTCTAAGTGTAGGAGCATTTGTTCCATACATCTTCCACCACTCACCTGAAAATCAAGTAATCTAAGTAAAAATAATTTCAATAAATCTCAAAACATCACACTTTCAAAGAAAATAAAACCACTCAAATCCATCACTACTAATCTGGCCACATACTTTCCCTACTTGTTATAGCAGTCTTAGTCTAGAAAGAGGCTAGTGCATCTCTAAACTTAACAATCTATCAAGATAAATATAACAAGCATCTCGGTGTTAAAAAATATGATCTTAATGTAAATAACTTAAAATTACCTCATTGCCAAATTGTGCTCTCCTCTTAGATTTAGGAAGTAATTTCTCAAATACTTCATGCATGGCCTTGATCAAATACCCGATCATACTCCAATTCTTACTTATATTGATACTTGGGGTTAAGAAATCATGTCGATCATATAAAATCGTCAAGGAAAGAATTCATTATGTCTTTTAATAAATAAGACTAAATTGAAAGAGAAAAACTATTAAAATTCAAAGTTGAGTATTTACCAACCTTGTAGACAGGTGCATCAATAGATTTTAGCCATCTCTCATCAATAATCTTATGTACCCAAGTCCAATTTCTTAGAGAAGATACCTTGATGTCTTCCTTCATAATGATCATAGAATGGTATACTAAAACTATACTTGGATATCTCTCAGTATCCATAACTCTCAAAACTTGATACATTGACTCCATAATTTTTATTACATCTTTTGCATAATCCCAAAACATAGGAGTGCATATAATTTATTGCACGTTTTTTCCAACTGGGCTGGTGCTATACCGAGAATTGGACTATTCTGATCCAAGGGAAAAACTCCGCAGGCCATCTTTCTCCCTCACCAAACTGAGGGGCAAGATAATTTGTTGCAAATCGAGTAGCTCCAAGTCGAATTATATCTCGACCACAAGTTTTCGCCCTCGATTTACAATCCAATCATGAGTATATATAAATCCTGTGACAAGTCTACCCATATCCACGGCCTTCTTCACCATGTTGTGCTTTGTCACAGCCTTAAACATCAAATCAATATAATGTGCAGTGCATGGAGTCCAAAAAAGAGGGTACTTATTAGAGAACAATTTACCTATTTTTTGTAGCTGCTAGCATTATCTTTAACAATCTTTACAACTCTTCCATTTCCAATTTCTTTAACCTTGTCCTCCATCAACTTCATTATGTATTCATGATTTTTTTCCTTTCCTGCGGTATCGACAGAGTCTAGCAGAACAACATGACCTGCATTGTACAGTGTACACAATGAAATTAATGATGGACATTCTTGTAGGTCCTGTCCACCCATCACATAAAAGAGAGCACCTATGTGCATCCCAATGTGGTTCCAACTTCTTAATTTCAACTTCCATTTCAAGAACCAATTCATCGTGATATTTCCCTAAGATTTCCTTAGGGGTGAGTGGAAGTACTCCACGACCAAGTTGTTGAGTTTCAATTGTCTTATTCTTGAAATGATGGTCCCCTACAATATTGGCTGGAATGTGAATATAAACAATTTTCATACCATCTTTCCAAGAGACTCTTTAAATTTTCTTTACTCAACATTGATTGTATTCTTTGATGTTTGGCATCATCAGATTTGTATTTTCTAGACTCTATCTGTGGCTCAACAATCCTCATACTTGAATTACGGCGCATAAAATCAGTTATGCTCTGTTTGGCTTTCTTACCAGTTCCACTAGTACCAGCTCCAGGATCTGACACTTCTTCACAATCATCATCAGACTCACCGTCATCATCATTCCTTCCCATTTGATGCAACTCTTCCATAATATGCTCTCTATTTGACGTTTGTTTCATAGTTTTTTTGCCCCTCTTCTTTAGCTTCTTTTAGTTGTTTACAGACTTCAGGTGGACAACTCGGACACTTGGTTACATCTTGTTCTTTTTCTCCAATCAAATGATTCTTTAATCCTGTAACACCACCCGCCTTCATTACCTTACAACAAAAATTACCTTTCGACCCCATTCCTAGAGGCTTCCCATATTGCCAACTTATGTCTTCAGAAGACATGTTTCTGAATCTCTGATAGAAAAAAAAACATAAATAATATATCATATTTAAAACAAAAAAACAAACAACACAATGTCTCAATTATATCATACACCCCACGTAACAACAATATGAACAAAATAAATATTGCAAACTATTAAAAATATTACAATAAATCTAAAATTATACCTTCTGAAATTTAAATAATTCTTCAAGAATTCGCTATTTTTCGAAGACCGCTGTCACTTTTATCAACAATTTTGACAAAATAAACTAAGACAATTGACAAAAAAATTAACATTAAATTATAAACTATTAAAAAATTTCAAATCCTCTTCGTCTCTCTGTCTCTGTCTCCCCCCTATCTCTGTCTCCCTCCGTCTATCTCTCTCTCTGTCTCCACAGTCTCCGTCTCTGTCTCCCCCCTCCTCTCTCTCTATCTCTCTGGTTCTCCCGTCCTGTCTCTGTCTCCCCCCTCTCAATCTTTGTCTCCCTCTACCTCTCTCTTTGTCTCTCTTTGTCTCACTCTATCTAAAACAGACAAGGGGGAGACGGGGAGAGAGAGAGAGAGAGAGAGAGAGAGAGAGAGAGAGAGATTGAGAGGAGAGAGAGAGAGAGGGAGGCGGGGAGAGAGAGGGTGGGAGACAGAGAGATTGAGAGAGGGTGAGAGATAGAGACAGAGTCTGAGAGTGGGAGACAGAGAGAGAGAGAGATGGTGGGAGACAGAGAGAGTGTCGGGGGGGAGAGACAGACAGAGAGGGACACAGAGAGAGAGACAGAGAGAGAGAGAGAGAGAGAGAGAGAGAGAGTGGGAGATATTGAGAGAGGGCGGGAGGAGAGATCGGGGGCTAGGGGGAGAGACAGACAGAGAGGGACATAGAGAGTGAGAGAGAGAGAGTGTGGGAGGTTGGGAGAGGGAGGGTGGGAGACAGAGAGATTGAGAGAGGGTGAGAGATAGAGAAAGAGTCTGAGAGTGGGAGACAGAGAGAGTGTCGGGGGGATAGATCGGGGGGAGAGACAGACAGAGAGGGACGCAGAGAGAGAGAGGCGGAGAAAGAGAGAGGGTGGGAGACAGAGAGAGAGGGCGGGAGGAGAGATCGGTGGCCGGGGGGAGAGACAGACATAGAGGGACAAAGAGAGAGAGGGAGGCAGACAGAGAGCGCGAGAGGAGAGACGGGGGGGGAGAAAGAGAGAGAGAGAGGGAGGGTGGGAGACGGCCAGAGGAGACTTGGGAGAGAGATCGGGGGTGAGAAAGAGAGCGAGAGGGGATGGGATCTCTCTCCCTTTCTCTCTGTCTCACACACACACACACACACACACACACACACACACACACTTGTGAAGAGATGGGGGGAGACGGATGAGGAAGGAGGAAGACGAGGGCGGGGGGGGGGGAGAAGAAGAAAAGGCATACCGGAGAGAGGGGGAGACAGCCGATGCTGATCGCTCGTCCGCTCGGAGATCCGACGTCGGCGAAGTCCGTCGTACAGTTGTCGCCGGTGATCGATGCAATCGGCGGGCGGGGAGAGCCACCTTGGGCGGCTCCGGCGGGCTTGTGCGAGAGTGTCGGGGTGAGGCATGAGGGCTCGACGGGGTGGGGGAGGGTTTAAGGCTTTAAGCCTTTATGGTCGACCGACTCTCGCCTCGACCGCTTCACGTTAACTGGCCGGACCAGCCGGTTCACCATGTTCGCGTCCGAACGAAACCCCGCTTCCCGCCCGCACACGGTCTTGCCGAGACATGCCGAACTTGCGACGCTTCGCGTCTCATGGACGCGACGAGATCGAGATCTCGACGAGATCTCGCGAGAATGCATTTCATGCTAGCAGTTTGTGGGTCAGTGGAAGAGGTCAGTCGCCTGGAGGCTCAAGGAGTCTTTTGAAGGGGCGAATGTCTGTTGTAGGTGTCCAGATGGAAGATCCAGAGGGGTACACTCCTAGACCCGAGGATCGTTACTGTTGAGGTCTCTCTCTTGGGCATCCCCATTGTCCTCTACGACAGATGGGATTAACATCTCGTTGCTAGTTTTGGGACTCTGGATGGAGAGGAGGAGCTCCATTTCTCAGCCTCTTCATCGGTGGTCATAGTGGTTGTGGCAATGAGGGTCACCAACTTGAAGGCAATCTCAGTCATTTTGGAAGTGGAGTTGGCCGGTCGTTTGTTCCTAGTTTGGGACAAGGTGATCGTCCAGTAAGGAAGAAGGGAGACATGTGCCAGTGTAGGCAGGCTAGGGCGACCCTCTCCTTGGAGGGAGGCTGGAGACAACCTAGGGGGTCGTGGCAAAAGTAGACAGCCTGGCTTGGGGAGGGGTTTAAAATTTTGAATCACTTGCCTTTGTTTTCATCGGATTTGCTCGGGGAGCAATGAACCGGGCCGGTCCCTATTCAAGCTGCACTGAGTCGATTGGGTAGCAAGCAGGAACGAATTAGGGGTTTTGGTCTTGTATTGGGGGCACGTGACTTACCCGATGCGTGTTCGCCTGCCGATGCCCACTCGGGATGCAAACAAGGTTGTCTTCCTTGCCCGATTCGTCCCTCTGGGCTCTTTGCAGCCTCCGATGGCAGCCACGTCCCTAGGCAGCTATAGGGCTGGCCCTTAGCCCTCCTCTGGCCGGTGCTCACATGTAGCAGGGTCTTAGAGGTACGGCAGGCCCTTCAGTCACCCCCCTGGCGACAGCAGAAGGGGATTGGGGGGTAGGAGGTAGTCTGCAGTCTGGAATGGGTGTGGACGACATGTCTCTCCTCCCTCAACCTGCCTTTGGTTGACAGGCAAACACCCTTTGCGTGACGGTGCTCCTGATGCCGACTGAGGGCAGGGAGAGTGCCCTGGACCTTACCATGTGCCCTCCAAACTTGGAGGGGGAACCGGCTGCACCACTGGAAGCGCGGCAATTGTGGGGGGGAGGGCTTGAGGCTTTGGGTCTGCCACTCCTACTTCCTGGACTGTAGGCGTGGTGCAAGGAAGAGGGATTGGGGGTGGAGAAAGATGAGGTGGAGGAGTTTAGAGGTGGCCAATAAATTGCCTCAGAGGAGGATTCCGGGGAGTAAGAGAAATAGTTATTGCCCCCGAGCAAAGAAGAGGTTAGGGACCTCGGTAAGGCAATGGGGGGTCTCATTAAGAAACAGTTTAGGGAGCTTGCCTCCAAGCTGGGGTTCTCTTATGTGAGGATGGATAAGGAGATTCGGAAGGGGATGTCCAAGATCAAGAAGAGCTGGTCGGCACGGGTGGCAAGGTGGTGAAAAGGTGATAGATTAGCTATGGGACGGGGTAAGGGGAAGATGTGGTGAGGGTCATCGGGAGGGAACAGGCTGAGAGGGCAGGTGAGGTAGAGGAGGTGGTATCTCTTAGGTCATCATGAGAATCATATCATAGAATGTGAGGGGGGTGTATGCGGTGGAGAAGGGAAGGGTCCTGAAAGGACTTGTGAGACAATGCAAGCCGGATGTGTTGTGCATCCAGGAGACCAAATGCGAAGGGGATGCAGTGGACATTATGAAGGAGATTGGAGGTGTTAGGCTCAAGAAAGGGGTGTCCTCTCTAGTGGTTAGGAGGTCCGGGGGGATCGTCGTCCTTTGGAATGAGTTTGCCATTGATGAGGTTGAGCCCTTCAGGAAAGTTGGCAGGACTGCTGTTATTTTCACCTTTCGGTTGCTGGATGATGGCTTCCTTTGGGATTTTACAGGGGTGTATGGGCTGCAAGGTAGAGAGAAGTGGGACTTGTGGAGCCACTTGTTAGAGAGCAATAGGTGCTCAAGGAGACCCTGGTGCTTCGGGGGAGGGGATTTTAATATCACGACTTCTCCCTTGGAAGGGTCCAAGAGCTATGCTTTAGGGGCTGAATTGGGAGACTTCCCAAGTATTCATACATGAAGCAGCTTTGATTTGACATTCCACCCCCCAATACTTTTTTTACTTGGTCTAACTTTAGGGAGTCCGCCTCCCTTTCTTGTTTGGACAGGTTTCTGATTTCTGTGGAATGGGAACACCACTTCCCTTTGGTGGAGGCATCTTGCCTCTCCCGCTTGGTGTCGGACCATAAATCTATCTTTCTCAAGACCTCCCAGCCAAGAAGATACTCTAGGTTTCACCTTGAAAGACACTGGCTGAGGGAGGACTTTCTTCAGGTTGTGTCAGGGGTCTGGTCAGCTCAAGTTGGGGGTGCCAATATTATGGCTAAGGTGGTCCTCAAGCTGAAGCTGCTGGCCAAGGAGCTGATTAGGTGGGGACAATCTAAAACACTACCAGGCAAGGCTGCCAAGGACAGCATCTTGCAGCAGATTGAGGGGTTGGATGGCCTAGAGGAAGCTGGTTTGCTAGATGACCAAGACCAATGACACTGGGACATGCTCAAGGCATAGTTTGGGGAGATCCTACTCCATGAGGAGATCTATTGGTGCCAGAGATCTAAGAGTGGTGGATTAAGGAGGGGGATAGTACTCTTATTTTCAGAAGTTGACTTCAAGGAGAAGGAGAATGACTACATTGAGGTGTATCCATGCGGGTGACTCGGTGCTTACAGCAGAGAGGGACAGAGAGCAGCATGTTAGAGACTTCTGTACTAGCCTTTACTGTGAGGAGAACAGGAGGAGACTTGAGATAGTGCCTGGCTTTCTCTCTAGGCTTTCTCCGAAAGAAGAGAGAAATATCATGCCCTTTTTCAGAGGATGAGATTAGCGAGGCTATCTTTGCTCTGTCGGGGGATAAGGCCCGTAGCCTTGATGGCTTTCCTCTCTTCTTCTTTCAGCATTGCTGGGGTCAAGCAGGATGTCTGCCAAGCCATTCTTGAGTTCAGGTGGGGCGAGTGCACTTGGGAGCTGTCAATAGAACCCTCCTGGTGTTGATCTCTAAGAAAGTTGGGGCGGATGAACTCCATGACTATAGGCCGGTCCATCAGCCTTCTCAATGGGATGTACAAGAATGTCACCAAGCTTCTGGCTATGAGATTTGAGAAGGTGGTGCATAGAATTGTGAGTGGTAATCAAGGGGCTTTCATAGAGGGGAGGCATATCCAAGAGAACTTCATGGTGGCACGTGAATATATGTCCTCTTTCAAAACCCAAAGGAAGCAAAGTGTGGTCATCAAGCTAGACTTTAGAAAGCTTATGACCGTGTCACTTGGGGTTGTTTATTTTAGTTACTTACCCTTAGGGGCTTTGGGGATTCATGGGTGAGATGAATTTCTTCTTGCATCTCATCGACCACCTTTGTAGTGCTTGTGAATGGGAAATCATCCTCTCCTTTCCATAGTGGATGAGGCTTGAGATAGGGGGACCTGATGTCGCCTCTGTTGTGTGTCTTGGTGGCACATCTTCTTAGCTGTGTGTGGCATAGGGCTGAGGAGGTGGGACTTTTCTTTGGCTTCTATGTGCATAGGGAGGGGAGACATATCTCCCCCTTGCAGTGTGCGGATGGCACTATTCTTTTTTCTGCGCCTGAATTTGGCCAGATTGTGGTGATCAGGATGATGCTGAAGATCCCGGAAGGGTGTAAGTGGGTTGAGAGTTATCTTTGAGAAGAGCCTCTTAGTGGGTAACAATGTGGAGCAGGACAGGCTATGCCTGTTGGTGTCTTTGTTGGGTTGTAGAGTGGGGCAGTTCCCTATCACATACGTTGGTCTTCCCTTGACTCTTGCACCGATCCACTGTTCTGATTGGGAGAAGCTTGTGTAGAGATTTGACACCAGATTAGTGGGCTGGAAGGGGAGACTCCTCTCCTATGATGGGGGATTGGTGCTCTGTAGGTCTGTGTTCGACAGCCTGGCCATTTCTTACTTCTCTCTCTTCTGCATATCCCTATTGATGATTTGGAAGTTGGAGGTTATTTCCTGCAGATTTTTTTGGCATGGCACGGAGAGAAGACAAAGGGCTGACATGATGTCAGTTGGCAGATAATGTGTATTGATAAAGTTGCTGGAGGTCTGGGCGTTAAGAATATCAGTGCTTTCATCTTGGCCCTACTGGGCAAATGGCTGTGGCATTTGGGCAGAACGGATATTTGACGGAGGTTGTTCTTGGTAAATATTTCAGGCATGAGAACTAGTCAAACATCACGTCGGATACTACTTATAATCTCTTGTTGTCTGGAAAGGAAATTTGCTAGTTTATGTACCCAGTGGTGCCTGGGTAATGGTCTTGCTTGCCGATTTGGCTGGATAGGTGGTGCAATGGGATCATTTTGGGAGAGAGATTTCCTTCTCTTTTGGCTATTGCTGTTGACCAGGCAATGGTTGTGGCACGGTGCTGGGTTTTTGGAGGTTGGGTCCCATTTTTCAGGCAGAATATATCTGATGTGGAACTCCCGTCCCGCTTGGAGCTTTTCCAGCTTTTGAAGGATTCTGCTTTTGACTTTGGGGCCGAGGACTCTCGAGTTTGGAGTTGGGACTAGGGGGGCAGGTTTTCTGTCTGGTCAACCTATTCACGGCTCCAAGATAGGGGGGTGTGGTTCCCTTCAATGTTTAAAAACTTGGACCAGACCAGCCGGTCCAACCGGATGACTTGCAACCTGGTAGGAAAACTGGGTTGATATTCTATGTGGACTGGCCAACACCACAACCCGGAAAAACCCGATTAACCCAGGCAGGTTCTATATAACCTTCCAACCTGGTGAAACCCATATAAGTAGGCTGGCTCTAAACCTATTTCATATTTTCTTTACTCTTTCTATCATTATTTTAGGTTTGTAGCATGCAAAGAAACATGAAAAGTGCGGAGTCATCTTTGAGATTCTATCCCTCATCATTTGATAGTATTAACATCATTTTTTTGGAAGTTGAAAATATCAATGTAATCTGTGCGAAAAGTGATCCAGCATGGAACCATATAATTGAAGAACTGGAGGAACCACCAGCAAGAAAATGCTCACATGTATTGTAAAAGGACTGTCAAATGATCGGGAATCAATCAAATGTATTTCACTTCTAAGTTGATACTTAAGGCATATTGAAATTCTATAGGTATATATGATATTGGTGTGAGAAATTTTGGTCTAACGATTTATGGGTCAACCCGAACGGTTAGACCATTGACCCGTGACCCACTATCTTGTTCTGGTCAAGGAATGGGTTGGGTTTTTCCCTTCTTTAGGCAGGTGTGGAATACGAAGATCCCGTTGAAGGTGTAGGTGTTGATATGGAGAATTTCACACGGGCTTCTCCTGACTTGTGACAGGTTGAGCCCTTTAATGCTTGACTTGGTCACCACTTGTAGTCTCTGTGGGGCAGGTGATGGGACTATGGCTTTGTGTCAAATACTTATTTTTCCGAAGTATGGGATAAGGTGATAGAGAAGATCCATAGTGTCATCCGGCTGCTATAGCTATCCGCGAGCTGGTGATTGGATGCAGCATATTGTGAATAGTTAGAGGAGATCAACAGATTTGATGGCTCGTCTTTCATGCTACTTTGTGGTACCTCTGGGGTGAAAGAAATGCTAGATATTCAAGAGGGAAAATAGGCCATTGGATGGTGTGGTGCCCTTTATTTGTGAAAGGGTATGGCAGTGGGGGAGGGTATCTTGTAACCCTGGCGGTGGTTTGTCTCCCCTTTTGTCTTTTTTGGGTGAGCAGGTCTGGGTCTCCCTTGGTGCCTTTTGTATAGAGGCCTTTTGAGAGCTTAGGCTGTCATACTTGCATAGCCTCTTTTTTCTTTAATATAATGTGTACCACCCACTTTCCAATTTTTTTCAAATTGATTCATTTTTTAAGTTTTGATTCATTTTTAGTTTTTTTAAAGGACCAGCTGGTTCAGTCTTGGAACCGGCTGAACTGGAGCGGCCACCTTCAATCCTGATCCAGTTCAGGAAATCCGGTCCAGACTGGTCATTTCTGCGAACCATGACCAAGGTAGAATGTACAAAGTATGTATCTTTGCTATCCTCTGTTCTTTAAACTGATATGGGAGAGGTGGTGTTCATTGTAGGCCACTCATGGTGGCAGTGTGGCACGGCACCAAGCAACAAAGTTTGAAGAGCTTTTACAAGGCTGGAACAGAGAGTGAACTAGTGCAGAATCTGCAGATAAAAAGGGATGGTGGATAGCGCTTCAGGCTTCATTGTGGTACATATGGATGGACAGGAACAAGAGGGACTTCTGTAGGCAGTGAGTTGATGCCAGCACCCAGCCCAGTGGTACGTGCCATTGGATCATTGGCTTTGTGAAAAGTGTGTACTTCCACATTTATGCAGGGGGAGGGGATTCTCTGTCTTGGATGGTGGGAAGCTTTTGTACGGGGATAAATTTTGCAAGGGGGATGGGGAAATCACAATCCACATACTCACTGGTTGAATGGGCTTTTGTTTTGTTTCTGATTTTGGAGTATGTGGATTTTACAGTTCCCCAAGGGGATTTTCATTGAAGAAGTTGTCCCTATAGGCCTACGAATATTGTTAGTTCTTTTCTTTTTATTAGTGACACATGTTACCGACTACTTTTTGAAAACCAAAGTGGTATAAC
Organism: Amorphophallus konjac; assembly: GCA_022559845.1. Taxonomy (NCBI): domain Eukaryota; kingdom Viridiplantae; phylum Streptophyta; class Magnoliopsida; order Alismatales; family Araceae; genus Amorphophallus; species Amorphophallus konjac. Next base: position 196,190,908 of record CM040129.1, read on the forward strand.
CAATAAGTCGGTTGTCCTTTGTCCATGAAATTGTCTTCCAGGACATATGGCATGCTTCTAATGTCACTAGAATTATTTTGTGCGAGTTTACTTAGTAGTGGCTTCTGAAAGCTTTTCTACAGTGTAGACAAATAGTTTTCTAGAATTACATGATTGAAAAGCAATTGTGAAATGTGTGTTGTTTAGTTTACATTCTTGAAGAAGGTTCTCTATGCAGACTATCCTCTAACAAGGGTATATAACCAAGTATATTATCCAAATTTCTGCTTTATTTCAATGGGGTTGTGCTCAATGTGCTCATATTTAAGAATTTCACCTCATTTCTAGTTCCAGTTAAGTACTTCCATGAATAATCTATTAGCGTTACTATCTAATAAGCTATTTTTAGTTTCTCACACTTCCTAGATTTAATATTGTAAAACAATGGTGTTCTATTTCTCAGGTCCAACATAATTCTAGCCTACTTAGCTTTTGCAGTCTTCATCACATGTTTTTCATTGTACGCAAGCTTCTGAAGGAAGTTGTATCTTCACAAAAGACAACTGCTATATCTAAAGGGGATTTAAAACACTCGAAGTTCATATCATCAGGAGGCTTTTTGTGGCAACCATGCTTTGATCATTCACCAGTTATAGATCAAAGATGCTCTTTAAACATTGTGGACATAAAATCTTGGGAGGCATTCAGTTCCTTTCTATCAGCAATTACATGGCCATCTATACTGAAGTCCTTGTTAAATGGGAAGGAATTTATTAATGATAAGAGTTGTCAGGTAGAAATATGATATGAGCCACCCTTCTGTCTTATTTGATTTCAAAAGTGTAGCACCATCCAATCCCTTTTGTTGGATGAGCATATCCTTTCACCTCAAGGCCATATATGTTTTTTGGCAATCAGGAATTTTGATTTATTAGTGCGATAGGAGAACCATTTTGTCCATGTTAAAATTAAGATTCTTTCCTTTTGCATGTTCCTTGGCATTCGTTTAGTCTGACTGTCTTTCTGTATTTATTTCTTATCTAACTATTGTTGGTGTTTCAGATGACTTGCGTACGTTTACTGGAAATTATTCCTGTTGCTTTTGAAAGAATCCATTTTTCTGCACCTAAGCTACCTCAGCATTTTCAAGTCATGGTATCAAGGATTTTTGACTTCAACTGGCTATCAGATCTGGCTGACTGGGGAAAGTCTTCTCTGATTGTTATCACTAGACATTGGAAGCAGTCCATTCTGTCATTACTGAGCTTAATAAAAGACTATTCTCACGTTAATTTGGCATGCACTATTGGTGCTATTGAAACTATGATGTATTCTGGTTGGTTTCTCTTATCTTTTCTAGTTATATCACTAGTTTCATTTCAGTGTAGGATCATAGTTTTATGTGGTAACTTTCCTTGTATTCCAGATACTGTTCCAATAGATGAATTAAAAGGAGAATTATCTCAACTCTCACTTCTGTTATCCAAGGAGGCTCTTGGAGTTGTTAAAGAGACGTCGTTAAAAGCGGAACCTTTGCCTTCCGAGCATTCTTCTCTTGGAAGAAAGTCTTCAGTTCCGGATACTTCTTATCCTGAATATATTGATAAGTTTTCTGTATGTAAAAGAGAAGAAGATAAGGTTATTGTTCTTTCAGATGATGAGACAGAAAGGCTGCCCTCCCCAGAGGTGGTGATTTTTCCTTCCAGTAAGTCAAGCAAGTACATGTTGGAGAAGAAGTTGTCTGCACATAAAGGCAGCTTGGCAATGGCTGATAATGTGGGGTCTGCCATGGCTACTGTGTCTCAGAATGCTGGACAGTCTTCTTCGTCGAATGTTGCTAGCTGCAGCATATCAACTTCGCAAAAGCATGGTGATCATGTGCTTGACAAATGCCAACTTTCTTTTGAAATTGTGTCTCCGGTAGTTGGAGGCACCTTTTCTTCTATCCAGTCTGAATGCAATCTTGGGAAACATGGGAAGAATGATACAAATAGCTCATTGTCCTTCAGTAAGGTTGACTCTTTTCTCATTGGTTCATCTGCCCACACATTTCCTGATGGAAAATCAAATCAGGTTTCTACCACTAGTGGTAATGAAGAACGGGAGAAAAAGGTTGACATCCCTAAAAATATAATATATGATAACCCCAATGACCCCCTAGAATCTGCATTAAATTCTCGTGGACATCAGCCACAGCTAACAAAATTTAGCATCTCTGTTCCTAAACGAAAGGTCATTCAGTTAGAAATGCCTGGGAACCGTAAGGATGGGTTGCATAATGGGATGAATAACAGGGTTAGAAGGCTTAAACCGCCTAAACTGGATGACTGGTACAGACCAATTTTAGAAATTGATTGCTTTTCTATTGTGGGGTTGTCATCCGATAATGATAGTGTGAATAAGACTGTGACACAGTTGAAGGAGGTGCCTCTTAGTTTTGTGTCAGCAGACCATTACATTGAGGTTTTTCGTCCTTTGGTCCTAGAAGAACTTAAAGCTCAGTTACATAGTTCATTTTTAGGGGCTTCATCTTCAGTTGAAATGTCCTGTGGGAAACTATGTATACTTTCAGTTGAAAGAATTGATGATTTTCATGTTGTTCGTGCCCGTCCTGAGGATAGTGAATCTGGGAGAGTTTGTTCAGAAAATGACCTAGTTTTGCTTACGAAAGAGCCCCTGGAGAACTCTGCCCAACATTTGCATGTGGTTGGCAAGGTATCAGGTTTTTCTGATTCATTTGCAGACCCCTTCTCTTTTTCTTTTTCTTTTTTAAATATGGCCACTTGTTTCCATTCTGTCTGACATAATGCGTTCTTAATTCTCAGGTGGAGAGACGTGAGAAAGCCAATAAAAGTAGGTCAGTAATTCTTGTGATTAGGTTCTATCTTCAAAATGGTTCATCACGTTTAAACAAAGTTTATAGGCTTCTTATGGAGCGAAGCAAATGGTATGTAAGTCACATAATGAGCATAACACCTCAACTGCGGGAATTCCAGGCTCTTTCATCATTAAATGATATCCCCATGCTTCCAGTTATCTTGAGACCTAGTCACTGTGCTTCTAGTTTCAGTGAATTTGGAAAAGTTGAATTGGGTAGGTTTTCCCCGGCAATGCAGAAGATGCTGAAATCAGACTTTAATAACAGTCAGCTCCAAGCCATTAGTGTTGCGATTGGAACTCAGGCATCCAAAAGATCTTTCGAACTGTCCCTGATCCAGGGTCCTCCAGGTTTTGCTCTTTTGCCATTCTTGTCACAATTTGGAAAACATAACCTCCTATCCTGGGATGTTCTCGTTGCTTCAAGTTTTTATTTTTTTTCTTTTTCCTTTTGTAGGGACTGGAAAGACAAGAACAATTGTTGCTATTGTAAGTGCATTACTTGCATCATGCTTGTTGAATCAGCATGGTACTGCAAAAGAACTGAATAAGAATTCAAGACAAGATAGCTCTATGTGCTCCCGCAGAACTCAGATTAGTCAGTCTGCAGCAATAGCTAGGGCTTGGCAAGATGCAGCATATGCTAAACAAATGATCACAGATGAGGAAGAAGTTCGTTCTCGTTCATTACAAAAATCTGCTAGAGGAAGAGTCCTCATTTGTGCACAATCAAATGCAGCAGTAGATGAGCTGGTATCTAGGATCAAGGAGGGCCTTTATGGAGATGATGGAAAGATGTATAAGCCTTATTTAGTGAGAGTTGGAAATGTAAAAACTGTACATCCGAATTCCCTACCATTTTTTATTGATACACTAGTTGAGGAACGCTTGGCAGAGGACAAGAGTCATAGTGATGCAAAGAATGATGGAAGTGTAGATTCTTCTGCATCACTGCAGACTAGACTCGAGAAATTGGTTGAGAGCATTCGACTATATGAATCCAAGCGTGCAAAATTAAGAGATGATGACAGACACCAAACAAATTGTTCAGAAGATGGGTCATCTGAAGTGGATTGCAGAGGGGAGATGTCTGATGTGGCCGTAGAATCTAAGCTGAACATGTTATATGGGCAAAAGAAAGCCATCTGTATGGATATTGCTGTTGCTCAGGCTAGAGAAAAGAAACTTTCAGAAGAAAGCAAATTCATTAGGCAAAAAATCCGTAAATCTATACTGAGAGAGGCAGAAATAATACTGGCAACACTAAGTGGGTGTGGTGGTGACATATATGGTGCCTGCTTTGATTCTGCTTCCCATTCTAAAGCTGGAAGCTTCACTGAATATTCTTTATTTGATGCAGTCATTATTGATGAGGCTGCTCAAGTATGTTCTCTTTGTACACTATTCACTTGCTTCATCATTGGAATAAGGCTATTTTTGTTGTAACAGTTTCAGTTTGGTTCATGTAGGCTTTGGAACCGGCAACGTTAATTCCACTACAGCTGCTTAAATCAAATGGAACAAAATGTGTGATGGTATTGTTTGCTTGTACTATGTATATTAGATCAATGCATCAAGGTGACACCATCATTAGTTGGGAAACCACCTTCTCATTTCTGTTTAATTCCTTTGCTGAAGGTTGGCGATCCGAAGCAGCTTCCTGCAACTGTGTTGTCTAGTGTGGCCAGCAAATTTCTTTATGAATGCAGCATGTTTGAGCGTATGCAAAGAGCGGGTTATCCAGTAGTAATGCTAACTGAACAGGTATATTATGCAACCTCTCATCTAGAATACCTTTGAAGTATGTCCATTTCCATTCTGCTGTCAGTCAGTCTAATGACTTTCTTATCAACTTGGCAAAAGTATCCTTTTTCCTGAAAGTGGATAGTACCACAATTTTATTAATAGAAGAAGGTGTACAAGTTTAACTCCAAATGAGAAGGTGTACAAGCATAATCTATGAACCCTCCAAACCTTCTGCACAAAAAGCTTGTTACCCGCAAAGAAAATACAATGCGTATTCCCAGTATGAAGCTAGTATTGAGCACTCTAATGGCGGAACCTGTCCAACAGCAGAGCACTATGGTACTTCCCTTCCCCAAAAGACATACATACTCCATAAACCTATGCAAATTGCAAACTGAAAGAGAACCCTGACAGTGCGTACTGGACCCCTTGAGGATCTGGTGGTTTCTTTTGCCCCAGAGGCCCATAGGGCAACTTGTATGATTAGCCACCAAGTTTTGTTGTTTTCTTTGGTAGCCCAATCTATAGCACGTCTTTGAAACAGGTTTTCCACACAATCTGGTGGCTGCCTTCTGAACCACATACCTTGGAGAATTTTCTTTCGGACAGTAAGAGTAAGAACAGTGAATTATGATCCGTTCTAAGCAACATACCAGATACTTCACCTGCTCTCTCTCTCTCTATTCAGCAAGTTACGCCTGAAGTCAGGAAACCATGTTCCCCGTTCTATCGTAAATTGGTAATCACAAAAGTCTCATCTATTGTACCCCAAGTATTTATTGTTAGGCTGAAAAGTCAAGGAAAAGCCCCAGCTGAACACAGATGTCCAAACATCTATCCATCAGGAATCCAGCTGTCAGACAATTCTGGAGGGAGATGGATGTGCGTATGGAGAATACACCATAAACTTGCAGGATTCTTTCCATATATCAGAGAGGCTGCTGGAGATGAGTAAATCCCAAGTTCTGCCATTCCTACAGTTCTTTTGCTAGAGCAGTTCTAACCAAACACGATGATCCTCTTCCCCCAATTTCCACGGCCATTTGCACATCAAGGCTTTGTTCATGTCTTTGCTTTTGACCCCTGAACATGAATATATTTATCTTTACAAATTCTGCCTCATCTTACATTATGCCACACTCTGCAATTCTCGTGATGCCCGTGCCAAAGTAACCTGCATTGAAGCGAGTCCAGTGTTCTACACAGTCTTTGCAATCTTGAACAAAGAAAGAACGTAGATGGGAATGCTTTGGAGTGCAGCTCTGCGGAGAGTCAACCTCATCTTTAAAATAATAATTTGCCTTTCCATTCTGTTCAGAGAGTCATATGTATTGTATACATGTCGTAATTGTACTTGAATGTGTCCTAATTGCATATATGCCCTACTATGTATGTATGTACTGTGTCTGAGAGATGTTATGTCCTACTTGTAGTAGTGCTGGGGATACATCCTAGTCATAGTGCATTGGGAAACATCTTGTGTACTTCTATATACATTGACTATTGCCCTGGTGTTGAATAGAAAATCATTTATTATTTCTCCCTTCTCTTAAATGTGGTATCAGGGTCGCTGATACCAACTTAGAGTAGTCATCAAATTCTTTTGCAACATCTCCTTCTTTTGCTTCCATTTCTTCTTGCATTGTTCTTTTCTTTGGCCATGGGTATCTTTTCTCATAGCAGAGATTCAGACTTCTCTTTGATGCCAAGCTTCCCATGCAACATCCTTCCCTCAGTAGGGGTTGAAACTCCTTCAATGACTCAGAGACTGGGATAGGGTCTCACGTCTTTGTAACCTCAGTTCCAAAGGCTGTCATCATAGCCTCAATATCCTATTGGAAAAGACTTGCAGTGGGAGCCAGATTAGGCAAAAAGCTGCCCCTGTCATCGTAGGATTGAGATAAATTCCCCAGATATCCCCTGACAGATTAACACTACATCTTCTGTTGAGAAGCCAGCCTCTAGCAACCCTTCTGCTGCCTGTTTGTCTGGGCAAATGATCACGTATGAACTCTCCAGAATTTTTCTGGACAGTCCATATATCCCCCCCTTTCTCTCCCTGTTTATGTAGCCTTTTCGATGGTCTAGGTTTTCTTGGCTTCCTTCCACTGCCTCACTACCCTACTCACCGCCATGAAGTGACTTAATCACCTCTTCCTTTCCTCCAAACAGCTGCTGTCCTGAGTCATCACCTGAGCCACTCCTTGCATCCTCAACACCTCTAACGTCCTTTTTTGCTACTTCTCAGACTCTGCTGCAGAGGTTCTTCAGGTCCCTCTTCTGCTGAACTGTGTTATATGCTCAAGTTTTCCAATATTGAAGTCACCAGATGTGCTCTGCAGAATCTTTGGATATTCACCATTCCAAGGCAACAAAGACATGGATCCTCATTCTGATTGAAAGCCCTGGAATTGGGGCTAACTCTTGGCCAGAAGAAGCTGGAAATGGGACCCATCCCTGGGCCAGATGAACTGGTGCCTTTCCCTGTCAGGGAGTGGCCCTGGCTTCATTGCTCACCAGATACCCTACCCCTCGCCGAGATGCATCTTCTTCCCCATTGGCATGGCCTCAGCTCTGGTAGCAAACAGAGGACCCCATTTCTCTCCCTGGGAATCTCATCACTGCCTCAGGAAGTCTTGAATATGCATTTGCTTATTGATTGCCACTTGTTTCTTATTTGTAATATTTTATAGGGTGTTTGGGAACACTCTTGTTTCTGAAGCTATTTTACTTTTAAAAATTATGTCATTTGAATTTTCACTCTGATTTTGAGAATGGAATTTTTATTTTTTAGTCCCTACATCTATAGGCATTTATGTTTTAGTCCCTCAATTACAACTTTTTATTTGCAAGCCCCTACAATCTTCTAATTCTTGATAAAAACCCCTGTGGTTAGTCGACGGTAGAAAAAAGGAATATGTTAAAAATGGAAGGAATGTTTCATCTAGGTAGTAAAATTACCAAAATAACCCTCCCTCTCTCTCACCACCACCCACCCGACGATGGCACCTTCTACATGCCTCTGCGGGCATGACCTCTAGCACCGGCACTGGCTTCAGCCTTGCCACCGGGTGTTGGATCGGCAAGTACCGATGTGGCCCGACATCTTTTGCGGGGGTAGTGGCAGTGGCGGCATAGGGCAGAGGCCCCGGTGATCTCGCAGCTGGTGCTGCTGTGCTTTGTGGCCGCCTGTGCTGCAAAGGGGCTGAGGACGGAGTGGCAGATGTGCAGATGTCGTCCAATGGTTGGCATGTGCATTCAGTTCACGGAGGCGCCCAACTGTGGGTGTGTGGCTGGCAGGGGCTGTCGCTACGAAGCTGGGAGCTGGTGACAGCTGGCAGAGGCCGGGTGGCGCTGGTAAGGTTGTCGGTCGGTGGATAGCCGGCAGCCTGCAAGGGTTCTCTGGTGACTTGGAAGACGTCCATGCGAAAGCCACACAGATAGCCAGTGAGGCTGTCGCTAATGCCCGCACTGTCGCTGCATTTAACTCGGAGGCCAAGATCACCCAGCTCTGTGCCTCCAACCTTTAAGCCCGCCTGTGCCGGTGCTTCTGGAAGAGGCAGATCACCAGCAGCAGCTTCGGCGTGGCCCAGTTCCTGCTCTACCCCTCCTACGCCCTCAGCCTCTGGTACGCGGTGTGTCTGGTGAAGCACGACATCTCTGACTTCCCCAATGTCATCTAGGTGTTCATGGTGCTCATGGTGTCTGCCAAGGAGCGGTGGATATGCTCACGCTGGCTCCCGACTTCATTAAGGGCAGCCACGCCATGAGGTCCATCTTCGAGCTCATTGACCGCAAGACGAAGATCTATCTTGACGACCCCAACGCCAGCCCCCTCCTTGACTGCCTCTGTGGGCAGGTCGAGCTCAAGCACATTGACTTTGCCTACCCCCCCTACTCGGACATCTCCATCTTTCGAGACCTCACCCTGCGTGCCCGCTCTTTGAAGACCGTCGCCCTCATCGTCCCCAGCGGCTGCGGCAAGAGCTGCGTCATCTCCCTCATACAGTGCTTCTATGAGCCCAACTTTGGTCGGGTGCTCATCGACGGTAAGGACATATGCAAGTACAACCTCACGGTTTGTGGAGTGCATGGCAATGGTTCCCTAGGAGCCCTCTCTCTCTCTCTCTCTTCTCGCACCCTCCGTAGGGGGGTTGTGGGAGCCAGAGGAGAAGCCCTCTCCAGGGCTGGGCAAGTTTTCTTTCTCTGCTCTCTTCCCCATTCCCCACCCCTAAAATAACCAAGGCAGACTCGGGGATCGGGATTGGATCGGCTGACCCCAAATCGATTTAGGTCAGTGGGATCAGCCGATCCTGCCCGATCAGGTCGCCGGACTTGGCTGAACATAGCCATGTCCATAAAAATTCTAAAAAGCTTCAAAAAATTCTGAAAAAAATGAAAAACTTTTATAACTTAGGTAAGGATAAATTTAATGTGAAATAGTTCACATATGCTCAAATTTTCATGAAATAGTTGACATACGCAAATGATGCAAAGATTGCATGAAATAACTACTTTTCATTCATTGGAGGTGAACATTGAAAGAGGTTTCTACATATTGTACATAGTCATTCCATGACATGTACATGGCATACATGAGTTGGTAGTCTATGAGATACCGATTATACTTCTCGATGTTGGTGTACACTGTCATGATAGGTGTCTAACCTGGGATCTCTGGGATTTGGTAGCTACCTCCCGTTGATTGCTGTAATGATGTGTCTGAATAGGTTGGATATGGAGCATACTCATAATACCTTTTTTTTTGAGTAAGAAGACACATCAGAGAGGGGATAGCCATAAAAACCTACATGGTAAGCATAAGCCCCTCCTCTTGTAAATGAAGCAAAAATTAAGATCGGAAGATATGTAAGTTTTTTAAACATTTCATAACGGAAGCTAACGACAAAGTTAGTCTACAAACCTAGTGGAGGAGATGATAAGTCAGGGTACTTTGGCTGGCCATAGTTTTCGCTTGTTTCTCTTGCCCATTCTAAGAACTCTTCCTTTATTGTCTTCTTTCTCATCCAATTTCGCCGATACGGGATGAAGTTTGGATTGTAGCCTATGTCTTCAATATTTTGTTCAAGTGTTGTTCTTGTGGATGCACAGACTTAATCTTTTCTTTCCCTTTCCCTGCTGAGATATCTTTTGCTTTCTTGCTACTATGATCCCTATCTTGTGTAGCATGGTTGAAATGTTACTCATATGTGAAGACAATTTCTTTGGAGGTAGGCCTTGATGCTTGGGAATGAATGGCTGCACCTGCACCACCTTGACTAGCATCATAATCATCATCATCATGACTACTAGCCGAAGTGGAATCCTCTGATGTTTGATAAACAATGGTGTCATTTGGAGAAGGTGTTTCATCCTCCTCTTCTATAGTGTCCAAATCTGCAATGTCCTTCGGAGTTTTGCTTATACTTTGGGAGGTGGTGGTCTTCTTTGATTTCCCTTTGTGCTTTTTTGTGGGTGGAAGCTGAAATGCAATTGATAAAGGAATACCATTTAACTCCACTTTAGCCTAAGTCGATTATTTGGATCAAATTCTGGTTCGCCCAATGCCATTCTTGCATCGACCCATGAGTGGAGATGATTCTCTTCATCAAAAATATCATCCAAGTTATGGACTCTTCGGTTGGTGTAGGTTGTGTGGACCGTGTGGTTGGCCGTCCCATAGCTTTCTCTCTCCACTTTGTTTCTTCTTTTTTTCCTTCTTGGATCCTTTGGAGGTTCTTTATCTTCAGCTGCATGTTGTAGTGGCAAAACATAAGCTGCTCCAACCTTGAGGATATGAGCCTCTTCCTTTGCTTTGTATGAATAAGAGAGAAAGTGGACCAATTCCTTTAACATCTAGATGCAGATATTGTTTGGCTTAAGACCCGGAGAGAAACATGTGCTAGATCCTCATATCCAGGGGTCTTGTCATAATCCATCCACCAATGAGTTGCACTTTAAAAAAATTGTTTGTAATTCGTTGATGCATATGATGCACAAGACTTAGACCCAATGTAAAAGAAGATGAGTTAATACAATTTATTGGGGCTAAGTAAGATCGTTGTCTTTTGTACACAGTGAGTTGCAAAATGTGTCAATTTGAGCCTGTAATTATGCGTCTTGTTGCACGCTATAATTGCCCGATCTTCATCTTCTAGCATGCATCGAATGGCATTCTTTGTCCCATTCAAAACCTCGTCATCATTTTTCACATTTGGGCCATATTGATGGTGTGGGAAAATAGCATGCACATTGGAAGAATTGTGTCAATAAGGACTTATGGGAGAACAGATATGTTGGACATTTAGTTTTGCAAGTACCTGCGACATGTAGATCATGGTGGATAGTCTTATCCCATCTTTTATCAATTATGTTCCATCACTTTAAATATGCTATCGGGTTGACTTTTTGTATTTTCTCCTTTGTTTTCTCTATGGTGTCATATAGGTACCCCATGTCGGCCTTCTTATCACCATCCACAATTCTTAAGGCTTTGGCAATTGGTTCCACCAAACTAAGAACCATCTTGATGTCTTTTCCTAGGCACCTATTTTCAATGAGCTCTTCCACTTTCTTCCCCTTGGTTCAGACATCTTGCTTTGCATGGACACCAAGCCACTCTTCCCAACCACTTTCAAAAGAAAGCCACTTTTACCAACCCTTTGAAGAAACCATCTATAATAGGGGATGCCGCTGAGAATGTAGACTCTCTAAAGATATATACGTAGAGGCATAATTGAGTTCCCTATGACGTATGAGCTCCGTCTCTCCAGTGTGCTTGCGCGTCAACTTGAGGACATAATTGTGGTTGTACACATGTTGTGATGAATTGAGCAGAAGTAACGATGCTTGCTATCTCCTCATCCTTGCACATGTCCAACATCAAGTCTATAGAGTGCGGAATAAGACACCCAATATAGATGCTAATGCTTCTCCGTCAACATCTGGCTAACCAGTTTATATGATTCTGGATTATTTGTAATAATCTGCACCACTCTATGTTGTCTAACTTGTTCAACCATTTTATCCATCAACTTAAACAAGTAGTCGACATTTTTAATATGCCTGTTAGCATCTGCTGACTTCATGAAGATTGCCGTAGTTTGACAATAGATAAGAAAGTTGGTCATTGTATTTTTTGTAATGCCTACACAAAATGTAATTGGTTAAGATCACTAAGATAGTTGGAATTTTATGAATTTGTACACAAGAAAATGTAAGACTATACATGTCCATCCGTATTGCATAATTGTGTAGCCTTTCTCGTTCCATATTCGTTTGAAGGACTTGATGTATTTTTTCAAGTCACTCACCTCCTGAGGTAGGTAACTATTGTAGATTTTCTTTGAAGTTGGCTCCGACACTCTCTTACCAATTTTTGCAACGGTGTCAATCTTGTTGTCATATTAAGCCCCTTTGGCAGTATTTATCAGCACATTGTTGTAGAAGAACCATTTAGAGACTGCACTACCAATGTTTTCCATGCATATTTTCAAATTCTTGAATGCAGTTGTGATGCTTGGTTACCTGTTCCTTTCCCTAGTGAGATAAGGGTCTATAGGATTCACTCTAGGGTCATTATCTTTAGTGTTTAGTCAGATCGATATTTTGTCCACATCTGTTGTCCTGTCCGGATCCACTCACTTCGTCCACATAGCAGCCGGTTTTCTTATGATATATATCTTCGGCAAACGACTTTCTACTTGCCTCCCTTGCATGGCGAAGTTCATCTTAAGAAAGAGAATTAGACATGATCAATAAGTTACAATTGAGAATTAGAATTGATCAATAATCATCTTATATAAGTAATTCTTACTTGGATCCCAAGCTTCGTTTGCAATTGATCTTCTTGCATCCTCCTCAAGTTCATGACCAACCTCATATATATGAACGCCAGGTCCCCCAAATGGCCGTGTTAACTCTTCTCTAATTACATCATTTTTCTTGGCCATTCTTGCCTTTTTAGCCCAATGTTTGTCCAAGAGAGCTTTGAATTGTGTTCTCACCTTCATCGGAACACACAACCCTTAGCATCGCCCTTTACATGTGCAAGGTGTTGCTTCAAATGAAAGACACCCCCAGGCATTTCCCTTCCACAATATCGGCATTTGATCTTCCTACTTGCCATGCCCACGAGTGTGCAATGGTTCCATGCCGGCACGTTGCGTGAGACGGTGGAGGACTCCTCTTGCTGACCACTAGGAGATGCCATACCTTCGGCTAATGTAAAGACAAACCAAGGACGACAATTAAAGCATTAGATAGGCTTAGGGGACTGCAAATTAATTAAAGCAGTAAAAAACCACTTCCTAACCATAATTATGAGGAAAGAGAAAATCCCCCTAGAGAAAAAGAGAGTGCTAGAGAGGGGGGGGCATAGTGGAGTCATCAAGATGCTTAGGGGACTGCAATTTAATCAAAACAGTGAAAAAACACCCCTAACCATAATTCTGAGGGGAGAGAAAATCTCCTTAGAGAGAAAGAGAGTGGTAGAGAGAGGGGGGACCATGGTGGAGTCATCAAGAGGCTCAGGGGACTGCAAATTAATTAAAAGAGTAAAAAACAACCGCTCCTGAACCATAATTCTGAGGAGAGAGAAAATCCACCTAGAGAGAGAGTGCTAGAGAGAGAGTGCTAGAGAGAGGGGGACCATGGCGGAGTGATCAAGAGGCTTAGGGGATTGCCAATTAATTAAACAGTAAGAAATCTCCTAATCAAAAAATCTGAGGAGAGAGAATGTGGTCCTAGAAAGAGAGAGTGCTAGAGAGAGGGGGACCATGGTGTAGTGATCAAGAGGCTTAGGAGATTATGAATATTAAAACAGCAAAAAAAATGCCCTAATCAAAAACCCGAGGAGAGAGTAATTCTAGAGAGAGAATATAACTTTGAAGATCTCTCGGAGAAAATGGTCCTAGATGAGTCTAGATGCAAATTTCCAACACCAACCATCCTTAGTCTTCCTTCAACTAGCCTCTACAAGAGTGAGATTTGAGAGGGGAGAGAGAGATTGTGTGTGTGTGTGTGTGTGTCTGTGAGAGAGACAGAGAGACATGTGATGGAGAGCAAGAGAGAGAGAGAGATTGTGTGTGTGTGAAAGAGTTTGACCGGTCAAAAAAAACCCAGGGGCAAAAGACCCTCCTTCCTGAAACCCACTCGATTTGAATTTCAAATGGGGTTGCTTGGGTGGGATCGCTCGATACCAGGTTGGATCGGGCGATCCGACCCGATACCAGTCGAGTCAGGCTGATCCCGCTCGATCCCATTGTAGAATCGGGATAGGTGGTTGTGGTATTGGATTGGACCACCCAAAATCCGGTCGGATCGGGCGATTCGATCTAATATGATCTTGTCAATAACCAAGGGTTATTTTAGTCTTTTACTATGCATGGGTGAAGTTAACCCTGCATGGATTAACATTTTTGTGGACGGTGCAGTACCGAGGGAACGACAATGGTAGGGGCTTTCAGACAAATAGTCGTAATTGAGGGACTAAAACGTAAATGCTTATGTTTTTAGGGACTAAAAGATAAAAATTCCTTTTTAGAAATACATAATTACAGTTATAGATATATTTGGCAGAATCATCATAATTTTAGAAGCATCGAGAATATGTTTGGCAGAATCATTGTTACAATTAATATGTTCAGCACTTAAACTGACCGACGTGCATGAATTTTCCTTTTTACTCCAAGAAAACTGTTGTGATTAGACTGAATGTTGCATGGTCATGGAAGGTGAGGTGTGACAATAGAGGAAAGGCAGAGAAAAAGGGGAGTGGAAGCTAGGTGCCAACCAAAAGGAGCAAAGGATGCATCTTGAGTGTTTTCAAAGAAAAAATGCCCACTTGTTTTTTATAGGAAGGGTTTATGAAGTACCTAACTGCTTAAAAAAACGGAGGTGGTGTTACCCAATTGGTTTGATTTCGGTTTTCTCTCTCAAAATATATTTTTAGATAGGAAACATCAAAAAACATACCAACAAATTCTGAATCGGATTGGGCACTTGGTTCAGGTATGCCTGACCCCGATCCAATCTGGATTGGATTGGCCAATCCAATGGAAGTGAGCAAACACTATTTTAAAAAGCAAAAGAAGTATTTTTATAAGTTAAAAGTGTACTTATAAATAAAGAAGTATTACACAAATGCAAAACTATGTCATGGATTATATAAAGATTACATATCTTTTTTGATAAGCCCTATTTTTCCCAAGTCAGGTTATTTTTTATTTTTATTTTGTTCTTTTGAATGGGAACAATCATAAGAGCTGAAATCAGATCAGCCACTAATGATCCTGATCTTGGTCGGCCAGATTCGATCATGATCGGCCAATATTGCATTCTATGAACAAGCACTCTATTCGAAACTGGGTTTTACAAACCGATCCGGTCACCAGGCCGGCGGGACGGTCGACGCGTGGCATGCCCTCGCTTCCCATTAGACCGCACGTGACTGTGCGTCCCGATGTGTACCAGACCGTTCGGCGTGGGACTGGCCTGGTACGTGCGGGCTGTTTGGCTCGTGCCGGTTCGGTGTTAAAAGACGGCCATAGGCTGGAGGGGGGGATGGAGGCGTCGAGCGCAGCGGAGGTGGGCGGCGTCTATCGGCGGTGTAGGCGGTGGTGCAGGCCGACGAGCAGGCTTCCGAACGGCGGGGACCAACGACCGGAAGCCTCCGGCGAGATAATTTTTTTTTCTGTTTCTTTTGTTTTGTAGAGAGGTGGGCGGTGGCGGGAGTGGCCAGTGGGAGGGCGGAGGGGGTGGTGGACGACGGTGGGAGGGCGGGATGTGGCCACCGTCGCCTCCTTCGGCCTCCCATTGGCCAGATCTAGCCGGTGGGAGGGCAGTGGCGGGAGGCGGAGGAGGGCGGAGGAGGGCGACGGGAGGCCGAGATCTGGCCATTGCCGCCTCCTTCGCCCTCACACCGGCAGATCTGGCCGGTGGGAGACCGAAGGAGGTGGCAGACGGCGGTGGGAGGCAGTGGGAAGGCGGAGGAGGGCGACAGGGGCAGTGGGAGGGTGGGATCTGAGGTCCGCTGCCTTCTCCGCCCTCCCATCGGCCAGAGCTGGTCGGTGGGAGGGTGGAGGAGGCTGCAGACGACGGTGGGAGGGTGGTGGAGGGTGGAGGAGGGCGAGACCTACCCGATGGGAGGGCGGAGGCGATGGCGGCAGCGGATGGCAGTGGGAGGGCAGTGGGAGTGCCGTGAGAGGGCGGAGGAGGTGGAGGGGGTGTTGGAAGGGCGGAGGGGGCGGTGGACAGTGGTGAGAGGGCAGAGGAGGCGGCAGACGCGATCCAACTTTTAGATTTAATTTACATGTTTTAGATGTTTTAGATTTACTTTTCATGTTTTGGATTTAATTTACATTTGTAAAGTTTATTCGACGGTCCTATTTTAGAATTAATACTTGTGTCTTCACACTATATTTTGTTATTTTTTTATACAGAAGTTTGTAATTCCTAAATATAAGGGGAACATTTGGTCACTTGATGGCTCCCAAGGAACGTCCAAATGACATTGGATGGTCACATGGAGTTATGCTGGATAGTAACTGTAGTTGCTGGTGTTGCAACTACTGTAAAACAGAACACAAGGGAGGAGGTGTGTTCCGGTTGAAGAAGCATCTGGCAGGAGGAGCATGTGCGAGATACTCTGAGGTTGCTAGTTGTACCCATGTGCCTAGAGATGTGAAACTTGCAATGGCCACGCACCTGCGGGAGGAGAGGTGAGATGTTACAGAAGGAAAAAAAGAAGAAATGGGATGAAGCGAGGATCAACGGATGAGCAGGCGGCAGTGACGAGGAAGAATGCGCTTGGACAACCAGCGGTGAAGAACAACAACCGCGTACTCACCCGCCTAATGTGTATGTCACAGTGAATAATCCAGATGAAGCGCAATTCCTTGAGGCATTATGTTTGAGTAGAGATGAGACAAGACATCTAGAGGAGACGAGAGTGTGAAGTCGCAAGACGGCAAAAATCGGAGCGTCAACTAGTGATGGTTCATCTATTACTCGACAACCACGGGGCATCAGGAGTTTCTTCACTGGTGACTCGGCTTCACAAAGAAAAAGGATACAATCTATCCACATTGAAGATGTAGAGCCCGGTGTATTATCTCGAGACCATGGCAAGCAAATGAGGATGGATGATGCCTTTGGCCGGAAGGGGAAAAAAATAAAAACTCGGATAGGTCGTTTCAAAATGGTGGCACCACGCGGGATTGCCTTTCAATGTGGCTAACAGTCCTTACTACAAGCCAATGTTCCAAGAAGTACAAGTGCTTGGGTTACATGTGGAACTACGTACAGCGAGAGAGTTGGGCGCCACATACCTGGATGAACAAGTTGTTGAGATCAAGAGTTATGTGGACTCCTTTAAACAGAAATGGAGTAAGTACGAAGTCACATTAATGTGTGATGGATGGTCAGACACCACTAAAAGTAGCTTTCACAGGCCGGTAGATGCGTCGGGTCATGTCTACAGTTACCAATATATTGTCCTTGATGGAGCAAGTGGTGAACGAGATCGGGGAGGATTACATTGTTCAAGTGGTCACAGATAATGGCTCAAACTATAAGAAAGCTGGGGAGGAGCTGATGAGGACCAGACGACACCTTTTTTGGACCCCCTGTGTAGCAGACTGTGTAGACCTGATGCTGAAAGAGATTGGTTAATCTGTGCAGCACGCTGTGTAGACCTGATGCTGAAAGAGATTGGTTAACTTCGTGTAGTCAAGTCTGTGGTCGAGGTGGCACATAAAGTCACAAAATACATCTACAACCACACACTTTATATTGGCATGGATGAGAGAGCATTGTGGTGGCGAATTGTTGAGGCCTGACATCACACGATTTGTCACTAACTGCATCCTCTTGCTGAGTCTTCTGAAGTACAAGGATGGGTTGAAACAAATGTTTAGGGTTGAGACTTGGTTGCGTTCCCCTTTTGTCGTTTCACGTGAAGGAGCAGAAGTCGAAGGGATTGTCAACTCCGACAACTTTTGGGACAGAGTCAAGATATTAGTTTCATTGATAGAGTCACTGTATGAGGTATTGAAGTGTGTGGACGGGGATAGAGTACCAACCATGGGGTTGGTGTACAGAAAAATTGAAGCCGCAAAACAGAAGATTCTTGTAACGTCCAAGAGATATGGTCCCACGATCTTAGAAATTGTGGAGGACAAATGAGACAAACATATGAGTCACGATCTTCACATGGCAAGTAAACATACTTGACCCTAATATCTATATCCCCAGTTACATGACAAACTTGTTTTTAATCTGCGGTCATTGTATCATACTACTTACACCCGACCTTTCAATATGCTCGCGGTCTCGCTTATGACGATACTTTCATAGAATCCATCAACATTGTGGTGGACCGACTGTCTCGTAGTCCAATAGATGTTGCTGATGCGTTGAATGAGGTATATTAAGATACTTCACCCTATTGGACATGGAAATAATTATATAACTGTTTTTTATCTGTAAATACAGATGGCAACATTTAGAGAGACAATTGGTTCATTTGCGACACCTAATGCCGTTGTCAGCCGTGATAGACTTGATGCTCGTAATTTACTTGTATAATGTATATTTTATTATTTGACAAGTAATTATTGCATCTAATTTTTATAATGTTCATCCTTCGCCTTATTAACAGTTGAGTGGTGGCTCAATTACGACACAAGCGCATCGACATTGAGGAAGATTTTAATGAAAGTTCTATCCTAAACATCCTCCTCGAGTTGCTGCGAGCGGAATTGATCAACATTCTCCTTCCTACATATCAAGCTGAGGAATAAGCTAGCACAGGAGGCTGGACAAAATGGTCTATGTTCTTTACAACATGATGCTAAAAGTTAAGCATGTGTACATGGATGCAAGGAGAGGGGAGGGAAATTATGAAGCAACATATGTTGTGTACTTGCGAGACGATGATGGCCCTATGGTTTCATAGGTTGCAAGAACAACAACCGAGCGTGGTGAGGTGGAACTTGAGGAGGAGGCCGAAGAGCCAGGAGAGAACACCACGGTCTTAATACTTTTCTCGCAGCAGCTGTGCTGCAGGTAGTGGGGGAGGGAGATGACGTTGATGTGTTGATGGTTGGAGACGAGTCAGTGGCGTGACGTGATGAGGAAGTTAATTTGGTTGAAAATTTCATCATTGGGGGCAGGGACACATTATATGCGTACGATGATGCAGTATGGGAGCTATTGATGTAGCCTCCAACAGACCCACATCCACCGGCTTCTAAGGTGAAATAACACGTACATATTAAATCTCATATTGGATTAGAGAGCGTAGGCATATATTTATCTATTATGATGTAAGAAAACAATTACAGACCGATCCGACATATTCAATATCTACAGAATCCAGAAGGACATCCACTTCTAGAGAGGTTAGGAGGAGTTCGTCATTTAGAGAGGTGAAATTATATTACATGAGAATATTTATATGTTAAACTATATTTCATTGTTAATTGAATCTGTTGGACTTTCAATTATGTAGCCTTCGACAACATCCAAACAACTATCTTAGTCTGTTGCGCTACGACGCTCGGCGTCTAGGGCACCCACTAAGTCGTCTCAAGTATACTCATACTAGTTGAGTTACACAGTATGAAATCACTTGAAGTTTTTATCAAACATGACATCCGCTTCTCAGGCATTCAGAGGGAGACAACATGCAGCAAAGAAGTTGCCGCTTGCTCCACAGAAGTTATCATGAACCACATTATTCAGGAGCAAAAAGGACAAGCAACCACCAATAAATTTGATGAACGTTGTAGACTTGGAGACGTTTGATCCCAATGCAAATGACGACACTCCCGAGCCATCCGTAGAGCTCCGCATCAACGGGAGTCATGACTCCGATGACGACAGTACACCTGCATGTTCTTCGTCCCATAGTAGTGGCGGTTCTCGTGCTGGTCAACAGAGTCGTCGTGGGGATACTAGTGCTGGTGGCCAAGAGTATAGTAATGGTCAAGACAGAGATCATGGGAAGCAGCACTTCATACATGCCACACAGGATGAGGACCACGGTGTTCCGTCGCCAGGGTCAAGGCGGGTAATTGATTATTGGGATCCCTACTATGGAAGCTCTGTTGCAGACAATAGCAGCTATCAAGGCATGCTGTCTCATTTTGAGAGGATGAGCACACATGACTCTCAGGGATCTGACAGTGAGTATAGACGATCATGGCAACAACAGCCCAGATATCATGACGATTTAGAGAGTAGTAGTTCATTCTTCCCATCGTATCCATACTCTCATGGCTATCCTTCAATGCCGTAATATACCGAAAGATGTGGTCAGCTCTCAGCTGTACGACTATCGTTGGTCGTGTACGAAGAGGGTTCCCAAGAGTATGAACACTACGTACGCATGTACTGGGAGAACTATGCAGGTTCCATGGAATATACAGACTACTTGTCTTATCTGTGGAGCACACGCAATGTCAGATTATTTGGAGATGTGATGTGGCCGAGTTTGGGCCCATATGATTATTGGTATGTATCATTTGTACGTAACTATAAATTTATCGTTTATTTATTTATGTATTGACTTCTGAACTTGTCCTTTGACTTACTAATGCATAACTGTTTAACACTTGCAAGTTATCATAGACAGACGACGCCTCTCTACGTGGGAGCACGTGTACATTGTTGAGGGTGATCGACATGTGCGCTGTAGATATTGCCAACATTACCTCACTGACATACGCAGATTTGCAGAGCATCTCGCGGGAGTGGGACGGGATTGTCGTGAATGCTCTTTAATTCCAGAGAATGTTCGAGATTACTTTCAGGCACAGTTATGGGAGGGGTATGTTTCTTGTAGCAGAGTCGGGGCATCGTCTTCTAGGTCTAGGGTTCCCTCACCACCAACACCGGACCGATGAGGAACTTCCTCCACTTCAAGCATCACCTGCACCAGTCCCACCAATAGCAGATGATAAGCATGTATGTATAGGTGTTGTTAGAGCTTTTTTTAGAGGATTTCGTGTACCCTCTATCGCTGCACGTTACCCATTATCTGTGCAGATGGTTACATATTTTCAAATTCACCCATATGCACTTCCACCCAGTAGGATAGAGTTAGATTATCCGGGTCATGAGTCTCATGTATCTGATTCTGATTGGGATACGTGATTCACAGATGAGTCAGATCAGTGACCTTCCACATTTTGTACTTTATGAGTAGAGTTGAATGATCTCATGAATAAAGTCAATTATGTATATGTTCACTTTAACTTATCTTTTTTTTTCTTCAAATATGATGTTTAATTGAGAGATGTAATAGGTTATTACAATAAATAAGGTATTAATAATTTAATATATGTAATTATGTTTTGTTATGTGTATAAAATTACATATTCTTATTGTTACATAATAAATTTACTAATGCGTAATCAATAATGTTTGTATCTTAATAATAGATGAAAGAGTGAATTTAATTATATGTAACTTAGTATGAATGTATGATCACAACAAAAAGGAATGATACATTTTGTTATTCTTCGGATGAATTTTTTATTTTACAGCTTAAATGAACTAGTATTAGAATTTTTTTTTGCAAACTTACAAAAAAATTTAAGTCTTTTTAAAAAATTCAAAACAACTTTTCATACCGTAGCGGCACAGTGCCGTACCGGCCGTACCATCCAGTACCGGGTCATAACCGGTACGGCCGGCACATCAAACTTTGATTAGAAACATAGCAAAGTATATCTCACCTTCTCCCTTTTCTTTAATATTTTTGTAAAATATTTTTACCTTATTAGAAACATTGATCATGGGTCATTCTATCGCTGTTTATAATCAAAAGGATTTATTTATATATTCTATGAGTATTAACGATGGCTTTCAGACCGTCTAGTACTTTTTAAATATTTTATTGGAATCCTCTTTTTGCCTAACAGGCTGTCCAAAGAATGACTTTATTCCTGGGACTTAGTCACACTAAAAATTCTCTCCAAGCTATTTGTCGAACCTGGCCTGGATCTGTGGTACAAAATGATGACAATAAGGCAATGAGGTCCATAGGGGATCAAGTTATTTATGCTTTTATCATGGAATAATATAAGCACGGGTGATGATCTACTATTAATAGAAAAATTAATGACACATGCAATATTATGCTTAGAAGCTCTGATCTTTTCTTGTATTACTTTCTTATTCTGACTTTGAGCTTTGCTGTTGTATTTGTGGTTAGTTACTTCTTGGAGGAAGGAGATCTTAATTTTGACGGCATTAATTTTATAGTTATAGTATCCATGGTTCCCCTGTCAGAGAAAATATGCGTTTAACTAAGCCAGTGGATCTGTTTATTGGTTATTCCCATTAAGAGAACCAGATTAAGGAAAACTAGTATCTTCTAGGTACTGTGTTGTGGGAAGATTTTTGAATTCCTGTGCTTGATGCATGGAGCAGTGAACTGCTACTAAAAATAGATTTATGCCCTATTATGTAAGTTACAAATTGATTTGTTTATGTTTCAAAAGAAATGCTTGCAGATTTTTAAATTCGTTATGTCTTATTGTCTTAATAAATTATTTGAAATGAAAGTGGAAGTTTCTAGGATGATACTTGGATGCATCTGATGATAGACCAGTGTGAAATGTCATCTTGCGGACATTGAGATTTCTGTGACGTTGTACGAAATTTTTGTTGTCACAAATATCTGTTTTATTGCTTTGTTAACTGTTTTGGAGGTGCGGTCCTGACAATTTTTTTTAATGCTTTTCAAGTATCGCATGCACCCAGAAATATGCAGATTTCCGTCGATGCATTTCTATGAGGACAAGCTATTAAATGGCTTTCAAATGGCTAGTAAGTCAGCACCATTCCATGATAGTGCTCATCTTGGCCCATACATGTTTTTTGATGTTGTTGATGGTCGTGAAAGTCATGGAAAGAGAGCCGGTTCTCTGTCTCTGTGCAATGAATCTGAGGCTGATGCCGCTGTTGAAATTATTAAAATTTTCATGAAGAGGTACATCCTTTCTTTCTTTCTTGTGTCCATCTTTCAGTCTTCCCACCTAAGAAGTGGCACAATATTAGATGCAGTGACTCATCTGGATCTGCAATTTTTTGAGATAGGTACTCTTCAGAATTTGCTGCTGGAAGAATTGGAGTTATTACTCCCTATAAGAGTCAACTTTCGCTGTTGCGATCTCGATTCAATAATGCCTTTGGGTCGAGTATCACTGCCGATATAGAATTTAATACTGTTGATGGGTTTCAAGGCCGTGAGGTAGACATATTATTGCTCTCAACTGTGAGAGCTTCCATTTCCAATGCTAGAGAACATGGAAGCAACTCATGTAGTATTGGATTTGTTGCAGATGTAAGAAGAATGAATGTTGCTCTGACACGAGCTAAGCTCTCTTTATGGATTGTTGGAAATGCAAAGACTTTGCAGACAAATCTTCATTGGTATGCTTTGGTGATGAATTCTAAAGAGAGAAACCTGTTCATGTCTGTATCAAGGCCCTATGGTGCCTTTTTTCAGAGTACTTCATCCGTTTCCAAGAAGTATCTGAACTCCTCTCTTTTAGAAACGAGCTTGAGGCAACAGAAGAAGGTTCATTTCAAAGATGCCAGACGTATTAATCAATGTGCCATGTTGAATGCTGGAGAAGGGCAGCAAAAGAAAATGTCTATAGACAATGAAATAGAAAGAGATAGAAGTGGGGTTTTGCATGATCATGTTGTAAAAAAAGTAAATGGAAGAGAGAGGGCAGCCACTGATCTCTCATCTGGTAGGCTTGCACACAAGTGTAAAGATGGGGAACCTGCCGTGAAAAGAAGGATGACAAGAAAAGCTGAAGATAATATTTTTGAAGGTGAAGCTGAAGATAATATTAAAGATCCAAGAAAAAAAGGTGAATCGTCAGGTAGCGGACACATTTCTAAGGATAGGCCCAATGACAACCAAGTGGGAAGTAAGACCAATTCAGCCAGTGGACAGATGGAGATGGATTCTTCTACTAAGAATCTGATAAAAAAGGCTAAGAGGGTGCATGAAACTTCTGATCGTTCTATCCGTTCCGATGCAAACAGCATGAAGGCTGTGGTTTCAAAAACGTCCAGTGAGGGAAGTCATAAATTAAAAAAACCAGAAGGGAAAGGAAGTTTAGATGTTTCAGAAGATTCACGCAAGGATATGATTATTAAAAGGAAGCGACAACGTGATGCCGTTGATGCTCTGTTGTCTTCAGCACTTATATCGTCAAAGAAGCCTGAAAGTTTAACAAAGCCTACCTGAAAACTTCGAGAGATGACAAGGCCATCCGGTTCCAGTGAAGACGGCTTGTTATTAGCTGTATAAGTTTAAATCTTCTCTTATGTTTGCCATATTGTTAGGAGTATGTTGTTTGTTCTTCGGTAAAAGGCATGCTATCAATGCAGATTTTAATGGTTTTTGCATTGGCCCACGGCAGTTGCCATATAATTTGACATACGAGAGTGATTAATTCTCTTAGCTATCCTCTGTGTTTTTGTTATGAGCTTATGTATCCTTTTATAATGACATGCCAACATTTCTTTTTTTCTTTTTTGCAGAGGGTACTGGTGAACTACAATGGACTAATGTATGTAGGATGACTGGGTTATGACTACCCTTTATGTTCGGATATGGCTCCCAGATTGTTGTTTCCAGATGTAAATAAGCAGGATACCACCCAATGAACTAGAGCACAAGCAAAATAAAGAATCGAGATGGAAAAACACGACTATCAAGGGATAGACGAAGAAGCCTGGTATTAGATTTTGTAGATTTTTTAAGCAAAAAGGAACTCATCTGCTGTCTCACTATGTCTGCATCTGCTGCTGCTGCTGCATGCTTTGACTACTGCTGCTGCTGCTGCTGCTGCATGCTTTGACTACTGCTGCTAGTCAATATTGCTATGGGCAATTCTGGGCTTTGGTTGGTGCCACTGTTTTAAAAGTTGGGTGCCTAGGCGACAAAGTGTTCCACCTAGATGGCTTGGATAGGTTGGCTGCATCAAAGGTTTCCGTCTCAGCCTCCTTTCAATAGCTTTGCATAATTCTTTTGTTTCATCACGTAGTTACCTAGATTTTCTTAAAAATACGTCATATGATGTGAACTTAATTTCCGTATGTTTGGTAAGATTGGAGAACTTGTTGACAACATTTGAGAGAGAGAAGAACAGAGAGAGTGAGATTTGAGATAGAGATCAATCTAATAATGACCTGAATAGGATTTTCAGTGTATCCTTTTTGACAAGTGAAGATTTAATTACATTTTGCTGGATCACACACTATATGAAAACTATGCTTTAAATTTTTTTTTGAATACCAATAGTAAACCTACCCACCTAGGATCAAGCCTCAATCACCGGTAGCCCGAGCCATGGCTGGCCAAACGTCTCTTGGACGATGGGCCCCCCTTGGCCTGGCAAAGTCTGTGAGGTCGGAGCTCATCTGAACCATTGGTTTGGTGCCCTCCCTGTATTTCTGTCTATGGTGGGAGTTGATTCTGTCACCTCATGGTTCCCGGTGAAGTACTTTAAACCCTTAACTATATGAAAATTATTTATGAGGGATGCAAGAAGGGCCTTAATAATGAACTGAATAGGTTTTTTAATCTTTACTTTATTTGAGAAATGAAATTATAATCTAGTTTCTTCTTTCATGATGAAAATATAGTTAAATTTGTCTACGGCCTTTAAGGTATATTTAGATGGATCAAACACTATACAGTTTTTTTTTAATATTAAAAATTTGACAAAACTGGCAGTCTGCCTATGCAGTAAGGAGTCTACTGCCTTAACCCACCAAGGTTCTTTTAAAATGTTGTTTACTGCTGCTGCAGTTCATGGTCTGCGGTACTGCCCGGTACGTATCGTATTGGGCGTTACATACCGGTATTGGACCCGACTGGTCCGGTTCGGCCAGGTTGGTACTGGTACCGGTACAGGCCGGTACATATTACAAAAAAGCTAAAGGACGGCGAATGGGGCTGTGGACGGACGGTGGCTGCGCGGGGTGGCAGTGATGACGATGGGAGGTCGGGAGGGAGGGAGGGAGAGACAGAGGAACCTGTTGCTTCTGGGCTGAACAGTGGTCATTTGGTGATGGCGGAAGACGACGACAGTGGCTTTGGATGGCAAGGATGGCTGCAGGCGGCGGCGACGGCGGCGACGGGCGGACGACTGGCGGAGAGCGCCAAAACCCTAGAGGCAGGGGGGATCGGGTGGGAATGGAAACTGGGAAAGGTTTCTGGTGGGGGGGGGGTCGGGGGATGTCGGGGGCTGAAAGCACCAAAGGGTGGGGGGTTTAAAATTTTAATATAGCGGACCTGGCGCCTTGGGCCTGCTTTACCCAATCCAACAATGGACTCTTACCGATAGTGAACCCGGGTCTAGATCCAAAAATAACCCCTGCCTTCCCCAACCCCGATCCACTGTTCACCAGTCACCATCCCAGATAGCCCTCCTCCCAATTCACACTAGGGTTTCACTGCCACCGCCCCCACCCTCAACATCGCAGCCGTCATTAACCCCCTCTGACCTTGCAACCGCCGCCGGCCCCGTCTCCTCCCCCGTCACCACAGCCGCCAACTCATCTGGTTTTCCTCGCCATCATCTTCGGCTTTGTTTTGCCCTCGTCTAGCCACTGGCTGCCCTCCTTTAGCCGCTGTCTATCCTCCAGGTATTCCCTCCATCTCTCTTTCTCTCTCTCCCTCTTGTCACCACTTCCACTGCCGACCTCGGCCCTCCCCCTCTCTCTCACACACACACACAACTCACACACACACAGTCACACAGTCGCTGGGTGGGGAAATGGGCTGAGGAACTGGAGGGGGAAGTGGGGAGCTGCACGGTACCGGGTGGTACGTACCGGTACTGGTGTTGGTACTGGTGCTACAGACCTTGCTGCAGTTTGTCATAGACTCTTGCTGGCTAGAATGTTGCCTGCTGACGGTGGCAGTGGGTGGTCCTCTTCTGTTTCTGTCTCGGAAGATCACAGTAGAAACATAGAAATAATTAGAGATCAATGCTGTCAGTGCATCGGTCTTGTTCTGTCCCTCAATTAATACTGATATAAATAACCTTGGGATAAAGATGTTAAACAATTGTTGGTTACAAATAAATGTCGGATCTATATATGGAGTTGCTACTTTATTTTTTTCCCCTCATCAAAACCACTTCATTTCTCATTAATTCTTGATGCACTGACTGAATCTGCTCCATCTCTTTACCAATTTGTTATTGTTGCCATGCTTGATCCAGGTAGCCATATTATTTGGATAGCAAATCTTTTACATGGATCCAACCCACATGAGATCCCAAGATACCTACACAACAGGTAGAAACATCGTTGCATGCCATGAGTAAAACATGCAGCAGTAATTACACGATAAAGCAAATCAACTTGACGAAAACTATTGGATAGGGAAAAATGAAGTGGTAACCTGTGAACCAACTGACCAGCCTGCGACACCAAAGTAGGGCGCAATGGGCTAGGCCTTGGCTGACACAAGTGAAAGCTGAGCCCTGATTCAGCTTTTCATGGTGTAAACCTAACATGTGCCTGGCTTAGGTTGGAATTTTCTAGGTTTGGCTTTTTGGGGGAGTGTGTAGAGAGCCTGAGGTGGACAGGGGCAGTGGTGGCACTTGGGTGCCTTAGGGTAGCACAGGAGCTCGCATGGGCATGCCCACTGAAGGATACCTTGGTGATGACTGTTGCCTGCTGAAACCAGCCAGCCAGGTGGAGCATCGGTTCTTACTGGAACTGATCTGAGTGCTGATGTGGGGAGCGAGAGAAGTGGGAGTTGGGGAGGTGTTGAACCCCACAATTATGAACATATTATTCTGAGTAATTTCAGAAGGTAACTAAATTAACTTCGCTGAATGGCGTTGTAAAGCGATTTAAAATCGCAGTTGTTATAGGAGAATTAAATTCAAGCGCCCTCGGCATCCCGTCGGGCAAATTTTTCATACAAAAGCTGTGTTTTGACATGCAGTCATTTCATCAAACACCTGGCAGACGGTGTTAAAGTCATGTACCAACGTGGCAGAAAGACAAATGACGGCCGTGGAGTTATTTCTCCACTGCTGATGCCTAACACAGCAGGACGGGGTTCAAGGAAGCCAAGAAAAGTCAAACAAAAGCCATGTGCCACCGCCTCCAAGTGAGCAGAAAAATTCCAAAGAAGTCTCCTGGAAAAGGACAGCCCCGGGAGGATTTTTATAGTTTTTTAAACTGGGAGACCAGGGGGGACCGCCCCCTCTCTTTTTTCTCTTTTTTGGCTGGCCGGCCTGCAAACTCGGGAGGCCCTCCTCCGGGTTTTGCAAACCCGGAGGTGGCACCTCCGGGTATTGCAGACCTGGAGGTACCACCTCTGGGTGTTGCAGACTGAGGGCCCCCCTGCGGGTTCTGCACACCTGGAGGTCCTCCCTCCGGCCTGTGCAGCCCAATGGGGTGGGGGGGGGGGGGGGGCACCGGCCTCTCCCCCTTCCTCTCCGCTGTGCGGCGGCCAGAGAAGCCAAAAAAAGAGAGGAGCAGACCAGGAGGAAGGCCCCCCGGGTCTGCCAACCCGGTGGAGCCCCCCTCCGTCTCCTTTTGTTCGCCCTCTCTCCATGAAACAAAAAAAGGGGGAAAAGGGGAGGTGAAGAGACGAGAAATCAGGAGTTCTAACTTCCGTGTAGTATTCTCCAACTCCTGTAAATAGGAGGTCTTGGTGAAGAGGAAGGAAGACTTCGGAAGCAAGAGCTCTCGGACTCTCAAGCTTGGAGCAGCACAAGGAGCAGGCTTGGAGCAGTCCAGTGCGCAGGTGCAGCAGGTGGCGGCTCTTCTTTTGGATTCTTATGTTTTAAACCCTATTTTGCACAAAAGACTCACTTAAAAGGGTACTTTACCAAAATACGCTCATGTGAGAACATAATGTTATGGATCAAAGTTACAGAAAAGATTACATTGATCATACAAATGTAAAATTTGTTCTCAAAGTCATATGGAAGACCCTGACATGCGTAAAATTACATTTTACCCCTGTATTTTGTGGAATTGCAAGAATGTCCTCAAGAAATCATGAAAAATTACGAAGTGCAAGCGTCCCTTGGAAATGCTTCAAATTCCTTCAAATATGTTGAAAGTTGGTGAAATATCATGTCCCGGTCCACGAAACTCAGGATTTTGCAATTATACCCTTGAAGTTTACAAAATTGTGTAAACCCTTGGATAAATCATGCGAATGTTCGGGAATTCCACGAAAGGGATTGTATATGTCAAAATAAGCTCTGGTTCAAGGGTAAATTGCATAGAAATCCTAATTCAAGGGCAAATTGCAAATAAACCCTAATTCAGTGGTAAATCGCACGGAAGCCCTAATTTAAGGGTAAATTGCATAAAAACCCTAATTCAAGGGAAAAATTGCAAATACATCCAATGTTATGAAAAATTGCAAGTAAGCCTCTCCAAAGGGAAAAATTACAAATAAACCCCTCTAATAGGGAGGATTACTTCTAAAGGAGAAAATTGCAAATAAGCCCTCATATGAAGGAAAAATTGCAATAATGCTCTTGCCCTAAGGCAAGGGAATTTTCCCTAGTGCCAAAATCTTCATCGTAGCCAGTACCGTAAGGGCAATGGAGATTTTAGACAGTTAATTAAAGTTGTTCGGACTTATACCGATGTAAATTAACACCGACTCTAGTCGGTGGGGAAAAGTTCTGTACATGAACCCAAAATTGTCTCATAAATCACGCGTGCGGAAATTACAATATGCACGCTAATGAGTCTAAATATGCACATGTCTATCTAACGAAATAAATACCCGAAATCTCGCGTGTGTGTAAACAAGAGGCAAGGCACTGCCGTGGGGAGCCGGGAGGCCAGATGCCTCGAGTTGACCTGGTAGAAAGTGGGGGCATAGGAGCCGGCCTAGTCTCATGTATATCTAGTGAAACTACCTGATGTCATGCATTTGATGGCCAAGAAGTTTGCTCTTCATTATTACTCAAGTGTCCGGGCCCAATATATCTATTGATGACTGGAGGAGGAAGATACAACGACATTAAGCAAAATTCTTTATTGCCTTATAATTTTGTAAAGAGGAGGAACCTCTGCTCTCCTCCTTCGATTGTACTTCCTCTGTTTATTTAATTGATGGTTAAAATAAAATCCTGGCCCAACCTGGCTCATGGGCTGGCCAGTCAAACAACCCTACACAAAAGCAGGCCACCTAGTTACTTTGGCCACCTTTTAAGGCAACATGTCCAAGAAGGCATTAGAATGTTTCACTAGATCCCTGACCAAATGTATCATGATTAGAGTGGTGAACTTTGGAGGACAAATGAAACTCAGCGGAATTGTCAAAATAGAACATATGATCTGAAATATATCTAGTTGCATAAAAGGGCCTTTTACATGTATGCCCTTTCTAATCTTTTATTTTCGTGAAGTGCCTATTTTTTTTTGGAAGGTGGCAAAACAACCACATTTCATTAAAGAAAAGGAAAAAGATACAGCCTTCAATCAGCAAGACAGAAAACAAAAAAAGTTCTACCAAGATGGTAAAACATATCCCCACTGAAAGGAAAAAGACTTTACAAAGTGAGCTTTTCCCACCCTACTAATCTAGAGAAAAGAGATGATTGATGGCAAGATAGCCCTCTTGCTGTGAAATGCCAGTCCATTAAGCAGTTGATACTGTTATTGATAATGTAAGACGTGTTTGAACTCCTCTCTAAACACTCTATTGTTCCTTTCCCTCCAGATTGACCAAAGCATAGCTGGAAGCACATTCCCCACTTCAGAGGTCATTTTCTTCCTTGATTGGATTAAGGAGTATCCATTCTGGGCGCCATTCCTCCAAGTAATTCCTGTTAAGCTCCTGAGCCCTTGTTGTTCTGAAAAATTGATGCCGGTGTCTGGACGATAGTGCAGATAAAGAAAAGGTGATCCAAATCCTCAAGTTAACATCCACAGGAAACACATTGAGTCCGTATGTTGAATTTGAGCTTACTGACTCTATCAGCAGTTTGAGATTCTACGCCAGGCCAATTTCCAGAGAAAGATTTTGATTTTCATGAGAAGTTTGACAATATTGTGAATACCCTTCTCAAACATATACGATAGAACTAAGGCCTGTCAATGGATATGCATGTTATCTGGATCTTCTTCAGATCTATATCACGTGCTTGGATTTTATGTGTTTTGTTATCTGGAATATTCACATAAATGTTTGTTTTGATGTAATTATCCAGTTTTAGAATCACTGGTTTTAAAACTGGAACATTTTTCTAATTTTAAAACTGGAACTATTTTGTTTGGATGACCGTAAAATAAAACAAGATTTTTTGTTGTGATTTCAATTAAATTTTTCTCTAGTTTTGGTTTCCGGTGGATATGGACCGTAAACCAAAACAAGAGCATCTTAGTGCCATGTGAGACCACCTAATCTTAGTTACACTATTTTACAATCAAACAAAAAACTGGAAAACATAGTAAGATAAAACAACTATGGAGTTACAATGTTTTACGATGAAACAAACAAACCCATAGAGATAATATTTTTTTTTGGAAGTGGATAGTACCACTCACGTATAAAAGAAAAGAGAATGTTCAAGTAAAGGCTGTCAGAACCTCAAAAACAAGGGAACCCCAAAAAATTCTATACAAGCGAAGGCCACATAATGATAGTGTGGAACAACCTAGCCCCCAGATTGCCAAAAAGCGGAGAAGGGAATCCACATTACATAGAATCACAACCCATTCCCTTGCTCTATCACAAACAAAAGAATCTGGAGTGTCCTTAGCATGAGACTCTCCCTTGAAGATGCTATTGTTCCACTCCCCTCACAACGTCCACAATGTGGCATGAAGGGTGAGCCCCTACACCATTGTGTCGCTTCTAAGGGGCCAAAGGCCTAGCCCAATGCAAAAACAAGTGGTGTACGTCACTGTGCTGGCCAATGACGCAGTGGGTCCTCTTAGCAATCTCCCTCTACACCCCCTATGAGTAAGAGTAACCTATAAATAGGTGGTCAAGGGTCTCGTCGTCTTCACTACAGAAACAACAAGTCGGCAAACCTTTCGAGAGGAAATGGGACAGCCTGTTCCGAGTTGGAAGCCTCCCATGAGAGATCCTCTAGGTCAAGAGCTTCACCTTCAACGGGCTCTTCGATCTTCACACTTGGTCTTGAAGGTGGTGACGGACTCCTCCATTCAACATGACGTCGTACGCTGATCTAATTGAAAAGGAGCCCTCCTTTTCCCACCTCCATACCCATACATTCTCTCTCTCTCTGGGCTAGGATAAAAGGGTATGAGGAAAGAAAGGAGTTCCTGAAATTGCACCATCTCCTCATGTCTGAGATCTCTTTTGAAGATCGGTGCCCAAGTACCTCCTGGAAGAAGGAAGTCGCAAGCCTGAGCGACTGATCTCTGGGGGTCCGTTACAACAACAAAAAGACTCGGGAACAAGGCCTCCAACGTAAAGTGACCACACCATCTGTCGTTTCAGAAAAGGGTTGTCGCCCTTTCCCAGTCGGACCCGGACTCTTGAGGCGATAACATTTTTGCAGGAGAAGATATCCCTCCAAAAAGGGCAAGTCCTGTGGAGAGGAGGAGTTAAGTTCCAGACTCTCCTGCTATTAAAGTACATCTGCCTGTATAACTGCGCCCACAACCCGTCATCTCTATATGCCAACCTCAGCCACTTACACAAGAGAGCTAAGTTGAACTCCCTCACATTCTTAATCCCCAATCCTCCCTCTGCCCTACTAGTAGCCAGCCTTCCCCATGCTAAATCGTGCCAACCCTTGTATCTCCCCCCACTGTCATGCCAAAAAAACCTGCATTGAATAGAGTCAATCTTCTTCGCCACCAACTTCGAGATCCGGAACATAGAAAGAAAATAAATAGGGAGACTATCTAACACAGATTTGCACAGCACCAATCTTCCCCATTAGATAATGCTCTAGCCTTCCACCCAGCCAATCTGGACTCATACCTCTGAATGATTGGAAGCCAATCTGTGCACCGAAGAGGCCCCGGGCTGAGAGAGAGGCCCAAGAGATAGAGAATTCTCCAATCTTACACCCGAATAGGTAGGCCGCCCTCTGAAGGGTTCTAACCTCCATGTTCACCTCTACAAGAAGGCTCTTGTTGAAGTTAACTTTAAGGCCAGTGACCACCTCCATCATTTCCAATGAGAGCCTGACCATGAAAAATTGTTGCTCACCCTCAGCAAGAAATAAGATGCTGTCATCTAAATAATGCAAGTGAGTAAGAGTAGGACTGCCTTTAATCATCTGAAAGTCTCTGACCAAGTCAGCAGTCTCGGCCCTCTGCTACACCCTACTTAGTACACTAGTCACAAGCACAAAAAGGAGAGGAGACATAGGTGCCCCTTGGTTGAAGCCCTCAACCATTGTGGAACCAAGAAGTCGGCTTCCCGTTGACCAGGGCCGCAAAGGTAGCTGAAGAGATGTAAGCCCTGACTCAGCCAATCCACCTCTTCCCCAAGCCTATCCTCTCCAGCATATCAAAGAGACACTGTCAACTGACCTTGTCATAAGCCTTCTCAAAATCTAGCTTCAAGACCGCTCCTTTCCTCCTCTGGTTTTTCATAGCAAACATACACTTATGCGTCACCAAGAAGTTATCCTGAATATGTCTTCCCTTGATGACTGGCCAACCTGTCTATAACGGTAACCAACCTCCCTGCTAGCACTTTTGTGATGATCTTGTAGGAACCATTCACCAAACTGATAGGTCTAAAGTTCCGAAACTTTTGAGCACCCGCCTTCTTAGGGATGAGCACCAGCAAGGTTTTGTTAATATCCCCCAAGTGAGCTCTCTCCTTCTGGAACTCCCTCACAGTTGCCAAAAGATCTTCCTTGATGACCTCCCAACACTTCTGAAAGAAGGCTAGCGAGAAACCATCCGGACCTGAGGCTCTATCACCTGCAAGAGAAAAGACCGCCTGGTGAACCCCCACCTCTGAGAAGGGCTGGGGAGGGGAAAGGCGAGGGAGAAGATCATCTGCAATCCTCAGCCTACAGTGCTCATCCTCTGTAAACTGTGAAGAGTAGAAATCTCTCGTCTCATCTCTAATCTCCTCGTCTGAGAAGAAGGAGAGGTCCCCCACTTTGATGCAAGAGATGGAGTTAACCCCCTCCTCCCAGAAGCAATGCGCTGAAAGTATGCTGTGTTTTTGTCTTCCTCTTTTAATCCATTTATCTCTCGATATTTGCCTATTGTAGATCTCCTCTTTAGAGAGTATCTCATCGAACTGGTCCCGTGTTGTGTCCTTATCATCCATGAGACCTGCCTCCAAACAATCAAGACCGTCAAGCTGTTGAAGAATTCTGTCCTTCGCTGACCTTCCTGGAATGATTTTATTAGCTCCCCAGGCCTAAAGAACCTGAGCAACATGTTTCAATTTTTTCACCAAAGTAGCCATAGTAGAGGAATCCACATTCTGAGCATACCAAGCACTTGTGATCGTCTCTATGAAGTCAGCTTATTTGAACCAAAACTGCTCAAGCATGAAACTGTCTTTGTCAAACAACCGACTGGTCTTGATAAGGATGGGCTTGTGGTTAGAGACAACTCTTGCCAACAGCGCCACTTGCATATGAGGAAAATGGTCCTCCCAATCAATAGAAACCAGAAACCTATCCAGCCTAGTGTAAGAGGCATATGCTCTCAGGTTGGACCAAGTGAAGCGCTCAAAGGCCATGCCAATATCCACCAAAACTCCCTCTCGGATGAAATCAGAAAAGTCTTCCATGTCTCCGGCATAAGTAGCATTTCCTATCCTTTCCCACGAGGCCGCCACCGCATTGAAGTCTCCTCCAACACACCAAGGCTGTGCAGAGGCGAGATGGTGTCTAATCAAGTCATATTATAGCAGCCGCTTCTCCTCTCTAGGCTGTGTATAGGCTGTGAGGGCTATACACCCCACTGAAGTCCCAGGAGAAGTCATCCCTGATGTTTCTAAAATGTAAAGAGATGGACCATATGCTAACCTCTCTGTCCTGCGTCATCTCCTCCACCTCATACGGATTCCAGAGGACCATAATACCTCCGGACTTACCCACCGCCATGGAGGCGACCCCCAAAGAAAGGTGGGCCCCTCCGATCTCTCTCAAGAGAGTAGCACCATCCCCTTCACACTTCGTCTCCTGGATACAAATAATATCAATCTTGCACCTCCTAATCAACTCTCTCAATGCCCTCTTTTTCACCCCCCAACCACTGCACATTCCAAGAGACTATCCTTATTAAGGCAAAGGGCTATTCCTCTCCTCCCTATCACCATCCCCCTCCCTAACCCCTCTCTGTTGAGACCACTCTGTCTACAAAATAGTAGCATTCCACCTTTTATTAATTTTGGAGAAAGTCCCTTTCACATTTTTATCTGCCGGTGTCTTTGCCTGAAAGGAGATTCTCACCTTTGCAGCCAACTCGCTTACCTGCTCCTCCGTGATTTTTTCAATCTTTCCTAATAACTCCCTCACTACCTCCCTCCCCAGGGAACTCCTATCCTCCGACCCCTTCGCCATAGTCAACAAAGCAACTGCCGCACCTTGGGGCACCGGACTATCCTCCTCCGCCTCCGGTAGAGGTTTGCCCCCATGTATCAAACGAGAATGCACTACCAAAAGCTCCTTCACAGAGACTACTAGGCTAGTCAAAGCAACCTCGAGAGGGTACTCCTGTTGCTCAGGTTGGAGAGACCTGGCTAAGTTTGTGAGCAGCAATGAGGAAGGAAGGGAGTAGTTCCTCGGAGTCCTCGTCCTGCACTGCTTCATTGCCCACCACAGCTTTCGGATGACCAACAACCGATTGACGCGGCTGGCCGATTTCCTCATAATGTTGGAGTGACAGGAAGACCAGCGACGACCCAATGGAGAAGGGTTGACGAAGCATAGGGGATCGGGCCAGTCTCCCCTCCCTGTGCAAGAGCCTATTGCGGCCCCATAGGTTTGTTGAACGTCGGACGGGGAAGACCAGGCCGTGGTTGGACCAAGTGACCCCACCACGTCCGCATTGGAGGGAGGACTTGTGCTGCTGGAAGCGACACCTCTCTATGGCAATACCAAGGGGGAAGCCCCCCCCCCCTCCGATTGACAGAAGGCCGTCATCGGACGTGGACGTAGTCGCCATTGGGAGCCCACTCGGAGGACGCTTTTCTGGCGTCGAGCATCGGGGGAATAGTGGGGAAGGCGAGCAGGAAAGAAGACTGGTAACGAGTCTCGTCGACCCATTGCACGGAGAGGGGGCGGATTCAGGTAAGTTCAGGGTCCCTAGCGTGGGCCTGGCACTTAAACCCGAACTAGCCAAAATCGGCGCCACCTTGCTCAAATTAGGCTGGTCACCAGCGTCAAACCCCGAGCCTAACTTAGCCAAGCCCACACCCGGCCTAGCAGAACTGATCGAGCCCACTGCGGGCCTAGTCCCAATCAAAGCATCCCTGCCCACTCCACG
Source organism: Amorphophallus konjac (assembly GCA_022559845.1). Lineage (NCBI taxonomy): Eukaryota > Viridiplantae > Streptophyta > Magnoliopsida > Alismatales > Araceae > Amorphophallus > Amorphophallus konjac. The sequence goes on from CM040129.1 coordinate 196,226,986, forward strand.
GTGCAGCGCGATTCAAATTTGAATCGCCTACTCGGCCCATTCGCCGTACGTCTTCTACCTCCCGCCACCTCTCTGCAAACCCTACTTCAGCTGCTGGCGCATCCTGCAGCTCCTCCCCCGCCCATAGGCGCATGACAAATGAGACACCACCAAAGTTGATAGTGACGATGGTAGGGATGTCCGCCGAACTGTCCACCTACACCATGAGGGCAAGCACCGTCCGCGACCCCCACGAACAGAAGCCAAGACTCCCCCTCTTCACCCTTGCAAAACCCCTCTCCAATAAGGTCAACCTTCCTTGTCACAGAGGATAATCGAGACCCCTTCACAAATGGGGCGAACCCTCTTGGGCGAGGGGTTGGGGAATGTCCCTCTGCCCATCGTCCACCGCCGAAGGTGGAGCAGGGCTCCATCCACCGACAAGAACCCAACGGCCGTCAACCTGTCCATCTCCCTACCATATGCCAAGAAGGACGGCTGCGACACCCTCGAAACCTCCCAGGTTCCTCCGACATCAACTAAACCCCTTATCACTTGCTGCACGTCAACCTCGCCATCCATTTGAGACACCCAAAGGCAGCGCCGTAGGCACTCGATTCGGGCATTTAGGAACTCTACCGGGAGTACCCCTACGTCGAGGCACTATCGATGCCTAGGCGCCACCAACCCCACCGACGAAAGCCCTATCACTGCCTCCGCGTAGGATTTGGAACGATCGGACCCTCCACCGGAGCCACAATCGGCCCGTGAAGGGGATAGCCTCCTAGCCCTACAAAAGCACTGAATGTGCCCACGAAGCCCGCAACCAAAGCAGGTGGGCATCCTCTCTGAGTAGTGTCCTTCGGGAGCTTGCTCTGACGAGAACCCCCTCTATGGGCTAGGGAGAAAACTTGGAGTTTCTCTCTCTAGAAGTGGCTATAGAGAGAAGGTAACAATGCTCCAAATTCTGATACCATGTTAGCCAATAAAGATAATTTTTGAATGAGTTTTTGAGTAGATACATATGGTATAGTATTTCCCTCCATTATATGTCCATTTATTATGCATGTACAATTGTACATTCAAATACAGTTTGTTAAGGAACGCGGCCCTCTCTCACCACCCTCGGAATTTAGAGAGAATAAGAAAACGAAGAAGAGAAAGCAATCACATACAAAAACATATGGATTTTTACATGGTTCGGAGACGATGTGCCTTCTATGTCCACGGCCGCAATGGGGTTTCACTATGAGAAAGTTGGAGGAACTCACAAACACTTAAAATGGAGAGAGCCGCCTTTTATATATCAAGGATATTAGGGCACAACTAATCACCAATTACAGTAATGCCTTTAATAAATTTTTTTTCCGGGGGCGACGACAACCCTACTTGGAGTGGGATTCGACTCTCCAATTGAAAATTTCCAATTCGAGTCTTCCAATTAAGTTTGGGCTCCACTCTTCAACGATCTCCCACTTGGCGTTTGAACTCCAAAGAATGGCGATCAACTTGGGCATCTTCTATTCCTCTTCAATGTAGCACTGCAATACATTCACTGCGGTGCCTCCGTCAATCATCCATGAAGGTCAATTGAGGCTTTGCACAACGTCAATTTCTCTACTGCTGGATTTTCTGCTCCACGTATGTTATCATGTGACAGTGCCATTTTCTAGCAGTCCATGAATGAAGTGATTGTTCAGTTGTATATGCTTTGTCCTTGAATGAAAAACAAGGTTCTTGGCAAGATGAATTCTATCACAAAACAGCTCTGCCTCAGTGGTTGAGAGAGCAATAATTTTCTGTAGTTGAGAAACCCACAATTTACAGCAGTACCTCCCAATGTGTAACCATAACTATTGGTGCTTCTTCTAGTGTCCAAGTCACCACCTAGATCTTCATCAACAAAACATTGCAAGATCATATCATTCTTGAAACAAAGTGATATACCTGAAGTGCCTTTCAAGTGTCGAAGAATCTATTTCAGTCCCTCCTAGTGTTGCTTGTAAGGATTTGCCATATATCTGCTCACAACTCCTACCACTTGTGCTTTGTCTGGTCTAGTACACATCATTGTATATATCAAACTTTGCACAGTCGATGCATATGGAACCTTTGCCATGGATTCACATTCTTCAGCTGTCTTTGGTGGCTGCTCCTTAGCCATTTGAAGTGACTTGCCAAAGGTGTGTTGCTAGGTTTTGCATGTTGCTTGTTGAACATGCTCTACACCTTTTCTGTGTAGCTTTCTTGGGATAACTTCACAGTATCAGCTGCTCTGTCTTTTACAATTCTCATCTCAAGAATTTGCTTTACTGCACCCATGTCCTCTATGTCAAACTCCTTTGATGATTTTGAAAGTGGGTAGTACCACTGTATAAAATGAAAAAGTGGGTATACAAGTGTAGTAAAAAAAAACTCCCAAAAAGAAACCCTATACAAAAGACCACACCAAGGCGGTGTGTGATGGGCTTACCTCCCAACAAAAGAGGGGAGTTGAGGGCATTGATATTACAAAGCAACTCCGCCCATTCCCTCACTCTAGTACAAACAAAAGAGATAAGAGTCCTTTACTGTAGCCTCCCTCCTAAAAATTTGGTTATTTATTTCACTCTACAAGGACTATAGAGTGGCATGCCAAACTCCTTCGATAATTGCTTCTTCAAGTTATTGATCTCCATTATGCTTGACCCTGCGATGAGTATATCATCCGCATACAATAACAATATAATGCATCAATCATCAAATCTCTTGAAATAACAACAATAATCTATGTCGCATCTAGTGAAATCATTGTTACCCATGAATCTATCAAACCTCTTGTACCATTGCCTGGGAGCTAGTTTCAGACCATATAAACTTTTGTTCAATTTGCATACAAGGTTCTCTCTGTCATGTTCCTGACAACTTTTTGGTTGCATTATATAGATGTCCTCCAATTCACCGCGGAGAAAAGCTGTTTTGACAGCTAACTATTCTAGATGCAAGTTCTAAGCAACAACAATACTCATCACTAATTTAATAGTGGTGAGCTTAACAGGACAAAAGATTTCAGTGTAATCAATATATTCTTTTTGTTAAAAGCCTTTTGCATGCAATGTTGCTTTGTATCTCTTGCTACCATTATGTTCTTCCTTGATTTGGTAAACTCATTTATTACTCAATACTTATTCCCTTCTGGTAACCGAGTTATTTCCCACGTTTTGTTCTTCTGCAGTGAGTTCATCTCATCTTTCATGACTAAATCCCACTTGACAAAATCTTTAGCCTGTATTGCTTCATCAAAACATTCTGGTTCGCCTGCATCAATCAAGTAATGTAAAGAGGGGGAATACCACTGTGTGGGTTGGATACCCTGTTGGATCTTCTTAGGGCGTTCACGTGTTGCGGGTTCTGGTTGTACAACAACATTTTCAGGGTTCTCCTTAGCCCTTGTAGCTAGATCTTCCTCAGAGATCTCCTCCAACTTAACTTGCTCACTTCTTTTGGCTTGTTTCTCTACACTTTTAGATTTTACTACATGCTTGTCCTTACACGAGACCTTTTCATTGAATATAACATTTCTTTGTCTTATGATTTTTCTATTTTGATCATCTTAAAAGTAATATCTGAAATCATCAAAACAATATCCAATGAAAAAACATTTTTTGGACTTTGGATCTAACTTGTCCCTGTCATCAAAATCAATATGCACATAAGAAACATAACCAAAAGCTCTCAAGTGTGAAAGATTTACCTCCTTTCTTGTCCAAGTCTCCTTTGGTATTCCACCATTCAAGGGGACAGAGGGTCCACGGTTGATCAAGTAGGCTACAGTCTGGACATCATCAGCCTAAAAATACTTGGACAATCCCGCATGCAGTCTCATGCTTCTGACTCTCTCATGCAGGTTCCGATCATTCATTCCGCAACCCCATTTTGCTGTGGTGTACCGATGATTGTTTTATCCATCCGAATCCCTTAGTAGCTCAAAAATCTTCGAAATCCTTGCTGTCATACTCGCCTCCATTGTCAAACCGCAAACACTTGATTTTCACACTAGTCTGATTTTTCGCCTTAGCCTTCCACCTTCTAAAAGTAGCAAACACATCAGATTTATTTTTCAGAAAATAAACGCTTACTTTTCGGGTGCAGTCGTCAATGAAGGTGACATAATAGAGCGAACCTCCAAGGGATCGTATAGGGGAGGGCCCCCATTCATCTGTATGTACTAACTCCAGTTTTTCAGCCTTTGGTGTCCTTTCAATCTTTGAGAAACTGACTCTTTTCTATTTTCTGAGAACACAGTCCTCTCATAAGCCGACATCCACAAACTTCAAACTGGTCAATTTTCCCTTTGTTGATAAGACCTTCATCTCTTTTTCACTCGCGTGTCCAAATCTACAATGCTACAACTTGTGAGTCAATACTAGACTTAGCTATTGCCATTGTATCTTTACTACTAGAGGTCATGTACAGAGTCCCATCTTCATGTCCCGTGCTATGACCATAGCACCTTTAGCAACCTTCTAGGTTCCACTCCCAAAGAGTGTCGCATAGTCTGTATCATCCAGTTGTCCTATAGAGATTAAATTTCTCTTTAAGTTTGGGATATGTTTGACATCTTGCAACTTTCATATACTCTCGTTGGCAGTCTTTATGTTAAACATCACCTTTCCCCACAACTTCCAAAGATTCATCATCAGCCAGATAAACCTTCCCAAACTTCCTTGTCACATAGTTGTGCATAAGTTCTTTGCATAGGGTTGAGTGAAATGACACACCTGAGTAATCCAAGATTCAATAAGACTGCTCACACTAAAGATGAGGGCACCATGAATCTCCTCTGTTGCTGCATTTGTGGACTCTTTACTATGATTGTGATTCTTCTTCTTCTTCTTCTTCAAGTATAACATGCAATCTTTTTTTAGAGGTCCTTTCTTTCCTCAATTCCAACAATCATCGCCCTGGAATCTTGACTGACTCCTCTACTTCGACTTCGGCTTGCCTTGGTTTCGATTCCAATGATAGTTTCTTCCCTTGCTTTCGGTACTCAAGGCATAGCCCGAGGTTTATCTTGACTCCCTCCTACGAACATCTTCGTTGAGAATCAGATCTTAGATTTCATTAAGCTTCAACTTGCTTGAACCAGAGGAACTGCTCACCGCTGTCATAGTCGCATCCCAACTCTCGGGTTGAGAAGAGAGAATAATCAAAGCCCTAACTTCATCATCGAAGTTGATTTCTACAGAACTTAATTGACTTCTGATCAAGTTGAATTCATTGATGTGATATGTGACGGAAGCCTCTTCGGCCATCTTCAAATTAAATAAACAACGTATCAAATATACCTTATTTGAAGCGGAGGGTTTCTCATACATATTTGATAGCGCCTTCATGAGACTTACCGTCGTCTTCTCGTTTAATTTTTAGCCAGCGTTTTTTTAGCCAGCGTCAGCCGGACAACGCCGAGCGCCTGTCTATCCAGAAGCTCCCAATCCTCCTTCTCTATCAACACTGGTTTCTCCCCCTTAAACAGTTCATGAAGCCTCTTCTAATACAAATAATATTTGATATGCATCTTATAGATACCCAAATCATTGCCATCGAACTTCTGGATTCTGATCTTCTGCCACCATCGCTCCCACTATCCTCGAACGAGGCTTTGATACCAATTGTTAAGGAATGCAGCCCTCTCTCACAACCCTCAGAATTTAGAGATAACAAGAAAACGAAGAAGAGAAAGCAATCACACACAAGAACACAGGGATTTACGTGATTCGGAGGCGATGTGTTTTTCTATGTCCACTGTCACAACAAGGTTCCACTATGAGAAAGCTGGAGGAAATCACACACCCTATTACAATGAAGAGAGCCGCCCTTTATATATCAGGGAGATTAGGTTGATCCGCGGCGTTGTGCCAAGTCTTCTAACCAAGTATTCCAGCCGAGTCTCCCCACGGAGTTCAGGATCCACTCTTCAACACAAATATATGCGTATGTATACCAAATTTATGAGCATATTTAATACACATATATGTTTTTGTATCTACATTGTGTTTAGTGGGGAATCAGAGTGGATAGTTCAGATTATTTGGGCAGCTAGTTTCAATTTGAATATCGATGAATATTGTAATTATATGTTGGATAAGAGAGTGGGTTCATTTGAACATGTTTACCTTCTTTGAAAGTAGAAGAAAATGCTCAAAGTATTCCAAAGGAAATATGTTTCTTTTATGAAAATAAGTTGCAAAAGGACATTTTCTTTTATCCTCTCTTAAATGGTCATTTTAGTAGTCATATCTTTGGGAGGGGCTTATTGGTCATTTATGGCATAGGTTGTTAGCTCAAGTTGTTAAACCTTAACTGGGATGAAGTAATGGACTGGAGTAGCCAGGGTAGACACGCCAATATTTCACTTCATGGAGGGTATTCATGTAATTGATATTTTATGTGTATAGAATTTTAAGTGGGTTATTCATGTCAAAAACACAATCTTTATACATAATGAGAAAGATGATTTGGAAAAAATGTTCTGGTAGAAGCTAGAGTCTTGTATTATAATCTGTTGCCAAACCAACATTATAGCCGCGAAAGAAGCTAGCTTACCCAGTTGGTTCCCACCCTGAAATGAACTCACATGTAGTCCCGGAGACCTATGGTTGTGTCAAATGCACAGCGATTCAAAATAGATGATGTTCGTAAGTTAAAAAAAAACTGATCTGGATTTTAATTTATATCACAAAACGACCTATAATGTCAGGAGAAAAAATATGGATTAAATATCAGCAATAATGCAATTTTAGGCTTAGGCTTCAATAGCTAACAATCTCTTACAATAAACATGCCTTGGACCTTAGGATGTCCATTGCATGTCTCTTACAAACTTGCTGAATTTATAAAGCAAACCTTTTCAATGATAAAAATGTGTTACAGAGCCTAGCATTGGTGAGAAGGAATCTCATTTGCAGATAAAATATTAATTTGAGAGTTAGAGAAGGAACTATTGCACTTTCCAAAAAAGGAACAGGAACCAACTATAAGCCATATGTTTTTGATTATATCCGCTACTTCAATGCTTGCAAGCCATTAGAACATATGGAGTCTGGAGCCTTACTGTGTAGAGTGAATCTATCTATATTAATAAACCAATCGGACTTAACATAGGAGAGTGACACAGGTCGCGGACTTGAGAGGGATTGGAAGAATGGAGGGGGTTAACAGTTGGGGAGACACCTCATGGATTTGGGAGTAGGTGGAGAGAGTTGGAGAAGCCTTTTGTTTTGTTCTGTTTTTTGTTTGTTTGTATTGTTGGGAGGGAATGGGGAAGGTGCACTACATTGCCAGGGTGGGTGTCGCTATAATCTATATGCACGAATCTAATTCTTTATACAGTCATGCATGAAAGGATTGTTCCGACAATAAAAAAGCAAACCTTGCATGACAGGAGAGGTTGAAGGGCAGCACCTACTGGTCCTACCCTATCCGACATAATGCACTATTCATTTTGTGAACAGAAGATGCTTCCCTATTTTCTCTGGTTTCTTTAAAACCCACTTCATGCAGCTGCTGTGCACCAGAGACTCCTAGTTCGTGTTGTGCTCTGGAAACACAATATGGCTTTAGTTTCATTCCTCAAGCCTTCTAATATAAAGTTCTGCCTGTCCATCAGTCTGGAAGGGTCTCACCCCCTTGGAGATATTCTCCAATTTGTGAGGCAATACACACCAATCCAAGGGGATCTGTGTCCTGTTTTATCACAGTAGTCTCCTAATTTTGCTGGGGAATGAAGAAGGGGACATTCCTCTGAAACATTTGCATAAACTCCCTCAAAAGAGAGGGCACAGATATTGGCACATTATTTCAATGAATGGGTATAACATAGCATTTATCTCATAACCCATGAAACTTTTACTGGCACAAGTTTTCTCAAAGATTGTTAAATTTACTCACCAAAACTGAACCTTAAGGGTGAATCCTTGATTTATTTTGTGACTAAGTTCTTGTCCGTTTTTTAAAGAAATGACAAGCATTAGAGTTATTGATTACAAGAATATCAATTATTATAATTTTTTTCGTGTGATCTATTTTGCCAAAAGTTGCACATCAGGACAAATTCAAATCTCATAATTTCATTTTGACGAGACTAGCTTTCTCCCACCATTAGTGAAATAAGGCTTGCTGAATTGTCATCACATTTTAAGGGTACTTTTACAAAATTTCTTGATTATTCTCTTGGTTTTTTTCCCGCATCTGCTGGAGGGTCGTCTGATTTTTGCCTGAATTTCAATGTCTGCTGTTCTGGATGTACCTTGCTCTTTTGCTATGAACGTTCATTTCTTCCACCATATCCTTTCTGATCTCCAGAACTCTTGTTGGTATTACAGTTCACCCTTCTATGAAACGCCAAATCCAAGGAAGAGCTAGGCTTAAAAAGCAGTAACTGAATAGTGACTGCAAATAACAGTGAACAAGTTCTCATTTTCCCAACCTATCTGGGCCATGGATGTGTACAGCTGTACAGTTGCTTCAGAGCTGCCTGCTGCACTGATGGAAGGTCAGCTATTACGTTTTGGCTTCTTCAAAATTGTAGAGTTTGCTCCTCTAACCTTTGTAAATCAATTGTCAGTGAATTCCTCCTGGCCTTTTTTGTTGATCCATGGGTACATGATTCTATCCTGTACTATTAAATTTTGTTGTGATACTTTGGGTCAACACATTGTGTTTGGGTTTAGTGGCATATAAGATCATAATGTTGGTAGGTCAATTACCCACATGGTGCTCAGTTTCATAGCTTTAGTTTGAATTATTTATGTAGATTCAAATGCCAAGTGTATGATTAATAGGAGCATCTCTAGCTTCAAATTGATTGGACCAACTACACTATTTATTTTATCTTATTGTGAGTGATTCTGTTGACCAGTGACACATGGACAAATGGTTTCTCATGTAGCCAAAAAGCTTCACCACCTTTATCGATCATATGATGAGAAAAGTACAATTGTACTTAACATAACTAAAACCAAATCTCATTTTTAGTTAAGAGATCTGTTAACTGTGTAATGTATTTACTTATGTTTAGCATTATTATATACAGTTTTATATTTTTAATTATGCGAATAGAATTAATAGAATCAAATAACATTGAGCAGTTTATTCCTGATTAATGCAAGATTAGGGCAGTGAACTGGTACATTAGGGCATCACATACATACAATAAACCTGACACTTGGGAAAAACTGGACAACAAATACAAGGATCAATGATTCAAATGGGAATGTAACTCTCGGGAACACTCTGTCACTATTGTCAACAAGCAAATAGCAACTGACAATGCAACCGGGCTTACAAACTCTGGCGAGGTATCAAGAACCATGAGTTAACAGACAATAAGCATCATTAATAATATAAATTTCGTTTGCCATGTCATTGCATGGCAGAAAGAAGATCAACACTTGATTCTTTAACTCATTTTTTAATGGTTTTAACTGAAAAGCACTCAAACTTCTCATGCTTCCATTCAGCAATATTTTCTCTTTGGCCGGGAATTTTTGTTACAGAGAAAAATGTAACTTTCAGAACAAACGGCAAGTCCTTGCATTTGAAACTTAGAAATGGACACGTAAATAAATCCTTTATATGTCATATTCTGGCAACAGCAGGGCAGCGAAGTGACAACGATAGTCGGACTGAAAAGAGGCTTCGGAGGTAACAGAAAGAACAGAGCTGGGTTCAAGTTGTCAGGAAGAAGGATGAGGTCAGGTCTAGGAGAGGGATGCCAGAGTTTGCCATGCTCAGATTAAGAAGACAGCATTGGTAGAGGGAACAGGTGCTGTAGGTGCCTAGAGAGATGGGGACATCAACTGTTGAAATGGCTTCAAATGCTTGTTCTGTCGCATCTGTGGAGGGATCGGCCGTAAGGAAGCTCTCTGCTTGATTGGACATGTAAGGAAAAGTTATTCGTACGTTTCTGGCTTAAAGCCTGTGGTATGATTAGTACGAAATCCCTTAAAGATTGTCATTTTCTCTCTTTGGCGGGAAGACATGGTTTTTAAATGAAGGGATTACATTACAGTGATAGAGTCAATGTAGACATTGGTATCCCCTTTGTCCAGAGCATCCTGCTTAGCCACAGTCAACACAACGTGGAGCCTCAAGAACTAGTACTTGACAGCTGAGTGTCAAGTACTAGTTGGGAAATCTTGCACACGTAATGTATCTGTGCTGTGGATTGTCGAGTACTAGTTTGGAAATCTTAACACGTCATATGTCTGTGCCGTCTATTCTTCTCACCCATGACATACATGGCAGACCCATGAATCAATAGATCTTGCACATTTATGGTTAGGACCATGTTTGATCATAGCTTAGCCAGTACCTGTTTCCTGATTTTTCTGTTGGATTTTGAATGATTTCTGGCCTATTTTTCTTGAATCTGATCTTTTCCAGCTGAAGGTGCAGCATGGGAACAATGACAGGTGTCATTGAGGAGCCATCAATTTCTTCTCTCAAAATGCTGGTAGAGTATAGTCACTGAAACCGACATAGATAACAGATCAGGACCTCTCTTTGATTGGTTAGTATTGATCCTGGGAACAGGAAATGCACAACAGGCAGGTCTTAAAACGGGACTGTTCATCCTAAGAAGAATTTGTGGAGACTGCAAACCAGCAACAATATCCCATTTAATTCTGCAAACATTTCGAAAAAGGAAATCTCTGTAGCTGAATCGATACAGCTGGCTTTCCGATGAACTCCATCCTACGATGTGGGGCTATTTCATTTGGGGTTAAAAGCTGTACTCTTGCTGAGTAAAGATTGTAGCTGCTATCACGTCTAACGTGTTATGTATGTGAAGCAGAAAGCAGGGTATACAGAGACTACCCCAGCCCATGACCTTAAAATATTTCCATCCCACTTTGTGGCTTGAGGAACTTGGCTGAAATGAGGTATGCATTCTCGGACAATTATGGTGCGATTATGATGGAAACTTGGCATGATGACTTATCGGCCGGGTTTCTCTGTTGCATCTCTCGGTCAAATGCTTGCAATCATTTTCCACTGCAGTGGTTCTAGGTGAGTACCGGTAGGACTCCCTGGCCTAGGGCTTGCAGCAAAAGAGATCTTATATGCGTTGCGATTCATGTTGCAATCCTTGTATAGAAGCCCTCGTTCGCTTTCTGTATACTATATTAATGGAGAACATGATCTACCAACATACGAGATGAATACAGTTTATACCAAAAGACACGAACATGTCCCTTACTGCAAATCCAGCCAAAATACCTTACGTATGGGGGTTCTTTCTGATTCTGTGCTGTGTTCCTCTCGGTGTCTTTTATCTTTTTCGTTTTTGTTTCTATGTTAATGTATGTTCGTAAACCACTGACCACGCTCCGGCATAATTGTCAAGGCGGGCGTTTAGGCGCCACCTAGGCGTCTAGGTGCTCTTGATCTGGTAGGTGGTCCAATGTCTTGTTGACCCTAGAAAAGAGGAGTTAGACGGCCGTCATGGCGGGCCAATTCACTTGTCATCTTCCATGTGGATTAACATCGAATAAGTCATTCTTACGGATGGCATTTGTCATCTTCTCATTGGATTCAATCTACGAGCATGTATGTATGTCATTGCTCTGGAATATAAGAATAAGGATCTTATCAATGTGGATATAAAGGCGGGGAAGGTGAAAGAGTTTAGCTTGTGACATGACGAGTTTCCATCTGAGATATCTAATGGTTCACAAATATAAGACATTGTTGATAGAATTATTCAACAAAGTAAGGATAATGTGCCATAAACTTCAGGTTGAAAGTAAGGATGAAAGGATTGGGATCCCCCTCCCCCTAACACCTCCCCCCTCCAAAAAAAAAAAAAGAGATTGGATGGATCAAAATTGGTCAGGTTAGGATACATCGACCAGCCTAAATTGTAGGCCCTTTTCTTTAAAAAAGAAAATCACATCATGTTTAGCATTAATCTCTCTAATTCTTTGTGGGTGGGAAACTAAACGTCAGGATGTCTCCTTGTGTATATAAACATGTGTACAAATGTAGATACGTATATAACATTAAAGTTATACATTCAGAGATCAAAGGTGAACGAGGTAACTAAGGGGTCGTCTCATATCTCAAATGTCTAGATAATGGTCTAGGTATTTGAGTTGATAATTTGTTAAAATAATATATATAATTTAGAAATATAAATATATGTCTAAATATCATAAAAATGTATACATAAAATCAATAAGTTTCTTAAATTCATTCATTCCTAAAATCAAGTAACGAAGAAATTACTGTAAAATATAAAAAATGTGACCGAAGTCTTTTTTTTCTTTCTGTCTCGTTATGTCTTCTCTCCTTTATACATTAGAGGATATATATTTTAGATTTTTTAATTAATAGTCGAAGTGTCGTCTAGGCGACGCCTAAGCGGATGTTTTGTCGTCTAAACGTTTAGGGATCCCGTGAATGCCTGGGTCGTCTTGTCGTCTTGACAATTATGCGCTCAGGCCATGACGAGGATAAGCAAGTCTCTCACAAAGGCTTTTCTCGCGGTGCTCTTCTACCATTGTCCCCCCAAAATTAAGACAACGTTGCGATTCCATCGTGGTTTTCCATTTGATCTCTGCAGCCGCTTTTGTGGTTAAATGAATCCTCGGATCTTTTATTATTGTATGGAAAAATAGAACAAGTAACTCGCAATCAGCACGTGCGAAGCCGAAGTGGCGAAGGCCTTCCAGAATATTGGATAGAAGAATTTTCAGTATTTCGATTGATCAGAATTAAATCATGATGCAAAAGTTGTTACTCTAAATTGTTGGAGCCACATGGTTGGAACAATACGTGCTAATTATCTTCTCGCACAAGTTTTACGGCCCTGGGATACATTAATAATGGACGAAACGTTTGGCTTTTCTGGTTCTCTTGTGAGAAGAGTTGCCGTCAGATTAGTCCCTGGACTGGGAGCCACATGTGTGAAGTGGTTGGAGCTGGAGTTAAACTTAGCATCTATGTGTGCAGGCTCACTTTCGGCCTTCAGTCTTGGGTTTGAAAGCCGTTGGGCCTTGTAGGTGCGGGCATGTCAGTCTTTTTCGTTAATCGGATGTAGCGTGACACGTTTAGCAAGAAGTACAAAGTTTGATCATGTACAAATGTTACCGCATCCGTTTTTTGACGTAATATTCTTGAAGGTAGGGGAGGGGGTTGCGTTGGTTTGCAATTCTTGCTGTTAATGTTGGATAAGTTTTTTCCATTCAAAATGAGGCAGGAATTTTGGGGACAGGCCGACGTATGTTTTGATTAATACAAACCATATTTTTACTTGTTCTCTTACTATTATAGGACGCGGACTTGGAGACCTCAAAAGTGGAGTCCTTATATTACTGATTTTAGGGGTGATCATTATTCGGGTTTAACTCGAAAATCAAATCGAATCGATAGATTTGGTTCGATTTGGTTTGGATTGAAATTTTAAAAAATTTGGTTTGAGTTCAAACCGAACCATATTAAAAAATTTGGTTTGGTTTGATTTTGAAGATTAGGAAATCGAATCGAACTGAATAACTTGAATTTAAAGATATTTTTGTCAAGTTAATATGAGTCTATATGTAACTAGAAACCCTAATTCAAGAGGTCTAATTCTCGCCATCCTGACGGGATTTTCGACTCTATGAAATAAGTTTTAAAGTACCTTTCATTTTACTGTAACTGAAGTTCTTAATTTTTTATGTTAAAATATTATGGAGCTTGTTCTTACAATTACAACTTTTATGTTATATTTTTAATATATATTTTATTTGGTAGAAAATTTTCTACCCAACTTTTCTCTACTCTTGTTGGAATCTAATCTAATTTTTAAAAGGGGAGATGCATATGGTTCAAACTGAATCAAATTTGGTTTGGTTTGGTTTAGGTTGAAGGAATAATTCTGTTGGATTTGATTTGAGAAAAAATCTCTTCAAATCAAATCAAATCAAATCAAACCGTGCTCACCTTTAGCTGATTCTGGGTTACGTCGACAAACCATTTATGATATTTTGAATATTCCTGTAACAAAATCCCCCATGTATAGGTCGTTCTGATATACATAATATTCTTGTAACAAATTGTGGTGATGCCTCGGTCATGTTGGTTGGAGGCTCACCATCTCATGTATCAATTCATCTATAAATACCAAGCAATCAATGCTCTACAGATCAGCGAGGCATTTACACAATTCCAATCTTCTCCGCAGTCAGTCTGTGCTTTGTTTTGTTGCCAACTTGGTATCAGAGTAGGGTATACAACCCTCCATCTTCCTTTGGCTTGTGTTGTTCGTCTTCATTCCAATGACGGAGCAGATTCACAGCGGCACAAGGCTCCACAGAGATGCAGATGCAGACAACGATGGGAGCTGTTGTTGACGGATTAGAGAATCCATATTTCCTGCATTTGTCTGATAATCCAGGTGCAATACTCGTCACTTCTCTACTCACCGGGGGCAACTATATCTCCTGGCAGCGTGCCTTGACCGTTGCCAAATCAGCCAAGAACAAGTTGGGGTTTGCAAATTGCTCGATCACGGAGCCACTGACTGACAATTCTTAGCATGGTGCTTGAGAATGTGTTAACAGTATGGCCTTATCTTGGCTGCTTAATTCCATCCATAGAAATCTTGTGCTTTTCGTTCTATATGCTAATTCAGCATCATTCGTCTGGTTGGATCTTAAGGAGAGGTTTTCTCCGTCTGATGGGCCACGCATCTATAGTTTAGAGCGTCCCATCACCACTCTGTAGCAGAACAACGACTATGTTGTAAAATATTTCAACACCCTCAAGGGATATTGGGACGAGCTTGCACAATATGAACCTGAGAGCTCCATTGTGAATTGCACCCAACGACGACAGCTAATGCAATTTCTTATGGGGCTTAGTGATACATACTCACATGTCAATAGCCAGATCCTTTTTAATGGATCCATTGCCCCCTGTTGCATATTCTCTCATTCTCCAAGAAGAATCACATCGCCTCCTCCAAATTCCGGCTACCCTGAAGCTTCAACCATGTTTGCACATCCCAATACTGTCACACCAGACAACTTCAAACATCGTCTCACTGACAGGCGTAGCAAGGTCAAAGGGCGATGTTCTCACTGCCACATAATTGGGCATTCCAAGGATCAATGCTTCAAAGTCGAAAGTGGTTGATGCAACTTCTGCCATATTACAAATCGAATGGTTATCCTCATCAAAATATGTGCTGTGGGCAAGGGAAGGCTCTTCCAACTGCCAACTCAACTCTTATTTTCAACTCCAGTCTGGGAACTCCATCACCCACAGCTGAGCAATATGTACAACTCATCAAGTTTCTGAGCAATACTTCAATTACCACTGCTGCCAATATTCCTCGAGCCAAATATGGGAGGTAAATTTTCTTCACCATCAGGTGATCATTGGATACTTTTGTTGGGGGATACAACCCCGGAGTACCCAGAATAGGAGGACAGGCGACCCTCTTTCTCACGATCCACACACGAGATCAGAACAGAGAAATAAGGAAAGAATAGAAGAAGAATCACACAAGAACACACAGGGATTTTTATGTGATTCGGAGGCAAGATGCCTTCCTACGTCCACGGCCGCAACAGGATTCCACTAGTTATCACCAACCAGATTCCAGGTTACAATACAAAGAGACAGCCCATCCTTTTATACTAGGAGATTAGGGCGTCATTAGTCAGGGCATTAAGGATAATAATACCCCTAATAAATGTAAACCCTCTTCCGAGATACATCAGACACGCATGCTCGCCTGTCCCCCCAGATGCTCTCCTGGGACCGAGCATGCCCTCCAGCGACTGCAGATGCTCCCCTGACATCAGACCAGATTAATGCATTTGCCAAGACTGCGTCGACGCATCGCCAGACGGGACGACGCATCCAACCCGGACAGCAATGCTCCCCTGACGCCAGTGATGCTTACCAGAGGCCATAGATGCTCCCCTGATACTCCATATGCTCCCGTGCGAGAACGCACAATGACATGCTCTCTTGGCACAGTGCATGCTCCCCTGGAGCAGAGGATGCTCCTCTGGAGCAGCGGTTGCTCCCGTGGAGACAGCAAGTGCTCGCCATGCTCCGCTGATGCAGCGAATGCTCCCCTGGAGCAGTGGATGCTCCCCTGAGATAGAGTGTGATCCCGTGCAGATGCGCATGAGTTCTGACTCCACACTCTAACAATCTCCCACTTGGAGTCTGAACTCCAAACAAAGCAAACATCTCAATGTATTAACCCTGCTTAATGTAACTGTAGAAATAAACTGCTACGGCACCCCTTCATCAATCATCCATGGAGGCCAACTGAGAACTTGCACAGCCTCAGTTTCTCTGTGGTAACCACCTTGGTGAACATGTCTGCTGGATTCTCTGCACCAAGTATTTTCTCCAGCAGCAAAACATCATCTTCAAGCAAACCACGAATGAAGTGATACTTCAGTTGTATGTGCTTAGTCCTTGCATGAAAGACTGGATTCTTGGCAAGGTGAATTGCACTTTGACTGTCACAAAACAACACACTATTGCTTTGTTCCTTACCCAACTCCTTCAGAAAATTTTTCAGCCATACCATCTCTTTGCTAGCTTCAGAGATAGCTACATACTCTGCTTCTGTTGTTGAGAGAGCAACAACCTTCTGAAGTTTTGAAACCCAACTCACTGCAGTGCCACCCAAGGTGTAAACATATCCAGTGGTACTTCTTCTGGTGTCCAGATCACCACCAAGATCTGAATCAACAAAACCTTGTAAGATAACATCACTTTTCTTGAAACAAAGTGACTTACCTGAGGTGCCTTTTAGGTATCTCAGAATCCATTTCACTGCCTCCCAGTGTTGCTTGCCCGGATCTGCCATATGTCTGCACACAACTCCCACTGCATGTGCTATATCTGGCCTGGTACAAATCATGGCATACATCCGACTTCCTACAGCTGATGCATAAGAAATTTTCTTCATGGACTCATGCTCTTCAGCAGACTTTGGTGACTGCTCTTTAGACAGCTTGAAGTGACTTGCCAAAGGAGTGCTAACTGGTTTTGCATCCTGCATGTTGAATCTGCCCAACACATTCTGGATGTAACCTTCTTGAGATAGCTTCACAGTGCCAGCTGTTCTATCTCTCACAATTCTCATCCCAAGAATTTGTTTTGCTGCTCCTAAGTCCTTCATAGCAAATTCCTTTGATAATTGTATTTTCAGATTGTTAATCTCTGTCATACTTGATCCTGCTATAAGCATATCATCCACGTACAACAACAATATGATATAACAATTATCAAACTTCTTAAGATAACAACAATGGTCCATATTGCACCTAATGAAACCATTGTTACATATGAATCCATCAAACTTCTTGTACCATTGTCTGGGGGCTTGTTTCAGACCATACAAGCTTTTCTTGAGCTTGCACACAAGGTTTTCTTTGCTTGGGACTGAAAACCCTTCTGGTTGCAACATGTAAATGTCTTCCTCCAAATCACCATGGAGAAAAGCTGTCTTCACATCTAGTTGCTCTAAATGTAAGTTCTCAGCAGCAACAATGCTCAACACCAATCTAATAGTGGTTAGTTTCATAACTGGAGAAAAGATCTCAGTGTAGTCTATACCTTCCTTTTGCTGGAAGCCCTTCACTACTAACCTTGCTTTGTACCTCTTACTGCCATCAGGTTCATCTTTGACTCTGTAAACCCACTTGTTATGCAATGCCTTCTTGTTCTTAGGGAGTTTAGTTAGCTCCCAAGTCTGATTCTTTTGCAATGAGTTCATCTCATCTTCCATGGCTAACTCCCACTTAACAGAATCTGTAACCTGCATTGCTTCATCATAACACTCGGGTTCACCTTCGTCAGTCAACAGTAGGTAATGTAAAGATGGAGAATACCTTTGTGTAGGCCTAGGTATTCTTACAGATCTTCTCAGTTGTACCGGTGTACAAGGTTGTGCTTCTATTTCAGATACATCCTGTATCTTAGCATTCACATCATCTTGTGAAATTTCTTCTAGCTCAACCTGTCCACCATTCTCATCTTGTTTCCTTGCACTGTCAGATTCTACAACAGCCCTGTCTTTGTACAAGACATTTTCATTGAATATAACATTTTACCTTCTGAGAATTTTTCGATTTTCATCATCCCAAAATCGATATCCAAACTCATCAGAACCATATCCAATGAAAAAACACTTTATAGACTTAGCATCTAGCTTATCCCTTTCATTAGAATCTACATGCACATATGAAACACAGCCAAAGACTCTCAAGTGTGAAAGATTTACCTCTTTCTCTGTCCAGGCCTCCTCTGAAATTTCACCATCCAAAGGGACAGATGGTCCTCGGTTTATCAAGAAAGTTGATGTGTTAATTGCATCTGCCCAAAATGTTTTAGGCAGTCCAGCATGTATCCTCATGCTTCTAGCCCGTTCATTCAAGGTTCTATTCATGCGCTCGGCAACTCCATTCTGCTGTGGTGTTCTTGGAACAGTTCTTTCCATTCTAATACCACTAGCTGCGCAAAAGTCCTTGAATTCCTTGTTGTCATACTCTCCACAATTGTCTGATCTCAGACACTTCACCTTCAAACCTGTCTCATTCTCTACAAGGGTCTTCCAATTTTTGAAAGTAACAAATACATCAGATTTCCTTTTCAAAAAATAAACCCATACCTTGCGAGTAGAGTCATCAATGAAAGTGACATAGTAGAGTGAGCCTCCAAGAGATGGTAATGGTGAAGGACCCCATACATCTGTATGTACAAGCTCTAGCTTCTGTGTCTTCAAGGTTCTTACAGTCTTTGAGAATGTAACCTTCTTTTGCTTCCCAAAAATACAGTCTTCGCAAAGACCAACTTCCACAGATTTCAAGCCAGACAATTTTCCTTTTGACAGCAGTACCTTCATCCCTTTCTCACTCATGTGACCAAGCCTGCAGTGCCATATATTGGAGTCAACTCCTGAATTTGCCACTGCCATTATATCTTTGTTGTTGCTAGTCATGTACAGAGTACCCATCTTGTTGCCTCGTGCTATAATCATAGCACCTTTGGTGATCTTCCAAGATCCACCCACAATGGTTGTGACATAACCTTCATCATCAAGCTGTCCAACATATATCAAGTTCTTCTTCAAGCCATGTATATGCCTTACATTCTTTAACTTCCACAAAGTGCCATTTATGGTCCTTACAATTACATCACCCTTCCCCACAATATCTAAAGGCTCTTCTACCATTGTCCCCCCAAAATTAAGACAACGTTGCGATTCCATCGTGGTTTTCCATTTGATCTCTGCAGCCGCTTTTGTGGTTAAATGAATCCTCGGATCTTTTATTATTGTATGGAAAAATAGAACAAGTAACTCACAATCAGCACGTGCGAAGCCGAAGTGGCGAAGGCCTTCCAGAATATTGGATAGAAGAATTTTCAGTATTTCGATTGATCAGAATTAAATCATGATGCAAAAGTTGTTACTCTAAATTGTTGGAGCCACATGGTTGGAACAATACGTGCTAATTATCTTCTCGCACAAGTTTTACGGCCCTGGGATACATTAATAATGGACGAAACGTTTGGCTTTTCTGGTTCTCTTGTGAGAAGAGTTGCCGTCAGATTAGTCCCTGGACTGGGAGCCACATGTGTGAAGTGGTTGGAGCTGGAGTTAAACTTAGCATCTATGTGTGCAGGCTCACTTTCGGCCTTCAGTCTTGGGTTTGAAAGCCCGTTGGGCCTTGTAGGTGCGGGCATGTCAGTCTTTTTCGTTAATCGGATGTAGCGTGACACGTTTAGCAAGAAGTACAAAGTTTGATCATGTACAAATGTTACCGCATCCGTTTTTTGACGTAATATTCTTGAAGGTAGGGGAGGGGGTTGCGTTGGTTTGCAATTCTTGCTGTTAATGTTGGATAAGTTTTTTCCATTCAAAATGAGGCAGGAATTTTGGGGACAGGCCGACGTATGTTTTGATTAATACAAACCATATTTTTACTTGTTCTCTTACTATTATAGGACGCGGACTTGGAGACCTCAAAAGTGGAGTCCTTATATTACTGATTTTAGGGGTGATCATTATTCGGGTTTAACTCGAAAATCAAATCGAATCGATAGATTTGGTTCGATTTGGTTTGGATTGAAATTTTAAAAAATTTGGTTTGAGTTCAAACCGAACCATATTAAAAAATTTGGTTTGGTTTGATTTTGAAGATTAGGAAATCGAATCGAACTGAATAACTTGAATTTAAAGATATTTTTGTCAAGTTAATATGAGTCTATATGTAACTAGAAACCCTAATTCAAGAGGTCTAATTCTCGCCATCCTGACGGGATTTTCGACTCTATGAAATAAGTTTTAAAGTACCTTTCATTTTACTGTAACTGAAGTTCTTAATTTTTTATGTTAAAATATTATGGAGCTTGTTCTTACAATTACAACTTTTATGTTATATTTTTAATATATATTTTATTTGGTAGAAAATTTTCTACCCAACTTTTCTCTACTCTTGTTGGAATCTAATCTAATTTTTAAAAGGGGAGATGCATATGGTTCAAACTGAATCAAATTTGGTTTGGTTTGGTTTAGGTTGAAGGAATAATTCTGTTGGATTTGATTTGAGAAAAAATCTCTTCAAATCAAATCAAATCAAATCAAACCGTGCTCACCTTTAGCTGATTCTGGGTTACGTCGACAAACCATTTATGATATTTTGAATATTCCTGTAACAAAATCCCCCATGTATAGGTCGTTCTGATATACATAATATTCTTGTAACAAATTGTGGTGATGCCTCGGTCATGTTGGTTGGAGGCTCACCATCTCATGTATCAATTCATCTATAAATACCAAGCAATCAATGCTCTACAGATCAGCGAGGCATTTACACAATTCCAATCTTCTCCGCAGTCAGTCTGTGCTTTGTTTTGTTGCCAACTTGGTATCAGAGTAGGGTATACAACCCTCCATCTTCCTTTGGCTTGTGTTGTTCGTCTTCATTCCAATGACGGAGCAGATTCACAGCGGCACAAGGCTCCACAGAGATGCAGATGCAGACAACGATGGGAGCTGTTGTTGACGGATTAGAGAATCCATATTTCCTGCATTTGTCTGATAATCCAGGTGCAATACTCGTCACTTCTCTACTCACCGGGGGCAACTATATCTCCTGGCAGCGTGCCTTGACCGTTGCCAAATCAGCCAAGAACAAGTTGGGGTTTGCAAATTGCTCGATCACGGAGCCACTGACTGACAATTCTTAGCATGGTGCTTGAGAATGTGTTAACAGTATGGCCTTATCTTGGCTGCTTAATTCCATCCATAGAAATCTTGTGCTTTTCGTTCTATATGCTAATTCAGCATCATTCGTCTGGTTGGATCTTAAGGAGAGGTTTTCTCCGTCTGATGGGCCACGCATCTATAGTTTAGAGCGTCCCATCACCACTCTGTAGCAGAACAACGACTATGTTGTAAAATATTTCAACACCCTCAAGGGATATTGGGACGAGCTTGCACAATATGAACCTGAGAGCTCCATTGTGAATTGCACCCAACGACGACAGCTAATGCAATTTCTTATGGGGCTTAGTGATACATACTCACATGTCAATAGCCAGATCCTTTTTAATGGATCCATTGCCCCCTGTTGCATATTCTCTCATTCTCCAAGAAGAATCACATCGCCTCCTCCAAATTCCGGCTACCCTGAAGCTTCAACCATGTTTGCACATCCCAATACTGTCACACCAGACAACTTCAAACATCGTCTCACTGACAGGCGTAGCAAGGTCAAAGGGCGATGTTCTCACTGCCACATAATTGGGCATTCCAAGGATCAATGCTTCAAAGTCGAAAGTGGTTGATGCAACTTCTGCCATATTACAAATCGAATGGTTATCCTCATCAAAATATGTGCTGTGGGCAAGGGAAGGCTCTTCCAACTGCCAACTCAACTCTTATTTTCAACTCCAGTCTGGGAACTCCATCACCCACAGCTGAGCAATATGTACAACTCATCAAGTTTCTGAGCAATACTTCAATTACCACTGCTGCCAATATTCCTCGAGCCAAATATGGGAGGTAAATTTTCTTCACCATCAGGTGATCATTGGATACTTTTGTTGGGGGATACAACCCCGGAGTACCCAGAATAGGAGGACAGGCGACCCTCTTTCTCACGATCCACACACGAGATCAGAACAGAGAAATAAGGAAAGAATAGAAGAAGAATCACACAAGAACACACAGGGATTTTTATGTGATTCGGAGGCAAGATGCCTTCCTACGTCCACGGCCGCAACAGGATTCCACTAGTTATCACCAACCAGATTCCAGGTTACAATACAAAGAGACAGCCCATCCTTTTATACTAGGAGATTAGGGCGTCATTAGTCAGGGCATTAAGGATAATAATACCCCTAATAAATGTAAACCCTCTTCCGAGATACATCAGACACGCATGCTCGCCTGTCCCCCCAGATGCTCTCCTGGGACCGAGCATGCCCTCCAGCGACTGCAGATGCTCCCCTGACATCAGACCAGATTAATGCATTTGCCAAGACTGCGTCGACGCATCGCCAGACGGGACGACGCATCCAACCCGGACAGCAATGCTCCCCTGACGCCAGTGATGCTTACCAGAGGCCATAGATGCTCCCCTGATACTCCATATGCTCCCGTGCGAGAACGCACAATGACATGCTCTCTTGGCACAGTGCATGCTCCCCTGGAGCAGAGGATGCTCCTCTGGAGCAGCGGTTGCTCCCGTGGAGACAGCAAGTGCTCGCCATGCTCCGCTGATGCAGCGAATGCTCCCCTGGAGCAGTGGATGCTCCCCTGAGATAGAGTGTGATCCCGTGCAGATGCGCATGAGTTCTGACTCCACACTCTAACAATCTCCCACTTGGAGTCTGAACTCCAAACAAAGCAAACATCTCAATGTATTAACCCTGCTTAATGTAACTGTAGAAATAAACTGCTACGGCACCCCTTCATCAATCATCCATGGAGGCCAACTGAGAACTTGCACAGCCTCAGTTTCTCTGTGGTAACCACCTTGGTGAACATGTCTGCTGGATTCTCTGCACCAAGTATTTTCTCCAGCAGCAAAACATCATCTTCAAGCAAACCACGAATGAAGTGATACTTCAGTTGTATGTGCTTAGTCCTTGCATGAAAGACTGGATTCTTGGCAAGGTGAATTGCACTTTGACTGTCACAAAACAACACACTATTGCTTTGTTCCTTACCCAACTCCTTCAGAAAATTTTTCAGCCATACCATCTCTTTGCTAGCTTCAGAGATAGCTACATACTCTGCTTCTGTTGTTGAGAGAGCAACAACCTTCTGAAGTTTTGAAACCCAACTCACTGCAGTGCCACCCAAGGTGTAAACATATCCAGTGGTACTTCTTCTGGTGTCCAGATCACCACCAAGATCTGAATCAACAAAACCTTGTAAGATAACATCACTTTTCTTGAAACAAAGTGACTTACCTGAGGTGCCTTTTAGGTATCTCAGAATCCATTTCACTGCCTCCCAGTGTTGCTTGCCCGGATCTGCCATATGTCTGCACACAACTCCCACTGCATGTGCTATATCTGGCCTGGTACAAATCATGGCATACATCCGACTTCCTACAGCTGATGCATAAGAAATTTTCTTCATGGACTCATGCTCTTCAGCAGACTTTGGTGACTGCTCTTTAGACAGCTTGAAGTGACTTGCCAAAGGAGTGCTAACTGGTTTTGCATCCTGCATGTTGAATCTGCCCAACACATTCTGGATGTAACCTTCTTGAGATAGCTTCACAGTGCCAGCTGTTCTATCTCTCACAATTCTCATCCCAAGAATTTGTTTTGCTGCTCCTAAGTCCTTCATAGCAAATTCCTTTGATAATTGTATTTTCAGATTGTTAATCTCTGTCATACTTGATCCTGCTATAAGCATATCATCCACGTACAACAACAATATGATATAACAATTATCAAACTTCTTAAGATAACAACAATGGTCCATATTGCACCTAATGAAACCATTGTTACATATGAATCCATCAAACTTCTTGTACCATTGTCTGGGGGCTTGTTTCAGACCATACAAGCTTTTCTTGAGCTTGCACACAAGGTTTTCTTTGCTTGGGACTGAAAACCCTTCTGGTTGCAACATGTAAATGTCTTCCTCCAAATCACCATGGAGAAAAGCTGTCTTCACATCTAGTTGCTCTAAATGTAAGTTCTCAGCAGCAACAATGCTCAACACCAATCTAATAGTGGTTAGTTTCATAACTGGAGAAAAGATCTCAGTGTAGTCTATACCTTCCTTTTGCTGGAAGCCCTTCACTACTAACCTTGCTTTGTACCTCTTACTGCCATCAGGTTCATCTTTGACTCTGTAAACCCACTTGTTATGCAATGCCTTCTTGTTCTTAGGGAGTTTAGTTAGCTCCCAAGTCTGATTCTTTTGCAATGAGTTCATCTCATCTTCCATGGCTAACTCCCACTTAACAGAATCTGTAACCTGCATTGCTTCATCATAACACTCGGGTTCACCTTCGTCAGTCAACAGTAGGTAATGTAAAGATGGAGAATACCTTTGTGTAGGCCTAGGTATTCTTACAGATCTTCTCAGTTGTACCGGTGTACAAGGTTGTGCTTCTATTTCAGATACATCCTGTATCTTAGCATTCACATCATCTTGTGAAATTTCTTCTAGCTCAACCTGTCCACCATTCTCATCTTGTTTCCTTGCACTGTCAGATTCTACAACAGCCCTGTCTTTGTACAAGACATTTTCATTGAATATAACATTTTACCTTCTGAGAATTTTTCGATTTTCATCATCCCAAAATCGATATCCAAACTCATCAGAACCATATCCAATGAAAAAACACTTTATAGACTTAGCATCTAGCTTATCCCTTTCATTAGAATCTACATGCACATATGAAACACAGCCAAAGACTCTCAAGTGTGAAAGATTTACCTCTTTCTCTGTCCAGGCCTCCTCTGAAATTTCACCATCCAAAGGGACAGATGGTCCTCGGTTTATCAAGAAAGTTGATGTGTTAATTGCATCTGCCCAAAATGTTTTAGGCAGTCCAGCATGTATCCTCATGCTTCTAGCCCGTTCATTCAAGGTTCTATTCATGCGCTCGGCAACTCCATTCTGCTGTGGTGTTCTTGGAACAGTTCTTTCCATTCTAATACCACTAGCTGCGCAAAAGTCCTTGAATTCCTTGTTGTCATACTCTCCACAATTGTCTGATCTCAGACACTTCACCTTCAAACCTGTCTCATTCTCTACAAGGGTCTTCCAATTTTTGAAAGTAACAAATACATCAGATTTCCTTTTCAAAAAATAAACCCATACCTTGCGAGTAGAGTCATCAATGAAAGTGACATAGTAGAGTGAGCCTCCAAGAGATGGTAATGGTGAAGGACCCCATACATCTGTATGTACAAGCTCTAGCTTCTGTGTCTTCAAGGTTCTTACAGTCTTTGAGAATGTAACCTTCTTTTGCTTCCCAAAAATACAGTCTTCGCAAAGACCAACTTCCACAGATTTCAAGCCAGACAATTTTCCTTTTGACAGCAGTACCTTCATCCCTTTCTCACTCATGTGACCAAGCCTGCAGTGCCATATATTGGAGTCAACTCCTGAATTTGCCACTGCCATTATATCTTTGTTGTTGCTAGTCATGTACAGAGTACCCATCTTGTTGCCTCGTGCTATAATCATAGCACCTTTGGTGATCTTCCAAGATCCACCCACAATGGTTGTGACATAACCTTCATCATCAAGCTGTCCAACATATATCAAGTTCTTCTTCAAGCCATGTATATGCCTTACATTCTTTAACTTCCACAAAGTGCCATTTATGGTCCTTACAATTACATCACCCTTCCCCACAATATCTAAAGGCTCTTCTACCATTGTCCCCCCAAAATTAAGACAACGTTGCGATTCCATCGTGGTTTTCCATTTGATCTCTGCAGCCGCTTTTGTGGTTAAATGAATCCTCGGATCTTTTATTATTGTATGGAAAAATAGAACAAGTAACTCACAATCAGCACGTGCGAAGCCGAAGTGGCGAAGGCCTTCCAGAATATTGGATAGAAGAATTTTCAGTATTTCGATTGATCAGAATTAAATCATGATGCAAAAGTTGTTACTCTAAATTGTTGGAGCCACATGGTTGGAACAATACGTGCTAATTATCTTCTCGCACAAGTTTTACGGCCCTGGGATACATTAATAATGGACGAAACGTTTGGCTTTTCTGGTTCTCTTGTGAGAAGAGTTGCCGTCAGATTAGTCCCTGGACTGGGAGCCACATGTGTGAAGTGGTTGGAGCTGGAGTTAAACTTAGCATCTATGTGTGCAGGCTCACTTTCGGCCTTCAGTCTTGGGTTTGAAAGCCTGTTGGGCCTTGTAGGTGCGGGCATGTTAGTCTTTTTCGTTAATCGGATGTAGCGTGACACGTTTAGCAAGAAGTACAAAGTTTGATCATGTACAAATGTTACCGCATCCGTTTTCTGACGTAATATTCTTGAAGGTAGGGGAGGGGGTTGCGTTGGTTTGCAATTCTTGCTGTTAATGTTGGATAAGTTTTTTCCATTCAAAATGAGGCAGGAATTTTGGGGACAGGCCGACGTATGTTTTGATTAATACAAACCATATTTTTACTTGTTCTCTTACTATTATAGGACGCGGACTTGGAGACCTCAAAAGTGGAGTCCTTATATTACTGATTTTAGGGGTGATCATTATTCGGGTTTAACCCGAAAATCAAATCGAATCGATAGATTTGGTTCGATTTGGTTTGGATTGAAATTTTAAAAAATTTGGTTTGGGTTCAAACCGAACCATATTAAAAAATTTGGTTTGGTTTGATTTTGAAGATTAGGAAATCGAATCGAACTGAATAACTTGAATTTAAAGATATTTTTGTCAAGTTAATATGAGTCTATATGTAACTAGAAACCCTAATTCAAAAGGTCTAATTCTCGCCATCCTGACGGGGTTTTCGACTCTATGAAATAAGTTTTAAAGTACCTTTCATTTTACTGTAACTGAAGTTCTTAATTTTTTATGTTAAAATATTATGGAGCTTGTTCTTACAATTACAACTTTTATGTTATATTTTTAATATATATTTTATTTGGTAGAAAATTTTCTACCCAACTTTTCTCTACTCTTGTTGGAATCTAATCTAATTTTTAAAAGGGGAGATGAATATGGTTCAAACTGAATCAAATTTGGTTTGGTTTGGTTTAGGTTGAAGGAATAATTCTGTTGGATTTGATTTGAGAAAAAATCTCTTCAAATCAAATCAAATCAAATCAAACCGTGCTCACCTTTAGCTGATTCTGGGTTACGTCGACAAACCATTTATGATATTTTGAATATTCCTGTAACAAAATCCCCCATGTATAGGTCGTTCTGATATACATAATATTCTTGTAACAAATTGTGGTGATGCCTCGGTCATGTTGGTTGGAGGCTCACCATCTCATGTATCAATTCATCTATAAATACCAAGCAATCAATGCTCTACAGATCAGCGAGGCATTTACACAATTCCAATCTTCTCCGCAGTCAGTCTGTGCTTTGTTTTGTTGCCAACTTGGTATCAGAGTAGGGTATACAACCCTCCATCTTCCTTTGGCTTGTGTTGTTCGTCTTCATTCCAATGACGGAGCAGATTCACAGCGGCACAAGGCTCCGCAGAGATGCAGATGCAGACAACGATGGGAGCTGTTGTTGACGGATTAGAGAATCCATATTTCCTGCATTTGTCTGATAATCCAGGTGCAATACTCGTCACTTCTCTACTCACCGGGGGCAACTATATCTCCTGGCAGCGTGCCTTGACCGTTGCCAAATCAGCCAAGAACAAGTTGGGGTTTGCAAATTGCTCGATCACGGAGCCACTGACTGACAATTCTTAGCATGGTGCTTGAGAATGTGTTAACAGTATGGCCTTATCTTGGCTGCTTAATTCCATCCATAGAAATCTTGTGCTTTTCGTTCTATATGCTAATTCAGCATCATTCGTCTGGTTGGATCTTAAGGAGAGGTTTTCTCCGTCCGATGGGCCACGCATCTATAGTTTAGAGCGTCCCATCACCACTCTGTAGCAGAACAACGACTATGTTGTAAAATATTTCAACACCCTCAAGGGATATTGGGACGAGCTTGCACAATATGAACCTGAGAGCTCCATTGTGAATTGCACCCAACGACGACAGCTAATGCAATTTCTTATGGGGCTTAGTGATACATACTCACATGTCAATAGCCAGATCCTTTTTAATGGATCCATTGCCCCCTGTTGCATATTCTCTCATTCTCCAAGAAGAATCACATCGCCTCCTCCAAATTCCGGCTACCCTGAAGCTTCAACCATGTTTGCACATCCCAATACTGTCACACCAGACAACTTCAAACATCGTCTCACTGACGGGCGGAGCAAGGTCAAAGGGCGATGTTCTCACTGCCACATAATTGGGCATTCCAAGGATCAATGCTTCAAAGTCGAAAGTGGTTGATGCAACTTCTGCCATATTACAAATCGAATGGTTATCCTCATCAAAATATGTGCTGTGGGCAAGGGAAGGCTCTTCCAACTGCCAACTCAACTCTTATTTTCAACTCCAGTCTGGGAACTCCATCACCCACAGCTGAGCAATATGTACAACTCATCAAGTTTCTGAGCAATACTTCAATTACCACTGCTGCCAATATTCCTCGAGCCAAATATGGGAGGTAAATTTTCTTCACCATCAGGTGATCATTGGATACTTTTGTTGGGGGATACAACCCCGGAGTACCCAGAACAGGAGGACAGGCGACCCTCTTTCTCACGATCCACACACGAGATCAGAACAGAGAAATAAGGAAAGAATAGAAGAAGAATCACACAAGAACACACAGGGATTTTTACGTGATTCGGAGGCAAGATGCCTTCCTACGTCCACGGCCGCAACAGGATTCCACTAGTTATCACCAACCAGATTCCAGGTTACAATACAAAGAGACAGCCCATCCTTTTATACTAGGAGATTAGGGCGTCATTAGTCAGGGCATTAAGGATAATAATACCCCTAATAAATGTAAACCCTCTTCCGAGATACATCAGACACGCATGCTCGCCTGTCCCCCCAGATGCTCTCCTGGGACCGAGCATGCCCTCCAGCGACTGCAGATGCTCCCCTGGCATCAGACCAGATCAATGCATTTGCCAAGACTGCGTCGACGCATCGCCAGACGGGTCGACGCATCCAACCCGGACAGCAATGCTCCCCTGACGCCAGTGATACTTACCAGAGGCCATAGATGCTCCCCTGATACTCCATATGCTCCCGTGCGAGAACGCACAATGACATGCTCTCCTGGCACAGTGCATGCTCCCCTGGAGCAGCGGTTGCTCCCGTGGAGACAGCAAGTGCTCGCCATGCTCCGCTGATGCAGCGAATGCTCCCCTGGAGCAGTGGATGCTCCCCTGAGATAGAGTGTGATCCCGTGCAGATGCGCATGAGTTCTGACTCCACACTCTAACAATCTCCCACTTGGAGTCTGAACTCCAAACAAAGCAAACATCTCAATGTATTAACCCTGCTTAATGTAACTGTAGAAATAAACTGTTACGGCACCCCTCATCAATCATCCATGGAGGCCAACTGAGGACTTGCACAGCCTCAGTTTCTCTGTGGTAACCACCTTGGTGAACATGTCTGCTGGATTCTCTGCACCAAGTATTTTCTCCAGCAGCAAAACATCATCTTCAAGCAAACCACGAATGAAGTGATACTTCAGTTGTATGTGCTTAGTCCTTGCATGAAAGACTGGATTCTTGGCAAGGTGAATTGCACTTTGACTGTCACAAAACAACACACTATTGCTTTGTTCCTTACCCAACTCCTTCAGAAAATTTTTCAGCCATACCATCTCTTTGCTAGCTTCAGAGATAGCTACATACTCTGCTTCTGTTGTTGAGAGAGCAACAACCTTCTGAAGTTTTGAAACCCAACTCACTGCAGTGCCACCCAAGGTGTAAACATATCCAGTGGTACTTCTTCTGGTGTCCAGATCACCACCAAGATCTGAATCAACAAAACCTTGTAAGATAACATCACTTTTCTTGAAACAAAGTGACTTACCTGAGGTGCCTTTTAGGTATCTCAGAATCCATTTCACTGCCTCCCAGTGTTGCTTGCCCGGATCTGCCATATGTCTGCACACAACTCCCACTGCATGTGCTATATCTGGCCTGGTACAAATCATGGCATACATCAGACTTCCTACAGCTGATGCATAAGAAATTTTCTTCATGGACTCATGCTCTTCAGCAGACTTTGGTGACTGCTCTTTAGACAGCTTGAAGTGACTTGCCAAAGGAGTGCTAACTGGTTTTGCATCCTGCATGTTGAATCTGCCCAACACATTCTGGATGTAACCTTCTTGAGATAGCTTCACAGTGCCAGCTGTTCTATCTCTCACAATTCTCATCCCAAGAATTTGTTTTGCTGCTCCTAAGTCCTTCATAGCAAATTCCTTTGATAATTGTATTTTCAGATTGTTAATCTCTGTCATACTTGATCCTGCTATAAGCATATCATCCACGTACAACAACAATATGATATAACAATTATCAAACTTCTTAAGATAACAACAATGGTCCATATTGCACCTAATGAAACCATTGTTACATATGAATCCATCAAACTTCTTGTACCATTGTCTGGGGGCTTGTTTCAGACCATACAAGCTTTTCTTGAGCTTGCACACAAGGTTTTCTTTGCTTGGGACTGAAAACCCTTCTGGTTGCAACATGTAAATGTCTTCCTCCAAATCACCATGGAGAAAAGCTGTCTTCACATCTAGTTGCTCTAAATGTAAGTTCTCAGCAGCAACAATGCTCAACACCAATCTAATAGTGGTTAGTTTCATAACTGGAGAAAAGATCTCAGTGTAGTCTATACCTTCCTTTTGCTGGAAGCCCTTCACTACTAACCTTGCTTTGTACCTCTTACTGCCATCAGGTTCATCTTTGACTCTGTAAACCCACTTGTTATGCAATGCCTTCTTGTTCTTAGGGAGTTTAGTTAGCTCCCAAGTCTGATTCTTTTGCAATGAGTTCATCTCATCTTCCATGGCTAACTCCCACTTAACAGAATCTGTAACCTGCATTGCTTCATCATAACACTCGGGTTCACCTTCGTCAGTCAACAGTAGGTAATGTAAAGATGGAGAATACCTTTGTGTAGGCCTAGGTATTCTTACAGATCTTCTCAGTTGTACCGGTGTACAAGGTTGTGCTTCTATTTCAGATACATCCTGTATCTTAGCATTCACATCATCTTGTGAAATTTCTTCTAGCTCAACCTGTCCACCATTCTCATCTTGTTTCCTTGCACTGTCAGATTCTACAACAGCCCTGTCTTTGTACAAGACATTTTCATTGAATATAACATTTTACCTTCTGAGAATTTTTCGATTTTCATCATCCCAAAATCGATATCCAAACTCATCAGAACCATATCCAATGAAAAAACACTTTATAGACTTAGCATCTAGCTTATCCCTTTCATTAGAATCTACATGCACATATGAAACACAGCCAAAGACTCTCAAGTGTGAAAGATTTACCTCTTTCTCTGTCCAGGCCTCCTCTGAAATTTCACCATCCAAAGGGACAGATGGTCCTCGGTTTATCAAGAAAGTTGATGTGTTAATTGCATCTGCCCAAAATGTTTTAGGCAGTCCAGCATGTATCCTCATGCTTCTAGCCCGTTCATTCAAGGTTCTATTCATGCGCTCGGCAACTCCATTCTGCTGTGGTGTTCTTGGAACAGTTCTTTCCATTCTAATACCACTAGCTGCGCAAAAGTCCTTGAATTCCTTGTTGTCATACTCTCCACAATTGTCTGATCTCAGACACTTCACCTTAAACCTGTCTCATTCTCTACAAGGGTCTTCCAATTTTTGAAAGTAACAAATACATCAGATTTCCTTTTCAAAAAATAAACCCATACCTTGCGAGTAGAGTCATCAATGAAAGTGACATAGTAGAGTGAGCCTCCAAGAGATGGTAATGGTGAAGGACCCCATACATCTGTATGTACAAGCTCTAGCTTCTGTGTCTTCAAGGTTCTTACAGTCTTTGAGAATGTAACCTTCTTTTGCTTCCCAAAAATACAGTCTTCGCAAAGACCAACTTCCACAGATTTCAAGCCAGACAATTTTCCTTTTGACAGCAGTACCTTCATCCCTTTCTCACTCATGTGACCAAGCCTGCAGTGCCATATATTGGAGTCAACTCCTGAATTTGCCACTGCCATTATATCTTTGTTGTTGCTAGTCATATACAGAGTACCCATCTTGTTGCCTCGTGCTATAATCATAGCACCTTTGGTGATCTTCCAAGATCCACCCACAAAGGTTGTGACATAACCTTCATCATCAAGCTGTCCAACATATATCAAGTTCCTCTTCAAGCCATGTATATGCCTTACATTCTTTAACTTCCACAAAGTGCCATTTGTGGTCCTTACAATTACATCACCCTTCCCCACAATATCTAAAGGCTCATCATCAGCAAGATAAACCTTCCCAAAGTTTCTAGCAACATAATTTTGCATACTTTCTTTATGTGAGGTAGAGTGAAACGACGCACCTGAGTCAAGAATCCATGACTCTAAAGGGGTGTCAACACAAAGAACTAAAGCATCTTGAACTTGCTCTGCTGCAGCTGCATTGGCGGACTCTTCATTGTGATTTTTCTTCTTTGGAGCCTTGCAATCTTTCTTTAAGTGCCCCCTTTTACCACAATTCCAGCACCCATCACCACCAAACTTTGATTGACCTTTCTTCTTGGACCTAGATCTACTCCTATTTTGACCCCGCTGTTTTGTTCTTCCCCTGCTCTCTGTATTCAATGCAGAACCTGAGACTTCACCTGATTCCCTTCTGCGAATATCTTCGCTAAGAATCAAGTCTCGAACCTCATTGAGCTTCAATTTATTTGAACCAGAAGAACTACTTACAGCCGTCACAGTTGCACCCCAACTTTCAGGTAAGGAGGATAAAATAATCAAGGCCCTAACTTCATCATCAAAGTTTATTTCTACAGAACTCAACTGAGTTGTAATCACATTGAATTCATTGATGTGGTCTGTAACAGAAGCACCTTCGGCCATCTTCAGATTAAATAAATGACGCATCAAATATACCTTGTTTGAAGCTGAGGGCTTTTCATACATATTTGATAGCGCCTTCATCAATCCTGCCGTGGTCTTCTCGTTCACGATGTTGAAGGCGACGTTTCTGGCCAACGTCAAGCGAACAACTCCGAGTGCTTGTCTGTCTAGTAGATCCCAATCTTCCTTCTTCATCCCTTCCGACATCGTTCCAAGAAGCGGCTCATGCAGCTTCTTCTGATACAGGTAGTCTTCGATCTGCATCTTCCAGAAACCGAAGTCCTTGCCATCGAACTTGTCGATCCTCACCTTTCCTTCATCTGTCGCCATTGCTCCCACTACTCCCTCGAACCAGAACAAGGCTCTGATACCAGTTGTTGGGAGATGGATACAACCCCGGAGTACCCAGAACAGGAGGGCAGGCGACCCTCTTTCTCACGATCCACACACGAGATCAGAACAGAGAAATAAGGAAAGAATAGAAGAAGAATCACACAAGAACACACAGGGATTTTTACGTGGTTCGGAGGCAAGATGCCTTCCTACGTCCACGGCCGCAACAGGATTCCACTAGTTATCACCAACCAGATTCCAGGTTACAATACAAAGAGACAGCCCATCCTTTTATACTAGGAGATTAGGGCGTCATTAGTCAGGGCATTAAGGACAATAATACCCCTAATAAATGTAAACCCTCTTCCGAGATACATCAGACACGCATGCTCGCCTGTCCCCCCAGATGCTCTCCTGGGACCGAGCATGCCCTCCAGCGACTGCAGATGCTCCCCTGGCATCAGACCAGATCAATGCATTTGCCAAGACTGCGTCGACGCATCGCCAGACAGGGTCGACGCATCCAACCCGGACAGCAATGCTCCCCTGACGCCAGTGATGCTCACCAGAGGCCATAGATGCTCCCCTGATACTCCATATGCTCCCGTGCGAGAACGCACAATGACATGCTCTCCTGGCATGCTCTCCTGGCACAGTGCATGCTCCCCTGGAGCAGAGGATGCTCCCCTGGAGCAGCGGTTGCTCCCCTGGAGACAGCAAGTGCTCGCCATGCTCCGCTGATGCAGCGAATGCTCCCCTGGAGCAGTGGATGCTCCCCTGAGACAGAGTGTGATCCCGTGCAGATGCGCATGAGTTCTGACTCCACACTCTAACAACTTTGACTCCGGGGCATCAGCCCACATTGCCAACTTTGTACGGCACTTGCAGTGACTACCCAGTCAACAACTTCCTTCCAGTATAGCATTGCTAGATGGAAGGCGAACCTCAATAAAAGGAATTGGTTCTATGCCTTTGAATTCTATCCTTTCTTTACCCTTGGTTTATCATGCTCATTCTTTCCAATATAACTTAATTTCTGTTAGTCAGTTGACGAAGCAATCTAATTGCTCTGTTACCTTCTACCCATCTCACCGTCTTCTGTAGGACCTCGAGACAAAGAGGGAGATTGGGCGTGACCTTGAAAAGAATGGGCTCTACTTTTTTTCCAGTTTCATAGCCTATAGTCTGTTCAGCAATTGCAGTTCATCCTTTCCACCTCTGGCACCTTCGTCTAAGACATCCATCTTCTGATAAACAACGACAATTGTACCCACTTCTACCCAAATTTCAGGATAGCCCACCATTCTGTTGTTTGATAAGTCCATTAGACAAACAGTCAATTCCACTACCACTGATCCTTTCAATTTAATACATTGTGATCTATGGGATCCATATGCGACGGAGTCTCACAGCGGCATGTATTATTTCCTCACAATTATTGATGGCTTTAGCATGTTCACATACATGATGCGTTTTAAATCTCAAACTCTCTTCTTTCCGCGCTCTCACTTCTCATGTTAAACAACACTTTTCCAGACCCTGTCAAACGTATTCATACTTACATCGGCAGTGAAATTTTCAACTCCAATATTCAAAACTTTCTAAACTGAACAAGACATTGTCCATGGACACACATGCCCTTCTACGTCCCAGTAAAGTGGAATCGTTGAACGAAAACATTGGCATCTCCTTGATGCCACTCGAACATTACTGTTCCACTCTCGCGTTCCAACCAAATATTGGACCAATTGCCTTCACTGCAACTCACCTCATCAATCGACATCCCACAAACATTCTTTCAACAAACCACCCTCATTAACCTAATCTACGCATTTTCGGCTGCTTATGTTTCTGTTTTAATGGACATCTAGATCACAATAAATTCCATCCCCGTGCCCGTCGTCGTGTCTTCCTGAGATATCCCCCAAATCAGAAAGCAGATAGAGTACTTGACTTAGATAACAACCAAGTCTTCACTAGCAGAGACGTTATTTTCCATGAAGATATATATTTTTTCTCCTCACATTCCTCTTCTTCCACACCTCATGTTATCTCCCTTCTTGTTTTAGACCCATTCCCTTCCACACCACCCACCCAACCAGTCGCACAACCAGAGCCACCACGACTACCCCCCTGCAAATACCACCACCCCCCACCTCACGACCACAAAGAACAAAAACGTCCACCTCCTCACCTCCAAGATTACATAGCTATCCTCACAGTCCGTTCCCGATCCTCCCCCTTGTCAAAAAGGTTGCAGGTACGCTACCCTTTTACCACTACACTGCATCTATCTCAAATCACTCCATTACATCTTGCATTTCTCACTACCTTGAACAATCATAACCAAGGGCTTATATGGAAGCTTCTAAACATTGCAAGAAAATGCGACAATGGGGACGGCCAATATCCATCCATGTTTCGTTATAAAATCGTTGCATAACCACGTTGCAACAGATTTTGGATGGAATAAGGACAAATATTGGCCGTCGGTTATTTCTCGTCGTAAATTTTTGACGGAAAAAATCCGTCTGAATTCTTCTTAAATTTGCGACAAAAATATTTCTGTCAAAAACCTGTTAAAAATAAATAACACGCTTCATTAGCAATAGAAAATTATTTTCGGAAACTCATCCGCACTTTTGCGACGGAAATAAAGATTTGTCAAAAAATTTGTGCGACAGAACAAGGAATTCGTTGGAAGTTCCATCGAAAAATCTTCGATGGGATAAGAATCCCGTCAAAAATTCCATCCCAAAAATCTGCGAAGGAATTGAAATTCCGTAACGATATTCCATCCCAATATTTTAATTTTTTTATAATAAATCTAAAAATTTAAAAAGATACATGTTTAAATAAAAAATATCTAACATCTACACACGACAATGATAAATAAAATAACAATTACATTCCACTACAAAATTGTTAAAATATGATATTTTAAAAGTATCAATTTTTTACGATACGATAAAAAATCAAGAAATAGCCACCATGTCCTCATCCTCCTTGTCCTCCTCGTCACCTCCGTCGCCACACGCTGGAGGGTTCTATATTAAAAAATAATAATATTAGACATGTATAAAAAATTAATTAAAAATTAAATTAAATAAATTAACTTATTTTATAAATTCGAAACAAGATGACATGTACGTGAATTCTTTAAGTTACTTCGAAAAGGAGTAGTTTGAGCGCGGAGTCCAAACTGGATATCCGATATAGATTATGTCAGTTCTTCTAAGTCACTCTCATCACTTAGATCGTGTTGAAACAATCTACATGTCTATCACACTGGTATTTCAGATTTTAGACTCCCAAAATATAATGTTATTTTGAGCACCGACCTCAAGCCAGATATCCGATTTGGATTCTGTCAATTCTCCCGGATCATTCTCACTGTCCAAGTTGTGTTGTAACAATCGACATGCCAATCAGGCCGACATTTTAGATTTTGGATCTCCGAACTTGAGTTCTTTGATTTTAAATTAAGTTAGTTCGAAGAAAGGTAATTTGAGTGCCGAGTCCAAACTGGGTATCCGATTTAGATTTCGTCATCTCTCCTAAATCTCTCTCACCACCCAGATTGTGTTGGAACAATTGTCACGTCGATCAGATTAGTATTTGAGATTTTGGACCCCCCAACTTGAGCTCTTTGGTTTGTTTTAAACTAAGTTATTTCGGAGAATGCTACTTTGAGCGCCGAGCTCAGATCGGATATCTAATTTAGATTCTGTCAGTTCTCACATGTCACTTTCACCACTCAGGTCTTATTGGTTATTTGAAAGATAATTTAATTTTCACTATATTTTCTTTGAACTAAATAGCAGCATTATAACTCTAAATTCTATAAAATTAAAAACTATAACAAACACTCACATGAGAGGATTGTGCTATAGTCGAGGGTGCTCGAGGAGGCAAAATCCCCGGCTGGGTGAGGAGGCGGCAACGACCTACGTAATGCGCTTCTCAAATTGTGGCATCTCCTCTCGGACGATGTCTATGATGTCGCTCAAAGTATTGGGGCCGAGAGAGGGTATAGTGAAGTCACTGATATTGGTTGCGACAGAGCCTAAACTCGTACAAGATGATATCACCCTACTGGTGTCTAGGCTATGCCCAAAACTGTACAACCGGCCTTTCTTTGGTGCGCTAGCTGCCGCCATCCATGCCTCAGGAGTTAACTCCAAATGTTGCATGCCCTCCTCCCTGTGCTTCTCAGTCATATGCATGTTATATGACTCCTGCAAATTAAATCAAAAAGATTGTAAATTTCATATTAATCATTCATATTTGAAATAAAAAACGTATATATGTAGGGAAACTTACTGCTACTGAGAGGGCTCTCTCGCTGACGAACTCATCCGTCCCCTTCTTCTTGTGAGTTTTCTCGAATAGCTCCCAGAACGATGGAGGACGTCTGAGCTCCTTTCTATGTTTTAACATACAAATCATATTTGAAATAAGGACATTTATGAATAAAGTATAAGAAAATTAAAAATATTATTTACCATTTTATATTTGTGGGTCGCAAAAGAGACGGACCCACCTGTATGCACGTTGGTGTCTGGCTATGCGGCTCGGTTTTTTGCTACTCAACCCATTTCTCCTCGACCCATTTGTCACACACCCCCTCCTAATGCTCCCTCCTCATCCAAGTAGGGCCGTGCTCCTTCCACCGGTTTCTATCTTGGCTCCCAAAATCCATTAAGAATTTTTCTTAAACACTTACTAGTAAGTAGTTAATAAAATACTCAAAATCAATAAATATATATTAGAGAAGAGTAAGAAGACACAACCAATGTTATCAGAACCGGACCGGTGCCTGAACCAAACAATGAGCTGGTTCGGTTCGAACCAGTTTGACCGTTGGTTCGAACCGGTTTGAGCCGTGATGTCATTATAATATTGATATATGGTCCGACTCGATTCTATAACCTAATACAATAAGAAATAACTCAAATAAGATATAATGATCAAAATAAATAAACATACATGTATATAGAGAATAACTTGTAACTACTTGTTAGAAATAGAGCCTTTATGTTGATTCAAATATCTTCATTTATATGTTGGAAATAGAGCCTTTATGTTTAATCCCATATTGGAAGTTAGAAAGACTTACTTGGCTTTATATGTTGGAGAGCTCACCCTTGGGTCAGGACCCAAGGGGCATAAGATGTGAGCTTGAGTTGTGTGTCGAATTAAATGGTTTGATAGAATATAATTAAACAATATATTTATTTGCGGGGGCGGGTGCTAAACCATTTTTTATTTTTTATTTTTGGCGGGGGAATAGGGTCGAATCGGCCCGAACCGGTTCAACGGTCGAACCGTAGTTCAGACGATTTTTTTGCCATTTGACCGGACCGAGCCTAATCGGATCAGTTCCTGGACCGGTTCACGGTCGAACCGGTCCGACCGGCTGGTCCGGTCCGGTTCTGATAACACTGGACACAGTCGAAATTTTCAACAAACCATACAAACACATATAGTAAATGATCACCTAAGTGCGATAAACATTCACAAATTGTCTGAATGAGACAATTCAAGACTTTGAGTTAGATATATATATTCTCATAAAAAAATGAGAACAAACACATCAATCACAAAGTCTTGAATAGGAAGGTTCATTGAAATAGGCATAATATGCTCTCCTGAGATGCGTGTAATATTAAGTTGCACCCACACATCTCAGCTCACATGGAACACCTCATGTAATTAAATAACATCAAATTAAAAAAACATCTCACTCGTCAACATACATACGTCAAAGTAAACAATATCTAATTTAAAAAATATTCAAATAAAGAACTTCAAATTGGACCCCCTCTCCTCCCCCGTCGACGTTGCAACCCACAAAGAAAAAAAAAGCATACTCCATCCCCTCCCCCACTAGCCGGACCCCCTCTCCTCTCATGCCGGCTCTGTAACCCACAAAAAAAAATGACCCCTTCCCCTCCCCTACGGGATCCCCTCTCCCCCCTTGCTGGCCTTGCAACCCATAAAGGATTACAAAAAACATATCCCAACCCCTCCCCAATCGGACTCCCTTTCCTCCTCCGGTGACATTAGAACCTGCAAAAAAAAAAAAAAAACCACCTCCCCTCCTCCACTAGACCCCTTGCTCCCCCATCGGACCCCCTCTTCCCCATCGCCAGCCCTGCAACCCACAAAGAAAATAAAACATACCTCATCCCCTCTCCTGGCCACCAGACCCCTTCTCCTCCCCTACTGGAGCTACAACCCACCAAAAAAAAAAAAACAGACCCCTCCCCTCCCCGGACCCCCTACGTACTCCCCCATGGGACCCCCTCCCCTCCCCCATGGGACCCCCTGTCTCCCCTCGCTGGCCTGCAACCCACAAAGAAAAAAAAACATACCCCATGATCCCATCCCCCACCAAACCCTTGATCTCCCATTGGACCCCCCTCCCCTCCCCCACAGGACCCCCTCTCCCCCATCACTGGCCCTGTAACCCACAAAGAAAAAAAAATACCCCATGATCTGCTCCCCCACCGGACTCCCACTCCCCTCCCCCACCATACCCCCTCCCCTCCCCCACTGGACCCCTCCCTCATCGGAGCCCCTCCCCTCCCCCACTAGACCCTCCCCTCCCCCATTGGAACCCCCACCTGAGACCCTCCCCCGCCGGACGCCCTTGCTGTCGTCCCTCGCCGGCCCTACCATGCAACAAAGCGAAAAAAAAAACATAGATAGGGTGGGGAGGACCTACAGGCGACATGGGTGTCTAGTTACGTAGCTCTAACGTAAAGGTGGATGATGTTAGCAGCGACGGTGGATGGAGGTGGTGGACGACAATGTCGATGATGGCGGTGGATAGCGGTCACGATGAGAGAGAGAGAGAGGAGTGCACTGTGACAGTGAGAAAATTGGGGGTTTTCGTGGAAGGAAATTAGAGTTTGGGACCAATAAAATTTTGACTAAATTCCATCCCAAATTCTATTGCAGATCCCTATTTTCCCTCCAAATGAAAATTCCATTGATACGTTTCTGTCACAAATCTATCTCA
Source organism: Amorphophallus konjac (assembly GCA_022559845.1). NCBI lineage: Eukaryota > Viridiplantae > Streptophyta > Magnoliopsida > Alismatales > Araceae > Amorphophallus > Amorphophallus konjac. The sequence continues at coordinate 196,267,517 of CM040129.1, forward strand.
AAATCTATCTTTATTTCTTACAATTACTATAATAATAAATATAAATATATTTAAAATATGACATATTATTATCTTAAAATTCTTGGTAAAATTAAAATATATGAAAATTTAATAAAAAATAAATATAGTAATGTACAAGCTTGGGCCCTGACTTAAGTCAGTTCAGCCTGACCCGACTCATCAATATTAAACCCCGAACTTGACCCGAGCCCGAGCCTGAGCTATGTCAGGCAAGGTCGGTCGGGCCAGACACTTTTTAAAAAAATGTAAAGCACGACTAAGGTCGCGCCGAGTTTTTAGACTTGACTGAGGGTTCGCGAGCAGAAAAGAGCCATGCGGCCCAACCCAAAATTGGGCGAGACCTTAGGGCATGTCCTTCTGGCCCAGCCCATTGATAGTCCTAATTTGTACTAGTCGTAAATCCGTCACAAAATCTATTTCCTGTATTTTACTTTTATACATATAAATAGTGTAAACTTGAATTTACCAGCATTGGCAAACGATATCCAACTCAACATTACGAAGATCTAACCGTTGGATTTGCGGCCGAGTACTAACATCTGACCGTTAATTTTAACTTTGATCAAGATCTGACCATTAGATTAACACCCAAACAAAAATTTGACCATTGGATTTAAGTTTGATGAAGATGCGACAGTTGAATTTGTTCCCGAGCTAAATATGACCGTTAGATTTAAACCGTTTGATGAAGATCCAACTGTTAAATTTACTAGCAATCTAAATCTATCTAATCTCGATCGAAATCTGATTAAGATCTGATAGTTAGATTTACTTCTGATCTAAATCTGACCGTTAGATTTAAGTTTTGACGAAGATTCGACTACTAAATTTGCTCCCGATGGAAGTCAAAAGGACTTTTGATTAATTCCGTCGTAAAACTGTTGGAAATCCGTTGCTATTTTGAGACATAAATAATTTCGTCACAAATCCATCCCAAATTAGTGACAGATATTGAGAAGAAAATCTAAACCATCGTTGATTTGGGACGGATTTCAGATGAAAATATTTTCATCTCAAAATAGCGATAGTTTTGCGACAAAATTAATCAAAAGTCATTTTCACCTACATCGAGAGTAAATTTAATGGCCATTTTTTTTATCAAAACTTAAATCCAACAATCATAATTAGACCAATAGTAAATTAATCTCATAATTAGACCAATAGTAAATTAATCTATCGGATCTTGATCATATTTTGATCGGGACTAGATGGATTTAGATCGGGAGAAAATCTAACAGTTGGATCTTCATCTAATAACTTAAATCTAGTGGTCAGATTTAGATTAGGAGTAAATTCAACAGTCGCATCTTCACCAAACTTAAATCTAATAGTCAAATTTTTGTTTGAGTGTTAATCTAATGATCATATCTTGATCAAATTAAAACGTACGGTGGAATGTTAGTACTCGGCGGCAAATCTAATGTTTGATCTTTGCAATGTTGAGTTGGCTATCGTTTGTTAATATTGACAAATTTATGTTTACACTATTTAAATACAAAAATGTAAAATACTAGAAAAAAATTTGTGACAGATTTATGACTAGTACAAATTAGGACAGTCAATGGGCTGGGCCGATTCGATATGCCCGAAATTCTAGCCCGATTTTGGGATGAGCTTTAAGGCCTTTTTCTGCTTATGGACTCTTGGTCGGGCCTAAAAGTACGACCATATCCGTCCTATTTTATTCCATCTTAATTATTTTTTAGTATTTTTTAAGTAAATGAAGTTAATAAATTTAGAGACGGAATTATTTTCTATCCTAAAATCTGGCACAATTTTCAACGGATTTTGGGACTGATTGTAATTTCATCGTAATTTTTAAATTTTTTTAAAAATAAGTAGTGTTAATAAATTTAGAGATGGAATTATTTTTCGTCCAAAAATTCATCACATTTTTCAACGGATTCTGAGACGTATTGTAATTCGTCATTTTTTTTAATTTTTAAAAATAAATATCGTTAATGAATTTAGAGACATAATTATTTTCTACCTCAAAATTCGTCATGATTTCTGACATATTGTAATTTCATCACATTTATTTTTAGTTTTTTAAAATAAATAACGCTAATAAATTTAGAGATTGGAATTATTTTCCATTCTAAAATTCGTCATAATTTTCGACGAATTTTGAGATGAAATTTAATTCCGTAGTATTTATATATATATATATATATTTCTAAAAATCGTTAATAACTTTTGAGACGAAATTACATTCTGTCCCAAGTGTGTCAAAAGTTGTGACATATTTTGAGACAGAATTACATTTAGTCTCTACTTGCGATGGATATTTTGGCCGTCATAGTTATGTCTCTATTTGTAACGAATTTTGAGACGAAAATATTTCTTCGCAAAAATCTATCTTTATTCCTGCATTTTCTTGTGGCGATGCATCTGCACTGGCGCGCCGCCATGACAACTGAACTGCAAGCACTCGAAGAAAATCATGCATAGGGTATAACTCTCTACCACATGAAAAAAAAAGTAATTAGATGTACATGGATTTTCAGAATCAAATACAACTCTGGTGGCTCCATTACAAGATACAAAACTAGATTAGTCGCGAAAGAGTACAAGTAAACGAAAGGGCTTGATTATGTTGAAACCTTCGCTCCAGTCACCAAAATGGTCACCGTCCGATGCCTGCTCTCATTGGCTGCTACCAATGGTTGGACGTTACAACATGATTACCTAGTTCGCACGAGGTCCTCTGTTTGTTCTCGGGCATTACCGTCGCCTTATCGGTAGATTGCCATATCTTACAATTACTCGGCTTGAAATTTTACATACACATTTGACCTGTTTAGCCAATACATGTCCAAGCCGACTGATGACCACTGACGTGCAGCATTAGGATTGGTTCGCCATATAAAAAACAATCCAGCAGGAGGAATTTTCTTCAGCTCCTCCATCCCACAACAACTGCATATCTATTCAGATGCCGACCGGGCTTCCTGTCCCATCAGCAGAAGATCAATGACGAGATACATTGTCTTGCTTGCCACAAACCCAATCTCCTCTGGAGAACAAATAAACAACATACAATCTCAAGATCATCTGTTGAATCCGAATACAAAGCCATGGTCGCGCTGCCGCCGGTAGTGAAGCCCAATGACTACAAGTCATTACTTCATGATCTTCATATAGACTATATATGGGCCACCCATTCTTCACCGTGACAACAAAAACAACTCTTCACGTTGATGCAAATCATATATTTCACGAGCGCACCCACGAAGCATATTGAAATCGATTGCTACTTAATTTGTCCGTGAACGACTTCAATCAGGGAAGCAATGCTTCGGACAGTCCATGTTCCTTCATCTCAACGACTAGTTGATATATTCACAGAAGCACTCGGTGCTGATTAATATGTTCACCTAGGCCCGTTTTAACAATCGGATTGTCAGCTGAGTTTCTTAACAGAGAGAAAGAATGCGAGACCCACCAACTCCCCTCACACACAAGCGTTGCCCGGGGTCAGATACCGTGTTCGAATAACAAACATAGCCCTAATGTCCAAGCTGGTTCGACAACCTCTCTCGTCAGCTTGAGGGGGAGTATCACTTGTGCGCGAAATCGAGCCCGATCTTACAATGTAAAAAGACTCAATTTTTTTTTTGAGTGAAATTGGTTCTTTTTGAAAGTTGCATTTAGCCGTGCGCGAACAAATTAATTACTTTAGAAGCCATGGACATTTTTTTCTCATTAATTATGAACAGGTGTCCAGGGCCATCCCTGGCCGAGCTTCCGGGCTCTTCCTCCTCTCTCGTTGAACTTGTTCAGCCTCCGAAGAACATGACGGCGATGGGGATGAGATTCCCTGTGTCGCTCCTCCACCAGCCGACAAACCCAGTCCGCCCCGTCCCTGCAGCCGTCCTCCGGTTTCAGCTGTCGCCGGTCGAGAACCCCACATTCCCCGTATGCACTGCATTCGTGGACAACCTCACCACCACAAACCCCCTCATATCTGAAGATTCGATGGTAAGATATATATGGTTTCCAACTGGCCCAGATTAAGATCAAGGGCACGTTTGAAAACGCCCTCACCTCCGATTTCAATCATTAAAATCTCTGACGGAGGTGAAGGAATTTCCAAATGATCCAAATCGGCCTAGATTTGCATGGACGAGAGATTTTGAGAGGGGAGAGAAACTAGACCCCTGCGTCTTCTTTCGTCAGAATCCTCAAAATCTCCGAGGGACCAATTTCGGGTGACCCTGTCAGTGAATTTGAAAGTCAAATGCCATACATATCCTCGGCTTCCTCATCCCGATTGTCTATCTATAGAAGTCAGGCCGTTGCATGTTGTTGTCATTGTTGGCCGTTGCAACTAACACCCGCAGGCGCCTGCAGAGCTCTTGCCATTTGCCCATGCTCGCAGACGCCGCAACACCGGTCGCTCGTAAGTCCACTGTTGATGTCACCCTCATGCTAGCCAACATCATGGTCGCACCTGCCGACGTCGCCCTTGCCGCTGCAAGTTCGCAGACTTGAAATCTCTATAGTAAATTATCGTGCATAGTATTTTGAAAAAATTCTTAAAACAATGTGCGAAATAGTAAGGAGGGTAATGAGATCATTCCACCGTTCACTCCCTCGCACTTTCGAAATATGTCCAAACCATCCCAAATATAATCTCAAATTTGATGTAAAATCCCTCCCACCCGTACAACCGTAAGGAGTGGCCGATTTTGAAAAAATCCCCAAGACTAAAGAGGGTTTCCAAACACAGCCTAAGTGCCCCCGGACTCAAGTCTATTTCCCTCCATTAACATCAAAGGAATTTATTTATAGGTATTTTATGAATTCGTGGGGGTCTACATCTCAGTGTTCTCCACAAGCCAGTGACGGGACGTTTGGACAAAGGATTATCACAAGTTACGGTTATCACTTATCAGGCGCGCTGGTGAGGACCACCTATGCATATCATGGTGGTGCTCCCTGACATCCACAGACGATTTACGAATCCACGCCCGCCCCCTTGCGCATATATGTATATTCTGTGTTTGTTTATTTACAAGGTGTAGGACTCTGTTACAGGTGGGGACCAATTATTACAATTAGAGATAGGAAGGTCCTTGAGCTCCTCAAAACAAGTACTGTACAAGAAACAATTCTGGAAAATAATATCTTCAACAATCTTTCTCTACAGAAGAGTCCTGGATGTTGAGGGCACGTTGGGGTTGCAATTCCGTCGAGCATCTGGCCAATCCGTCAAGGCCGATGTAGAGGATCGGGATCACGGCCGCTTCCATTGAGGCACGCATCTGGACACATGAGGAGCACACGCCTACACCTTGCTTGGGCCGTGCACAACTGCTCTCAGCACTCCCCCGCCAGCGCAATGGCGTGGTGTTCACATTGAGCTTGGACTCAAACAAAAAATTGAATCGCGACGTCGCAGAAAGGAGCTTGGTGAACAAATCGACTAGCTGATCGTGTGTGGACACTTGAAAAGAGATTTTGATGGCACCAGAAGATACCCACTCTCGAACAAATTGATAGTCAATCTCCACTTACTTCGTATGTGTATAAAACACCGGGTTAATGGTCAAATATATATGTAGCACCAATGTTGTCACATCAAAGCTGCGGCACATAGGCGATAGGAACACCAACCTTCTTGAGAAGGGAGACAAGTCATGGGACCTCCTTAACAGCATTGGCAACGACCTTATACTCCGCTTCCATGCTAGAGCAAGCAACGGTGAACTGTTTCCTGACACTCTAGAGGACAGCCGACCCAAAATCCGCGTCACTATAGGCATTGAGAGTGCAAGGAGAATGAATTGCGATAAAAAGGCCTAGCCATGATCGACCAGTGCCTTTCAATTAGTAGCGTAGGATGCGCTTGACAGACGACCAATCACTCTCAGTAGGTGTGTGCATGAATTGCCAAATTCGATTGACAGTAAAAGTAACATCGGGTTTAGTGAGAGTGACATACTGTGAAGTATCAACGACACTACGATATAGTGTTGGGTCGTCCATAGGGCGAGAATAGGATGACGACCCAGAGGGAGATCACGCGCACATCCATCGGTGTCGATATCGATTTCGCACCTTCCATGTTGACGAGACGAAGGAGATCAACCACATATTTAGACTGAAGAAGCACGCACCCTTGAGGATGTGATAAGAATTCGATGTCAAGAACATAATGTGCCGTGCCCATGCATGTCACCTTCTAGAGATTAATGTCCTCGTAACTCTTTCCATGAACCATGAGGCCAGACCCCCACCATACACAGGTGTTGACGGGTGACCTGAAAGAGACGTCGGGATGATCATAATCTACACTGTAGTCGAGATGACAGCAATGTGATATCCTCAATGCCAATGTTCTCACCCATTGAGAATTTGAGATGCTATCTATCTATCTATCTATCTATCTATCTATCTATCTGTCTATTAAGAGATACATATGTGCAAAACAAATCTGCTTGGTTGCACTGCATTTGAGAGGAATGTGGGTTCTCTCTTGGGCAAGCTGATTGTAGTGTTCATCGTGCTCCTGGGGAGGCCATAAAGAGGTCCACGCGGGTGATTTGACTTCACCTAACATGAACAAAAAAGGGTGATTTGACTTCACGTATCACCTTCCACGGTAGCGTACGTTCAAATTGAATTTATATAAAGATTCATAGTGCAGTCTTGAGGCAGGATTTAACTGGCTATATAGTGGTAATCTGTTGTGACGTGATCAGGATCATCTTTTTAATATGTTCGTACAATACACTTCACAGTTGGACTGACCCAACAAGTTGCAGGTAATAAAGAACACTGATGGGCCTCACACTTTCGGCCTATTAAAAGTGAGTGCTCGTTTGTTTGTTTTTATTTTTTTAAATGAGCCATCCCACCTTATTGTGCACCGCATGGCACATGTACCGCGGTCAAGGCTCCGAGGTAGACGCATACGGGATGTGCAACAAAAAATTCAATGCACATACGGGATGGGCAATAAATTCGAGCGTGCGGTAAGTACTACTCCGATATCAGATGCTAAAGATTTGTTAATGGGCCGTAAGCTTCGAGGATATTGGGTCTAGTTTACTGGGCCACGAGTGTAGAAGATAAATAAAATATTAATCAAATACTCGGAATTTCAATATTAGTTCGAGGGAGGTAAAATGTAAATAAGATAGAACAAACGATATTTCGCAGACCACTCGAATGTTGGATACGCATGAATAGACACCCACCGATAATCTTTCATAATTTTTAAAATTCTCGGCGTTGGAAGTCTGCCCATATTTAGCTAAACAGGCAATATTTGTCAGAGAGGGAGGGCCTGTAGACTTTAGAGTTTTGTAACTTGCAGTCACATGGAAGAATTGACTCCTTGAAAGTCGCCACACTAAAAATCTTAAGGCCATGTTTGCTAACCGGGTGAGATTAACACAACCGATTTCAGAGGGTCGAGTATGTTAATTGACCCCGATTAACACCTTTATGTGTGAGAGTATCTTAATCACGAAACAAATCGACTCTAAGTACTTAAGCCACCTCACCCAAATTAGCGATAGATGGGTGTGAGAAGAAAAGATAGAACTCACATATTTTCTCTCTCATCGGTTAGTTATCCCCCTCTCATATTCTTATTTCAAAGAGACCCTAAGACCCACTTTGTTAATGGAATAAGTCCCGGGTAGAATGAGTTATTATACCTTTTCACCCTTGTTCTAGTTTGATAGCAGGGTTAAGTTATCAGGGATCGGTTAGGATAAAAGGCCTTATTCTAGGAATAACTCATTCTACCATTTCTATATAATGAGTTATTCCTAGGGTAAGAACAAGTTATCAAACTGAAAAAATAAAAAGCCAAGGAATAACTCATCCTAACCCATCTCATATGTGAGTTATCCTAACCTATTATCAAACAAGGCAAAGAACGAGTGTGCGTCTAAATCCCACGCGCTCGTAGTTTGAGGGCCTCCTGTGGATGCCCTCTCACTTGAATATTTACTCTAGAAAGGGGAATGTATAAGTAGGGGAGAGAGAGAGAGAGATTCTCTTGCTCCGAGTTTATCGTTAAAAAGTTTAAATGTGAATATATATATATATATATGTGTGTGTGTGTGTGTTTGTTTGTTTATGAAATGAGAGTCTCGTAGGAACTCCATCCATCACATCTAAGTGGTGAACTATAGTCTCATTTGAGTCTCAATCTTGGACGGTGGAGTGGAACGACTGAAGAGCGGATGGGAGCGATGCTGGAATTTACTAGGTGGGTTGAATCAACTTATTAGTTCCAAACTTACAACACTAGCAAAGGTTGGAACTTTGGAAAACGGTAAAACTTGATGTTTACACTATAAGAAAAGGTGGTGTTTTCGACGGACAATATCATTCAGAAATTCATCGAAATATGTCAAAAAGTTTCGACGTATTTCCGAACAACTTATATTCTGTCGGAAATAATTTGGCACATAGCAATAAAAAGGATGGTAAGGGTGACAAATAGATTTCCGATGGAAAATTTTTTAGTCAGAATTATGTCGGCAATTTCTGACGTATTTCTGACGACCCTATATTCCGTCGGAAATAAGAACATGTGACAAATAGTTTACTAAGGGTGACAAATAAGTCGCTAAGGGTGACAAATAGTTAGGTTGGTAAGGGTGACAAATAGATTGGTAAGGGTGACAAATAGATTTCCGACGGAAAATCTTTTGACACGTAGCGACAAATAAGATGGTAAGGGTGACAAATAGATTTCTGATGGAAATATTTTCAGTCGAAATTACGTCGGAAATTTCTGGCGTATTTTCGACCAACATATTTTTCGTCGGAAATAATTTGACACATAGCGACAAATAGGTGACAAATAACTTTCTAAGGGTGACAAATAGGTCGCTAAGGGTGACAAATAGGTTGGTAAGGGTGACAAATAGATTTCCGACAAAAACTCTTTCTGTCAGAAATACGTCGGAAAGTTTTGACGTATTTCCGACCAACTTATATTCCGTCGGAAATAATTTGATAGATAGCGACAAATAGGATGGTAAGATGACAAATAGATTTTCGACCGAAATATTTTTAGTCGGAATTACGTCAAAAATTTTCGACGTATTTCCGACGACGCTATATTCCGTCGGAAATAAGGGTGACAAACAGGTGACAAATAGTTTGCTAAGGGTGACAAATAGGTCGCTAAGGGTGACAGATAGGTTGGTAAATAGGACAGATAGATTTTCGACGGAAAAGTTTTCAATCCGAAATATGTCAAAAATTTCTGACGTATTTTCGACCAACCTACAATCCGTCGGAAATAATTTGACACATTTATATCAAATGTGACAAACATGAATACGGGTGTAATTTGTGGCGTCAAATGTTCCGACGAAAATTTTTCCGTCCGAATATCCGTCGACAATTTCGACAGATTTTTCGACACATATTTATCTGTCGAAATACCGATGTAAATTTTGACAGAATTTAATCCGTCCGAAATTACGGCGGCTATTTCAACGGAAATGAATCTGTCGAAAAATTCAATCGCTAATACCGCTTTTATTGTAGTGTCAGTGGATCCATGTCGACAATACCCTTAATAATTCTCTTTGTCAGAAATGAGATATTATATGGAGGATGAGTTATTCCTAGATAAATCGAAATATCTCAAATTCACATATATAAAATATCGGAACTAGCTATTCTACTTAGAATAGAACTTGATTTGACATATTTTTATTTATTCTACCTTTTCAATTTATTTTACCTAATTGTTTACTTTGTTCTACGTAGAATAAGAACAACATTTCCAAATCAAAAGAGCATTTATTCTTGGATATCTTGTACGTCCATAACTAATCCCTGATAGTTTATTCTTTTTTAGGGTCACTTAATTTGAAAATAAGTTAGGATAAATTAACTCGGGTGAACTCTAGATAGATTATTCTTGAATTTTTATATTTTTAGTCTGGCACCTAATCTATCCACTGTCAGGTAAGATATTTCTGTGAGAGAGGAGGAACGAGTTAACCTCGAGTTAAGGGTCTTAACCCTATTCAATCCCGGGTGGTATATTTAAACTTCTAAACTTGAATAACTCATTCACCCGCGAATAATTCATCATAATATGTCTTATTCTATTATCAAATAAATACTTATCAAACATGGTTATATATAAGTTTTAGATTACGCTGGCATGAAACTACACAGTTACCATAAGACCGTAGGAATTGTCAATACGACCGTCTAGAGAAAGGAACAAGACGCTCCCTACTTGACGCCCTACGTTAGAATGAACAAGAATTCGTTAATTGAGAGTTATCCTCAACTTATCTCGAGGATAACTTTTTTTTATTTCTTTTTGACATGTCAAAAAAATTATCTAAGTTAGAATCAAAGTTATCCTTAGTTTAACCCAGACAAATTATTCAACCTCAAAACAAGTTGAACTCTTTGTGTTCATTTATCTTTTTACCTTTTTCACTCTCTCTCTCTCTCTCTCTCTCTTAGTTTTCTCTCTCACTTTCACTTATTATTAAAATAAATAAAATAATTATTATTTATTAAAAAATAATAATATTTTGATATATATATTTCTCTATATTTCTCTCTCTCTTTCTTTTACTCTCATTATTTATTAAAATAAATTAAATATTAATTATCTTATTATGATAATACTAATAATAATAATAATAATAATTTGATATCTAGCGTTCTCTCTTTATGTTCTCTATCTCTCTCTATTCTCTCTCTCACTCTCATTTATTTATTAAAATAAGTAAAATAATAATATTTAATTAAAAATATAATTTTAGATCCATTTCACTCTCTATGTTCTCTCTCTCTCACTCTCTCTCTTTGCATTCTCTCTTTTTCTCACTCTCATTTATTTATTAAACAAATAGAATAATAATTATTTTTATAATAATAATAATTTTATATCTATTTTAATATATATTTGAGATATTATTTATTAAAAATTATAATAAAGTTGAGATGAGAGAAATATTTAAATCAATTTATAGAGTTAACACACTTTTTATGTCTCCATGCAACCAAATCAAATGGAATTAAAGAGAAGTTAACATGATTTAACTCAAAAATATAACTCATTATTTGTGAAAGTAAATGAGACTAAGTGGAGGAGCGCACTAACTCAAAGATAACTCTCACTTTAGGTATCTCTGTAACAAAGATGGGGATATATTATATATATATATATATATCAAAGTAAATGAGACTAAGTGGAGGAGCGCACTAACTCAAAGATAACTCTCACTTTAGGTATCTCTCTAACAAAGATGGGACAAATATAATATATATATATATATATACTCCTTGGTCCTCTCAAATATTAGAGAGAGAGAGAGAGAGAATGTGAAAATCGAGATTTAGCGCTTGAAAAGATCAGTGAGAAATTAAAGATTTTGACGTGAAAATTGTGAAAATATATGGATCCTATTTAATCATCGAGAATTTATTTTTTTTTTTCAAAATTATCTCAAAATTAACTTTTGATGGGGAGAGAAAATGTGTCAATTTGTGTCTATCTCTCTTTAAATTTTAAAAAATATTTTTTAAAAGGGAGACATCTATTTGAAACATTTAATATTCTTATCTCTCATTTTTTCTCTTCCAAACATTAGAATCTCAAAAAAAAATCTCTATCAGACGTGCCCTCTCACATTGGTTGAATAACTTGTGGAGGACGTCTCACTTCTTCTTATCTATGGAAGATTTTCTCAACTTAATGTCTGAATTTTAAACTAGAGTTAGAACAACCCCAACAATTGGGGAGTGCCACATCTTCAATTTTTTTGAGCACTACCAAGAGTCCATCTTACTTAAAATTAACTTCTTCCCATTCCAGCCAATTTTAATGAAAAACAGAGGCCATAACGTCCTAAAAGGGATAAGAGTAATGTTTAGTGCATCTCATGTATTACTTAATGATTTTTGTTAATTTTTTTTAGGTAATTCTCATGTCTAATTAATTTGGTGTGTTATTCACGTCATATGATGTGACGTGGAGACTAATTAAAAGTAAAATCTAAATTATGTGAATAATAAAATTAGATCAATTTTATTATTCATACGAAGATAATCTTTTTTATATAATCTTCAAGTCACGTTATCTAATGACATGGATGACCTACCAAATTGATTAGATGTGAGAGTTACTAAAAAAATATTAGATATTATACTAACCCGAAAGATGAACTAACGTGATTGTATGGAGTCACCAACTAGTGCCACATGCCTCACCTGTTGAAGCATCTGGAGATCTTTTGTCTCTAACCCACGTCCCCTCCTTCGGTGGAGGTGACGTGGACGTCACGGTGGTTTGTACGCTCTTCCAACTTCTGTTTTTTTTTAAAAAAGAGAAACTAGAGCAATAATTGAGCTCCCCGATTTGACCCACCACTTTTGCTGGAAAAATGGTCGGAATGATTGATCTGCGGGGACTATTATCCGTGTAGGGTTAATTACTCACTGAAAATTAATTACCTTTGCGTCGAATTTTTGGGTTAATTAATTAACTTCAGTACATATATATATATTATGGAAGTGTGGTGAATCATAGCTGGTGTTTTTTTCAATACATGTTCTAATTACTTATATTGGGTTAACTTGTTAATTAAAATAACAAGTTGATAGAAAAAGAAATAAGATTCATTTCTGTTAGTAAAATAATATCAAAATGAGTCTCATTACGGGGATACGGTCGTCAAAGGACGCCCTAACATCGTACATGCTCTTTTGGTTTTGGTCAACTTCTGTTTATAAACAGAATATCCCCAGAACGTTCTATGATAATATTCGAAGTGCGGTGTGTCTTCGTTGGGCTCTTCCATCTCCCCCCCCCCGGTATTTTTATCATTTTACATGCAACCGATGGGAGTAACATAATCAATATTTATCTTTTTATCGACGGGAGTTAATTAGGATGATATTTTTACACAGTTAGAATTTATAGAGTGATATGTCTACTAATACACTTGCATGAGTATTTTTTTAATAAATTCACGTCTAACAATAATTTTCATGTAAAAAACCCTTCTTTCTTTTAAAAATCTTAAAATAAAATTCTATAAAACCTCCACCCCTTTTCTCTTCTCATTTCTCTCCTTCTCTTCATCCGTTCTTCTTCCCTCCTTCGATGGCCGACGACGGATGTTGAGGGTAGAGTTGGCCAAACAAGGTAGGACGTGGGTCCAGATCAAGAGGGGGCCTGGAGCGGACGTGATTCATTCGCGGAGGTAGCGGAACGGCCGCGGGAGATTTCCCATTTTCATCAAGATTCAACATTTCTCGACGTGTAACAGCTTCGTTAGAGGTAGGGGGTGGATTCCCGCCCTTCCTTTTGTATTTTCCCACTGATTTGCGTCGATCCAAGTTAGAGAGGGTTTATTTCTTATTAGGAGAAAATAGCATGTTTGAGATTGTGAGATAAATTTTGATCGATTCGAGTGCCGATTTGTAGTCTAAATGAGTTTTTCCGATAGTATGAATGGTGAGGAGAGCTTCTATGATGTTTTCCCCCTCGTTTGAAGCAAACGGGTCGTGAGTTGGAATCCTCGAATCGGTGCTCTGTCTAGAAAAGTCCCATGAGAGGCGGCTAGGTCGATGGCCATCGGGGATTGGTGGCAAACAAGTCTCTAGCCGTCATACATAGGAGGGCGGCGAGGCTTGTGACCGCCCAAGGAATGTGTCCAGGTGGGCGGCCAGAAGGTTGGTCGCCCTGGTCTGGTGGGCGGCCAGCTATGTGGTCGCCCTAGTTTGATCCTGTTGAGTGTGTTTTTGGACTCATTTTTCGTGGAGGGTTGTTCTCGTGTGATTCCATATTTCAGGGAGGGTTATTCTCGCATGATATGTGTGGGCCGATGATAGTTGATTTTATTGTCCAACCTTGTGTTCTTGTGATTTGATGCCGTCCAGAGGTGTTGCATTCATAATTTGTGTGTTTAAGTAGATGAGACTCCGGTGATTTTCATTTGGACTGTATGTTCTTACCTTGTATGTGCGCAAGTGGTTGGGGGAGAGGGTCGGATCCCGTGTTGACATTTGTAGAGGCTCGGTCAACGGTACTCGGATTCTGAATAGTTCAAGAAATGGAAGCACGTAAGAGATAAGAAACATAACAGTGATCCAAGAAAAAGGAGCTAAAGAAGAAGGAACCCAAACAAGGGAGCCCTCAAGATAAGGAAAAACTACGACTATTCCAACAAAAAATAATCTGCTTAACCATACACACGTGACTCCATATCGATAATGGAGTCTTAAGCTCCTATATAAGGGACCCCCCCTTCCCTCTGTACCCTTCCCATGCCTGCAGACCCGACCTTCCCTCCATCTGTTATTAATTACAGTATCCTTAGCCATGGAGAGCGATGCTTCTGCAGCATCTCCACTAGCTCGGGTCGTGGGCTTAGCTCATGCGATAAAATTGAGGCGTACAACGAGCTTCGCGTTCCTGGGTGGCTACCTCCATACCATTCTCGCCTGTTCCTACCGGTTCTTGGCCTTCCACTTGAACCCCTTCTGGATCCAGCTGCTCTACTTCCTGTCCCTGGCCTTCGTGGGCTCTGCGACTCTGATGGCCCTCAAACCCACCGACCCCACTCTCTCCCCCAAGTATGTAGACATGCTCTACCTGTCGGCATCGGCGGTGACGGTGTCCGGCCTCTCGACTGTTGAGATGGAGGTGCTCTCGCAGTCGCAGGTGGTCGTCTACACCCTTCTCATGCTCTTGGGCGGGGAAGTCTGGGTCTCCTTGCTAGGCATCCTAGCTCGACTGCCCAAGTTCACTAGTCCGGTGGCCGCGGGCGGTAGGGTATTCGACCCGGCAATTAGTAGTATAGAGCTCAGCACGAGCGTTCCCCAGGTCATTGTCGGCGACGTCGAGGCCGTCGTCGTGCCGGAAGCTATAGCCACAGAGGGCAAAGATATGAGACATAGGTGCCTCGGGCTGTTGGCCTATATAGTCTTTGCCTACATCCTGATAATACAGGTCAGTGGATCCTTGCTCATATACATCAGCCTCATGTCAAGTAGTGCCAAGGGTGTGCTGAAGGGTAAGGGGATAAGGGTCCTGCCCTTCGCCATCTCCATCACGATCTCCTCCTTCGCCAACGGGGGCCTCATCCCCACTAACGAGAACATGACGGTGTTCAAGAAGAATGCGGTGCTTCTCCTGTTGATGGTCCTGCAGATTCTTGCTGGGAACACGCTGTTCCCGGTGTTGCTGAGGCTGATGGTGTGGGCGTTGAGGGGGTTAACGGGAAGGGCAGAGTTCGAGCACATGATGAAGAGTCCCAGGCAGGTGGGGTACCTCCACCTGATGTCCGGCCGGCGGGCCTGGTTCCTGGCGCTCACCGTCGCCGGTTTGCTGGGTGCTCAGATGGTGGTTTTCTGTTCCCTGGAGTGGGGGACCGGCGTCTTGGCCGGGCTCAGCTGGTTCCAGAAGATCGCAGCTGCGTTGTTCCAGACGGTGAATTCGAGGCACGCTGGCGAGGCCTCGTTTGATCTCTCGGCGGTTTCTCCAGCGATGCTGGTGCTCTTCATAGTGATGATGTACGACGTCGGTCTCTTCCTCTCCTTTTGTTCCCTTTAGAGCATTTTTTTTTGGTTTTCTAATATTTTTGAGTGGACTGAATTATCTAGAGATGTTATATATGGGTTTTGCATCATATTTTTCATAACGGTAGAGATGATGAGATTAGTTTTAAATTTTTGGTACTTTCGAATTTGAGAAATTGAATTTAAGTCTAGTCTATTTGATTCCGAATTCAATGGTAATAAAAGATGTCACAAAATGGATGAATATAATAAAAATATGATACTATAACATCCTTTAACTCTCTAATTTCGAGATATTTAATAACTGAGTTTGGCCTATTAATTAATTGGTATTTGTTCACTGGCCCTTGTGCTGGAGAGCGCAGGTGATTTGTTTGCTGTACCCCGTTCGTGGTTTGGCCTCCATGTTCATATATGTCCCATACATTTTTTGTCTCTTCTCCTTCTCTATTTGAGGTAACCCTTCCTTCTCTCCCCTTTAATTTGAAAGAAGCGAAGTAAACGAGCATTATTAATCTTTTCTTGCAGGTATCTGCCAGCTTACACTTCCTTCCAACCTTTGGACGAAGGCAGCAGCACTTCAGAGCAGCGAAGACAAGACAAGAAGGGGAGAGAGGTGACGGACAAGGTGAACTTGTCACAGCTCTCTTACATCGTCATCTTCGTCATCATCCTCTGCATCATCGAGAGGAAGAAGATGGCCGAGGACCCGCTAAACTTCAGCCCCATGAACATGGTCTTTGAAGCGATCAGGTAAAGCCATCTCCTCTCTCATTATCGACCAACTTCTTTAACCCGAAGTTTCCATAATACATGCAGCAGCAACAGAAATGTACAGTGAAAATTAAATGACATGATTTCACATGCACACCACACCAATAACATCCCTCTCACGCCCATATATAATTAACTGGGATAACAAATGAACTGCCCATGCATGACCATTGACATCTACGTATGCGCATAGTATATATATGTGCGTGTTATATATTAATCTCCCAGTGATTGGAGTGGGGGGGTGTGTGTGTGTGTGTAAAACATAGATTCTGATGGGACGAACCTACGGCTGCCTGGACCATATAGGGGGGGCCCCGCTGCATGAGAACATGTTCGATCAAGAAATTTCTAATCGAGATAAATATATAGCACATTCTACATAGTTGTGTCTTCAAACGGCTAACATATCCCGATGATAATGTAGCGATGTGGCTATCGATCGTTCTTGCTTGAATTGTTTTGCTCTTATATATGTATGTATTTTTTGCATGTTAATCTTTATAAACTTAGCGAACTAATGATTAATTCCTCAAATTTGACTATTATCTTAAAAATCTCTACGATCATCGCCGTTCTATAATTAAGTCCCCGCCGTTATTTTTGTTTGACAAAAAATAATCGGATCATGATTAAGTTGACTCAAAATTAAAGAAAATATCACATTACCCCTTGTTAGGAGAGAGAGTGTGTGTACCTGCAAGGAGGGGAGACTTCGGAGGGAGAGGGAGAGAGGAGAAGGTGGAGAGAGATCGAGAGTGATAAAGGAAAGTTGATATGTGTGAGAGTATTTTTCTTCTGAAGTCGCTCTCACATGGAGCGATTTTTTATTTAAAAAATAAAAAATAATAAAAGAAATCTCTTCCATTCTCGTCCCCCTCCCTCCTCCCCCTCGACGGACCCTCCCGTCCCCCTCTGATGGACGCCCCCCTCACATCCCCCTCCCTCTCTGATCTCCTTCTAATCCGCCTCCCCTTCTCCCTCCCCCTCCACCTACGGTGGGCTGTCCCCCTCCCCACTTTCCCTCCGATCCCCTTCCTGTCCCCCGTCCCCCTCCGACCCTCCTCCCCCTCCACCTCAGGTGGACGCCCCCTCCTCCCTCGCCCTCCGATCCCCTTCCCGTCCCCCTCCTCCTCCACCTGCGGTGGATGCCCCCCTCCTATCCCCCTCCCCCTTTGATACCCTTCCCGTTCCCCTCTCCCTCCACCTCCGGTGGATGCCCCCTCCCGTCCCCCTCCGATCCCCTTCCCATCCCCCTCCCCCTCTGGTGGTCCCCCTCTGACCCCCTCCCCCTCCGGTGGATCCCTCCCGTCCCCGCACCCCCTCCGCCCCCCGCTCCCCCTCCACCGGAGCCCCTTCCCCTCCCCCTCCCCCTGTGATGAGCAGACCTTGGGTGCCAGCAACCCCCTGGCACCCCCAGAGATGGCCACCCTCCTCACATTCTTGGTGCCCCCGAGAGAGAGAGAGAGAGAGAGAGAGAGAGAGACTTGATCTTTTTCTCTGCTCAGAGATTTATTTGTAGAACGTCAGATGATCGCAAGAACTTTTGAGATAATCATTAGATTTAAACGACTCATTGATAATTCATTAAATTTATAAACATTAATATATAAAAAACTCATATAGAATATAGATATATATGGCTGAGCGAGGTCGTGAAACTTTGTCCTGCAGTGCATATGGGAACGTGGGGTTCTCTCTCGGTTACAGCTGTGCACGTCAAATCAAGCCGGACGGCAGCTGCAAGGATGCGTGGTATGGGCTCTCCGGAAGATTTAGCAACGGCGGCAAGCTGGTGATTGTGATCGTCATGCTTTTCGGACGGCTCAAGAAATCCCATATGGGGGGTGGCAAGGCTTGGAAGCTCATGTGATTAGCTCTGCCTCGCGGTCGTGGATCCACGTTCCTTGTCGGGGGGGTGGAAGCCCAAGAAGTCTCACAGGGATGCCGGATGTTTAGGCTTAATTTTTTTTTCTTGGCCTTTTTCGGGTTCTAACTTCACAGTTTACATATGTGAATCCGGATATGACATGCATGCATCCCCACGAAGTAGAGATGTAAAAGATTTGATAGAAAGAAGACGTAGAGATGGTAGAAAACAGTTACTCACCTTCCAAACAACTCCAAAAATGAAAAAAAAAAGTTAATACAAATGAAGCTCCAGCTAATTTAATTGCCAAAATGTGCAATTTTGTTGGGGTGGCAATGTTTTCTTAAATAGTGTGCGGTTTTAATTCAGCTCGCCAAGCGGAGTCCTCTTTTGTTGGGAGGTGTTCATCGTAGCTGGGCGCTTATCCAGGCGAACGTTTTGTTGCCGCCTAGGTGTAGGAAGTTCAAGAGGATAAGGGAGGGTAAGAGTCCTCGAGCGGTGAAGAGCTCTCAACAAGAACGTAACACCCCCTGGTCCCTCAGACTTCCTTGACTCCGAAAAGAGGAGCAAGTGACTATATAAACTTAGAGGAAATCCTCCGTAAAGATAAGTTAGTCTGAGCACTCAAAGTCACGCTTATCGGTGGAGTGTAATCTCGTGTCCGTCTCCTTCCTTCTTCTATGTCTCTTCCACCCACGCTCTATCAGTTTGCTGACTTAGACATCTGAGGGTTTCTCCCGGGATCATAACCCTGGACTCCTCTAATCCGTTTCCTACCTTGTAGAATCCCCATCTTTGGTGGCGATGATCAGTGTTAATCAAGGATCGTACGGCTCAGGTGTAATGCCCGAAATTTTCGGATATTTTTTTCCGGATCATTTTCGTGGATCCCGGGATGTGTTTTGTGCTTTACACATATTTTTCCCTAATATGCATTCGGAACTTTGTGCAGGGTGAACCGTTGCGTTCCCCGACTCCGGGACGTGACCAGCGGGTTGTGCTCTTCCCGAGGATCGCGGAGGTAATTTTTAATATTTTTTAGATTTCTAAAATTTTTGGGGTTTTCTATATATATTAACCTCATTTTCTCTCTCCCCATCTCTCATTTCTCTCTTCCCTCCCTCTCTCTTCTCACGCTCTCTCCTCTCTCCCTCTCTTCTCCGGCGACCGACGGAGGTGGACGGGGGCGAGGCGGCGAGGATCGTGGGGCGTGGAGCGGCGAGGATGGAGCGAGGATCGCGATGGTGGAGGCGGTTCATAGGATCGCGAGCCGACGGAGCTTTAACAGTGTTTTCTTCGCGGATCGGCGTCCACGGCGCGTCAAATCTTCGGTGGAGGTAGGGAGATGGACCCCCAGCTAGTGTACTTCCATTCTCGCGATTTTAGTAGGCCGTGGTGAGTCGAGCGGGCTTATTTGAGCATTTTGGAAAAAAATGCTTATTTTCGGGGAGTGAGGCGGATCTAGCGTTTTAATCGCATTTTTGGGGTCTAAATGAGTCCTCTCGATGCTAGAGACATTGGAGACTAGTTTCCCCTTATTTTCCCCTTCACGTGGGCGTGAACGGGGCGTGGAGTAGAGTTTTCCACCGAACTCATTGTTTTCAAGTTTACGGACAAGTAGCGGTCCTACAAGGGACCGCCACTATCCCTGGCAGTCCTCTGGGGGCCGCCACTTACCCCCCCTATGTCGGTTGGTTTTGCGGTCGCGCGATAGACCGCCTAAAGGGCTTAGCGGCCTGGTGTGGACCGCCATGCACCATGTGGCGGTCAGGCCAGGACCGTTTATAGTCTTTGTCGTAACGGGCGTGTGGCGGCCTGAGGGTGACCGCCTAGGTCCAGCGGCGGCCTCGCGACTAGCCTCTACTGTAGCGACCCGAGAATCCGATTACCGGGAAGGCCCGATAACCCGAGACTCGCACCGCCGCCCACGAGCCGGGAGGGCTCGGAAGGGCTAAAAGGAGTGTGGAGGCACAAAGAAATAAGAAATAAAGCAGGACAATACAACAATTAACAGAAATAAATAAACAACTACAGCTATAACAGAGTCCAGTCCAACATAAAGTACAGTCTAAAGCAGTAAAGCGTACCACATGCCAAGTGAACACTCGGCCCGGCGAGCTGGCAACTGAGAACCTCTGCACCGCGCCCTCGAACCTCGAGGAAGAAGAATCGCCACACCTGAAAAACAGGGAATGAGTCTCCAAAACAGAGACTCAGTAGGGATCCCGCGGAACCCCAACCGGAAACAACGGCGGTAGCGGAAAGGAAGGCTACGAGAGCAACCGCAACAGCAGGAACAGCAAACCCGGTGGCCGGTCGAAACACGGCACTACAACTACTCCTACTGTACCAGAAACACACCCTGACCTCGCGGTCGAGGCTATCGGACTACACTAGTATCGCTTACCGAAGTAAAAACCCATGGCAACCATGCCGTAGAGGCCTGTCTCCCAAAACACGACCAACCTGGACACGCTGTCCAAAGTGCAACCCTGACACCTGGTCATGGGTACCGCACGACAAGACGCAACCTCGGTAAAGCCAATAGCTCTAGTCTGACGGCGCGAAAACCAACACACGCGCCACGGCGAAACAACCGAAACTCAACGGTCGACACGACCGAAACCCGAAGGTCAAAGTCATGAAAACTGACAGTCTGTCACTCCCGACTCGACAGGAGTACCTCCCACTAGAAGCACAGTCGGTAGCATCCCCTGACGACTTACACCGCACCGCAGGTGAACTGCCTGACGTGGTAGCGCCTACCAAAGGCACGAACACCGTACAAGTAACCACAAACAAGTGACTAGCTGGGGTCACGCCCGTCGACGTGGGTCCAACCGCCCCCAACCACGTGTGCACACACAGACCGCACGTCCCTGGTCTGGCCCTCTGACCGGTTTTCCCCTCAGCCGGACTCTGGCTGCAAGACGTGGGGCCCGACGGCAACCGGTCCACAAACCGCCTCTAAGGGTAAGCCCGTACACCACTCCCTGGTGCGACTGGTACCGCGTACTGGTAGGCTACGACTAGTGGAGGGTCACTGAAGGAGTAGACTCTCAAGTCAACGGAAACAGCGTCCAAACCCGACGAAGTACGGGGACCGTCCCACGTACCAGCATCGTCGCACGGTGACCACAGTCGGAGAAGAAACGGGACTCACAGTCCACGACCGCGCACACACACCCTGCGCGAGAGTCAAGAAAACCCAAGTGACGCTAAGCCACTGGACTCTGGACAGCCCTCTAGACGCACTACACCCAACGGTCCTTGAGTCAGAAGACTCGAGGCCAAGACCGTTGTACGCAGCAGCACAAGGCCGTCAATCTAGTTCAATCTCTAAGTCTAAAACCACGGTAGCACGAGTACCGAGATAGCTCACGAGCCGCCCAGACCATTCTCTCGGAAAGGGAACTCTAAGGGGCTAAGGCCACACACACGGCCCGCTCGAAATCGCTTTCCGGAGAAACCCACGGCGCGTGGGGGAACCCTCGCCGCACTCACACCGACGCACGATGTCACAAGTCGAGAACACGGCAACCCGGGACCACACCGTACCGTGACGCCTGGCCCCGACGAACTACACAGCATCCGTCAGGCCACAGGTCGGCACGTGGATCGAGACCTGCATACCCGAGACTCGAACCGGTCAAACGGAAATGCCGATTAGACCAGCCCCTTGGGCGGTTCACGCTGGGCACTCAGGGACGTACGGTCAGGAAGGGGCCGCACCAGGGGATATACGTCCAATAGCAGGCCGTTCTTCTCCTGGGTCAACCGAGGTACAAGCGGCTGGTCCCCAGCCGCACCAAGGTCGAACGGCTGACCCTCAGCCGCAACTGGGGGATGAACGGTCCAACGCGGTCGTTTGTCCTCCAAACAGGGAACACATGTACGGCTAGCCCCTAGCCGCGCGAGGGAAAGGGCGGCTAGGACCTCACCGCGCAAGGCTTGTGCGGTCAACCTCTAGCCGCACAACAACCCATGGCACCAGGGGATGTACGGCCAACTCATAGCCGTACAAAGAGTTATGCGGCCAGACCCAAGCCGCACAGCCCAGCAACGATCAAAACCGGAGGGAGAGGATGGCTCAACCCTGGCCGCACTTGGGTTATGCGGTCGCACGATAGACCGCATAACCCTCACTACGCGCCAAGTCGAACGCTGCGCGCCGAGTAGATGAGCGGTCAGGACGGGGCCGCCCATGGGGATGGACGGCCCTGGTTCGACCGCCTAACCATCACGGCGAGCAAACCGGGGGGTTGGCCCAATGGTGACCTTTCCACGCCCCGTTCGTGCCGAAACGAAGGGGATACAATCACAACCACCCTGGCAATCACATGGACTCCGACCGGAGTCAAAACGACGCACGAATCGCGAGAAACGAGCGATTCTACCGAAGTTACCCAAAAGGGTTACCGAGCTTCCCGGAGCTCTACCGGTCCAACGGGACCACCAATCGAGACGAAATCAGGGGGAAAAGAACGCTCTAGCCCCAAAGAATCCGTTGACAGTAACCGGTCTGGAAACTGTCGCCGTTTCCCGACCGACCCTACGAAACCTACAAAACTACGGTTTCGCTAGAACGGACCCCAAACACAGTCATTTCCGCGCCGAACGACGTGCAATGGCAGGGAAAACGAGCAGAACGCAGCAGTGTTCCGTCACCCTACCTCCACCGAAGAAACCGCGCGCCGAAGCGACTAATCCACGCCGAAAATCACCCGGAACGCGAACGACGTCATCTCAGAATCCACCGAGGGATCGCGCCTGCCTTCGCCTTGATTCTCGCCCATCCTCACCCACATCCTCGCCTGCGCCGCCTCCACCTCGCCCCCACCTTGCTCCGTCGGCCGCCGGAGAAGAGAGAGGAGAAAGAGAGCGTGAGAGAAGAGAGAGAGTGAGAAAGAGAGAATGAGAGGGGGAGAGAGGAAAGTGTTATATATAGGAAAATCCGGATTTTCGGAAAAATCCCAAAAAATAGAAAATCACACCCTCGCGATCCTCAGAACGCACCGATCGCAACGGTACCACTCGCGCCCAAGTGAACGGCGCGGTTCACCCGCAACGAGGTTCCGAAGGAATTACCGAAACACACACCGGGAATCGAAATACACATGCGGAACGCATTCCGGTCTCCAAAATAGCTCCGGACCGCGCCGATCCGAACACGAAAGATGTCCGAAACATCATTTCGGACACAACGGAGCTAGATACACCGAAAACACAGATCCGAGACCCGAGAGGAAGGATCCAAAAAATCCGGGGCATTACAGCCCTCCCCCCTTAAAAGAATTTCATCCTCGAAATTCAGGACCTAGCACGAAGTCACAGGGGAAAAACACTGAACCAACTGACAACGCTGTCAGAGCCCCAGCATAAAAAACTCAATTCTCATGAAAACATCGATCCTGAGGGGCACAGCCAGACTTACAATCACAACCAACACCTCGCTCCGCGTGCCGTGCACACCGGCCACTAGAGTAGGCGCACCAAAGGACACCGTCCGACATCACCTCAGACACCACGAAAACCAATCATGGCACCGCTGCCACCATCTCGCCCACCGAGGAAACCCACCCTCGACACAAGAAACAGCTACCGATCCATCCTATGGTCGGCAGACAAAACACACATCAGCTTCACAGCCAGCTGACAGGTCGCACACCCTTCGCAAGGGTACAACCAACACAGAGCCTCCATCGACTCACGCAGCCATCTCAACAGACCGCAACCAGAACATCGGCTCAACACCATTCACGATGCACAACCAACAGCATCTTCTGCCTGTGAAAAGACCATCCACTGGTCGCCAGATACACGTCAACGGGAAACCTCCACCGACCCAACGGGCACGATCCAGCCCCACAGCAGGTCATCCGCTGACTCACACACAGACAATTACCACAACTCGAGCCACACTCCTCTCGGATTCTGCATCCGGTCTCGATCATCACACCAACTCGACCCTCTCGGGGAGCACGAAGAAACCAATCGACAAGATCCTGGTGTCTTCAGTCATCCCCTCTCTTGACTCAGACTTATAGGGAACCATCCCACGCTGGTCACCAAACCAGAGATAACCATTGCGACACCAACATGTTAGTGTTGGTGTGCTACAGGCCAATTTCGGGTCGGGTAGGCCCAATAGTTGTACGATCTTGTTCATTAATAAAGTGGTGTTTGAGCGTAAATATGCGATTGTGTTACTTTACGTTGTCCCTAGGATATGTGGTTGTAAAGTCAGCTCGAGATTGGATCTCGAACATGAGACTTACTTTACATGAACACATACCTTAAACTGTTCCTGGTTGAAGGGTAATCACTCGGGGACTTTGATTACCTATTAAACCAGTACACATGATGTGTCAGTGACCAGTCTCATGGTCATTGGTGCGGGGCACCAACACATATGTGTAGGTGTATGTCCTTGGAGGATGTGCACTGAACTGATCCGCTATTGGATCTTCAGATGGTTGATTATACCTAATGTCAACTGAAGATCCAACGGTCACAGTAGCATCGTTGGTCCTTTGACCTGAGAAATTGATCGGATCTTACACGAGGACTGGAATGGTTTAATTATTTAGCTAAGTGACTTTAACCATAAGTCATGAGTTGCCGAGTCATTAACCACTCCAGGATACGTGTGAAGAATATCAATGGTCAAGAAGGGATCGCTCACTGTCGGGTATATATCAGACAGTTAATGGGTCATGACATTGACGCTCCGTTAAATCTCTGGTCAGGGTCGTGTGAGTTCGTTTAGAACGGACGTCATACACTTTAAGGAGGTCATAGTCAAATGGCACGATCATGGGGTTTGACAGATACCGTACCCTCGATCGTACCAGACTCATAGAAGGAGCGAGGGATTATATCGATGTGGTAACTGTGGACTTATAGGTACCAGACAGGCTGGTTTAAACCCGACGTCCTCTAGGATCACGCGGATTTGCTTGACCCAACGTGATCGAAGGTTCGGAATGAATTAAACTATTATTCGGCTCTTGTAGAAGCGAATAATACGTTTAATTTACTTCTAATTAGGAATTAGAAGTTAATGGGCCTTAAACTAGAGTGACTATGGGCCTAGAGGATCACACACATTGGATTCTTGGGTGACGGTTTATTATTATACAATTGTATGTATTAATTCTATTTAATTCCTTTTGGAAAGGAGTGTAAATGGAACTTAATACATATGTATAATATGAGATAGGACATATATACAGTTTCGATCTTTTGGAGCCATTTTCTAATAAGCCTAAACTCTATATATATGGCACCTACGTGAGTTCATTCGAACTGTTAGCTTCTTCCTTTCCTTCCTTTAAGCTAACCAAGCATTAAGCTTAAGGGAGAGGTTAAGCCTCCCCCCTTTCTCCCCCTTGCTCTCTCTCTCTCTCCAGAAGGTGTTAGAGCTGGGGAAAGTTGTGCCGGGGAGGTACCGTTGCTGCGCAAGGGTCCGTGTGGATCTGCTCTAGAGGCCGTACAGCTGTGCGGCTCGGTTTCTCTGCATCGGGCTTAGCGGACAGCGTCGTTCCGCGCAAGTGAAACACGCAACCCGTAATTAGGGTATTAGAAACACCGATTAGAGCACATATTAAACTTTCCATAACACCGAAATCGGGCAAATTAAATTTTTGTTATCCGCTGCGTCGCCCGTAGGTGCTGTGCGAAACCTTACAGTGGTATCAGAGCCAAGTTCGCGCTCTGGTCGGTGTTTTTATCGCCGTTTAGAGCCATGCTTTAAGGGGTTTAAATACTTCAATTGTTAGTGCTAGAAGGGGATGTTGGACATCCCCGTTCTTCCAGGATGCTGGGCATCTTTGGAGCAAATTTTTAAAAAAAAAAAATTTTTTTTTTTGTTAGCCCCTTTGGGCGCACTGCGCCCTGGGCGCACTGCGCCCAGGGCGCTCTGCGCCGGCGGGCGCACCAGCGTAGGCGGGCGCCGCCCATGCGGGGCACCAGCGTGGCGGGCACGTCCCCACGCGGTCGCGCCGCGTAGCGGGCGCGCCCGCGTCGCGGGCGCGCCCGCGTCGCGGGCGGGTGGGCGCGCGGGTCAACGCCCGCACGCGCAGGGGCAGCCCGCACGCGCAGGGCGGACCCGCGCGAAAAAGAAAAAAAAAGTTTTTTTTAAATAAAAAAATTTGTAATTTTTTTACCCTTTTTAATTTATTGTGCTCATGTTAATAATATATATATTAGATATATATATATTTAAATGCACAGTAAATTAAATCGAATTTTATCTAGTAAGTTAAATAGTGTTATCTCAATGGTAAATGTCAAATGTTAAATTTTATTTAACCGGGTTGAATTTACCGAGGTGAGATAATTATTATTTACCTTGAGATAAAATGGTAATAATTGAAGTTACTTCAGTAAATTTTAATTTTTGAATTTTTAATTATTAGATAATTAGAAAATTCAAATTTTGAATTTTATTGAAGTTAAATGTAGAAAATTTAATTATTAGATAATTGTTAAATTCAAAATTTGAATTTTAGAAAATTACTAATTGAGGATAATTGCATTATTTTAAATTTATTTTCAAACAAAATTATTGCATAATTAGTTTGAATTTAAATTTAAATTTAAATTATTGGCATGTTTAAATTTTGAATTTAAATTTGATTATTGGATAATTAAATTTAAATTTAAATTTAATTAATTATCTCAATTACATGCCCCTATAGAAAATGATGGTTCTTTACGTGCTTTACTTTATTTACCTTGTATTGGCCTGCTTGTGTGTTTAATTTTAGTTAATCATGCTTTGATTTTTAAAATTAAACAAAGCTAGCCTATTTTTGTTTGCACAACCCATTTTTAAATTCAAAAATAAGGATTATTTTCAGAAAATAACCCTTGATTGATTTTATTTGAATGGATTGGCAAGTGATCATGGACTTGGATTAATGTAATTAATTGGGGTCTGCGAACCTCCTCTCTCTCTCTGTTAAAATTCCAATGTACTTCTATCTTCCTCCATTGTTGTACTCGCCCTAAGGGCTGCTGGAATTTGAGTCACATGTAATTTAATTTTTCCGGCCTGCGTGCCGTGTAAAAGTTGTAATTAATGCGGCGTCGGAGTTTGAAAGCGAGGAGCACATCCGACGAGGACGATTCAACTGCTTCGGAAGCGGGCCGGATGTCTTAGTTACATTAGGGTTTAAGTCCATGATTACTTGCGTTTATTTTTGCATTGGATGCATTTACTTTGTGCAAACTACTAGGTACGGTAAATATATTGGATATATTTATATTACCACCTAGGGTGAGATCAAGATAAAATTAAATTCCCTCGCGTTTAAATTTTAGATCTGGTAAGCGTGGCTCTAGGAGTCGTCGTGGCCCTCCATCATTATGGAGTGAATGAACGTCTTCATTTCATGGATTTGTTGTACTTTCCACAAGGTCCATGAGTTTGGGGACGGGATTAAACTCCAAGGCTCGGCCTCAATGGGGTGAGGAATTGAACTCGGCTTTGTTGTGCTTTCCACAAGGGTCGGGTCATGAACTCATTGCTATGTAGTAATGATGGTTAGATCTAACCGAGAATATCCTTTGTTGTGCTTTCCACAAGCGGATGATTTCTCGGGGGCCAAATATCGGATATTGCATTAGATGCAAGTGCCTGTTGACTGCCCTTGAGATGGTGTATGGCTTGTTGTGCTTTCCACAAGGTCGTACATCAGTCTCGTTGGGATTCCGACCCACTAGGTTGATCTCCCGTTCTATATACTGAGGGTTATATAGTTCGATCGAAAAATAGTGGGACTAACTAAGATAGAAAACCACATCTAAGTTAGAATTTGAACACATGCTAAGTTGTCTTTTATTTCTTATCCAGATTACAATGTCGTCGTCCAACCCCCTTCGCGGCATCTTGGATGCAAATAGATTAACTGGACCGAACTACTCGGATTGGCTGCGTAATCTACGCATAGTCCTTACTGCCGAAAAGATTGCGTACGTGTTGGACACGGTTCATTCTGAGCCAGCTCCTGATGCCGACGAGGGTAAGTTACTTGCTTATGCCAAGTGGTCTGAGGACTCCTCCCTTGCCCAATGTTACATGTTGGCCTCTATGGCTCCCGAGCTACAGAGGCAATTTGAAAAGACTGATTGTAGAAGTATACTTCTCAATCTACGCCAGCTCTTCGGGGAGCAGGGTAGGATTGAGAGGTATGACATATCAAAAAGGCTTTTCAGGACACGGATGTCTGAGGGTTCATCAGTGCATGCCCATGTACTGAAAATGATGGAGTGGATTGAAAGACTCAATGCATTGGGGTTCAAGTTGGATCTTGAACTATGCATTGATCTTATACTGCAGTCATTGTCCGATTCCTTTTCTTCCTTCATCATGAACTTTAACATGAACAGGATTGAAGCAACTCTCCCAGAGTTGCTCAATATGTTAAAGAGTGCTGAAGGAACCATACAGAAAGATAAACCATCTTCGTCTGTAATGGTTATTGGCCGGGCCAACAAGAAAATGAAGGCCTCTCAAATATCCACCACGAGTAACAAAGGGAAGGGAAAGAAAAAGGCCACGGGTAAGCAACTCGCCAAAGTTGACAAAGGGATGGGCAAGAAGAATGAAAAGGAAGACAAATGTTTTCGATGCGGGGAAACTGGGCATTGGAAAAGGAATTACAAGGCAATTCTAAATGAATGTATTTTTGTCATAGACCTTAATTTGTCATATATGGAATCCACATCATGGGTATTGGATACTGGATGTGCATCTCAAATCTACAATTCTGTGCAGGTGCTGGCAAATAGAAGGCGATTGGGCAAAAATGAGATTGAACTAAGGATGGGCAATGGAGCTTTAGTTGCTACCAAAGCTGTCGGGACTGCACGCCTCAGTTTACCTTCAGGAGTCATTCTGGAGCTGAATGACTGTCATTATGTTCATAATATTATTAACAATATTATTTCAATCTCTGGTTTGTATAACATTGGATATACATTGACTTTTAATAGCACTGGGTGCTCTATAATGAATAATGGTTTGATTATAGCCAATGGTTCATTAGTCAATGGCCTTTATGTATTAGATACACGTTCTAATGTTATGCAAATTTCCAATACTGATGAAGTGAATTCTGCATATCTATGGCATTGCAGACTTGGTCATGTAGGTGAGAAAAGAGTCTCTCACTTACACTCAAATGGGTATTTGAATTCGTTCGAATACAAGCCATTTGATACCTGTGAGTCGTGTCTCATAGGGAAAGTGACCAAGGCTCCTTTTGGTGGACATGGTGAGAGGGCTATTGACCTTCTCGAGCTCATACACTCGGATGTGTGTGGACCCATGTCCATAGAAGCAAAAGGAGGTTGTCTCTATTTCATTTCTTTTATTGATGACTTCTCTAGATATGGCTATGTGTATTTAATGAGACATAAGTCACAAGCCTTTGAGAAGTTTAAGGAATACAAGAATGAAGAAGAGAAACAGACAGGCAAAAGTATTAAGGCTCTTCGATCGGATCGAAGAGGTGAATACTTAAGCCATGAATTCACTTCTTATCTTAAAGACCATGGAATAGTTTCTCAGTGGACTCCACCGTATACACCACAGGATAATGGTGTATCCGAGAGGAGAAACAGGACCTTGTTAGACATGGTCCGATCCATGATGTCTATGTCAAGACTACCCTTGTCTCTCTGGGGCTATGCGTTAGAGACTGCGGCTTATTTATTGAATATGATCTCAAGTAAATCAGTTCCTTCTATACCATATGAGATATGGAAAGGCAGGAAACCAAATTTTAATCACATTAAAATTTGGGGGTGTCCTGCTCATGTAAAGAAGAACGAGAGTGATAAGCTTGAGTCGAGAACCGATAAGTGTAGGTTTGTGGGATATCC
Organism: Amorphophallus konjac; assembly: GCA_022559845.1. Taxonomy (NCBI): domain Eukaryota; kingdom Viridiplantae; phylum Streptophyta; class Magnoliopsida; order Alismatales; family Araceae; genus Amorphophallus; species Amorphophallus konjac. The sequence goes on from CM040129.1 coordinate 196,297,611, forward strand.
AAAGGAGACGTTTGGATATTATTTCTATCACCCTTCTGAGCAAAGGGTCTTAGTGGTCAAGAGAGCTGTATTTCTGGAAAGAGAATATCTACTACAGAAAAACAGTGGGAGCCAGATAGAATTGGACGAGGTCCAAGAACCACAACCCATAGACACAAACTCGTTAGATGAGACGGTATCGGTTGATCCTATTCAAGGTGAAACACTGACACTACGGAGATCTGGTAGACTACCGAGAGAACCTGAGAGATATATTGGACATGTCTCAGAGTGGTCCTCTAAGGTATGTATCGATGAGGATGATGATCCTCAGTCGTACCAGGAGGCGATCCATAGTGTAGACTCTGAGAAATGGCAAGATGTAATGGATTCATAAATCCAGTCCATGTACACCAATAAAGTTTGGAGCTTAATTGATGTACCCGAAGGGAAGGTCCCTATCGGCTGCAAATGGATTTTCAAAAGGAAAATCGGTGCAGATGGACAGGTTGACACATACAAGGCTAGACTAGTGGCGAAAGGATATCGTCAAAGGCAAGGCATTGACTATGACGAGACGTTTTCGCCGGTAGCCATGGTTAAATCAATCAGAATCCTCCTTGCCATTGCTGCATACCTGGATTATGAGATCTGGCAAATGGATGTGAAGACAGCTTTTCTTAATGGAAACCTGTCAGAAGAGGTGTACATGGTACAGCCTGAGGGATTCACCTCCAAGCCACATCCTAATAAGGTATGCAAACTTCAAAGGTCCATTTATAGATTAAAGTAGGCATCTAGAAGTTGGAACTTAAGATTTGACGAGGCTGTCAAATCTTTCAACTTCATTCGGAATGAAGATGAACCCTGTGTTTACAAGAAGGTCAGTGGGAGCTCAGTGACCTTCTTGGTCCTTTATGTTGATGACATCTTACTCATTGGGAATGATGTAGCGATGTTGACATCAACTAAGTCTTGGTTGTCCAAGACCTTCTCCATGAAGGATTTGGGAGAAGCATCCTATGTGCTGGGCATAAGGATCTATCGAGATAGATCTAAAAGGATGCTAGGATTATCTCAATCCATGTACATAGACACTATCCTCAAAAGGTTTAGGATGGAAAATTCTGAGAGAGGTCTTATTCCCATGAGACATGGAATTTATCTATCCAAGGGGATGAGTCCTAAAACTTCTGAGGAGGTGGCACACATGAATAAGGTACCCTATGCTTCTGTGATATGGTCAATCATGTATGCAATGCTATGTACACGGCCTGATGTTGTCAATGCTTTAAGCATTGTCAGTAGATATCAGGCAAATCCGGGCGAAGAGCACTAGAAGGTAGTAAAGGGCATCCTTAAGTACCTGCGAAGGGCTAATGATCTTTTTCTACTTTATGGAGGAGAGGACCTATAGCTTAGAGCTTACACAGATTCTAGTTTCCAGTCAGGTACAGATAACTGTAAATCCATGTCTGAATTTGTATTCATGTTGAATGGAGGGACAGTCAGTTGGAGAAGCTGTCTGGATGAAGAAATTCATCTTGGAACTTGGCGTAGTTCCCGAGATAACACCTCCCATCCCATTATTTTGTGATAATAATGGGGCCATCGCCCAGGCGAAGGAACCGAGATCTCACCAAAGGTCAAAGCATATTCTCAGGCGCTTTCACCTTATAAGGGAGATTGTTGATCGTGGAGATGTGACGGTAGAGCGTTGTTTCAGCGTTTTCTTTCTTTCCCTTTTCGTTCGCGTATCGATCAACCATTTGACTAACTGGTAGTCAACTGACTGATTGACGACGCGGGCGTGCCAGTCACATGAGTGACAATTTTATTGTGCGCTCATTCTGACCCATGTCGGGCGAATGTGAGGTTCGGTCGGGACCAGCAGTCCGCCATACCATAAAGGTTATGGCGTTAATTACATCCCCCACGAGGAGGGAACACCTTTGATTAATTGCCGAGACATCGGGCTGTCGAAGCCGGATTAAGAAAAGAACTACAGGGTGATCATGACGAAGACATGCAGGATGCACATGTTTATCGTATAGAAGATGCATAGTTCATGAAATTATGGATCCTCGGTACGTGGCGGAGGATGTAGGTCCGAAGACCACCATCGCGCATGGCGAAGACTTCCGGCCGGGCGTAACCCGGTCTTCTGTCGATGCCATTTAATATACCCGAGGATCTATGCATGCATGCACACAAGACATTCACGCCTAGATTGCACATGAAGATAGTGTTATGAAACGGTGGCGATCAGCCACATTTATTACCCTTCACCGAGAGGAGGAAGAACGACACAAGTGTAATAGCGAAAGCAAAACGCTTAACAGATATAACAATGAGTACGATGATAATATGATTCGGGCTCGCTTGGCCCTCCTTTTTTTATTCACCAACTACGGCTTATTGGCATCGCCCCCGAGAGACGAGACTTGCCCGGGGTGAATGAATCACTAGAGTAGCATGACGCTTCAAAACCGGCGTGACTACAAGTGTATAAGAACGCTTACACGGCGCGGTCACGCGTAGGTGTAGTGGTTAATACGGCGCGGTCACCATGTGCATTGAAACGGCGCGCAAGGGCCTTGGGGCGCGCCGGAAAGGCGCAAGGGAAATTTTGTTGGAAATGAGTGTGGCCTTATTCCGGCGCGGGGGGGTACCGCCCCGGGTTAGGGCGCGCCGGGAGGTACCGCGCCGTTTTAACATTAATTTTGGACATTTTGAGTTTGTTAAGCCCACGCAGGGGATCTTGAGGCCATTGAGGCCAGTTCTTTATTAAGTTGAAGTTCTGAGCCCTCTGAAAATGCAGACTAAACCAGTGCGAGGTTCATACTCGAGCACTGAGTTGATTAAATTCAGAACGATCACTTTATTAACCTAATTTAGTTGGAATCTATCTAAAATTTGACAGCATCTCCCCTGAACAAGAAGAGTTGCAGGGGAGAATCGGGGTCATACTCACTGGTGAAGCAAGCCCCTAAACCGCCGGTGTACACGGAGGCACCCAGCAAACCCCATCGGATAGGATACCCCGAGGACTAGCCTACGAGGGGCACCAAGGCTCCGTAAGGGGAAAGATAGAGAGATGAGGTCATTGATGATGGGAGCATCACCCCGAGGGCTAGCCTGCGAGGGGTGGACAACCCACAGCTTATGACTCATCCCGTGGAGGAACCGACCACCAAGAGGGTGAAGCTCCGAGGGCTGGCCTACGAGGAGCATACATCTCTCGGCCTCGATTGGGTCTCAGATTGTCGGGGCTAAGCCTGTTAGGCTAAGACCCCTGTTGCTATCTGCTATGGCCTTGGGGAAACATCTACCATTGAGGGGTAAAGTTCCCGATCGCCCAGCAGCTGTGCGAAGTAACAGGGAATGTCCCCCTCCCCGGACGATTAAGACGAAAATAAAGGAATCTCGGAGCGGTTCACATGACTATAATGCAGAGGGGTAATCAATTCACAGGCGAGACGAGCTAAACATAGAGGCATATGCTCGAACAGTTACGGCGCAGTGTTAAATCGATGCATCTTGCAATCCCAAGAACGACTCCCACCTCGCGAGCCACAGGGCAACAGGAAGAGAGGAATCGAGGGGAGTTAGTCCCTTGACAATACGGTAGAAAGAAGCATACGCAGAAGCGCAGCTCTGTCCACGGAGGGTATGCGGAGACCCTTAAATCAGACACGAGCGTGGTCAAGAAGGGAAAACCCCGGGGAGGGGTGTTTCTGTAGCCCACGGTGCTTCGGGGCATGATCGGGGCTTCGGGAAAACCAGGATCAGAGAAAACGCACAGAAGACCTTAAACATACACATCGATGTAGATAGAGAAGTAGACAGAAGTTTCAAATCACTCATTCGACCTGCTGGTCCAGACATTCAAATACACCTTGCCATCCCAGAAACAAGAATGGGCCACTCATTTACACGTTAAGAATCCGGCACCGGCATCATTGCTCGGTCGCCGTTCATCATTCGCAGGGGAAAATACAGTAAGGAAAAGAAATCGCAGAGGAGGGGAGGGGTCGGCTCATATCATTGCCATCCCTCCCCTCTCTTGCTTACAGTTGGTAGACGGAGACTCCGAAAGAGGAAAATCCATGAAAAAACAAAGAGAGATAGACGCCGGCGCCCACCTGTTCTCAAAACAGAGTATCGGCCCGCTTCTCCTTCTCCGGGTCCGGAGGACTTCAACCAGAACAGAGGAAGACGGCCGTTGAAGGACGCTCGGAGGGAAACTCCTCTTCCAAGGAGGCTCTCTCTCCTCCCGAAGGCCTCTCTCGAAAGACCCCCTTCTTAACCTTCTGTCTACCCCCTCTTCTACTTCTCAGCTCTTCTCTGCTTCTTCGCCCTTTTTTCAGCCCCCCCTTTCAGCTTCTTTTTTTTTGTTTCGAATAGCCATCTGTATATATACATGATCGAGCCCCAAGCCTCATACGGCGTGAAGAACTGCGCGCCGGGAAAGGCTTCATGGGCCTTTGCGCGCTGAGATAGCCTGGCCATGGATGGGGTTCAGCGCGCCGGGATAGAGGGCATCAAGTGAGGGGCGCGCCGGTTTAGGGCGCGCCGGGCTAATGCTCCTCGTGGGCTTCGAGCCAGTTGATGAGTCCGGGGATGATTCCGGGGGTCACCGTGAACATTTATCTTGCCAATGAAACTTCGACGAGATGTCTTGTAGAAGCTCCCAGGTTGACGTACGGCCATTTTCGAGATTCTGAATAGCTTTATCTTGATCGTACGGGCTTTCTACCGGCACGGCCTTCGGCTCTACGATCCATGCTGTTGGTCCGGCCTGGCTCGTACTCAGAGCTTTCTAGGAGGTTAGATAGCCGGGAGATAGTTCCGCCTGAGCCGGGCGATCATTCGGCCACTAATGGGCCCATCTTGACGGGAAGCCGTGCCCATGCCGGGCGATCGGGATCTTCCGCCGTCAGAGCTTTCGGTTCTCCGTTTCGGGAAGCCGGGGGGACTCCCTTATCCTCGGGAGAGCCTTTCATGAGGTGGGTAGCCACCGGGTAGACCGTCGACCTTGGTCGGACGACGGGTGTAGTGGATGCAGCACGACAAAGTCGATGCCGGTTCATTGGGCAGGCTTGGTCACACTGCCGGTTGGTTGACGAGTTTGTCTCGGCTCTCCTGAGGTGAAGTCCCCGTGTCCACATGGAGTGACTCGAGGCTCTGTCAGCTTGAGAAGTCTTCAATATGTTGATCTTTATCGGCTTCCGTACTTCGGTGGGTCGGGTCATCCGTCCTTATGGCTTGGTCACCGACGATCATATTTTGAGTGCCAACAAATGCCCCCCAGACGTGGGTGTTGCGAGCAAGGCACGAGTGCAGCAAGGCCGACGGATGAATTTCATCCGGACTGACCCCTTCTTTGATTGGCGGGCGCCTGGGATGGCCCTTAATTCGGCACGGGTGTTAACCCGGCACCGTTTAGATGTTAGTACGGCGCGGCCTGTGGCCCTTGGGCTTTTAATCCGGCGCGGCCGTAGACTTCCTACTTTGACCCGGCGCGCCTTTTACCGGCGCGCCTTTCGCTTAAAGGGCTGTTAATCCGGCGCGCTAAATAGCGCGCCGGTTTAGCGATGGGGGACTCCCCCTATTTATCTTCTCTCCTCTTTGTTTTTTCTTCATTGCCCTTCATTCGCACCAACTCTTCCTCTCTCTTCCCTTTCTTCTCTCCCTTTTGACGTCGAGAGCGGCGATTTTCCTTCGGGTGAGTGGAGATGTTGTCCATTTGGGTTTCAAAACCCTTTCTTTGGGCCCCGGGAGGCTTCTAGCAGGGCTTGCCCTCGGAGCTGTTTCCCCGGGTGTTCCTCTGGCCTCGGTGTAATGCCGATGGCTGCCTTTTAGGGACCGTTCCTCAGTGGACGCGTTCCCGCTTTTCTTCGGCAATTCCCTGTGCTGGGGAGACTTTGCCGAAATTTTGTCAGAAGTTCGCCTTTGATTAGCCATTTTCTGACTTTATTTTTATTTGGTATGCCTCTTTTTGCAGCTATCATGGCATCCAGTTCTTCTTCTCGTGCCGCAGTGACATGGGAGAACGTCAATTCCCTCGACTGGGGGCACGGCCAGGTGGCCATAGTTGCAGAGTCTTCGGATTCAGAGACGGACACTGTAGACACCGGTCGTCTCCTTATTCTCGGGGGTGACTCTTTTCATTATGATAGAGAGGGCGTGACCAGGAAGGATTATCCCAAGGACAAGCACCTGATGTCCCTTCTTCATCGCTTCAACCTTCAGGGGAAGCGGGATGTGTTCGCCGTCCGGAAGGTCGAGCAGGCCCTGCTGGTGGAGAGAGACAGCTTGGCCGAATGCGTAATGCGAGGAAGACCCATCTATCTCCCCGGGGAGGTCAGGAAGTGGAGCGTCGTGCTGGGGCTGCAAGACCTGGCTCCGGCAGACGGACTGTTGACCAGAGCTCCCGAATTTGTACCTGCTCGGTGGAATGACTCCGCGGGCAGAGTAGATCGGGAGAAACCGATCTTTGGTTTATTCCTTGCCCCGTTGAGATGGGGATATAGAGATGAGTCATTCTTGCTGGATTGCTTGGCGATTCGCTTCAAGCACCAGATCTCCGTGGGGTGGTTTGCTGAGTTGAAAGCTACAGACGCCCACGCATTCAGGCCCAGAGCAGTGGAATTCACAGACTATGTGCTGCATCATTATGCTCCTCTTTTGACCAGAGCTGGTGTATATCACAGTGTGTACGCTTCAAGGTATCGGTACCCGATTTCCCGAGGCTTGTGCTGTGGCATGATCGAGGTGTTTTGCCCTGAATACAACACCTTCTATACTTCAGAGGGGGAGACCTCCTTAGACTTGTGGAGTCTATCTCAACTCAGCGGCCTGCCCATTGATGGAGAGCCGTATGAAGTTTGTTGGCCTGACTGGTTGAAGGACCAGACCGACGGTGACGGTCGGTATATGGTGGGCTACGCCTATCGATATCTAATGAAGGCGTATCGCACCCTCTTCCATTCGTCGCACGACACGAGAGAAGCTCGAAAGCCGGGCGAGAAGCGAAGAGTGCGGATGGGCGCTTGGCTTCAATATTTCTTCCAGGGGAAGAACAAGTATGAAGATTTTCCTCCGATAGCACCGGTGGCCCAGAAGCGGAAGAAGAGGGTACGACGCCAGGCCGCTTCGTCATCTTCTTCGAGAGGAGGGCAGGGGGAAAACCCAAACCCTACTGGTATTGATGCAGTGACTCACTGTGCTGCATATTTGGTTTATTGGCTTTGTTCCTTTGCTCTCCCTCAAGGTGACGAGAGCGTGATCAGGGCGGAAGCCATATATCCAGCCTGTCTTATGGCTTGGGGTACCAAGCTGTCTCTTTGCCCAGTGGCCCTGTGCCTCATTTACAAGATGTTGGGAGACTTGCATAAGACGCGCCTCCCCAGAAGCCTTCGGACGGTTGGTCCGTTACATTTCTTTAATGCTTGGGTCTGCACCCTGTTCCCGGAGGCAGCTCCTCGGGCGTTACAAGCAGTTCCTCTGGTCCCGCGCATGATAGAGTTTGCAAGTGCCGAGCCATCATTGCTAGCGGAGCAACTCTATGCCATTCGGGGTAAATTGACCCGTCTTTCTGTGGACTCGCCCGGGGTTCTTCATTTCTGGAGCTTAGCTGCTCACTCGAGCCCATTGACGAACAGGACGAGGCAATGCAAGCTCTTTGAAACTGAGGAGTACATCCATCTGATTTCCCAGGCCAATTATACCAGGCCTATTCTGGAGCCGGAGTTGGTTGATTGGGCACTGGCCATCAGGCCTAGTGTCCTCGTATTTCGCAAGAGCGGCATTCTGTGGCTGGAGCCGTATTACCCATTCCGTTTCAGTCGGAACTTTGGCTACGACCAACAGATTCCACATTCCTCTTCGCAATTTGCATTGCCCAATAGGCACAGGGCCGGGCAAACGTCCAATGATGATGCCCGGATATGGTGGGACTTTTTCCATCGTCGCGAAGACGTTTCTTTCAGGGTGCCCGCCCCTGCGCGCTTCCCTCGCGTTACGCCTGAATACGTCAAGTGGTGGAACGCGCGGACGGGATTCTACAGGACTTCCCGGAGAGAGTGTTGGGCCGTGGCAGAGCACCGGTTCTTAGCTTCCCAGCCGGAGCCAGTTCTTGATATTGACGCTTCTTATTTGAAGAAGTTGAAATCTTGGACTAATACGGATGTGAAGGCCTATCTAGAGGCCCGCAAGCTCGTAAAAAGCCGCAAGACGAAAGTTGAGCCGAAGCTGCCCCCGATCAACAAGGATGATTATGTGAAGACCCTACGGGGTTTATGCCGGGTAAGTAGTGAGAGGGTGATTCTCCAGCAACTTCCTTTACCGGTAGAAGAGCCTCTCACAACTGTGGCCAACTGGCGTCCCGAGGTGGATAGGTTATATCCCCATCGGACTTTTATTCGCAAGGAGGACAGGCGGGCTGACTTATAAGCCAATACCCCCTGGCTGTTCGCACTCCGTCGGTCTCATGGCCTCTCGGTGGGTAGCCCCAGCGAAGCCATACTGGACCATCCTCTTCAGATCTCCTTCAAATATGCAGACAGGTGGGGGCTGGACCATCTGAGCCTGTATTATCTGCTGTCCTCCCGTGGACACGAGGACCTGGCGTTGCTAGCTGAGCCGAGCGAAAAGATTGAGGATCTATGCTGGCTTATTCGCGAGGCGGCTTCGAGGGACAAGACGCCATCGCTATTTTATTGGCCTCTCTTCCCCTTTTATACGGGACCGGCAAGTACGTTCTATCTTTTCCTTCAGGCCCTTCGGCCAGCTTCTTCTTTTCATTGTGGTTGTGTCATTCTCACCCTTGTGCGTATATAGTCCGACCGACTTCGGAGGAGACCCAGCACTTCAGGGAGCTGATCATAAAGGCCAAAAAGCCGGCATATTTTGAAGTTCCTGAGCCAGCCACGACCACGACGCCACTACCTCCTGGAGATTCGAGGAAGAGGACTAGGTCCCAACTGCGAGAGGCCGTCGGGAAGGCGAAAGCGGCGGTGACCCGAGTGACACGGGCACGTCGGAAGAAAGCCGCAGAGAAGGAATCGGCAACCGTCTTTCCTTCTGTTGTATCTTTTGAAGAGTTTGAGGCTTCTCGCGTACAAGGGCTAGAGGCCGAAGGTAGGCTCTTCTTTTCTTCACAGTGCATTAGCTTGTTTCGACCGCTTGGGGTGGCCCATGCTGACAGTTGCCGATACAGCTGCCGCAGTCGTCGGACCGGAGGCGACGGTAGATGTAGCGGCTAGGGACGGGGCAGAGGAAGTCCTTGCTGCTCCCATAGAAGGGGATCTGCCTTCTCCAACACCCCGGCGGGAGATGGAAGGTAATCTATAGTTTAGTTGTGATAGCAACGTAAATCTTCGTATCTTCAGCCGTCTTGACCCCTTTTTGCTGTGAATTGTAGTCGATATACAACCGTCATTGTTTCCGGGCTCGGAGAGCGCAGAGGAGGTGATCCCCTCGGGGCAGGGAGAACCCGCCCCTGAGGTATCATCTATTGCTGCCCTTGGTGTGGAGAGCACCGGGAAAGCTTCCGCCGAGGGTGATGCTCCTGCTGGCGAGGCTCCTACTTCGACGGCGGAGCGTCCTGAGAGAGCAGAGGGGTCTTCCTCCTCTGAGCATGTAGATTATGGTGGCGGCTCCAGTGACAAGGAGCCATCACCGCTTGATTTTGAGACCGACGATGCTGGGGTGTCCTCGGCCTATGAGAGTGACTATCCGACTTTCAGCCCGGCCCGGTTATCATGGGGCGGTCCTGTGCCGTCATTATCGCTTACGAGTGAGGAGGCTGGCGCTGGGGGAGCTGCTCTTAAAGATTTGAGCTTAGTCCCGGCCGAGGTAAGGACCTATCCAGGGCCGATGCTTACCATGCTTCTTTTCTCCTTCTTCTAGCCAGGTTTTAAATGTATATATCTCCGATGCAGACTGAGGTGGCGCTGCCAACTATGACGGTGCAGATACCACTTTCGGCCTTGGGAACAGGCCATGCGACTTTCCCGTCCGTCCTGCGGCCCATCGCCTTGCGGTACCCAAAAGATCATGCGGCAGCGATGGTTCCAGTTGGTCCCGGAGCGCTCGTGGAAGTTGATAGTTCGGCGATAGCCGGAGATTCTCCGTCAAGGGAGGCTGCACAGCAGTCAGTTCTGGAGAAGGGTGGCTCTGCTGAGGTAGAAGCCGGGGAGATTATTGAGGGACGGATGTCCTCGGTGCTCGAGGTTCTTGTCGGACTCCCATCCCAGGGGGCCGGCAAGGAGATTGTTGTTGTTGAGGCTCCAGCCACCGCATCTGCCGGTGCGGTTGTTCCCGGTGGTAGTGGGCTGCAGCTTATGCCGTCGTCATCCTCCGGGACGGCCGATGATATATGGGCTGCCGTGGATAGCAGAGTAGAGTTCGAACTGCCCGAGACGTCGCCACTTGGTCTTCGATCCTCAAGTGATGTCGTGTGGCAGTTCCTGGGGACCCTCCAGCAGACCGTAATAGCCAGTAGGGATTTAACTTATGTTCAGCTGAGGGGCTTGATAGAGCATCTGTCCCGCTCGCTGCTGGCCCTCGGTTGTCCCATGGACGACTGGACTCCGCGGGTGATCCTGCTCCTGAAGTATGTGAACCGGAGGGAGTTCTTGGGTCGGGAGGCAGCTGACCAGCTGGCGGCCATATCATTGGAGTTGGCTGAAAACAAGACGGCCCTTATTTCTCTGCAAGAGACCGCGGCGAGGGCGAGGGACGAAACCAACGCCTCTTTACAACGCCGGAGCTCCTTGACGGCCCGGATGACGGCATTGCGGGCCGAACTTTCCAGGATAGAGGCTGAACTTGAAGAAGTAGATCGCCTGGGGGTCCAAAAGGTTGAGGATGCTGAGATGGCTGAAGGACAAGCTGCTTCCCTAGAGATGAAGCTATCCGAGCTGGAGGCCACCGAGTTCAGATTGCAAGAACTGATCCGTCATCCCTCTCTGGGTATTCCTGTGCTGGAGGACATCTTCCGACGCCCTTTGCCGTAATCTCTTTTCTTTATGTGCTCCCTTTTAATGCACCTTATGTATTCCAGGGCATGGCCCATGTAATCATGTGCTTTTTACTTCATAGTAATGAAAAATCTCCATCCTGATTTTGAATGAAGACTCCATCTTGTCATTGTTTTTTTTTCTTTCATTTGTCCGTTGATTCTAGTCCGAGTGTATGAGTCACTAGGGCAGGAGAGCGCTCACGCCTTCAGGGAAGGGGTGAGGTGTTCACTCCACCGCACCGTGACTTTTTTCTCAAGACTAGAAACGGCTTATGCCGGCCGAGAGTTCGGGGGACTCAGGAGGGCATAGTGAAACTGACGGATAAACGGTCCTGCCGAGAACGGGTAGCGACCGGTCTTGCCGATGGTGACAAGGGTCGAAAAGGGTAGACGGTCTTGCCGATGGTGACAAAAACCGGCTGGGTAGCGACCTATCTTGCTGATGGTGACAAGGGTCGAAAGGGGTAGACGGTCTTGCCGATGGTGACAGGAACCGGATAGGTAGCGATCGATCTTGCCGATGGTGACAAGGGTCGAAAGGGGTAGATGGTCTTGCCGATGGCGACAAAAATCGGATAGGGTAGCGACCGATCTTGCCGATGGTGACAAGGGTCGAAAGGGGTTTATTCGTCGATGTATGCTACTGCCGAAACAAGGATGGGGTTGTCAACAGGGACGTAGGGTCCAAGTTGAGGGTAGAGATCGACCGATCTCGCCGATGATGACGAGGGTCGAAAATGATGTGTTAAAGGATTTCCGGCGGGACTTTGATGATTGTCCCTTTCGGAGTTTTATTGGGTGGAGAATAGGAGAGGCATTTGGGAAATTACCACTTTACCGACTCAGACGCCCTTTCGGGTTTTCGCCGAAGCCAGCCCCCTCTTGCTTTTGCCCACGCGCCCTTTCGGGTTTTCACGTGGCGGGGTACCCGATTTTGCCTGCGACGCCCTTTCGGGTTTTCGCCACAGCCGGGTCATAGCCATTTTTGCACTTGTCCCGATGTGGGAGCAAGTCTGGCGGGGTATCTCTATTTTTAACCCCATTTTTATTTTGACTTCTTTCTTTTCTTTTCTTTTTTTTATTCGGAATGCGAGCCGAGAGAGGATAGCTTGATCAGGGCGAAATGCCGCTAACCAAGGAGAGGTAGCTTGATTAGGGCGGAATGCCGCTAGCCAAGGAGAGGGTAGCTCGATTAGGGCAGAGTGCCATTGACCGATGAAAAGTAGTTTGATCAGGGCGGAATGCTGCTAACCCAGGAAAGGTAGCTTGATTAGGGCAGAATGCCGCTGATCAAGGAGAAGGTAGCTCGGTTAGGGCGGAGTGCCACTGAACCAAGGGAGGGGTAGCTTGGTTAGGGCGGAGTGCCACTAGACCAAGGAAAGGGTAGCTCGGTTAGGGCGGAATGCCGCTAACCAAAGTGTAGCTTGATTAGGGCGGAATGCCGCCAAACCAAGGGGAAGGTAGCTCGGTGAGGGCGGAGTGCCACTGAACCAAGGGACGGGTAGCTCGATTAGGGCGGAATGCCGCTAAACCAAGGAGAAGGCAGCTCGGTTAGGGCGGAGTGCCACTGAACCAAGGGAGAAGGTAGCTCGGTTAAGGCGGAGTGCCATTAAACCAAGGAGAAGGTAGCTCGGTTAGGGCGGAGTGCCACTGAACCAAGGGAGAAGGTAGCTCGGTTAAGGCGGAGTGCCACTAAACCAAGGAGAAGTAGCTTGATTAGGGCGGAATGCCACTAACCAAGGAAAAGCAGCTCGATTAGGTGGGAATGCCACTAGCCAAGGAAAGGATAGCTCGGTTAGGGCGGAGTGCCACTAAACCAAGGGGAAAGTAGCTCGGTTAGGGCGGAGTGCCACTAGACCAAGGAGAGGGGTAGCTCGGTTAGGGCGGAATGCCGCTAACCAAGGAAAGGGTGTTCCGACCGATCACTCGGGGTGTGTCGGCTGCGCCGCATGATACAGCTTAATGTGTTTTCCATTGAGGGGAGAGAACTGGATGACTCCTTTGTGATCTACAAGGACGTAGGCACCCCCTTCATATACTCGGCGGACGATATACGGTCCGACCCAGTTTTCGACCAGCTTCCCTTTGGGGTTAGAGGCCATCACTTCTCTTCTTTTGACCATCACCAGGTCTCCTTTCTTGAACTCTCGACCCTTGACTAACTTGTCAAAAGCACGGGCCATGCGAGCTTGGTAGAGTTGGATGTTTTGTTGCGCCTGGAGGCGTTTTCCTTCGAGCTCAGCGAGCTCTTCCAATCTTCTTTCTGCATTGGTCTGCTCACCACTGACTAATCCGTGCTGGATGGCAACTCGCAATGAAGGAACTTCAAGTTCAATCGGCACTACAGCTTCCGACCCATAGACAAGGGAGAAAGGTGAACAGCCGGTTGGGGTCTTGTAGACAGTAAGATAAGCCCAAAGTGCTTCGTACATCCTTTCTTCCCAATCCTTTTTGTTAGACTTGACAGTCTTTGCCAATAGTGTGCACAAGGTCTTGTTAAAGGCCTCTGCTAGTCCATTGGCTTGAGGGTTGTAGGGGGACGATGTCCTCCAGTCAATTTTGTATTTGTCGGCTAATCGGTAAACCTTCTGATTTCTGAAATGGCTGCCATTATCAGAGATGATTCGGCTGGGGATCCCGAACCGAAATATTACATTCTGCCGGAAGAATCTTGCAACTAGTTCTCCGGTCACATCTCTTAGTGCTACTGCCTCCGCCCATCTGGAGAAATAGTCTGTAGCTGCTAAGATGTATCTGCATCCTGATGAAGATGCTGGTAGTGGCCCTACCACGTCCGTGCCCCACTGAGCAAACGGCCATGGGATGCAGTGGCACTGGAGGTCTCCTCGCCACATTAGCGTGTTCTTGACATTTCTGACAAGCTTTGGCAAACTTGCAGCAATCATCAAATATAGTGGGCCAATAATAACCCAGCTTCTTTATCTCAATTTTCATTTTCGGGCCAGCCTGGTGTGCTCCAGCTGATCCTGCATGAACTTCTTGCATCACCTGTCCCGCCTCTGCTGAAGACAAGCAACGGAGTAGGACTTTCATTCGGGCATCTGCCATAATTCGGAACAAGGTCCCGCTTCTCATCTCGTAAGAATCCTTGATCCTCAGGAGCTTCATTCTCTGTTCCTTTTCTTTTGGAAGTTGCTGGTGTTGAAACCAGCGTAGGAGATGCTCTCGCCAGTCGGGCTGCTGAACCCCTTCGATGACTGCTACTTCCATCTCTTGTTCGTCGGCCAGAACCTCTGTTACGCTGGGGACCTGTCGGCGGTTGATCTCTGTTATATTCAGGCTTGTGTCTGGCGGGACCGCCAATGAACTGGCCAGCTTAGCGAGGGCGTCTTCCTGAGCATTCCGGCCTCGATTGATGTGCTTGATGCTGATGAAGTAAAATCTTGACATCAGGCGAGTTGCCAACTGGTGCTAGGGGAGGAGCTCTTGCTTTCGCACCTCGAACTCTCCTTCCAGCTGTTTTATAACTAGCATGGAATCTCCGAATGCTTCCAGCATCTGAATTCCCATGGACAGAGCAATCTGCAACCCGATTATCAGGGCTTCATATTCTGCTTCATTGTTTGTGCATTGTTTGTTTATGGTGCAAGAAGTATGCACCACTTCTCCTTCTGGGGACTTCAAGACTATGCCTGCTCCTGCTCTGACCCTGGATGACCCGGTAGCAGAGGTGTCAATTCTGGAAGTGCCATCAAAGTATAGCTGCCATAAGGAAGGCTGTACTTGGGCGGCTTCTAGGGTCTCATCCTCGGGAAGTTCCGGTTCCCACGGGCTTTCCCCGGGCACTGGGTGCTCAGCGAAGAAGTCTGCAATAGCTTGACCTTTGATGGCCTTGCGCGGTACGTAGGAGACATCAAACTCCATAAGGATTACCGCCCACTTGCCCAGGCGGCCTTTGAGTGCCGGCTGGGACATAATATATTTCAGGGGATCCTCCTTGGACACCAAGCTGATTTCATGCGACAACATATAATGCCGGAGCTTTTTGACTGCGAAGACTAGTGCTAGGCAGATCTTCTCAATATAAGTATATTTCTCTTCAGTTCTGACCAGTCTCCGACTGAGGTAATAGAGGGCTTGTTCTTTCCCTTCTTCATTATTCTGGGCTAGCATTGCCCCCAGAGAATTGTGTGTAGCTGCTATATACAGTATCAACGGCCGTCCTTTCACCGGTGCGCCCAATACTGGAGGAGTCTTCAGATAGTCTTTTAGCTTGTCAAAGGCTGTCTGGCAATCTTCATCCCAATAAAAGGGGACATCTTTCATCATCAACTTGTGAAAAGGCTGGCATCGCCCTGACAAATTGGAAATGAACCGCCGAATATAAGCCAGGCGGCCCTGTAGTGACCTCAGCTCGGAGATGTTCCTAGGTGGAGGTAACTCCTGAATCGCCTTGATCTTTGCGGGGTCTATTTCGATTCCCCGATATCGGACGATGAAGCCCAAGAATTTTCCGCTCGACACTCCGAACGCACATTTCATAGGGTTCATTTTTAGCTCATGCTGCCTCAGCCTCTGAAAAATAATCCGGAGGTCTTGCAGATGATCTTCTTTTCTTCTGGTTTTGACCACCAGATCATCTATGTAGCACTCGACCTTGTGGTAGAGCAATTCATCAAAAATTTTGGTCATTGCGCGCTGATAGGTTGCGCCAGCATTCTTCAGTCCGAATGGCATTCTCCTGTAATGATAAATGCCTTTAGGAGTTCGGAAAGCAATATGGACCCGGTCATGCTCCGCAATCCAAATCTGATTGTAGCCGGAAGACCCATCCATGAATGACAGGGCTTCATGGCCGGTTGTAGCATCGATCATGACCTCGGTTATTGGCACCGAAAAGTCATCTTTAGGGCAGGCTTTATTTAGATCTCGGAAGTCAACACAAATCCGGATCTGTCCATTCTTCTTTTTCACGGGGACGATATTCACCAGCCATGTGGTGTACTGATTTTCTTCAACAAATCCCACATCAATGAGCTTGTCAACTTCAGCACAGATTCGGGTGATGAGCTCCGGCCTCATACACCGCGGTGGTTGCTTCACCGGCTCGGCTTCGGGGCTGATTGCTAGCTCTTGTTGTGAGACAGCAGGGTTTAGACCTGGCATCTCTTTATAAGTCCAGGCGAAGCAATCCCGGTATTCTAGCAGCAGCTGGATGTACAGCTCCCGTTCTTCTAGGGATAGTTGGGCACTGAGGAAGGTGGGCCTAGGGTCCTCCTCATCTCCCAAGTTGACTTCTATTAGTTCATCGACTGTTGCCTGGCCTCCGTCTTCTATCTCCGGAGGTGCCGGCTGGAGGTCGACGAAGTCTGGAACACCATCTCGAGGGTCGAGCACTTCGACCTCCTCGTCGGACATCGCCAGAGCTTCATGGGGTCCTCTTGCTTCTTGCGCTAGCGACTGTGTGGATGGATCTATGGACACATCCGTTGCCGTTGCAGCTCCCGAAGGTGAGAGAACAGCTTCAGTGCTTGTAGATGAGGTTGCAGCCATGACAGGCCAGTAGTTGTTTGCCGCCGGACTCGGACAGCATATTGGATTTGTAGCAGAAGTTGAAGGAGTCTCGCCTTCTGGGATAGTTGTATCTTCCGCAGAAGTGGCTTTTTCTTTTCTGGTAGCTGGCTCCCCTTGATTGGAGTTGACCAAGGCCTGCCTGATTGGCAGAAAGGGTGTTGAAGTTGTCATTAGTAGGACCCCTGTAGAGGGAGAGACTCCTATTTCTTGAATGTCTTTGGCTCCGCTGCTGCTAGCCGTATCAAATTCGGCTTGAAAGGCCGCTTCCTCAGGACGGACCTACTCCCAGCATCGGCAGGAGATCAAGGTCTCCATTTGTTGATTCCGGGATAGAGCCAATTCAGCATGTTCGGCTTCCGCCGGATATTCATCAAAGGTTGCCCCCAGAGGGCTATCTTCAATTGGATAGAAGGTGGAGATGGTATCCACCTCGTACTGCCCACTGTAATAGTAGTCTTCCAAGGTGAAGCCCAGACCCGGATGTTGAGAGACACGTCTCATTTCTTTATCCAGATTTGCAGGATACCACATCTTCTGGAAAGCTTCCTTGCGTTTTTGAGGTTGATCGGGAGGGATGTGTTGCTTTTGAAACATCCTGGCCGT
Source organism: Amorphophallus konjac (assembly GCA_022559845.1). Lineage (NCBI taxonomy): Eukaryota > Viridiplantae > Streptophyta > Magnoliopsida > Alismatales > Araceae > Amorphophallus > Amorphophallus konjac. Next base: position 196,314,757 of record CM040129.1, read on the forward strand.
CCGATCAGTGGTAAATGCCAGGCCCTGAACAGGAACCCGCGGGTTGGCTAGATCCTCAGGGAGGCTGCAGTCTGTGTCCTCCGGAGTCGGATGCTCCTCAGTTGTATAGAACAAGCTGCTGGGCCCATCTTCTTGTGTCACCTCCCAAGCTTTGAAAGGTTCGACAGTGGGACCATCGAGGCCGGAGACTGGCTTGGTGAGGCCGGCCGGGACTCCGATGCGGTCGTGCTGTCGATCAACATGCACTTCCTTAGCTTTGGGGTATAATGCTGGGGGTGTCACCCTGCCGACATTTCCAGAAGCCGTGATGTGGGAAACCACCTTCGGCTTGACATATCCGCGCGGCGGTGGTGGATACCAACCGTCACCCGATCTGTTCTTCGATGCCCCTACGAGGGCTCCATCTTCAGAAACCTTCCGGGGAGACCCCGTATATAGGTTGGCGTCCGCCAAGTGACATTCAAGCACCTCGAATGGGTGGATGCCAGCAAATATTCTCTCCTCCTTCCCCTGGAGGCTGTATTTGATGCATTGGTGGAGCGTGGAGGGCACCACCATATTTTCATGCAGCCATGGGCGGCCGAGCAGCGCTTTGTAGGAGGTGCGAGAGTCAATGACGTGAAACTGCACCTTTGTAGTGAAATCTGCCAGGGTCAGTGTGAACTCTGCCACCCCCATAGATACTTCACATTTTTGGTTGAAGCCAGCGATACGCATATCCCCGACTTTCTCGAGATGCAGGTTAAAGTGATACCTCTCGTATATTCTGTATGGCAGGATGTTGACTGCTGCACCAGGATCGATCAGAATCCGATTCAGTTCTCTTCCATTCAGATGCCCTTTCATATATAGCGGCCTGTTGTGGCTGGCAGTAGGCAGTAGCATGTCTTCTGGAGAGAAGGTCATACTGGCTTCTGGTATAGCCTCAGCTACGCAGGCTTCAAAATGAGCAGGCGTCTTCAGAGCAGTGATGATCGCCTGTCGAGTTTCTTCACTCAAGGAGAGAATTTCCCAGATCGTAAATCGAGCAGGGAGCTTCTTGAGCAACTTCATTATTCGGCTTCCAGCCCGAACATTGGAGAGCTTCATCTCTTCAGCCCATCTGGGCTTGGAAAGGTTTTGATTCGCGGGCCCTGACGGACCTGCTTCACCTTCCTCGGACTCGGCACCCTCTTGACTGGCATCGGCTGTCGGGTCTTCTTTATTAGCTGCTGTAGGGCAAGCCCCATCTGCATTTGCATCCTCAGTAGATTGCGCTGGCTGCGGGTGAATGACCCCGGGCGTAGGGTTAACCTCCTGACAAGGCTGCTTCCCCTTTGACATCTTCATGAATTCAAGGAATGAAGGGACTGTCTTGCCCCCAGTCTTGTTGTATAGACCTGACGGAGGAGGGATTTGGACTCCCTTAACTTCCGGCGGAGGTGTCTTGTAGGGTTGCTCCCCTCTGAACATAATGTTGTGATTGGGTGGCGGCTGGCGCCCCCATTTCCGGCCTGACCGAGTGGCATGTGCAGCAGTTGCAGCCTCGGCTTTGCCTCCCCTAGCATGGGGTGTGAAGCAAATTTCTTCTTCTTCCTCTTCTCCGGGCAGGTTGAAGAGTGCTGACAGGGTATTGCAGGAGACGACCTGTGTTTTATGGGCCCCAGCGGCCTTTCTTTTCTTTTTCTTTTGCTTTTTCTTCTTTTTGGTTTCTGCAGGTGCTTGCCCCCAGAACAGGTTGCTCTCTTGAGGTGATGCTGCTTCAGCTTCCTCCCCTTGCTTGAGTGAGAGTTCCTCCAGCTCTTGCCATGGGACGTGGTCCCGTACCAGTAGAGGTTTCAATTCGGGCTGTATATATTCATCTAGCCATTCAATTAAGTGTTGCAGTCGAAGGACCCCAGGATTGGTTTCCTTGATTACTGGCAGCGGAGTTTGTCTCCTCCTGTTGGGTGTATGTATTCTGACAGCTGTAGGGGGAGTGACCCATACGGGTGCTACCACTGGCGGAGCAGGCCGGGGTGTAATGCCACGGATGCGTGCCCCCTCTTTTGGGCGGGGTGCCCTCTTCTTCTTGTGCTTCACAGGGATTTGCTGCCACCCCTGCTGTTCCTTCACGGGCTCCAGGAAATGGATTTCGTAGGTGCTCCGTGTGCTTGCTTCAGAGATCTCCTCAGGTAATGCCTGGTAGAGGGAGATCAAGTTGACTGCTGCCCTCCTAAAAGGGGCTTCATGTGGCTGAGGAGGGTCTACTTTGTACTCTCCCAGCTCTATCTCATTCTTCTTCACCATCCCTTCGATGACGTCTTTGAAAACATAACAGTCTTCGATTGGATGTCCCAACATCTGGTGGTAGGGGCAGAATCTTGGACTGTCTTTTCTCTTCAGGTCCTCCGGCCTCCTTGGTTCAGGCAGAGTGACCATGTTGTATTTTGTTACCCAGTCGAACAGGACTCGGGTCTTATCTTTTGGAAAGGAATAAGCTTTCTTCATTTTATCCCTCAGCGAAGGACCTTCTTTATCATCTAGAGCTTTCGCAGGTTGCGGGGGAGCCGCTTTCTTGCCTTTCTCCTTGTGTTGTTCGAACGCCTTGATATCAAGCGCATTCGCTTCTTTAGGTGTGGGGCGCCGTTCCGCAGCCTTGCCTTTCTGGGCTATGCTGGCAGTTGACGTCGGGACAGGCTTGGCTAGAAAAGCTTCCACCTCAGCCACCTCATTATTCTGCCGGTCGAACGACCGTATTTCCATACCAATCATCTTTTCCAGGACCTCCCTCCTGAGATTTTGCTTACATATTTACACAGCGTCCTCCTGATGCGGGGGCCGCTTCCATCTCATTCCGAGGTTCCTCCACCTCTTGATGTAGTCAAGGGCTGTCTCATCTGCCCTTTGTTTTGTTGAATAGAGCTCGGCCACTGTGACCTCCCTCTCTGTGACATGGAATCTTTCTCTGAACTTCCTCTGCATATCTGACCAGTCATTAATTGACCCGGCCGAGAGACTGGAGTACCATTCAAATGCGAGCCCTGTAAGCGAGGACCCGAAGAATTTCAGCAGATACGACTCGTCGGTGGCCAGATCACCCATAACAGTTATATAATATGCAATATGCTCTTTCGGGGAACCTTTCCCGTTGAATTTGTCAAATTTGGGCGGCTTGTTGACTCCCGGGGGAAGTCGTTTAGCCGCATGGTGTTGCGGGTAGGGCACCCGATAGGCATCGAATGCGACATAGTCGCCTTCACTCTTCTCTGCGAGCTTCAGCTCAATCATCCTTTCCACCATCATCCGGTTCACGACCGTGGGGTCGACTGGCTCCGGATAGAAGTGTGCTGGCTGCAGGTATGGGGTGACCAGGGTGGTCGCCTGTGGAGGATGCAGCAGCGGGGGTGTTGGGTGCACCTGAGGAAGCACCAGAGGTAGCAGCGGCTGAGGCTGTGGTGGCTGCTGTTGTGCTGTCGTCACGGTTGGTTCTGACGGCTGGGGTATGTGGACACCAAATAAAGAGAAAGAAAAAAGAGAGAGAAATAAAAAGAAGAGAAGAAGGAAAAAGAAAAGAAGGAAGGGAAGAAAGAAAAGAAAAGTAAATAAAAAAATGATGATAATAAAATAAAAAATAAAAAAATAAAAAAATAAATAAAGAAGAGAAAAAAAGAAGAGAAAAAAAGAAGAAAAGAAGTAATAAAAATAATAATAAATTATGTATATATATATATATATATATATATATTAGTAAAATAAGACGGGAGGGCCCACTCTCTCTATCTCTATATCTCTCTCTCGTTATCTCTTTCTCTCACTTTCTCTCCCACTCTCTCTCTCTCTCTCACTCCACCTTCCCCGGTGCACCACCGTGCCGGGCCACTCTCACTTTCTCTCCCGTCCGCGGCACACCACTGTGCCGGATGACCCCCTCCTCGGCACACTCCATACCCGTGCCGCTCCTCTCTCTCTCTCTGCCATCAACAGCACCAGTCCTTGCGTACGCAATGCCAACATGCCCCCCGTGACCATGGCGGCAAGAGGCCGTGACCTCCCTACGCTCTGCGTCGTCCTCGCGGCAATCTCCGCGCTCGTGCTCGTCTCAGCCGAGGTCTTCCTTTGAGAAGCACTTAGACGATGGATGGGAGGACAGATGGGTGAAATCTGATTGGAAGAAAGATGAAAACATGGCCGGAGAGTGGATACGTACTGTTGGAAAATGGAACGGCGACCCCAATGACAAAGGTATCCAGACTACATATTCTTTGCCATCTCTGCTAAATTCCCAGAATTCAGTGACGAGGACAAAACATTGGTTATTCAATGTTCAGCCAAGCATGAACAAAAGCTTGATTGTGGTGGTGTATATATTAAGTTGCTCAGTGGTGACATTGATCAGAAAACGTTTAGTGGGGAAGATTACAAAGACAACCAAATAAGGTTCACCTTGCTACGTCTTGCTGCTTTGGGAGCTCCTTGCATTCTGAATCCGAATAGCAATAAATCATTTTTTGGGCATTATGGAAAAGATGTTGTATTTGTTTACAATGATTGGCACTGCTGGAGTTCTCTCATGCTACCTGAAGAGCAAGCACCACGTGATGTAGCTGTGTAATGCGTTTCTGGGGTTGTCAACTGCACCTGGCCCGTTGCAATGACGAAGTGTTTGGGTCGTTCAGAGCATGACTCTATTTACCAATTAGTGATATTGGTGCAGCTGTAGCCTTGAATTCAAAAGTGAAAACTCCACAAATGGGTCGAAGTGCTCTCATTCGGACAATATCCCGAAGAAGTATTGGTAAAAGATACAGAGTGTGCTCAGACTGCCTTAACAACTCTTCCAAATTTACAAAAAAAAAGGGGAGAGACCGCGAAGTACCCCCAATCTTGTTGGTGAGACAACAGATGATATGCCTAGGCCGGGTATTGGTTTTGACATGGGTTCTAAGTCTGGAATAGCCATGGAGAGCCCCATACGAACCACTTCGAAGTGCGGGTGTGAGATGCCTTTGTGTATATGAAAAGCCGCATCCCCAGAGCCGACTTCTGAGATAAAGAAGGAGGGCATCCAGCTGCTCTGTTACGCAAGACCAAGGAAGGCATCCAGTGTGCAGAGAGCAGCTGAATCTGTTTTCAAAAGTGTTGCCTCTAGCCAACCAAGTACGTTTTTTTAAATGCTGGTATGGCAACCCTTGGTAACATGGATCAGAGCATTGATCATATGCCAATGAGCGGTGACGAACCCCGACAAATGTTGCATTTTGAATACGACAGTGATGATCATATTAGTTGTACTAGAGTCGGCCAGCCCAGGACCATTGGAAGAGAGACACAAAACATTCCGGAGTATTTGAAGCGTATGCAGGCTGAAGACTCTGAATTCTTTTATGCATCAAAATTTAATGATGATCGGTGCATGAGAAATGTTTCCTGGACTGACACAGGGTCAAGGATGGCTCGCAAGCATTTTGGAGATTCTGTCGTCTTTAACGTCTCATACAAGGCAGATCAATATCAAGTTCCTTTAACAAATATTCCTAGGGTAAATCATCATCTGCGACCTGTGCTCTTCGGATGTGTAATACCTGTGGATGGTTTTCTGTCTTCTTTGTTCGGTTGTTCGAGACACTGCTCTCGGCGATGTCTAGTCGCCACCCAATCTCGTTAATCACTGGCCATGGTCGTGATATGTAAGCTACAGTGGCCCACAACCTCAAGTCCTCCATGTGGGGACGTCCCCCCTCTCCGAACAAAGATATAACCGGAGGACCTCCTGCATACATCTGGCAGGGGTCTCACCCCCACCATACGGCAGGTCCTCCTCCCTAATCTGGCAGAAACTTCCCATCCGGCAGAGCTCCTCCAATACGACAGCAACTGGTTGATACGACAGTGGCTTCCCCCTGTCCGCGGCACACCCGCCGGCCATCCCACGGCACACCCGTGGGCGTCGTGCCCGGCACACCGCGAGCAACCCCTCAGCGGCACACTCCCACCCGTGGGCGTCTTCACCGGCACCCCTGCTGAACCCTCCGCCGGCACACTCGAGAGCATCCGTGTCCGGCACACCCGCGGCCGCCTCCGTCGGCACACCCACGAGCGTCCGTGCCCGGCACGCCCGCTCCTCTCCTCCACGGCACACTCACGTTACACCCGGCACACCACTGTGCCGGATGGCATATACTGTGCCGGATGGCACCCACCGTGCCGGATAACCACCACTTTCACCCCACACTCGTCACTGGATCACCACGCCAAGCCTCCACGGCACACTTCTCTCACCGTTTCACCACACGCCTCAGAGTTTCACCGTCATCTTCAATACCGACAGCTCAAATCTATGGGTCCCCTCCTCTAAGTGCTATTACTTGATTGCCTGCTATTTCCATTCCAAGTACAAGTCAAGCCTGTCACGTACTTAACAGGAGAATGGAACGTCTGTCGAGATTCATTATGGGATTGGTGGGATATCAGGTTTCTTCAGTGGAGACCATGCCAAAGTTGGTGACAAAATTATGAAGAATCAGACTTCTATTGAGGCCACTAGGGAACCCAGCATTGCATTTCTGGTGGGCAAATTTGATGGAACAATGGGCCTTGGATTTCAAGAAATTTATGTTGGTAATGCTGCCCCACTGCGGTATAACATGATTGAACAAGGTCTCGTAGAAGACCCCATTTTTCTTTCTGGTTTAATCGAAATGCTGAGGAAGAGGGTGGTGAAATTCTGTTTGGTGGCATAGATCCTAGACATTGTTTTTTTAGAGAAATCACATACGTTCCAGTGACTCAGAAAGGTCACTGACTGTTTAACATGGGTGATGCACTTATTGGTGGACATTCTACGGGACTCTGTTTTGGCAGCCGCCCTGCGATCGCTGATTCAGGGACGTCCTTTGCAAAAAAAAGAAACTGTCTATCCAAATTGAAAAGGGTAGCTATTGATGGTGTAACGACCCGAGAATCCGATTACCGGGAAGGCCCGATAACCCGAGACTCGCACCGCCGCCCACGAGCCGGGAGGGCTCGGAAGGGCTAAAAGGAGTGTGGAGGCACAAAGAAATAGGAAATAAAGCAAGACAACTCAACAAATAACAGAAATAAATAAACAACTACAACAGAGTCCAGTCCAACAGAAAGTACAGTCTAAAGCAGTAAAACGTACCACATGCCAAGTGAACACTCGGCCCGGCAAGCTGGCAACTTAGAACCTCCGCTCCGCACCCTCGGACCACGAGGAAGAACCGCAACACCTGAAAAGTAGGGAATGAGTCTCCAAAACAGAGACTCAGCAGGGATCCCGCGGAACCCCAACCGGAAACAACGGCGGTAGCGGAAAGGAGAGCTACGACTATAGCAGGAACAGCAGACCGGTGGCCGGTCAAAACTCGGCACTACAGCTACTCCTACTGCCAGAAGGCAGACCTCGACCACGCAGTCGAAGCTACCGAACCACGCTAGTCCCACCAACCGAAGTAAGAACACACGGCAACCACGCCGTAGAGGCCTGTCCCCCGGACACAGCCGACCTGGACACGCTGTCCAAGGTGCAACCCCGACCATCCGATCGCGGGTACCGCACCACAAGACGGAACCTCGGTAAAGCCACTAGCGCTAGACTCACGGCGCAAGAACCGACACACGCGCCAAGATGAAACAACAGAACTCATCGGTTAACACGACCAAAAACCCAAAGGTCAAAGACACAGAGACTGACAGTCTGTCACTCCGTACTCGACAGGAGTACCACCCACTAGAAGCACAGCCGGTAGCGTCCCCTGACGTCTTACACCGCACCGCAGGTGAACTGCCTGGCGTGGTAGGTCCTACCCGAGGCGCGAACACCGTACAAGTAACCACAAACAAGTGACTAGCTGGGGTCACGCTCGTCGACGTGGGTCCAACCGCCCCCAACCACGTGTGCACACACAGACCTTGCGTCACTAGGTCTGGTCCTCTGACCGGTTTTCCCCCGTAGCCGGACTCTGGCTACCGACGAGGGGCCTACGGTAACCGGTCCACAAACCGTCTCGAAAGGTGGGTGCCCGTACACCACTCCCAGGTGAGACCAGCACCTCGTACTGGTGGGCTACGACTAGTGGAGGGTCACTGAAGGAGTAGACTCTCAAGTCAACGGAAAACAACGTCCGAATCCGACGACGTACGGGGACAACCCCGCGTACCGGCCCCGTCGCACGGTGACCACAGTCGGAGAAGAAACAGGACTCACAGTCCACGGCCACGCACGCACCGTGCACTAGAGTCGAGAAAACTCAAGTGGCGCTAAGCCACTGGACTCTGGACAGTCCTCTAAACGCACTACAGTCAACGGTCCTTGAGTCACAAGACTCGGGGTCAAGACCGTTGCACGCAACAGCACAAGGCCATCAATCTAGTCTAATCTCTAGGTCTAAAACCACGGTAGCACGAGTACCGAGACAACACACGAGTCGCCTAGGCCACTCCCTCGGGAAGGGAACGCAAGGGACTAAGGCCACTCACACGGGCCACACGAAAAAACACAGAAGCACGATTCCCAAGGCAGCACGCAAGCCGCCATGATGATTTCCCATCTTGAAGCAAGCGGGAAACCTCCAGCCCCAGGCCGGACAACTGGACTCACTGTCCAAGGCCAAACACATGGCCCACACGGGAATCGCCTTCCAGAGGAACCCACGATATGCGGGGGAGACCCCACCGCACATACACCGACACACGGTGACTCGATCAAGCGTAACACAAGAGCCCGGAACACGTGGGGTCACCCGGACCCACCACACCTATGGGCACGCTAATCGAGGTAACACGGTCCCTCCTGACACCCCCAAAACAAGGACACGGAACCCATGGGGTGCCCGGGATACTCACAAGGCCGGAGGTCGACCACTGGGTCCCAACCGGGTCGACCGGAGACCAACACAATGCGAACGGACGCTAAGAGGTCACCCGGACCCTTAAGCGCGCTGGCACATAAAACGAGGTAAACGGAACCTCCAGACACCCCAAAACATGGTCACGGAACTCCACTGGGTGTCCAAGGCACACACGGCCCACGAGGAGCACGATCAGCCGCAGATCGCCCGCCCCGGGCAGCTCGGCTGGTCACCTCCAAGAACGCGCTGTAGGTCCATAGCGCGTTCAAGCAGAACGCGCTATGTACCTATAGCGCGACACAACAGATCGCGCTATATCCCTATAGCGCGACTGCACAGATCGCGCTAGGATCACCTAGCGCGACAAGGAAGAACGCGCTAGGGACCCCTAGCGCGACAGGGCAGAACGCGCTAGGACCCCATAGCGCGACAAGAACCGCCTTACTGTTCATCTTCTCCGATGAACGCGTCCTATCGGGGCAGCGCGGCCTTCAAGAACGCGCTACTGGAGTATAGCGCGTTCTCAGTCCGCACCCGGAAACGGTGGAAATCGCGGGAAAAGCCATGCCACGCCCCGTTCACCCCCAGGTGAAGGGGAAACAAAAGGGGAAACCTTCCCCAAGCCCCTAGGCATGCATCTAAACCCCTGGATCGCCCAAAAACACCATAAAACGGGAGATCCGGCTCACACCCCCAAAACATGCATTTTACCCAAAACGCCCCGTTTAGCCCGCTCGGCTCACCACGGCCTACGAAACTCGCGGGAAAGGAAGTACACGGGCTGAGGGTCCATCACCCTACCTCCACCGAAGATTACGCGCACCGTGGACGTCGATCCACGAAGAAAACGCCGTTGAAGCCTCGCCGTTCCACGAACTCACGGCCGAGCTTCTACGCGCCTCCACCGCCTCGATCCTCATCCATCCTCGCCCGTGCCTCGCCCGCGCCGTCCCCGCCTCGCCCATACTCCGCCCCGTCGGCCGCCGGAGAGAGAGGGAGAGAGGAGAGAGCGTGAGAAGAGAGAGGGAGAGAAATGAGAAATGAGAGGGGGAGAGAGAGAAAAAGTTATTTATAGGAAAATCCGGAAAATCGGAAAAATCCTGAAAAAAAGAAAATTACACCCTCGCGATCCTCGGAGCGCACCGATCGCAACGGTACCACTCGCGCCCAGGTGAACGGCCCGGTTCACCCGCAACGAGGTTCCGAAGGGAAAGCCGAAACCCACGCCGGGAATCGGAAAACACACGCGGAAAAAGCCGCGGAACGCCTCCGGGCCTCCGAAACGACTCCGGATCGCGCCGATCCGAACACGAAAGACGTCCGAAACGAAACTTCGGACACAACGGAGTCGGACGCTCCGAGAAACCGGATCCGGGACCCACGGAGAAGGATCCGAAAAAACCCGGGGCATTACAGCCCTCCCCCCTTAAAGGAATTTCGTCCTCGAAATTCAGGACCTAGCACAAGGTCACAGGGGAAGAACACTGAACCAACTGACACGCTGTCAGAGCCCCAGCACAGAAAACCTCGATTCTCACGAAAAAAAAATGATTCTGAGGGACACCGCCAGACTTACAATCACAAACAACACCTCGCTCCTCGCGCCGAGCACACAGGCCAGCAGAGCAGGCATATACCAAAGGACACAGTCCGACATCACCTCAGACAACGCTAGAACCCACCAAGGCGCCGCAGCCACAATCTCGCTCACCGAGGAAACACAACCCTCGACACGAGCAACAGCTACTGATCCACCCAATGATCAGCAGACAAATCGCACAACAGCTTCGCAACCAGCTGACACGTCGCACACCCTCCTCAAGGGAGCAACCAAAACAGAGCCTCCACCAGCTCAAGCAGCCATCTCAGCAGACCGCAACCAGCACATCGGCTCAACACCACGAAACACCCCACACATGGCAAGCCGAAAGCCGGACATAACACAGAAACGACCACCACAGGTCTCGCTGGCACACAGCTCTCGCCACGCTCGAGCCCCAGCAACCAGCATCTTCTGTCTCTGAAAAGACCATCCACTGGTCACCAACTGCTCGCCAACTCGACCCTCTCGGGGAGCACGACGAAACCAAATGACGGATCCTGGTGTCTTCAATCATCACCTCACTGGACTCAGACTCACAGGGGAATCATCCCATGCTGGTCACCAAACCAGGGATAACCATTGCGACACCAACGTCCTATCAAGGACCACCAATCTGACGCCAATCTCACAAAAAGACCTCCGCCCACAGGCGTCACTCTTCTATCTGGTCTCATCAAATCCTTCGATCAATCCAAGTGGACACCTGCCCATCCCGATTCCGCCCTTACCACAGAGCCACGGGACACCACCTGAACAGTGCTCACGGCGACCTAAGCAAGAAACATCTCACCGTGGTCGGCTACGAGACTAGCCTTACCAGTCACTCGCAGCTACCAACAGGAACCCACAGCCTGCCAGAGATCACTTCCTCAAAAGACGATCTCATCCGAGGACACGACTGGGAACACAAGTCGGACACCAAGCCACCGACTCTGACCAACACGTCCTCGACCACCGTCAGGCGACATTCTCAACAACCCCATCCAGGTCCAACACCGACGCCTGACACGGCTTCCAACACAGGAACATGGTACTCATGCGGCGCACTAGCCAGCACATTTCCCAACACTCCATCCTGCCAGTGCCAACAACTATGACTTCTCGGGCAACGGCACGGCAACAACACGTTTCACACCGAGGAACCAATCCTCCGATGCTCAACGCAAACTCAGGAATCCGCCCGTAGCAACCAACGCTACGATCCTGAACCAGTGGGTTACAAGCACACCACGCTCCCGCTGCGCACTCAGATTCGCGCGCACAGCCGAGAAAGCAAACATCGCCCAACCAACACTCGTCCTTTCGGAACAGCGCCAGCACCCTCACACGACAAGGGAATGGGCACGACTTCTCACAGGCAACCACCCTGCCAAGGCAAGGAGCACGTCTCGCACGGACTTCATGGCATACAAGGCCAACCAATCCGAACACGCAATGCAAGACGACGAACCTTAACCCAACACAATCTCTCCAACCAAAGGGGAGACCAAACGCACTTCCGACTAACGGAAGAACTCCCTGCTCGACCTGACCTCAAACCTCGCGCACGCTGGAAACAGCACCATCCAGCACCAAGGAAAACCATCGCTTCCATCAGGTCAGCTCCTCCGACACACTCGACGAGTACGTCGGACCACAATCACAGCATCTCTCGATGCATCACCACTGCAATTCCTCGAACTGCAACACGGCATGCCAAGAGCCGCAACACGAGCCGTAACAATGACCGCCAACGCTCATCCCCGAGTCCCGAACTCGCCATGGAGCCTTCACATCTCAAGCCAACTCCAGAGCGGACACAACCCATCCACTGACATAAGCGCAGGAGCAAAGACTTAACTGGACATCTCTGCCAAATCCCGTCTCGAAATCAGTAGAACAATCGGGACCGACACGTCATTTCTGACGCCACAGAGCGCGACAAGAACATCAGACTCGACGAAACAGCAGCTCACCGAGAAGATCCTCCGCTCACCCGAGCACACTTCTCGATCAGAACACCTCAGGAGCTGGACAAACCTCAAGCTGGAGTGACCAAAAACCGACAGCAGCTCCCTCAGAGCACGCTCAAGGCCACTTAACCAAGAACAGTCCGCACCAGCCACCTGACCACGCTGCAGGTTCCTCGAACGCAGCACCGCGAGCTCACACCTGCCAGCAACCTCTGCCCAACGCGGCACAACCAGGGCCACCACCGATGAGGGAGAAGACTCTCAACCTCGATTCTTAGACCCCATGCTGGCACGAAAGCCGCGGACAGCGACCACCTTCACAGCGCCGCACAGCGCACTCAAGCTCTCAAGCGAGAAACAAGGCGGAAAGCGAACACAAAACCCTAAGCCAGCTGCCGACTGTACTGGACCTTATGGACTCTGATCACTGCAATATTTCGAATTCCTATGCACGCCCACAAACCTCGCTCTGATACCAGCTGTAACGACCCGAGAATCCGATTACCGGGAAGGCCCGATAACCCGAGACTCGCACCGCCGCCCACGAGCCGGGAGGGCTCGGAAGGGCTAAAAGGAGTGTGGAGGCACAAAGAAATAGGAAATAAAGCAAGACAACTCAACAAATAACAGAAATAAATAAACAACTACAACAGAGTCCAGTCCAACAGAAAGTACAGTCTAAAGCAGTAAAACGTACCACATGCCAAGTGAACACTCGGCCCGGCAAGCTGGCAACTGAGAACCTCCGCTCTGCACCCTCGAACCACGAGGAAGAACCGCAACACCTGAAAAGTAGGGAATGAGTCTCCAAAACAGAGACTCAGCAGGGATCCCGCGGAACCCCAACCGGAAACAACGGCGGTAGCGAAAAGGAGAGCTACGACTACAGCAGGAACAACAGACCGGTGGCCGGTCAAAACTCGGCACTACAGCTACTCCTACTGCCAGAAGGCAGACCTCGACCACGCAGTCGAAGCTACCGAACCACGCTAGTCCCACCAACCGAAGTAAGAACACACGGCAACCACGCCGTAGAGGCCTGTCCCCCGGACACAGCCGACCTGGACACGCTGTCCAAGGTGCAACCCCGACCATCCGATCGCGGGTACCGCACCACAAGACGGAACCTCGGTAAAGCCACTAGCGCTAGACTCACGGCGCAAGAACCGACACACGCGCCAAGATGAAACAACAGAACTCATCGGTCAACACGACCAAAAACCCAAAGGTCAAAGACACAGAGACTGACAGTCTGTCACTCCGTACTCGACAGGAGTACCACCCACTAGAAGCACAGCCGGTAGCGTCCCCTGACGTCTTACACCGCACCGCAGGTGAACTGCCTGGCGTGGCAGGTCCTACCCGAGACGCGAACACCGTACAAGTAACCACAAACAAGTGACTAGCTGGGGTCACGCCCGTCGACGTGGGTCCAACCGCCCCCAACCACGTGTGCACACATAGACCTTGCGTCACTAGGTCTGGTCCTCTGACCGGTTTTCCCCCGTAGCCGGACTCTGGCTACCGACGAGGGGCCTACGGTAACCGGTCCACAAACCGTCTCGAAAGGTGGGTGCCCGTACACCACTCCCAGGTGAGACCAGCACCTCGTACTGGTGGGCTACGACTAGTGGAGGGTCACTGAAGGAGTAGACTCTCAAGTCAACGGAAAACAACGTCCGAATCCGACGACGTACGGGGACAACCCCGCGTACCGGCCCCGTCGCACGGTGACCACAGTCGGAGAAGAAACAGGACTCACAGTCCACGGCCACGCACGCACCGTGCACTAGAGTCGAGAAAACTCAAGTGGCGCTAAGCCACTGGACTCTGGACAGTCCTCTAAACGCACTACAGTCAACGGTCCTTGAGTCACAAGACTCGGGGTCAAGACCGTTGCACGCAACAGCACAAGGCCATCAATCTAGTCCAATCTCTAGGTCTAAAACCACGGTAGCACGAGTACCGAGACAACACACGAGTCGCCAAGGCCACTCCCTCGGGAAGGGAACGCAAGGGACTAAGGCCACTCACACGGGCCACACGAAAAAACACAGAAGCACGATTCCCAAGGCAGCACGCAAGCCGCCACGATGATTTCCCATCTTGAAGCAAGCGGGAAACCTCCAGCCCCAGGCCGGACAACTGGACTCACTGTCCAAGGCCAAACACATGGCCCACACGGGAATCGCCTTCCAAAGGAACCCACGATATGCGGGGGAGACCCCACCGCACACACACCGACACACGGTGACTCGATCAAGCGTAACACAAGAGCCCGGAACACGTGGGGTCACCCGGACCCACCACACCTATGGGCACACTAATCGAGGTAACACGGTCCCTCCTGACACCCCCAAAACAAGGACACGGAACCCATGGGGTGCCCGGGATACTCACAAGGCCGGAGGTCGACCACTGGGTCCCAACCGGGTCGACCGGAGACCAACACAATGCGAACGGACGCTAAGAGGTCACCCGGACCCTTAAGCGCGTTGGCACGTAAAACGAGGTAAACGGAACCTCCAGACACCCCAAAACACGGTCACGGAACTCCACTGGGTGTCCAAGGCACACACGGCCCACGAGGAGCACGATCAGCCGCAGATCGCCCGCCCCGGGCAGCCCGGCTGGTCACCTCCAAGAACTCGCTGTAGGTCCATAGCGCGTTCAAGCAGAACGCGCTATGTACCTATAGCGCGACACAACAGATCGCGCTATATCCCTATAGCGCGACTGCACAGATCGCGCTAGGATCACCTAGCGCGACAAGGAAGAACGCGCTAGGGACCCCTAGCGCGACAGGGCAGAACGCGCTAGGACCCCATAGCGCGACAAGAACCGCCTTACTGTTCATCTTCTCCGATGAACGCGTCCTATCGGGGCAGCGCGACCTTCAAGAACGCGCTACTGGAGTATAGCGCGTTCTCAGTCCGCACCCGGAAACGGTGGAAACCGCGGGAAAAGCCATGCCACGCCCCGTTCACCCCCAGGTGAAGGGGAAACAAAAGGGGAAACCTTCCCCAAGCCCCTAGGCATGCATCTAAACCCCTGGATCACCCAAAAACACCATAAAACGGGAGATCCGGCTCACACCCCAAAAACATGCATTTTGCCCAAAACGCCCCGTTTAGCCCGCTCGGCTCACCACGGCCTATGAAACTCGCGGGAAAGGAAGTACACGGGCTGAGGGTCCATCACCCTACCTCCACCGAAGATTACGCGCACCGTGGACGCCGATCCACGAAGAAAACGCCGTTGAAGCCTCGCCGTTCCACGAACTCACGGCCGAGCTTCTACGCGCCTCCACCGCCTCGATCCTCATCCATCCTCGCCCGTGCCTCGCCCGCGCCGTCCCCGCCTCGCCCATACTCCGCCCCGTCGGCCGCCGGAGAGAGAGGGAGAGAGGAGAGAGCATGAGAAGAGAGAGGGAGAGAAATGAGAAATGAGAGGGGGAGAGAGAGAAAAAGCTATTTATAGGAAAATCCGGAAAATCGGAAAAATCCCGAAAAAAAGAAAATTACACCCTCGCGATCCTCGGAGCGCACCGATCGCAACGGTACCACTCGCGCCCAGGTGAACGGCCCGGTTCACCCGCAACGAGGTTCCGAAGGGAAAGCCGAAACCCACGCCGGGAATCGGAAAACACACGCAGAAAAAGCCGCGGAACGCCTCCGGGCCTCCGAAACGACTCCGGATCGCGCCGATCCGAACACGAAAGACGTCCGAAACGAAACTTCGAACACAACGGAGTCGGACGCTCCGAGAAACCGGATCCGGGACCCACGGAGAAGGATCCGAAAAAACCCGGGGCATTACAGATGGCAACTCGTATCACATAACGTGCTTCAGGTGTGCTCATGGGGGTTGTGTAATCAGCCCATCCAACTATGTTGCACATGAGGGAAGAATCTACTATAAACACCACCACTCACGGCTCCTCATGCAGAAGGGAAACTTCAGCCAACTTGACAAGGGCGAACCTGCCAGCGAATCAACGAAGGCTCCGGTATCCGTGGATTCTAAACAAGGAGCTGAGAACGTAGTAGCCATAAATGGCAAAGACTCAAATGCAAATGGCACGGAGTCAACTGCAAACCTGAAACCCGAGCCTACAGAGGAAACATCTGAGAATTCTGTATGATGACATGGTCGCCATGCCGAAGCAGAAAGGGGCTCCTCTCTCGTCGCAGCCCTTCCTATATTATTCTTTGCTTGTCTGTTTCTTTCCCCCCGGGTGGCTGAGTTTCAAATGTGATGACATGAGATCGGGAGCTAATGGCACACCTTGGCTGGCAAGGGTTCTTCCCCATTTACCCGACAGTCTCTTCATCAAGCCTAGCCGGTGGAAGCTCTTGCTCTCTTTATCCGGCAAGCATAAGAATATAAGCGGTGGCCCTTCAAGCCTCCATATCCGGTGTCCGCCCATTTACCATCCGGTGGCATGTACAAGGCTGCACATCCGGTGACCCTAAAATTGCCTTCATCCGGTGACGCTGTCAGCCCATTGATCCGGTGATGCATCCCCCTTTCTCACCCGGTGCACTCGACAGGCCCCCTCCATCGGTACACTGCCCAGAGGTCTCCACCGGCACACTCCAAACGGCCCTTGACCGGCACACTTTCAGGGTGCTCCACCCGGTAAGGCTGGCGGCCTTCCACCCGGCACAATTTATTTTCTTCTTCACCCGGTGCAGTCCGAACATCCTAAAGTGCCCCAGCGGCACACCCTCTTTGGCCTTCCACGGCACACTATCTTGTGCCCTTCAACGGCACACTTTTTTAGCCTTGCAACGGCACACTTTTTCAGCCTTCCAACGGCACGCTTCTTCAGCCCCCCCAGCGGCACACTCGTTTGTGCCCTTTGGCGGCACACTGTGAAGTGCCTTCAGTGGCACACTATTTATGCCCTTCAGCGGCACACCTTTAAGTGCCATCCACGGCCGTCTCCTGCCGGCCTTCAACGGCACGCCTTTTGCCCTCTTCAGCGGTACGCTTGGGCAACCTCCAGCGGCACGCCCTTTTGGCCCTCCTACGGCACACCTTTTGAGCCCGCCAGCGGTACAGCGTTAAGGCATGTCAACGGGCCGAACGACGTGGTGCCCATGCCCTATGGATCTTCGGCGCGCAGTGGCTGTCCAAGGTGTCGGCCAGGGGTTGGGCCACGCAGGCTACCATCTAGCCACCCAGGACGGGAAAGGTCAAACGCCATCATGATGAAGCTGCTTCCCGCCTCCGACTGCCGTGCTCGAAGGCTCCCGCGGCTGGGAGTATAAATCCCCTCCCATTCCGGCAGAAGAAGGGGACGAAGAGAGAGTAGAGGCATACCCACAGAGACGAACAGAGCCTGCCACCGTGAGAAGAGAGAAGAGGAAGAAGCTGCGGCCTCGGCGTTGAGGCTTCCTGGAGGCCAGAGAAAAGAGAGAGAGTAAGAGAAAGAGAGAGAGAGAGAGAGGGCCTGTGTAGCAGGGGGAGTAGGGAAGAGCAGGGAGCCATCGCCTCTGCCCGACCCCAGCTCCCCTCCTATTTCCTCTCATGTTCTTCCTTTTCTTCTTCTCCCCTCTTCTGTGGCTTCGGCCTCGATGTATATCGCAATGTGTATGGCCGGTCACGGTCATTTTTCTTTATGAATGAAAGTCTCCCCTCTTCTTTTGGGTCTCTTGTGGCCTCCCTCAATCTATCAAACTGCGTGTGGTGTGTTGTGCATTTCCCCTGCTATCTTCTCGGTGTTCGTGGATTCTATGTGTCGATGTTCTTCCCCTCTGAGGGCCCGGATTCCACATTTGGTCTTTAGCCCAAATGGGAAGCTTGTTCCTTCCTCTCCTAGAGCCCTACGAGCCTAACATCTTCCTTTGACCCCTTTGTCGCCCTCCTCCCTTGGCAACTGAATCCCTCCTTGGCCAGTCTTGGAGATATCTTCCATTCGTTGGTTCTTCCGGCTTTCCGAAGTTTTATCAAAGGTGTTGCTGCCCCCGGGCGCCCACCTCCAATTGTCGGGTTCCGCCACTCCATGTGGGCGCGTTCCCTTTATTCCCCTTCCATCCCGGGTCCGGGGGAGATGCTGCCGAATTTCGTCAGGATTGCAACTAATAAAAGAAATAAGAACACAATATAATTTTAACCTATAAAAACAATGGTAAATAATAAATACCTTGCATGAATCCCTGGAGGCCCGACACGGCCTAGCCTTCCTCTTGTTCGGCACCTTTTAGCCCTTCCCCGGCGCACTTTTTCAAACCTTCCCCGGCACACTCTTTTAGCCCTTCCCCGGCACACTTTTCAAACCTTCCCCGGCACACTTTTTCAAACCTTCCCCGGCACACCCTTTTAGCCCTTCCCCGGCACACTCTTTTAGCCCTTCCCCGGCACACCCATCCACCCTTCCCCGGCACACTCTTAGCTTGCCTTCACCACCCTCTCTCAGCGCTCGGGTGCAAGGGAGACAATGCCGCATTTTCACCAGGATTAATATAATAATAAAATAATAATAAATAATAATAATAGTAATAGTAATAAAATAATAATAATGAAATAATAATAAAAAATAAAATAAAAAAAATAAAAAGGATAAAAGGAAATAATGCAAGCTTCCCTTGTGTAATTAACAAATAAAAAAAAAGAAATCACCCCTCCTCCTCCATGCATGCATTAATATGACCGCATCAAAACTTGCATAAATAGGGCTTTGTACATCGTGTGAAGACCCTCCCACGCACGCTCCAAATGTAATAAATAATAATAATAATAAGTAGTAACAATAATAATAATAATAATAATAATAATAATAAAACTCATAAAAAGATAAAAAATATAAAATACATAAATACATAAATAACAAAAAAATAAAAGAACGACAATAAAATAAATAAAGAAAAGAGAATATTACGCACCGGTAATAAAAGGAGAATCAATGAGCAATATAAGAAAAATAAATAGCTAGATAAATGAATAATGATTACAATAATGAGTAGAACGATGCGGCTCTCATCATCCCCGAACCCTACATATGGAATATCAATAAGGCCTTCATGGGTCACGCTTAGACCTCTGGTCCGTCCCGATTATGGTCATTGTCTGACCTATATCATCGGCCTATAGCCCGCTCCCTTTGAACACGTCTTTGGTTCTGGGATCTGATCCCGGGACACTCCCCCGTTGCCTCTTGGCACCGGAAAGATTAATGACGCTCACGCAAGTCTTGTTTCGACCGCGGGGGGCCCACCGCAGTATGGTCACAGCTTGATCTTGCACCGAGCCGATAAACTTGTTGATTTCTGACCGCTTTAACTGGGATTTAATTGAATATTTCTCGTTCCTCTGAACAATAAATTTGCCGTACCCCGGCATACATATGTTTCGGTTTTCCCATGACGATTGCACTTTTCTCGAGCCGGATATTCGTCCGAACATTAAATGGTCAAACACATGACCGACATGAGCTCAAATACTTTCTTCATGCCCTCGTGTGAGGACGTCAGTGTTTCTTAATATATTTTTATGTAATTAATTTTCTGGCCATGAGGCCCTTTTTCTCGGCGATTGATCAAGGGTGTTCCCCTCTCTGAGGGGATGTAAATAACGTCGTGACCTTTATGGCGCGGCGGGTTTTGGTCCCGACACGAATCACACAATCGTCTGACGAGTCAGATCGAGCGCACCATGGGCTCTTCGGAGCCCAAATAAATTGTCACCTCGGTGACTGGCACGCCCACGCACTTAATAAACCAACGAACGAAAAAGATAATTGTTAAATAAAAAGTGCGTCCACAAGTCTGGCACGCCCGGTGGGACCAAAACCACCCTTCATCTCTTCGCCGGGATTAAGGGCCTTATGGCCCCTTCTTAAAATACTAATTATTTGATCTTCAATTGCAGGGTTGCATTCGTGAGATCACGATGGTCGTCTCTTGGGACCGCTTGCTGTTGCCAACCATGTCACCCGTGGCTACTTGGCTGTGCCGATGCAGTTCGGCAGCTTTCCACCCATCGTCGGCTTCCCCAACTTCTTGGGGGTCGCATTCGTGGAACTCTTGGAGACCCAGGAGGTGGACTGCGTCGCCACTGCAACGACGACATCAGACAAGACCAAGGTGATGGACTGCTACGTCCACCAAGCTGCTCCTTATGCCTCCGTCAATCGGAAGTGCTCACCGGCTGCCAGGCGGGTAGCCAAGAAGAACAGCGGCATACTGCACGGCCGGTTATCTGCTTCGGGCACGTCCGTTCTTATCGGAGGAGTCCAACTGTTCTTGAATGGCCGCCAGGCCAGGATTACACCTGAGAGGGTGATCACCGCAGTGCCAGTGCGCAACTCTTTTGAAGCATTGGCCCACATCAAGACGGACCGAGCCGAGTCCAAGACAAGGGGTCGGTTGCTCCCAAAGCCAACCAAGCTCAAGCAGATCTGGGTGCCTAAGAGAGCGCATGCTGTCCCCGCCATCCATGGAGAACTTCTGAGGGTCCGCCAAGCAGGACCAAAGGAAGATGCACAGGCTGAGGTGATAGCCCCAATTCATCCCTCGCCAGCATTGGCTACCCAGGCCCAGTCGGGGAAGATGTCCCACCACACCAAGCTGGGGGCAAGGATTCCTGTCTTTGAGAAACCAGCTACTTTCCAAAGACCATCCACTAGAAAAGCAAAGAAGAATGGAAGTCTCCAGGCTTGCTCCTGTAACACAGCCGGAACGGCCGGCCACTATGGGGCTCCGCCCCCGGATTATGATGAAGCCGCTAGGCTCGCTAAAGGGCTAGAACCCGCTATCGCAAGACAAGGGGCTGTGATTACAGCACAAGCCCATACTGAAACACCCGATGCGGATCTGATCACGTGACTGTGAATGTGGTCACCACTGGAAATGATGGCGAGGAACCAGCGCCTGCTTCAAATGCTCCGGCGGGAGAGCAAGGTCATGCTCCCAGCTCCTCCATGCCTGATCAGGCCACCATGATGCTCATGATGCAAAGATACCAGCAAGAAATTGAGATGCTGAGGAAACAACTCAGCGGCATGAATGTACACGCTCTGGCTTCAAGGCAGGTCGAGCTCCCTCTTGAAGCCTCACAGAGAGGTGCTAATGAACATGCAGCTGCCCTTCCAACCATGGCTTCTCAGCCGTCACTTGATCATGCTGGGGGCACGGCCCCGACTCTACAGCCTACTCTCCCGTTGCAGGGGACGGCTGCTACACCTCAACCAATGGTGCTGACGCCGCCAATGACCCAACAAGCTCTATGTTGCCCGAGCTCGGCTGACCCGGTAGGGATAAATGAAACAATGATAGAGCAAATGATAGAAAAGAAGCTGGTAGATCGAGGTGGTGGTGATTATGCCTCATTCGATGCCTACAAGGTGCCGTACCCGATCCACCATGCCGCTAAAAAGCTACCTCCCGGCGTCACTAAGCCGCCAAAATTTGATAAATTCAATGGACAAGGATCGCCAAAGGAGCACATAGCCTATTACGTCAACATGATGGGTGATTTGGCGACCGATGAGTCCTACTTATTGAAGTATTTTGGGTCCTCACTGACGGGACTTGCTTTCGAATGGTATTCCAACCTGCTAGCTGGAGCAATCAATGACTGGCCGGATATGCAGCGCCAATTCCGGGAGCGGTTCCATATAGCCGAAAGAGAAATAACCATGGCTGAGCTCTATACCTCCAAGCAGAGACATGATGAGACCGCCTTGGACTACATCAAAAGATGGCGAAATCTTAGCATGAAATGCAAACGTCCGCTACACCAAGAGGATGCAGTTCAAATATGCAAACAGAACTTAAGGCCGGATATCCTTGAGAGGATGATCGGGAGTGATATTAAGACTTTCGACCGGCTAAACAACGTGGTGGCCGAGATCGAAGCCTTCTTCTCCAGCTATCCTCACATTCCCACTTCTGCAAGCCAGAAGGCCCGCTTTGCCGATAAGCGACCAGAGCCAAAGGAAACTTGCACGGTCGACTTCAAGGAATTTGAACCCCAGAAGAACAGAGGCAAGGGGCTTGTTAGCCCTTCCCTTGCTGAACCTAATGAACCACAAGAGGGCCCGTCCTTGCGGACTAAAATGAAGAAGCTATATTCCTTTCCTAAGGAGAGGACCCGGGCCTTGTTTGAATGGGCCACCCAATACAACAAAGTCACCCTCCCAGAGCCGAAGAGGCCGACGGATGCTAACAGAAGAGATGATCCCCGCTTTTGCCCGTATCATCAGATGATCGGTCACCCTATTGAAGATTGCTATCCATTCAAAGATGCTATTGAACGGCTGATCCGAAGGGGAGAGCTCCAGATGGGGGACCACAAGGTCGACCCTCCACTTCCTCATGAGTTGCCCGATCTTAAAAGGGTGGTCAGTATGGTGTCTTTGCACCCGCTACCACCAGAAGGGCCAAGGCCTTCCGCAAAGAAGAATGAAAGGAGGAAGCTGAAGGTCAAAGGGAAGGGGGTTACCCTCTCTTGCGATACATTATCTAGCCTTCCCGGCACGAGCCAAGCCGCTAAGGAAAGAAATGAAGAACCATGTTGTCCACCGCCCGTCAGAGAGGCATGCCACCATACTCCCTCTCCACGTGAGAACATGGGGGCAAGAATGCCAACTTCTGAAGCATGGGATTCCCCCAGCAATGATGATGAGACGTTGCTGGCCCCGCCCAGAATCCAGACGGAAGGCAGAACTCCCAGTTCCCCTCAACATGACCCTGCCATGGTAGCAGAACTATATCAAAAGCTTCAGGAGACTGAAGTGCTAAGAAGGAAATTAAGTGAAATGGGTCTATACCTAGCTATACCCGGACAGGCCGGGTCACCTCCTGAAGTTTCGCAACGCGGCGCTAAGCCCCGAATGACACATGATTATGCAGGGGGCACCCCCTCTCAGCATCTCCATCACGCGCCTCCCGCGCACCTCCCGGCTCCCCGAACATGTCAGGGGGCAGCTAGCACAGCTCGAGCCGTGTCATCCATGGCCCCGCTTCCACAATCGACTGGCTCGAGCCGTGACCTTTCGACTCCGCCAATAATGAGCGAGCCGAGAATGGAGCGTGCTGCTAAACTAAAGATGGCCGAAGAAGAGATCACCCAGGCAACGCTGCGTAAGACCAAGCAAAGGAATGATGAATCTGCCTCGGATTACATTCGGCGGTGGAGGGACCTCAATGCAAGGTGCAGACACTCGCCCAACTACCAGGATGCTCTCCAAATATGCCAGCACAACATGAAGACGCACCGCCTACTGAATGCGATTGGCGTCGGAATTAAATCCTTCAAGCAACTGGATGATCTCGCGATGGATGTTGAAGACCTCTTGGCAAAACATTGCCCGTCTACTGCTGTACAGAATTGTGAACATAGGCCGACTGATGAGCCACGGGTACAGATGGAGACAAATCCTGCGGACCTTGAGGCCTTTGGGCAACGACAGAAGAAATTGAAAGAGGTGGCTGGCCCTCCCTCCCCTAAGCCCTTTGAGCGGCACTTTTCACTGAGGGGCAAAATGATGAAACCCTATTCCTTTCCAAAGGACAAGACTCGGGCTCTCTTTGAGTGGGCCCAAGAATATGGCAAAGTAATGCTCCCAGAGCCCAAGAGACTGAATGAGGCAGAAAGAAAAGATGACCCTCAATTTTGCCTATACCATCGAGGGCTGGGGCATTCTATTGAGGACTGTTACATATTCAAAGACATCATAGAAGGCCTGATTAACTCGGGTGAATTGCAAATGGGCAAGTATAAGGTGGAACCACCGTGCCCTCACCAGATGCCTGTCTTTAAGGCGGTGGCTAACAAGGCCCCTCTGCGTCGGTCGGAGCAACACAAGCACTAAACGGTGCCTCGGGCCCCATGTGCCCCGCTATCATCTATTCACATGACTTTTTATGAAGAGAACAAGTCACCATGTGTGGGGATTTGCTTTGAGCAACTCCTTCACTTATTCACCCCCGTCCTGGGGGCACCTTGAGCTGTAATGTCATTTGGGCGTCTACAGGCCCCGTCGAACCTGTAAGGGCACTTGGGCAGCTTAACAGCCCGCTGAAGAAATGGAAGTACCATGATTTACTTAAGGCCCACCGGGTCTATAAATGTTTGGGGTGACAACTTGCTGCGAGTGCTGTCCGTATGATAGCCGACTTGAATCCCTCATTCGCAGGAATCATTCGCCATGCTTTATGCCAAAAAAAATGGAAAATGAAGAGAGGAAAAGAAAGCAAAAAAAAGAGAAAGGAAGAGCAAGAGAAGAACAAGAGGAAGAGAAGAAAGGAGAACAAAAAGAAGAGAGAAAAGATGAGCAGAAGTACAAAGAAAGGAGGTGTCATCAGTGTTCATTAACCCCCCCTCTCAACGATCCTTCGGCTTTACAGCCTACTCTCAAGGCCCATTGGCACACACAGCCTGCTCTCTTGATGTCTCTTGGCTTCGATAGCCCGCTTTCCCAATTTCGGATCTTTGCAACCCGCTCCTCAACTTCGGCTTTGGTAGCCTGCTTCCCAAATTTGGGCTTTCGCAGCCCATTTCCCTGATTTCGGTCTTCACGACCCGCTTCCTAATCTTGGCTCTTGTAGCCTGCTTCCCAGACTTTGGCCTTTGTAGCCTGCTTCCCAACTTTGGCTTTTTATAGCCTACTCCCCAGCTTCGGCTCTTCATAGCCCGCTTCCTAATTTTGGCTCTTGTAGCCTGCTTCCCAGACTTTGGCCTTTGTAGCCTGCTTCCCAACTTTGGCTTTTTATAGCCTACTCCCCAGCTTCGGCTCTTCATAGCCCGCTTCCTAATTTTGGCTCTTGTAGCATGCTTCCCAACTTCGGTTCTTTGCAACCCGCTTCTCAACTGCGGCTTGTAGCCCTGCTTCCCCAACATTCTGGCTTCCGTAGCCCGCTTCCCTTTGGCCTTCATGGCATGCTTCCCGATTTTAGCTCCCGTAGCCTGCTTCCCTGATTTTGGCTCCCGTAGCCTACTTCCCCGATCTTTGGCTCTCGTAGCCTGCTTTCCTTAACTTCGGCTCTTGCAGCCCGCTCCCTGACTTCGGCTCTTGCGGCCCGCTTCCCATACTTTGGCTTTCGTAGCCTGCTTCCCAAACTTCGGCTCTTGGTAGCCTGCTTCCCAAAATTTCTGGCTCTTGCGGCTTGCTTCCCATCTCTCGGCGCTTCGCAGCCCACTTCCTGACCTTGGCTCTTGCAGCCCGCTTTCCAATTTCGGCCTTTGTCACCTGCTTCCCAATTCCGACTCTTGCAGTCCGCTTCCCAATTTTGGCTCTTGTAGCCTGCTTCCCAGCCTCAGCTCTTACAGCCCACTTCCCTAATTTCCTTTCGCCCTTTCTCGGTCTGCTTCCCTAATACCTTTACTACCACTACACTTATATGTAACAACAATATTTTCTTATGCAAAAAAATAAAAATAAAACAAAAACAAAACAAAACACAAAAAAATAAAACAAAACAAAAAAGAGAATGCCTGGCTACCCTGCTTGCATGCTTGCTTATAATATAGAATAACACACCTCTTTGGAATTTTCTAGGACCCTGTTTCCTTGCTAAATAATGCTGTCCCGATTCTGGATGCACGTGCGGCACGACATACGCTCGAAGGGAACCCAATTATGACGGGTGCACACGTCAAGGGGAAGAGTCATGGCTAAATTGCTAAGCCTAACTCACAAAATAAACCTGAGGCAATGCTCCCACACTTAGCACTTAATGTGTTCAATAGCCTTCGACTATAGGGATTGCCCGAATTTCTTTTAGCACTCTACGGAGACTTGAATTCCTGCACTCGCGTGAAAGGTAATCGTGAGGAAAAAGCTGCCTACCCCCACTGTAAAAAAAAAAAAAGAGAGAAAAAAAAGAAGAGAGCGAGAAACGCGGATCCGAGTAGCCGGGAATCCCCACTGAAACAAATGAGGAGACTCGCGCGAAAGGGTGAAGCGAATCACAATAAGGATGAAACCTATTAGCCGGGAATCCCCATTGAGACATATGAGGAAACTCGCGTCGAACGGTGGAATCCGCAATAGGATTACAATAAGGATGAATCCTAGTAGCCGGGAATCCCCATTGAGACACATGAGGAGACTCGCGCCGAACGGTGAAATCTGCTACCAAAATAAACAAGTGGGGGCTGTGTGAAGCTACCGAAAGTCGAAAGCCTGGAACTAATGTGTAGGCGCTAGAGTGATCCTTGAGTGTCATCAGGAAAACCTGCATATCCCTATGGTTAGGGCTCTTTGTTCACACATTTGCACTGCCATGCCACAGAGAATTGCCTCGGGTGAAATGCGTGAATTTAAGCTATGCGTGCAAGACATGCGATATCCTCTTGACGGGTGCACCACCCCTCAATTATGCCTCGTGGCCCGCACCGTGTCTACGAATTTTGGGCGATGTCCCTATCCTATCCCCTAAGGAGGGAGCTGCCTTACTTATATTTATGTTATGTCTGCTAATGAATACTTGCATGCCTGAGCAAAAAAATTACAATATAAAAAATAATAATAATAAATAATAAAAATATATGTATACAATAAACTCAATTTTGGCTAGCGAAGCCTACTTTCCCAGCTCTGGCTCATAAAGCCCAATCTTGGCCCCCATGGCCTACCTCCTGCCCTCAGGGCTCGTTAATCTCCCAACTCCGGCTTCTATAGTCCGCTTCCCCGATTTGGGCGTTCACATCTTGCGTCCCAATTTTAGCTCTTGTAGCCTGCTTCCCTGATTTGGCTTCCGTAGCCTGCTCCCCATAATTTCGGCTCTTGCAGCCTGCTTCCCAACTTTGGCTCTTGCAGCCTGCTTCCCTTTAGCTCTTACAGTATGCTTCCCCAATCCGGCCTCCACGGCCCGCCTCCCATAACTTTGGCTCATGTAGCCTGCTTACCTTTGGCCTTCGCGGCCTGCTTCCCAACTTTGGCTCTTGCAGCCTGCTTACCTTTAGCCTTCGTGGCCCGCTCCCCAATTTCGGCTCTCGTAGCTTGCTTCCCAATTCTGGCCCTCGTGGCCAGCTTCCCAACTTTGGCTCCTGCAGCTTGCTTCCCTTTGGCTTTTATGACCTGCCTCCCAATATCTTTAGCTCTTGCAGCCTGCTTACCTTTGACCTTCGCGGCCTGCATCCCAATTTCGGCTCTCATGGCCCGCTCCCCGATTTGGCTCCCGCAGCCTACTTCCCATCATTTCGGCTCTCGCAGCCCGTCTCCCGATATCTTTGGCCCTTGTAGCCTGCTCCCTGGAACCCGGCTCTCGTAGCCTGCTCCCCAGAATTCGGCTTTCACGGCCCGCTTCCCATAATTTCGGCTCTTGCAGCCCGCTTCCCAATACCCTTGCCTTTTAAGGCCTACCTCCCCAATTCAGCTTCAATAGCCAGCTTCCCAACTTTGGCTCTTGTAGCCTGCTTTCAGCTCCCGACACTCCGTCCCACCGCGCTTCTGATACCTCCCGGCTCTAACAGCCCAATCTCAACTTCGGCTCCCATAGCCTGCTGCCCAATTTTGGCCCATGTGATCTGGTCTCTTGATCTCAACCTCGGTATGTGGACCCGCTATTCTTATCGTGATAAATCTCTTAGACGGGCTACACCCGCAGGCCCCGCTCTGCTCATCCTTCACTCGCGTCACCCGCGGGTGGGGGGCATTTGTGGACACCAAAAAAAGAGAAAGAAAAAAGAGAGAGAAATAAAAAGAAGAGAAGAAGGAAAAAGAAAAGAAGGAAGGGAAGAAAGAAAAGAAAAGTAAATAAAAAAATGATGAAAATAAAATAAAAAATAAAAAAAATAAATAAAGAAGAGAAAAAAAAGAAGAAAAGAAGTAATAAAAATAATAATAAATTATGTATATATATATATTAGTAAAATAAGACGGGAGGGCCCACTCTCTCTATCTCTATATCCCTCTCTCATTATCTCTTTCTCTCACTTTCTCTCCCACTCTCTCTCTCTCTCTCACTCCACCTTCCCCGGTGCACCACCGTGCCGGGCCACTCTCACTTTCTCTCCCGTCCGCGGCACACCACTGTGCCGGATGACCCCCTCCTCGGCACACTCCATACCCGTGCCGCTCCTCTCTCTCTCTCTGCCATCAACAGCACCAGTCCTTGCGTACGCAATGCCAACATGCCCCCCGTGACCATGGCGGCAAGAGGCCGTGACCTCCCTACGCTCTGCGTCGTCCTCGCGGCAATCTCCGCGCTCGCGCTCGTCTCAGCCGAGGTCTTCCTTTGAGAAGCACTTAGACGATGGATGGGAGGACAGATGGGTGAAATCTGATTGGAAGAAAGATGAAAACATGGCCGGAGAGTGGATACGTACTGTTGGAAAATGGAGCGGCGACCCCAATGACAAAGGTATCCAGACTACATATTCTTTGCCATCTCTGCTAAATTCCCAGAATTCAGTGACGAGGACAAAACATTGGTTATTCAATGTTCAGCCAAGCATGAACAAAAGCTTGATTGTGGTGGTGTATATATTAAGTTGCTCAGTGGTGACATTGATCAGAAAACGTTTAGTGGGGAAGATTACAAAGACAACCAAATAAGGTTCACCTTGCTACGTCTTGCTGCTTTGGGAGCTCCTTGCATTCTGAATCCGAATAGCAACAAATCATTTTTTGGGCATTATGGAAAAGATGTTGTATTTGTTTACAATGATTGGCACTGCTGGAGTTCTCTCATGCTACCTGAAGAGCAAGCACCACGTGATGTAGCTGTGTAATGCGTTTCTGGGGTTGTCAACTGCACCTGGCCCGTTGCAATGACGAAGTGTTTGGGTCGTTCAGAGCATGACTCTATTTACCAATTAGTGATATTGGTGCAGCTGTAGCCTTGAATTCAAAAGTGAAAACTCCACAAATGGGTCGAAGTGCTCTCATTCGGACAATATCCCGAAGAAGTATTGGTAAAAGATACAGAGTGTGCTCAGACTGCCTTAACAACTCTTCCAAATTTACAAAAAAAAAGGGGAGAGACCCCGAAGTACCCCCAATCTTGTTGGTGAGACAACAGATGATATGCCTAGGCCGGGTATTGGTTTTGACATGGGTTCTAAGTCTGGAACAGCCATGGAGAGCCCCATACGAACCACTTCGAATTGCGGGTGTGAGATGCCTTTGTGTATATGAAAAGCCGCATCCCCAGAGCCGACTTCTGAGATAAAGAAGGAGGGCATCCAGCTGCTCTGTTACGCAAGACCAAGGAAGGCATCCAGTGTGCAGAGAGCAGCTGAATCTGTTTTCAAAAGTGTTGCCTCTAGCCAACCAAGTACGTTTTTTTAAATGCTGGTATGGCAACCCTTGGTAACATGGATCAGAGCATTGATCATATGCCAATGAGCGGTGACGAACCACGACAAATGTTGCATTTTGAATACGACAGTGATGATCATATTAGTTGTACTAGAGTCGGCCAGCCCAGGACCATTGGAAGAGAGACACAAAACATTCCGGAGTATTTGAAGCGTATGCAGGCTGAAGACTCTGAATTCTTTTATGCATCAAAATTTAATGATGATCGGTGCATGAGAAATGTTTCCTGGACTGACACAGGGTCAAGGACGGCTCGCAAGCATTTTGGAGATTCTGTCGTCTTTAACGTCTCATACAAGGCAGATCAATATCAAGTTCCTTTAACAAATATTCCTAGGGTAAATCATCATCTGCGACCTGTGCTCTTCGGATGTGTAATACCTGTGGATGGTTTTCTGTCTTCTTTGTTCGGTTGTTCGAGACACTGCTCTCGGCGATGTCTAGTCGCCACCCAATCTCGTTAATCACTGGCCA
Source organism: Amorphophallus konjac (assembly GCA_022559845.1). NCBI lineage: Eukaryota > Viridiplantae > Streptophyta > Magnoliopsida > Alismatales > Araceae > Amorphophallus > Amorphophallus konjac. Next base: position 196,344,892 of record CM040129.1, read on the forward strand.
TGGTCGAGATATGTAAGCTACAGTGGCCCACAACCTCAAGTCCTCCATGTGGGGACGTCCCCCCTCTCCGAACAAAGATATAACCGGAGGACCTCCTGCATACATCTGGCAGGGGTCTCACCCCCACCATACGGCAGGTCCTCCTCCCTAATCTGGCAGAAACTTCCCATCCGGCAGAGCTCCTCCAATACGACAGCAACTGGTTGATACGACAGTGGCTTCCCCCTGTCCGCGGCACACCCGCCGGCCATCCCACGGCACACCCGTGGGCGTCGTGCCCGGCACACCGCGAGCAACCCCTCCGCGGCACACTCCCACCCGTGGGCGTCTTCACCGGCACCCCTGCTGAACCCTCCGCCGGCACACTCGAGAGCATCCGTGTCCGGCACACCCGCTGCCGCCTCCGCCGGCACACCCGCGAGCGTCCGTGCCCGGCACGCCCGCTCCTCTCCTCCACGGCACACTCACGTTACACCCGGCACACCACTGTGCCGGATGGCACCCACCGTGCCGGATAACCACCACTTTCACCCCACACTCGTCACTGGATCACCACGCCAAGCCTCCACGGCACACTTCTCTCACCGTTTCACCACACGCCTCAGAGTTTCACCGTCATCTTCAATACCGGCAGCTCAAATCTATGGGTCCCCTCCTCTAAGTGCTATTACTTGATTGCCTGCTATTTCCATTCCAAGTACAAGTCAAGCCTGTCACGTACTTAACAGGAGAATGGAACGTCTGTCGAGATTCATTATGGGATTGGTGGGATATCAGGTTTCTTCAGTGGAGACCATGCCAAAGTTGGTGACATAATTATGAAGAATCAGACTTCTATTGAGGCCACTAGGGAACCCAGCATTGCATTTCTGGTGGGCAAATTTGATGGAACAATGGGCCTTGGATTTCAAGAAATTTCTGTTGGTAATGTTGCCCCACTGCGGTATAACATGATTGAACAAGGTCTCGTAGAAGACCCCATTTTTCTTTCTGGTTTAATCGAAATGCTGAGGAAGAGGGTGGTGAAATTCTGTTTGGTGGCATAGATCCTAGACATTGTTTTTTTAGAGAAATCACATACGTTCTAGTGACTCAGAAAGGTCATTGACTGTTTAACATGGGTGATGCACTTATTGGTGGACATTCTACGGGACTCTGTTTTGGCAGCCGCCCTGCGATCGCTGATTCAGGGACGTCCTTTGCAAAAAAAAGAAACTGTCTATCCAAATTGAAAAGGGTAGCTATTGATGGCAACTCGTATCACATAACGTGCTTCAGGTGTGCTCATGGGGGTTGTGTAATCAGCCCATCCAACTATGTTGCACATGAGGGAAGAATCTACTATAAACACCACCACTCACGGCTCCTCATGCAGAAGGGAAACTTCAGCCAACTTGACAAGGGCGAACCTGCCAGCGAATCAACGAAGGCTCCGGTATCCGTGGATTCTAAACAAGGAGCTGAGAACGTAGTAGCCATAAATAGCAAAGAGTCAAATGCAAATGGCAAAGACTCAAATGCAAATGGCACGGAGTCAACTGCAAACCTGGAACCCCAGCCTACAGAGGAAACATCTGAGAATTCTGTATGATGACATGGTCGCCATGCCGAAGCAGAAAGGGGCTCCTCTCTCGTCGCAGCCCTTCATATATTATTCTTTGCTTGTCTGTTTCTTTCCCCCCGGGTGGCTGAGTTTCAAATGTGATGGCATGAGATCGGGAGCTAATGGCACACCTTGGCTGGCAAGGGTTCTTCCCCATTTACCCGACAGTCTCTTCATCAAGCCTAGCCGGTGGAAGCTCTTGCTCTCTTTATCCGACAAGCATAAGAATATAAGCGGTGGCCCTTCAAGCCTCCATATCCGGTGTCCGCCCATTTACCATCCGGTGGCATGTACAAGGCTGCACATCCGGTGACCCTAAAACTGCCTTCATCCGGTGACGCTGTCAGCCCATTGATCCGGTGATGCATCCCCCTTTCTCACCCGGTGCACTCGACAGGCCCCCTCCATCGGTACACTGCCCAGAGGTCTCCACCGGCACACTCCAAACGGCCCTTGACCGGCACACTTTCAGGGTGCTCCACCCGGTAAGGCTGGCGGCCTTCCACCCGGCACAATTTATTTTCTTCTTCACCCGGTGCAGTCCGAACATCCTAAAGTGCCCCAGCGGCACACCCTCTTTGGCCTTCCACGGCACACTATCTCGTGCCCTTCAACGGCGCGCTTCTTCAGCCCCCCAAGCGGCACACTCGTTTGTGCCCTTTGGCGGCACACTGTGAAGTGCCTTTAGCGGCACACTATTTATGCCCTTCAGCGGCACACCTTTAAGTGCCATCCACGGCCGTCTCCTGCCGGCCTTCAACGGCACGCCTTTTGCCCTCTTCAGCGGTACGCTTGGGCAACCTCCAGCGGCACGCCCTTTTGGCTCTTCTACGGCACACCTTTTGAGCCCGCCAGCGGTACAGCGTTAAGGCATGTCAACGGGCCGAACGACGTGGTGCCCATGCCCTATGGATCTTCGGCGCGCAGTGGCTGTCCGAGGTGTCGGCCAGGGGTTGGGCCACGCAGGCTACCATCTAGCCACCCAGGACGGGAAAGGTCAAACGCCATCATGATGAAGCTGCTTCCCGCCTCCGACTGCCGTGCTCGAAGGCTCCCGCGGCTGGGAGTATAAATCTCCTCCCATTCCGGCAGAAGAAGGGGACGAAGGGAGAGGTAGAGGGCATACCCACAGAGACGAACAGAGCCTGCCACCGGGAGAAGAGAGAAGAGGAAGAAGCTGCGGCCTCGGCATTGAAGGCTTCCTGGAGGCCAGAGAAAAGAGAGAGAGTAAGAGAAAGAGAGAGAGAGAGAGAGGGCCTGTGTAGCAGGGGGAGTAGGGAAGAGCAGGGAGCCATCGCCTCTGCCCGACCCCAGCTCCCCTCCTATTTCCTCTCCATGTTCTTCCTTTTCTTCTTCTCCCCTCTTCTGTGGCTTCGGCCTTGATGTATATCGCAATGTGTATGGCCGGTCACGGTCATTTTTCTTTATGAATGAAAGTCTCCCCTCTTCTTTTGGGTCTCTTGTGGCCTCCTTCAATCTATCAAACTGCGTGTGATGTGTTGTGCATTTCCCCTGCTATCTTCTCGGTGTTCGTGGATTCTATGTGTCGATGTTCTTCCCCTCTGAGGGCCCGGATTCCACATTTGGTCTTTAGCCCAAATGGGAAGCTTGTTCCTTCCTCTCCCAGAGCCCTACGAGCCTAACATCTTCCCTTTGACCCCTTTGTCGCCCTCCTCCCTTGGCAACTGAATCCCTCCTTGGCTAGTCTTGGAGATATCTTCTATTCGTTGGTTCTTCCGGACTTTCCGAAGTTTTATTAAAGGTGTTGCTGCCCCCGGGCGCCCACCTCCAAATGTCGGGTTCCGCCACTCCATGTGGGCACGTTCCCTTTATTCCCCTTCCATCCCGGGTCCGGGGGAGATGCTGCCGAAATTTCGTCAGGATTGCAACTAATAAAAGAAATAAGAACACAATATAATTTTAACCTCTAAAAATAATGGTAAATAATAAATACCTTGCATGAATCCCTGGAGGCCCGGCACGGCCTAGCCTTCCTCTTGTTCGGCACCTTTTAGCCCTTCCCCGGCGCACTTTTTCAAACCTTCCCCGGCACACTCTTTTAGCCCTTCCCCGGCACACTTTTCAAACCTTCCCCGGCACACTCTTTTAGCCCTTCCCCGGCACACTTTTTCAAACCTTCCCCGGCACACTCTTTTAAACCTTCCCCGGCACACCCTTTTAGCCCTTCCCCGGCACACTCTTTTAGCCCTTCCCCGGCACACCCATCCACCTTTCCCCGGCACACTCTTAGCTTGCCTTCACCACCCTCTCTCAGCGCTCGGGTGCAAGGGAGACAATGCCGCATTTTCACCAGGATTAATATAATAATAAAATAATAATAATAATAATAATAATAGTAATAAAATAATAATAATGAAATAATAATAAAAAAATAAAATATAAAAAATATAAAAAGGATAAAAGGAAATAATGCAAGCTTCCCTTGTGCAATTAACAAATAAAAAGAAAGCACCCCTCCTCCTCCATGCATGCATTAATCTGATCGCATCAAAACTTGCATAAATAGGGCCTTGTACATCGTGTGAAGACCCTCCCACGTACGCTCCAAATGCAACATATAATAATGATAATAATAAGTAATAACAACAACAACAACAACAACAACAACAACAACAACAACAACAATAATAATAATAAGAATAATAATAATAATAAAACTCATAAAAAGATAAAAACTATAAAATACATAAATAACAAAAAAATAAAAGAACGACAATAAAATAAATAAAGAAAAGAGAATATAACGCACCGGTAATAAAAGGAGAATCAATGAGTAATATAAGAAAAATAAATAGCTAAATAAATGAATAATGATTACAATAATGAGTAGAACGATGCGGCTCTCATCATCCCCAAACCCTACGTATAGGAATATCAATAAGGTCTTCATGGGTCACGCTTAGACCTCGGGTCCGTCCCGATTATGGTCATTGTCTGACCCACATCATCGGCCTATAGCCCGCTCCCTTTGAACACGTCTTTGGTTCTGGGATCTGATCCCGGGACACTCCCCCGTTGCCTCTTGGCACCGGAAAGATTAATGACGCTCACGCAAGTCTTGTTTCGACCGCGGGGGGCCCACCGCAGTATGGTCACGGCTTGACCTTGCACCGAGCCGATAAACTTGTTGGTTTCTGACCGCTTTAACTGGGATTTAATTGAATATTTCTCGCTCCTCTGAACAATAAATTTACCGTACCCCGGCATACATATGTTTCGGTTTTCCCATGACGATTGCACTTTTCCCGAGCCGGACATTCGTCCGAACATTAAATGGTCAAACACATGACTGACATGAGCTCAAATACCTTCTTCATGCCCTCGTGTGAGGACGTCAGTGTTTCTTAATATATTTTTATGCAATTAATTTTTTGGCCATAAGGCCCTTTTTCTCGGCGATTAATCAAGGGTGTTCCCCTCTCTGGGGGGATGTAAATGACATCGTGACCTTTACGGCGCGACGGGTTTTGGTCCCGACACGAACCACACAATCGTCTGACGAAGTCAGATCGAGCGCACCATGGGCTCTTCGGAGCCCGAATAAATTGTCACTCCGGTGACTGGCACGCCCACGCACCAATAAACGAATAAACAAACGAGAGAATAACCAAGTGGAAAAAGTGCGTCCACAGGGTAGTGTATAAAGAGGTGGAGGGTCATCTCGACGAGCCGCTCCCCGGGATGATTCACCTTGGACTTCGGGTGGTTTAGAAGCTGATGAGTGCTCAGTCTTTTCTTTCAGCTGTTTCTTCAGGGAATCTATTTCCCGTTGATATTTTTGCAGCAGCCTCAGAACTGATGGATCTATAGTGGTGGGGACACCTTCTGTTGTTTCCCCAGACGTACCCTCAGGCAGGATGTCGAGGAGTACGTCGTCTTCTTCTTCCGTCGTCACCACATTAGCGGTCAAGACGGGGGCTTTATCATCCCAGTGGAGGTAGACCTGGGGCTGTTTCTCTTTCATCATCGTCAGAAGCCCTCTTGCTGCTTCTGTCCTGCGGGTAGTTGGCCCCGGCCGTACGGCCAATTGAGCCAGTTCTTGGGGGTCTTCAGGGAGCTCCCCATATCGGCTGGGTACACCAGCCATGTTGCAGGTAAAGACTCGCATCCTTCTCTTCTGTCGATGGACCCTCCGTCTGGCTTGCCGCGGAAAGGTCAGCCTCTCGAACACAGAGATTCTTCTTCTTTCTTCCTGCTCGGGGAAGGCTTCATCGGCTTCGATCTCAAAGCCGTCATCGTATCCATTATCGTCGACCGACGACATCCTCATTCTGTCTCTTATCTCTTCTTCATCTGTCGTTGATGGACAGTAATCTTCTTTAGTGGCGACTGTCTGCATCAGCCGCTGCTGTCCGAGTGAGGTGTTGCCCAATCCTCGGAAATAGCTTCTGACCAGGCAGGCCAGGTCTTCTCGACCCCGTTCTTGATGTATCACGGGGGATAGTGGTCGGCCTCCAGAAGGAGGAATGTAGGCCAGTCGAGCTCTGTCGGCTGGCTGTTGGAATCTTCGCCCCGTGGCAGGGACGTTGGCTTGACGAGCTGCAGCCCGGAAACTTCTGTGGCGTGGAGGATCCGCAACCACCTCTTCTCCCATCTTCGGGGGTAGGCCCTTTCTCTTATCACCTCTGCATCGTCATTCACAGGATGGCGGCGGATGGGTGTCAGCTGGTGGACAGGTCGGGTCCGTTTGGGAACCCACACCTGTCTGAACTTCCTCGGCTTGAGTGCCGGGTTTCCTTGGCCATGGTGGCCGGCTTCTTTCATTTCTACCCTCCTTCCAGCAAGGGCCTGATATGTGTTGTGGACAGGAACGTTTGGGATGACTCGGTCTGGGGTCACCCGTGCCGTGTGCCCGTTGAGGAAGACACGCATGCCTCCCACCAGCATTGACTTCCCGGACTGAGAGACAGTTCCGGTGATCACAGCAGTGTTCTTGCGAGCCTGGCGACGCTGACGTCCTCCAGGGGGTTTGTTGACTACAGTGGGGTGCGTCCCACGTACAACGTGGTGCACCATGCAGCTAGCGGCCGGGGCCGGATTCTTGAGCAAGTCATCGCAGCGGGGAACCTTCAGAGGTTCCACTTCCTCCATAGCTTGCTTGAAGGTTCCGGGGCTTCGACTTCTAGGATGTCGATGAAGGCCAAGCCCAGGAAGTTGGGGAAGCCTACAGCGGCAGGGAAGCTGCCGAATTCCATAGGTACCGCCAGGTACCCTTGCGCGTGTCCAGCGACTATCGACTGATCGAAGTCGACGCTAGCTATTCCATGAGTTGTCATTGTTTGCCTACAAAGACAAATGGGGAAAAATAATCAGTAGCCTTTGAAAGGGCTTCGAAGCCCGGATATCTCGGCAAAGAGATGAAAGGTGACACCAGTCCCACCGGGCGTGCCAGACTTGTTTTAGCATTTTCTTTCTTTCCCTTTTCGTTCGCGTATCGATCAACCATTTGACTAACTGGTAGTCAACTGACTGATTGACGACGCGGGCGTGCCAGTCACATCCGTGATAATTTTATTGTGCGCTCATTCTGACCCATGTCGGGCGAATGTGAGGTTCGGTCGGGACCAGCAGTCCGCCATACCATAAAGGTTATGGCGTTAATTACATCCCCCACGAGGAGGGAACACCTTTGATTAATTGCCGAGACATCGGGCTGTCGAAGCCGGATTAAGAAAAGAACTACAGGGTGATCATGACGAAGACATGCAGGATGCACATGTTTATCGTATAGAAGATGCATAGTTCGTGGAATTATGGATCCTCAGTACGTGGCGGAGGATGTAGGTCCGAAGACCACCATCGCGCATGGCGAAGACTTCCGGCCGGGCGTAACCTGGTCTTCTGTCGATGCCATTTAATATACCCGAGGATCTATGCATGCATGCACACAAGACATTCACGCCTAGATTGCACATGAAGATAGTGTTATGAAACGGTGGCGATCAGCCACATTTATTACCCTTCACCGAGAGGAGGAAGAACGACACAAGTGTAATAGCGAAAGTAAAACGCTTAACAGATATGACAATGAGTACGATGATAATATGATTCGGGCTCGCTTGGCCCTCCTTTTTTTATTCACCAACTACGGCTTATTGGCATCGCCCCCGAGAGACGAGACTTGCCCGGGGTGAATGAATCACTAGAGTAGCATGACGCTTCAAAACCGGCGTGACTACAAGTGTATAAGAACGCTTACACGGCGCGGTCACGCGTAGGTGTAGTGGTTAATACGGCGCGGTCACCATGTGCATTGAAACGGCGCGCAAGGGCCTTGGGGCGCGCCGGTTTAGGGCGCGCCGGAAAGGCGCAAGGGAAATTTTGTTGGAAATGAGTGTGGCCTTATTCCGGCGCGGGGGGTACCGCGCCGGGTTAGGGCGCGCCGGGAGGTACCGCGCCGTTTTAACATTAATTTTGGACATTTTGAGTTTGTTAAGCCCACGCAGGGGATCTTGAGGCCATTGAGGCCAGTTCTTTATTAAGTTGAAGTTCTGAGCCCTCTGAAAATGCAGACTAAACCAGTGCGAGGTTCATACTCGAGCACTGAGTTGATTAAATTCAGAACGATCACTTTATTAACCTAATTTAGTTGAAATCTGTCTAAAATGTGACAGCATCTCCCCTGAACAAGAAGAGTTGCAGGGGAGAATCGGGGTCATACTCACTGGTGGAGCAAGCCCCTAAACCGCCGGTGTACACGGAGGCACCCAGCAAACCCCATCGGATAGGATACCCTGAGGACTAGCCTACGAGGGACACCAAGGCTCCGTAAGGGGAAAGATAGAGAGATGAGGTCATTGATGATGGGAGCATCACCCCGAGGGCTAGCCTGCGAGGGGTGGACAACCCACAGCTTATGACTCATCCCGTGGAGGAACCGACCACCAAGAGGGTGAAGCTCCGAGGGCTGGCCTACGAGGAGCATACATCTCTCGGCCTCGATTGGGTCTCAGATTGTCGGGGCTAAGCCTGTTAGGCTAAGACCCCTGTTGCTATCTGCTATGGCCTTGGGGAAACATCTACCATTGAGGGGTAAAGTTCCCGATCGCCCAGCAGCTGTGCGAAGTAACAGGGAATGTCCCCCTCCCCGGACGATTAAGACGAAAATAAAGGAATCTCGGAGCGGTTCACATGACTATAATGCAGAGGGGTAATCAATTCACAGGCGAGACGAGCTAAACATAGAGGCATATGCTCGAACAGTTACGGCGCAGTGTTAAATCGATGCATCTTGCAATCCCAAGAACGACTCCCACCTCGCGAGCCACAGGGCAACAGGAAGAGAGGAATCGAGGGGAGTTAGTCCCTTGACAATACGGTAGAAAGAAGCATACGCAGAAGCGCAGCTCTGTCCACGGAGGGTATGCGGAGACCCTTAAATCAGACACGAGCGTGGTCAAGAAGGGAAAACCCCGGGGAGGGGTGTTTCTGTAGCCCACGGTGCTTCGGGGCATGATCGGGGCTTCGGGAAAACCAGGATCAGAGAAAACGCACAGAAGACCTTAAACATACACATCGATGTAGATAGAGAAGTAGACAGAAGTTTCAAATCACTCATTCGACCTGCTGGTCCAGACATTCAAATACACCTTGCCATCCCAGAAACAGGAATGGGCCACTCATTTACACGTTAAGAATCCGGCACCGACATCATTGCTCGGTCGCCGTTCATCATTCGCAGGGGAAAATACACTAAGGAAAAGAAATCGCAGAGGAGGGGAGGGGTCGGCTCATATCATTGCCATCCCTCCCCTCTCTTGCTTACAGTTGGTAGACGGAGACTCCGAAAGAGGAAAATCCACGAAAAAACAAAGAGAGATAGACGCCGGCGCCCACCTGTTCTCAAAACAGAGTATCGGCCCGCTTCTCCTTCTCCGGGTCCGGAGGACTTCAACCAGAACAGAGGAAGATGGCCGTTGAAGGACGCTCAGAGGGAAACTCCTCTTCCAAGGAGGCTCTCTCTCCTCCCGAAGGCCTCTCTCGAAAGACCCCCTTCTTAACCTTCTGTCTACCCCCTCTTCTGCTTCTCAGCTCTTCTCTGCTTCTTCGCCCTTTTTTCAGCCCCCCCTTTCAGCTTCTTTTTTTTTTTGTTTTGAATAGCCATCTGTATATATACATGATCGAGCCCCAAGCCTCATACGGCGTGAAGAACTGCGTGTCGGGAAAGGCTTCATGGGCCTTTGCGCGCCGGGATAGCCAGGCCATGGATGGGGTTCAGCGCGCCGGGATAGAGGGCATCAAGTGAGGGGCGCGCCGGTTTAGGGCGCGCCGGGCTAATGCTCCTCGTGGGCTTCGAGCCAATTGATGAGTCCGGGGATGATTCCGGGGGTCACCGTGAACATTTATCTTGCCAATGAAACTTCAACGAGATGTCTTGTAGAAGCTCCCAGGTTGACGTTCGGCCATTTTCGAGGTTCCGAATAGGTTTATCTTGATCGTACGGGCTTTCTACCGGCACGGCCTTCGGCTCTACGATCCATGCTGTTGGTCCGGCCTGGCTCGTACTCAGAGCTTTCTAGGAGGTTAGATAGCCGGGAGATAGTTCCGCCTGAGCCGGGCGATCATTCGGCCACTAATGGGCCCATCTTGACGGGAAGCCGTGCCCATGTCGGGCGATCGGGATCTTCCGCCGTCAGAGCTTTCGGTTCTCCGTTTCGGGAAGCCGGGGGGACTCCCTTATCCTCGGGAGAGCCTTTCATGAGGTGGGTAGCCACCGGGTAGACCGTCGACCTTGGTCGGACGACGGGTGTAGTGGATGCAGCACGACAAAGTCGATGCCGGTTCATTGGGCAGGCTTGGTCGCACTGCCGGTTGGTTGACGAGTTTGTCTCGGCTCTCCTGAGGTGAAGTCCCCGTGTCCACATGGAGTGACTCGAGGCTCTGTCAGCTTGAGAAGTCTTCAATATGTTGATCTTTATCGGCTTCCGTACTTCGGTGGACCGGGTCATTCATCCTTATGGCTTGGTCACCGACGATCATATTTTGAGTGCCAACAAGCGTGTACCGTCAGAAGACAACATAGCAGATCCACTGACTAAGCCTTTGACACAGACTGTATTTGAGCGTCATCGGGATAAGATGGGCCTCAAAGTTGTGGGCAATTGGCTGTAGTTCAAGTGGAAGATTGTTAGTGTTGGTGTGCTACAGGCCAATTTCGGGTCGGGTAGGCCCAATAGTTGTACGATCTTGTTCATTAATAAAGTGGTGTTTGAGCGTAAATATGCGATTGTGTTACTTTACGTTGTCCCTAGGATATGTGGTTGTAAAGTCAGCTCGAGATTGGATCTCGAACATGAGACTTACTTTACATGAACACATACCTTAAACTATTCCTGGTTGGAGGGTAATCACTCGGGGACTTTGATTACCTATTAAACCAGTACACATGATGTGTCAGTGACCAGTCTCATGGTCATTGGTGCGGGACACCAACACATATGTGTAGGTGTATGTCCTTGGAGGATGTGCACTGAACTGATCCGCTATTGGATCTTCAGATGGTTGATTATACCTAATGTCAACTGAAGATCCAACGGTCACAGTAGCATCGTTGGTCCTTTGACCTGAGACATTGATTGGATCTTACACGAGGACTGGAATGGTTTAATTATTTAGCTAAGTGACTTTAACCATAAGTCATGAGTTGCCGAGTCATTAACCACTCCAGGATACGTGTGAAGATCATCAATGGTCAAGAAGGGATCGCTCACTGTCGGGTATATATCAGACAGTTAATGGGTCATGACATTGACGCTCCGTTAAATCCCTGGCCAGGGTCGTGTGAGTTCGTTTAGAACGGACGTCATACACTTTAAGGAGGTCATAGTCAAATGGCACGATCATGGGGTTTGACAGATACCGTACCCTCGATCGTACCAGACTCATAGAAGGAGCGAGGGATTATATCGATGTGGTAACTGTGGACTTACAGGTACCAGACAGGCTGGTTTAAACCCGGCGTCCTCTAGGATCACGCGGATTTGCTTGACCCAACGTGATCGAATGTTCGGAATGAATTAAACTATTATTCGGCTCTTGTAGAAGCGAATAATACGTTTAATTTACTTCTAATTAGGAATTAGAAGTTAATGGGCCTTAAACTAGAGTGACTGGGCCTAGAGGATCACACACATTGGATTCTTGGGTGACGGTTTATTATTATACAATTGTATGTATTAATTCTATTTAATTCCTTTTGGAAAGGAGTGTAAATGGAGCTTAATACATATGTATAATATGAGATAGGACATATATACAGTTTCAGTCTTTTGGAGCCCTTTTCCAATAAGCCTAAACTCTATATATATGGCACCTACGTGAGTTCATTCGAACTCTTAGCTTCTTCCTTTCCTTCCCTTAAGCTAACCAAGCATTAAGCTTAAGGGAGAGGTTAAGCCTCCCCCCTTTCTCCCCCTTGCTCTCTCTCTCTCTCCAGAAGGTGTTAGAGCCGGAGAAAGTTGTGCCGGGGAGGTACCGTCGCTGCTCAAGGGTCCGTGTGGATCTGCTCTAGAGGCCGTACAGCTGTGCGGCTCGGTTTCTCTGCATCGGGCTTAGCGGACAGCGTCGTTCCGCGCAAGGTGAAACACGCAACCAGTAATTAGGGTATTAGAAACAACGATTAGAGCACAGATTAAGCTTTCCATAACACCGGAATCGGGCAAATTAAATTTTTGTTATCCGCTGCGTCGCCCGTAGGTGCTGTGCGAAACCTTACACAACACCCATCAAGGACCACCCTCCGACGCCAATCTCGCAAAAGGCCTCCGCCCACAGGCGTCACTCATCCGTCTGGTCTCATCAAATCCTTCGATCGATCTAAGTGGGCCTGCCAATCCCGATTCCGCCCTTACCACAGAGCCACGGGATACCACCTGAATAGTGCTCACGGGTCCCCAAAGCAACAAACATCTCACCGTGGTCGGCTACGAGACCAGCCTTACCAGTCACTCGCAGCTACCAACAGGAACCCACAGCCTGCCAGAGATCACTTCTCCAAAACGATCTCATCCGAGGACACGACTGAGAACACAAGTCGGACACCAGGCCACCGACTCTGACCAATACGTCCTCGACCATCGTTAGGCGACATCCTCAACAACCACATCCGGGTCCAACACCGACGCCTGACACGGCTTCCAACACAGGAACAGGGTACTCATGCGGCGCACTAGCCAGCACATTCCCCAACACTCCATCCTGCCAGTGCCAACAACCATAATACCTTGATCAACGGCACGGCAACAACACGTTTCACACCGGGGAACCAATCTGAACGCACAATGCAAGACGACGAATCTTAACCCAACACAATCTCTCCAACCAAAGGGGAGACCAAACGCACTTCCGACCAACGGAAGAACTCCACGCTCGACCTGACCTCGAACCTCGTGCATGCTGGAAACAGCACCATCCAGCACCAAGGAAAGCCATCGCTTCCATAAGGTCAGCGCCTCCGACACACTCAACGAGTGTCACGTCGGACCACAATCACAGCATCTCTCGATGCACCACCGCTGTAATTCCTCGAACTGCAACGCACCGCACCAAGAGCCACAACACGAGCCATAACGACAACCGCCGACGCTCATCCTCGAGTCCCGAACTCACCGTGGAGCCTTCACATCTCAAACCAACTTCAGGGCGAACACAACCCATTCGCACGCAAGAGCACAGGAGCAAAGACTTACCGGGACATCTCTGCCAAATCCTGCCTCGAAATCCGCAGAACAATCGGGACCGACACGTCATTTCTGACGCAACAGAGCACGACAAGAACATCAGGCTCGACGAAACAGCAGCTCACCGAGAAGATCCTCCACTCACCCGAGCACACTTCTCGATCAGAACACCCGCTCTGCCACCTTAAACCACGACCTGAACACCTCAGGGGATGGATAAACCTCAAGCTGGAGTGGCCAAAACCGACAGCAGCTCCCTCAGAGCACGCTCACGTCACTTAACCACGAACAGTACTCTCCAGCCACCTGACCATACTGCAGGTTCCTCGAACGCAGCACCGCGAACTTACGCCTGCCGGCAACCTCTGCCCAACGTAGCAAAACTAGGGCCACCACCGATGAGGGAGAAGGCTCTCAACCTCGATCCTTAGACCGCATGCTGGCACGAAAGCCACGGACAGCAACCACCTTCTCAGCGCCGCACAGCGCACTCAAGCTCTCGAGCGAGAAACTAGGCGGAAAGCGAACACAAAACCCTAAGCCAGCTGCCGAGTGTACTGGACCTTATGGACTCTGATCACTGCAATATTTCAAATTCTCATGTACGTCCACAACCACCGCTCTGATACCAGCTGTATCGACCCAAGAATCCGATTACCGAGAAGGCCCGATAACCCGAGACTCGCACCGCCGCCCACGAGCCGGGAGGGCTCGGAAGGGCTAAAAGGAGTGTGGAGGCACAAAGAAATAGGAAATAAAGTAGGACAATACAACAATTAACAGAAATAAATAAATAATTACAGCTATAACAGAGTCCAGAACAACAGAAAGTACAGTCTAAAGCAGTAAAGCGTATCACATGTCAAGTGAACACTCGGCCCGGCGAGCTGGCAACTGAGAACCTCCGCACCGCGCCCTCGAACCTCGAGGAAGAGAGCCGCCACACCTGAAAAACAGGGAATGAGTCTCCAAAACAGAGACTCAGTAGGGATCCTGCGGAACCCCAACCGGAAACAACGGCGGTAGCGGAAAGGAAGGCTACGAGAGCAACCGCAACATCAGGAACAGCAAACCCGGTGGTCGGTCGAAACACGGCACAACAACTACTCCTACTGTACCAGAAACACACCCTGACCTCGCGGTCGAGGCTATCGGACTACACTAGTATCGCTTACCGAAGTAAAAACCCACGGCAACCATGCCGTAGAGGCCTGTCTCCCAAAACACGACCAACCTGGACACGCTGTCCAAAGTGCAACCCTGACACCTGGTCATGGGTACCGCACGACAAGACGCAACCTCGGTAAAGCCAATAGCTCTAGTCTGACGGCGCGAAAACCAACACACGTGCCACGGCGAAACAACCGAAACTCAACGGTCGACACGACCGAAACCCGAAGGTCAAAGTCATGGAAATTGACAGTCTGTCACTCCCGACTCGACAGGAGTACCTCCTACTAGAAGCACAGTCGGTAGCGTCCCTTGACAACTTACACCGCACCGCAGGTGAACTGTCTGACGTGGTAGCGCCTACCAAAGGCACGAACACCGTACAAGTAACCACAAACAAGTGACTAGCTGGGGTCACGCCCGTCGACGTGGGTCCAACCGCCCCCAACCACGTGTGCACACACAGACCGCGCGTCCCTGGTCTGGCCCTCTGACCGGTTTTCCCCTCAGCCGGACTCTGGCTGCAAGACGTGGGGCCCGACGGCAACCGGTCCACAAACCGCCTCTAAGGGTAAGCCCGTACACCACTCCCTGGTGCGACTGGTACCGCGTACTGGTAGGCTACGACTAGTGGAGGGTCACTGAAGGAGTAGACTCTCAAGTCAACGGAAACAGCGTCCAAACCCGACGAAGTACGGGGACCGTCCCACGTACCAGCACCGTCGCACGGTGACCACACTCGGAGAAGAAACGGGACTCACAGTCCACGACCGCGCACACACACCCTGCGCGAGAGTCAAGAAAACCCAAGTGACGGTAAGCCACTGGACTCTGGACAGCCCTCTAGACGCACTACACCCAACGGTCCTTGAGTCAGAAGACTCGAGGCCAAGACCGTTGTACGCAGCAGCACAAGGCCGTCAATCTAGTCCAATCTCTAAGTCTAAAACCACGGTAGCACGAGTACCGAGACAGCTCACGAGCCGCCCAGACCATTCTCTCGGAAAGGGAACTCTAAGGGGCTAAGGCCACACACACGGCCCGCTCGGAAATCGCTTTCCGGAGAAACCCACGGCGCATGGGGGAGCCCTCGCCGCACTCACACCGACGCACGATGTCACAAGTCGAGAACACGGCAACCCGGGACCACACCGTACCGTGACGCCTGGCCCCGACGAACTGCACAACATCCGTCAGGCCACGGGTCGGCACGTGGATCGAGACCTACATACCCGGGACTCAAACCGGTCAAACGGAAACACCGATTAGACCAGCCCCTTGGGCGGTTCACGCTGGGCCGCTTAGGGACGTACGGTCAGGAAGGGGCCGCACCAGGGGATATACGGCCAACAGCAGGCCGTTCTTCTCCTGGGTCAACCGAGGTACAAGCGGCTGGTCCCCAGCCGCACCAAGGTCGAACGGCTGACCCTCAGCCGCAACTGGGGGATGAACGGTCCAACGCGGTCGTTCGTCCTCCAAACGGGGAACACATGTACGGCTAGCCCCTAGCCGCGCGAGGGAACGGGCGGCTAGGACCTCACCGCGCAAGGCTTGTGCGATCAACCTCTAGCCGCACAACAGCCCACGGCACCAGGGGATGTACGGCTAGCTCATAGCCATACAAAGAGTTATGCGGCCAGACCCTAGCCGCACAGCCCAGCAACGATCAAAATCGTAGGGAGAGGACGGCTCAACCCTGGCCGCACTTGGGTTATGCGGTCGCACGATAGACCACATAACCCTCACTGCGCGCCAAGTCGAACGCTGCGCGCCGAGTAGATGAACGGTCAGGACGGGGCCGCCCATGGGGATGGACGGCCCTGGTTCGACTGCCTAACCATCACGGCGAGCAAACCGGGGGGTTGGCCCAATGGTGACCTTTCCACGCCCCGTTCGTGCCGAAACGAAGGGGATACAATCACAACCACCCTGGCAATCACATGGACTCCGACCGGAGTCAAAACGACGCACGAATCGCGAGAAACGAGCGATTCTACCGAAGTTATCCAAAAAGGGTTACCGAGCTTCCCAGAGCTTACCGGTCCAACGGGACCACCAATCGAGACGAAATCAGGGGGAAAAGAACGCTCTCGCCCCAAGGAATCTGTTGACAGTAACCGGTCTGGAAACCGTCGCCGTTTCCCGACCGACCCTACGAAACCTACAAAACCACGGTTTCGCTAGAACGGACCCCAAACACAGTCATTTCCGCGCCGAACGACGTGCAATGGCAGGGCAAACGAGTAGAACGCAGCAGTGTTCCGTCACCCTACCTCTACCGAAGAAACCGCACGCCGAAGCGACTAATCCACGCCGAAAATCACTCGGAACGCGAACGACGTCATCTCGGAATCCACCGAGGGATCGCGCCTGCCTCCGCCTCGATTCTCGCCCATCCTCACCCGCATCCTCGCCTGCGCCGCCTCCACCTCGCCCCCACCTCGCTCCGTCGGCCGCCGGAGAAGAGAGGGGAGAAAGAGAGCGTGAGAGAAGAGAGAGAGTGAGAAAGAGAGGGGGGAGAGAGGAAAGGGTTATATATAGGAAAATCTTGATTTTCGGAAAAATCTCAAAAAATAGAAAATCACACTCTCGCGATCCTCGGAACGCACCGATCGCAACGGTACCACTCGCGCCCAAGTGAACGGCCCGGTTCACCCGCAACGAGGTTACGAAGGAATTACCGAAACACACACCGGGAATCGAAAGACACATGCGGAACGCATTCCGGTCTCCGAAATAGCTCCGGACCGCGCCGATCCGAACACGAAAGATGTCCGAAACATCATTTCGGACACAACGGAGCCAGATACACCGGAAGCGCAGATCTGAGACCCGAGAGGAAGGATCCAAAAAATCCGGGGCATTACATCTACTCTCCGTATAGCGGCTAGGGCACGACCGTTTTCTGTTTTGGAGTCGTTGAGGTCAGGAGGGGTAGCGGCCATGCAGCTGACCGGTAGGTGATACTCAGCGGTCAGGCAATGGACCGCCATCCTTCTTGGCGGTCTGGGAATGACCGCCTGGGTTCTGGAGGCACTTGGGGCTATGCGGTCTTGGTTGGACCGCCAGGCCAGGCTATGTGGTCCTACCCAGACTGCCAGGCTTTGTGACGGTCCATGGAGGGTCGCCACTTGGTTTCTGTGCTTACTATGCTCGTTTCGCGACGTGTTGGTCTCCGGTCGACCCTGTTGTGACCCAGTGGTCGACCATCGGCCTCATGAGTGTCCTGGATATGCCATGGGATCCGTGACCGTGTTTTTGGAGTGTCTGAAAGTACCGTGTTATCTCGATTAGCATGCCCATAGATTTAGAGGGTCCGAGCACTTCTGCATGGGTTCTCCCCCCTTTCTTTTCTTTCCTTGAGCCCTTTTCTTTGCCATTCAAAATCGGGGAAGAGGAGGAAGATTGAACCTATTTTCACAGTCATTCAGGCACACGTTCACATATATGTCCTGCACATGAATTCAAAAATTCCTTTGTGTGCACAAGCCAAAGAGGCGCTCTTGCATGCATAAACTCACCAGCCCTTGTGCCCCTTGCCTTTGTGGTTGGCCGCCAAGTTGGCACGCCCTGTTGGGGTCTGCTCCCCTCTCCTTTAGCAGCATGCTCCTTCTCTGCCCATTCCTCCATGCATACACAAGCTCATGTACTTGGCCCATGCTAAAAGGGGTGGAGAAGGGAGGAACCCGATGAAGAAGTGAGAGGTCAATATGGAAGAATAGAAAAGAAAACTTGCTAACAAGAATCCATATGGTGATTTCCTGAATCTCAACTTCCCAGATCAGATTCAAGGTGTAATTTTCAGGGCTCGTCCCTGCGTGAATGATGAACATTTGAAACCACATGCAATGTGCATGATCTGGTTTTCAATGAAGTGGCCCAGCATCATTGTTACCGATTATTCCAAATGAGGATAAAATTTAGTGGGAGGGTCGGTTTTTGATCGAGGACGTGGCCGTTCATACATATGAAGATATCCGGACTCGCTTTCCACAGCAAACTCCCATGAAGGCTCATAATGCTTCAAAGTCACTTCTTGAAAGGCTGAAGGAGAAGGATATTCGTCTTTTGGAACGAACGAACAAACATGCTTTAGTAATGTATTGCCAACCAGAGGGTCTCAAGCTGCTGATCACTTGCTGCTGCACATATCCTTCCAGTTTTGCCAACCCAGAATGATTCAGATTCCTTTGCTAGAAAAGTAAAGATGGGACGGCAAGCAAAAAAATCACAGCCATTGAATCTGATGAAGAAGATCAGCAAGATCAGATAATGTACGATGGCCTTAGGAGACGTTAGAGTGGATTCTAGCTCTTCTGTTGATCTGAATTATTAGCCCTCAGTTCAAGTATCACCAGGGCATTTGGACAAAAGCAACAGAGATAAAATCTAGTGAGGAAATTCAAGACATATGCCTTGCAGAGAATGAGGGTGAAAGAAGCATCAAACCTCTCACTTGCCCATGCATAAGTTCATCAAGTCTCATCTGCATTGACAAATCCAGGAGGTTCACTGCTAAATGAAATCCAGCCTTGCCAACTAGTTCGGTCGACCGAACCTTGGGTTCGGTCGACCAAACTCTGCAACGAATTCAGATTTGTCACCTCTGGGAGGTTCGGTCGATCGAACCCCCAATGTGGCTGACCGAACCCCTTTTTTTAAAAAAAAAGAAAGAGAAAGGAACAAGATAAACCCATGTTTCAAAAAAAAGAACAACAAACAAAAATTAATCGATCAAATAACATCCGCTCCGAAGCCCTCGCTTCACCGAACCCAGTGAAAAGAATATCAAAGTCGCCCCTCTAAGTCGGATTCGGACCTTGGGAACCACCCCGATATGGCCGTGATCCGACATTGTCCTGAGCCGATAGTTCATCAAACCAGACTCATGTTCGATGAGATTTGACCCCGCTCTTTTATTAAAATTGCCGTAAACTTGCCATATATTTGCACGGGTTTTGTATCCGTCCTCGTCACGCTTTCAACACGGACTTCCGTCGGAACACGAAATGGTCGGCAAGCGACCAACATGATTTAAGCACTTCCACCCCGTTGAGGGGCGTTTTGCACGCAATTTGCGGATTCCAATACTCCATTTCATCGGTGCTAATTTCAGGCCATGGGTCCCTTTTCCTAGCGACTAATCAAGGGTTTTCCCCTCTCCGAGGGGATGTAATTAATGTCGTGACCTTTATGGTGCGGCGAGTTTTTATCTCGACACGACACACACAATCGTCTGATTAGTCAGATCGAGCACATCAATGACTTCCTTGAAGTTCGAATAAATCGTCACTTATGTGACTGGCACGTCCACGCACTAAATAAACAAATAAATGAATCGAATAAGTGAATGAAAAGACATAATCCCAAAAGTACGTCCACAATGGGAGATCGCTACAATCGAGCAAGACACCACTCCATGAACGATGTCATTGCTAAGTTAGGTATGCCATTGCTCCATGTATAAATTGGTCCTCGGTTGGATCAAGAGAGAGGAGGACAGACCATATTCGCATACATACGGTCAGAGACTCCCTCCAGACGCTCTTATACAGAGTCATTGGCAGAGAGTAGAGGTCCCCACATAGCAATCGAATGAATCTCCACTTGAGGATTAGGATCAGAGAGGTCACCTTGCGATTTTTCTCTCCCTGCCCCTCCGAGCATTCTCCAGGCCCACCAAACACTCTCAAGAACTCCACTCCTTTGATCAGGCTCTCTTTCTCCTCACTCTGACTCCCTTCCCCCTCCTTCTTAGCTTATACACGTGCCTCTGACTTAAGCATCAGAGAGTTGTCCCCTGGGATCACTCCCAGGGCTCCTTCTGACGCCGTTATCAAGTGATTGCAGATTTTCTTGGGTGGCCAGCTACTCTTTCACAATAAATAAATGTTAAAAGTGTGGTACGAGGTCCAGAGAACACTTTCTTATTTTTACACGTTGAATTTACTCATCATCGAAATTTGATTGTTGAATTTAAATTTGATCAAGATTTGATTGTTAGATTTAAGTATGATCAACATCTGATCGATTGTTGGATTTTACTCCCGATCAAAATTTGGCCATTGAATGTAAGATGTTACTATTAGATTTTCTCCCGATCAAAATTTAACCATTAGATTTATGTTTGATAAAGATCTGATCATTGGATTTGCTTCCGATAGAAAATCTGACTACCGTTGGATTTAAATTTGATCAAAATTCAACCATTCAATTTATTTCTTATCAAAATTTGACCATTAGATTTAATTTTAATCAAATCCGTCTATTCAATTTGCTCTTGATATATAAATTTTGATCAAGATTTGTCAGTTTAGATTTAATTTTATAACTCTCACGCACGCACAGAGCGACCAAAGCTTGTTTTAGCGAGAGAAGGAGATAGACATTGATCGAGGGTAAAAATGAATTTTAAATAAAAAGATAAATAAGAAAAGAGAGAATGGGAAAAATGAGAGAGCAGTAAACCTAGCATCGTGGCTTTGAGATAGCCGACAGACATGACTGCTATATATGTAAAGTTACCACATGGCCGAACCTAGAGCATCCCCTCTACCTCTGCCTCTATATATAGGGCCGCACTAGAGGCCCGATCGACGAACTCAAATTGCATGGCTTTCGAGGTCTATATATAATTCCAAGGGATATTCGATCACTCGTCATAGAGGAGGACGATGCCCCTACCTTGGAGACAACCTCACACCACTATACATGGTGGTTTGCATCGAGGTAGTACTTGCATCCCTCTAAGGTCTATGCAACTGCCACGTGATGAGCGCGGAGGGTTGGGATCGATGCTACCCTTGGAGTGAAGAGGGGCCGACGGTTGGGATCGATGTTACTCCAGGAGAAAATATATGATTAAAATATTTTATAAAATTAAATTTTTTATAGAATTAAAATTTTTATATATAAATAAAATATTTTATAGAATTAAAATATTTTATATATAAATAAAATATTTTATTATATGAATGAAATATTTTATTTGATTTTACAAATAAACCAATGAAATATTTCATGTAAATAAAATATTTTATTACATGAACAAAATATTTGTTATACGTAGATAAAATATTTTGTTACAGGAGTGAAACTTAACGGAATATTTTAATTCTATATCAAATATTTTATTTATGTAATAAAAAGTTTTATTCTTTTATAAAATATTTCATTCCTATATTTTTTCTTTGAGTGCACTTCGTGTTTAATACGTGAAAATACACGTCGCCGTATGGATCTGACGCGCGACATCTTTTTTTATTCAAAAATGATACTTTCACCTTTTTTTTAGATCAATGAAAACAAATGGTACAAGTTAACGTGATTTTATGTATAGATTCGGTGTGCAAAATATTATTTAAGAAGTTTAGATATTTTGATAATTAGATCTATGATTTATGTCAATCATTCAGCAGGGTCCTGGCCTGCAAAATTATGGGCTAATCCAAATTCAAATTCGGCAACATCAAGTCCTGTGTTGATCAACACCGAGCACATTCAGGAAGCAAAACAAACACACGTCAACTGCTACCCTTAAATTTTTTTTTTTCCCTTAGGTGAGGGCCGGGGAACTTTACGAAGAATCCAACTGGCTAGCTAGATCTCTTCCACAAAAATTATGGTTAATTATTTCCATCAGAAGCAGTGAAGCAGTGACTCGTTTTCTCCAACTCGCAGCAAATTGCAAGAGATGGTAATTAAGAAAAGAGTACGTTACAGCAAAAACGCCCAATTAATTAATCTAGTAGTGCATGAACTCAAAAAACAAGTACACAACGTGCGCCGACGTTTGAAAAACTACAAAACCAATTAAATTGATCAAAGCACTCCAAATTAAAATCCTGAGTTTCATAATTGTACATGCATGCATGTCGCAGTACTAACAAAATGAACCATCATTTTCCCTGAAGGATGCCAAACTAATAGACGTACGTGGACACGTGGAGGCAACGGAAGGAGATCATCCTGGTTACAAAGTATCGATCGATCGGAAAGGCTATACATATAGCTCCTTTAACACAATATTACGTACGACTGCGACAAATGAACCTAGTATACACAGTTTATATATATATATATATATATATATATGCGAGGAGGGTAAAATCGGCTCGACTTATGTCGGGTCTATCTACAACAAAGCTTAATTCGACTCACCGTCCACGACGCATCTAACATGCCACTGCAAGTCACGGCCCGTTACGGACGGCCCAGGACGAACAGACCTTGGATGCGCTAGTATGAAGAGCCTTGGCCCAGGTGCATATTAATGACTGCCGGAGGACTCTCCGACGACTAACCGTTACTCCCACGACGCAGGCTTCGACCCCACAATGGGTGAGCACGTCCATGAGCGCCGTAAGACTCGCCTGGGGATCGGCCGACTCTGGGATAACTGCCTCTCAATAAGAAACTCTTATCACGATCGCGGAGAACGTTACTCCACGACTTGCGCCCTTCCCTGTTAAAGGATCGACATTCGACACCAGGACACCCTCCTATAAAAGGGACCTCGACAGAGAACATAAGGGACAATGAGTCTCACCAACAAACGCCTACAGAGAAGTGAGCCAGAGAACTACTCACCCTGCTATCAGAGAGGTCACGACTGAGAGAGAATCCCTCCCGTACGACTTTACCACCCAGCGAACACTCTCCGAGTGACTACTGGGCCGGCGAACACTCGTCCAGAGGCTCTCCACCTCTCTCAGATCTCCTACTGCGGCCTCCGTTCTCCTCCATCTCTCCTACTCTTCTCTGCTCTTCACTTGAACCGTTACTAACTTAAGCATCGGAGGGTTGTCACCTGGGATAGCGCCTGAAGCCTTTCTTTCTGGTGATTACAGGTTTTCACGAGTGCCGGGCGATTCTCTCGACAAATAAATAAAAAAATGTTATATATATATATATATTAATACACTCATCTGCACGTCTAATATATATTAATGCACTCATTTGCACGTCTAATCCGCTGCGCTATAAATATATATATATATATATATATATACACAGGTTCGCGCACTCCGGGTGCACCCATGTTGTATCCAGATGTTATACTTCTTCTTCTCTCTCTCTCTCTCTCTCTCTCTCTCTCTCTCTCTCTCTCTCCCTCGTGCGCTTCTCGCTTCTGAAGCCGATCCAGGCAAAGGGAACGGCGGCGGCGTACCCGCCGACCGACCTCGACGTGATCTTCACGTCGGTCTCGGCGGCCACGGTGTCGAGTATGTCCGTCGTCGAGATGGAGTTCTTCTCGAACGCCCAGCTTGTGGTGTTGACCATCTTGATCGATGCTGATGGGCGCGGAGGGGTTCACCTCCATGCTCGACCTCCAGCTGAGGCTGGTCGAGCTGGGCGAGGAGGAGGAGGCGAGCAGAAAGCTCGCTGAGCACAGACCGGTCTCTAACGCATCTGATCAGATCGAGTGACGCGGCGGCGACGTGGGAATGGATCGACGGCACTCCGATATCACGAACAGGACGGGAACGGATAACTGCTATCTCACACAGCTCGGCCTCACGCCGGACGGTCTCACACCGGGCGACGCTCAATCCTCACAAAAGAGAAGAGAGAGAAGGGAAAGGCAAGAGGGAAAAACTCTTACACACAAAAACAACATTTCATTCAATCTTCATATCATACGTAACAAGCATTGGCCTCCTATTTATAGGAAAGGCCCATTACATTCATACATTCCTTATTTTTCTTATTTGTATATCTATCCTAGCCTAATAAAATAAAGGCCACCAACCCACTATTGATGTAATGCCCCGGATTTTTTGAATTTTTTTCGGATCATTTTAGTGGGTCTCGGAGTGTATTTTGTGCTTTACACGTGTTTTTCCCTGATGTGCCTTCGGAACTCTTTGCAGGGCAAACCGTGGCGTTATCCGACTCCGGGATATTACCACTGCGTTGTGCTCTTCCCGAGGATCGCGGAGGTAATTTTTCATAATTTTTTAAATTTCTGTAATTTTTGGGTTTTCCTATATATACTAACCCTTTTCTCTCTCCCCCTCTCATTTCTCTCTTCCCTCCCTCTCTCTTCTCTCACGCTCTCTTTCTCCCCTCTCTTCTCCGGCGGCCGACGGAGCGAGGCGGGGGACGAGGTGGAGGTGGCACGGGCGAGGATGCGGGCGAGGACAGGTGAGGATCGAGGCGGAGGAGGCGCGTGGAAGCTTGGTGGCGCGATCGCGAGCCGACGAGGGTTTCGAGGCGTTTTCTTCGCGGATCGGCGTCCACGGTGCGCGAAATCTTCGGTGGAGGTAGGGTGATGGACCCTCAGCCTGTGTACTTCCTTTCCCGCGAGTTTCGTAGGCCGTGGTGAGCCGAGCGGGCTAAATGGGGCGTTTTGGGTAAAATGCATGTTTTTGGGGTGTGAGCCGGATCTCCCGTTTTATGGTGTTTTTGGGCGATCCAGGGGTTTAGATGCATGCCTAGGGGCTTGGGGAAGGTTTCCCCTTTTGTTTCCCCTTCACCTGGGGGTGAACGGGACTTGGCATGGCTTTTCCCGCGGTTTCCACCGTTTTCGGGCACGGACTGAGAACGCGCTAGCCTTGGGTAGCGCGTTCTTGAAGGTCGCGCTGCCCCGACAGGGCGCGTTCATCGGAGAAGATGAACAGTAAGGCAGTTTGGGTCGCGCCTTACGGCCCCAGCGCGTTCTGGTTGTCGCGCTATAGGATCATAGCGCGACCTGGCCTGGTCGCGCTATGGTTACGTAGCGCGTTCGTGTTGAACGCGCTAGGCACGTATAGCGCGTTCTGGCTGAACGCGCTATGCACGTGTAGCGCGTTCTTGGAGGGACCAGCCGGGCTGCCCGGGGCGGGCGGTCTGCGGCTGATCATGCTCCCCTTGGGCCGTGTGTGCCTTGGACACCCAGTGGAGTTCCGTGACCGTATTTTGGGGTGTCTGGAGGTTCCATTTACCTCGTTTTACGTGCCCGTGCGCTTAAGGGTTCGGGTGACCTCTTAGCGTCCGTTCGCATTGTGTTGGTCTCTGGTCGACCCGGTTGGGACCCAGTGGTCGACCTCCGGCCTTGTGAGTATCCCGGACACCCCATGGGTTCTGTGTCTGTATTTTTTTTGGGGTGTCAGGAGGGACCGTGTTACCTCGATTAGCGTGCCCGTAGGTGCGGTGGGTCCGGGTGACCCCACGTGTTCCGGGCTCTTGTGTTACGCTTGATCGAGTCACCGTGTGTCGGTGTGTGTGCGGTGGGGTCTCCCCCGCATATCGTGGGTTCCTTTGGAAGGCGATTCCCGTGTGGGCCATGTGTTTGGCCTTGGACTGTGAGTCCAGTTGTCCGGCCTGGGGCTGGAGGTTTCCCGCTTGCTTCAAGATGGAAAATCGTCGTGGTGGCTTGTGTGCTGCCCTGGGAATCGTGCTTCTGTGTTTTCCGTGTGGCCCGTGTGGGTGGCCTTGGTCCCTTGCGTTCCCTTCCCGAGGGGGTGATCTTGGCGACTTGTGAGCTGTCTCGGTACTCGTGCTACCGTGGTTTTAGACCTAGAGATTGGACTAGATTGACGGCCTTGTGCTGTTGCGTACAACGGTCTTGACCCCGAGTCTTGTGACTCAAGGACCGTTGGGTGTAGTGCGTCTAGAGGACTGTCCAGAGTCCAGTGGCTTAGTGCCACTTGAGTTTTCTCGACTCTAGCGCACGGTGCGTGCGTGGCCGTGGACTGTGAGTCCCGTTTCTTCTCCGACTGTGGTCACCCGACGGGACCGGTACGCGGGGTTGTCCCCGTATGTCGTCGGATTCGGACGTTGTTTTTCGTTGAGTTGAGAGTCTACTCCTTCAGTGACCCTCCACTAGTCGTAGCCTACCAGTACGCGTGTGCTGGTCGCACCAGGGAGTGGTGTACGGGCTTACCCTGAGGACGGTGTTAGACTGGTTAACGTCGGGCCCCTCGTCACATCAGAGTCCAGTGCCAGGGGAAAACCAGTCAGAGGGCCAGACCTAGGACGCGTGGTCTGTGTGTGCACACGTGGTTGGGGACAGTGGACGCACGTCGACGGGCGTGACCCCAGCTAGTCACTTGTTTGTGGTTACTTGTACGGTGTTCGTGCCTCGGGTAGGACCTACCACGTCAGGCGGTTCACCTGCGGTGCGGTGTAAGACGTCAGGAGACGCTACCGGCTGTGCTTCTAGTGGGTGGTACTTCTGTCGAGTACGGAGTGACAGACTGTCAGTCTCTGTGTCTTTGGCCTTCGGGTTTTTGGTCGTGTTGACCGGTGAGTTCGGTTGTTTCATCTTGGCGCGTGTGTCGGTTCTTGCGCCGTGAGATTAGTGCTAGTGGCTTTACCGAGGTTGGGTCTTGTTGTGCGGTACCCGCGATCGGATGGTCGGGGTTGCACCTTGGACAGCGTGTCCAGGTCGGCTGTGTCCGGGGGACAGGCCTCTACGGCGTGGTTGCCGTGTGTTCTTACTTCGGTAGGTGGTACTAGCGTGGTTCGGTAGCTTCGACTGCGTGATCGAGGTCTGCCTTCTGGCAGTAGGAGTAGCTGTACTGCCGAGTTTTGACCGGCCACCGGTTTGCTGTTCCTGCTGTAGTTGTAGCTTCCTTTCCGCTACCGCCGTTGTTTCCGGTTGGGGTTCCGCGGGATCCCTGCTGAGTCTCTGTTTTGGAGACTCATTCCCTGCTTTTCAGGTGTGGCGGTTCTTCCTCGAGGTTCGAGGGTGCAGAGCGGAGGTTCTCAGTTGCCAGCTTGCCGGGCCGAGTGTTCACTTGACATGTGGTACGTTTTACTGCTTTAGACTGTATTTTCTGTTGGACTGGACTCTGTTGTAGTTGTTCTTTCTTTCAGCTTGTTGTTGTTGGTTGTCCTGCTTTATTTCCTATTTCTTTGTGCCTCCACACTCCTTTTAGCCCTTCCGAGCCCTCCCGACTCGTGGGCGGCGGTGCGAGTCTCGGGTTATCGGGCCTTCCCGGTAATCAGATTCTCGGGTCGTTACAATTGACTTATGAGTTTTAATCAAATAAAATATAAAAAAGTACGCACATGTTTATTTGACTTAGACTAGCCTAATAAGACGAAAGAAAAAAAATGCATGTAGGGATACATGTATACATACACACAAATACAAATATATATACTCAATACGCAATATCTACCGTAGCCATAAGTCGAGTCGTCAGGAAGGATCTCCGAGCCATAAGCTCGATGCAGTGGCGGTGCAGCGTTGGCTCCGAGCATTGGACCCGGTAGTGGACCCGGTGTCCCCACCAACCCTCCCGAGGCGGCTGGAACTCGACTCCGTCGAGTAAGGGGGGACACTGCTGTGGTAGTGCTCCAGCAGATCTTGATCGAGACGTTGGAGATCTTCCCGGCTGATCCAGGAATCATTAGAAGGTGGACGGTCCCGCCAGCGGACAAGGTAGCGCTGGTACACCCTGCTCCGTGTAGTGGTCACATGCTCATCCAATATCCTCTCAATGTGCTCGCGCGGAACTCTCGAGGCTGTGGGACGCACATGGGTGGGCTCACTCGTAATGGGAGGAGAAGGCTCGAAAAGGTCACTAGGAATCGCTGTGGGTTCCTTGTAGGCCACTAGATCTGCCACATTAAAAGTCGAGCTAATCCCATATTCGGGAGGTAAGTCCACAACATACGCATTGGAGCCAATCTTCCGCAGAATTGGGAATGGTCCATCACTACGGGCTTGCAATTTCTTAAAGGCTCCCGAAGGGAGTCGTTCGGGTCGAACCCGTATCATAACCAGGTCACCTTCTTGGAAGTCATGGTAACGCCTATACGAATCAGCCAATTTTTTATAAGTCTCATTACTGAGGTTGATTTGCTTACTAATTGACTCATGCAGACTTTTGACATGTTTTGCAAATTCCTCAGCTGACTTGGATGTTCTAGACTCGAGGGGAAGGGGAATGAGATCCACAGGTTTCCCAGGTTTGTAGCCATGCACGACCTCAAATAGACTCATGCCTATGGACCTATTGATGGAGCTGTTGTATGCAAATTCGGCTCTGTGCAAAAGAAGATCCCAAATGCCAGAATGTTCCCCTACAAGACATCTCAACAGATTTCCTAAACTCCTATTGACGACCTCAGTTTGCCCATCAGTTTGGGGGTGATAGGCAGTGGAGAATTTGAGTTTGGTGCCAACTAGGTGCCAAAGTGTCTTTCAAAAGTAACTAGTGAACCGGACATCTCGGTCAGACACGATGGTTTGGGGAAGACCATGTAGACGCACGACTTCATCAAAGAATAAATGGGCTACTCTAGATGCATCAGATGTTTTGGAACATGCAATGAAGTGGGCCATCTTAGAGAACCTATCAACGACAACAAAGATGGAATCATGCTTGTGAGCAGTGCGTGGTAACCCAAGGATAAAATCTATACTCACATCAACCCGTGGTCGATCAGGAACGGAGAGAGGAGTGTAGAGACCAGCGTTCTGTTTGACCTGTTTGGCCATCGTGCATGTCCTACACTGGGCTACAATCTTGCCCACATCTTTCTTCAGGCCAGGCCAATAAAAGTGCTCCTCCACAGAATAGATGGTCGCAACATGTTGCGACCAAAGTGACCAGCATGACCTCCAGCATGCATTTCCCAAATCAGGAAGTCCCGAACAGAAGTCCTCGAGACACAGAGTTGCTGCCCTCGAAATAGAAAACCATTCTGGAGTAGATAGTCAGAAAAGACTGTCGAGGGTCCAGCGGACAGAGCAGAGTAGGCAGGGCCAAAATCAGGACACTCTCCATAGAGTTCCATCATGCGGTCAAATCCGGTGACCTCTACTCGAACAGTGGAAAGAAGGGAGACCCTTCGACTCAAGGCGTCGGCCACCTTATTTTCCTTTCCAGCCTTATGCTTTAGGATAAATGTGAAAGACTGGAGGAATTCTACCCACCGACCATGTCTCGGGGTTAAGCCCTTCTGAGAGCTAAGGAATTTCAGGGCCTCGTGGTCCGAATATAAGATAAACTCTTGAGGTAAGAGATAATGTCTCCAGTGTTTGAGGGCTTGGACCACGGCATAGAACTCCTTATCATAGGTGGAGTAACGAAGCTTTGCATCAGAAAGCTTCTCACTGAAATAAGCCACATGGTGGCTCTCCTGACTAAGCACCCCACCTATTCCTACGCCAGATGCATCATAGGAAACCTTAAAGACTTTGGAAAAGTCTGGTAGGCGGAGGACAGGGGCTATGGTCATAAGCTCCTTTATGGTCAGAAAAGCCTGGGAGGCGGCTTTGGTCCACTCAAAATTCCCCTTACGGATGCAATCCGTAATGGGTGCCATAATGGTGCTAAATCCCTGGATGAAGCGTCTGTAGAAGGTGGCTAGCCCGTGGAAACTACGAACGTCATGGACATTCTGGGGCTCCGGCCAGTCTACTATAGCTCGGACCTTTGATGGGTCCACAGACACTCCTTGACTAGAAACCACAAAACCAAGGAAAGGGACCCGGTCTGTCATGAATTCACATTTCTTGAGATTGGCAAACATGGTTTCTCTCCTCAAAGTCTCGCAGACTTCTCTCAAATGATGGATGTGGTCCTGAGGGTTGTGTCTATAGATGAGAATGTCGTCAAAGTAGATAAGAACAAAGCGACCAATGAGGGGTCGAAGGGTTTCCATCATAAGCCGCATGAATGTGCTGGGGGCATTGGATAGTCCAAACGTCATGACGAGCCACTCATACAAACCTTCTTTGGTTTTGAAGGCTGTTTTCCACTCGTCCCCTGGTCGAATCCAGACCTGGTGGCACTACAAGAAAAAGTGGCAATAGCGACCGAATTAGAGACCGAATAAATCGGTCGCTAGTCGGTCCCAAATAGCGACCATATAGCGACCGATATAATCGGTCGCACGTCTGAGACCCATTTTGCGACCGAATTTATTTCGGTCTCTAATCGGTCGCTGATCTTGCGACCGAATTTATTTAGGTCGCGAAGCGGTCGCGGATCACTCATCTCCCCCCCCCCCCGCCACCAGCTCCCCCCCCTCCCCCCCGCGTCCCCCCCTCCCCCCTGCGGCCCCCTCCCGCCCGAGCCCCCCAACGCCCGAGCCCCCCCTCCCCCTGCGGCCCCCTCCCGCCCGAGCCCCTCTCCGCCCTAGCCCCCCCTCCCCCTGCGGCCCCCTCCCCTCCCGCCCGATCCCCCCTCCGCCCGAGCCCCCCCCTCCCCCTGCGGCCCCCTCCCGCCCGAGCCCCTCTCCGCCCTAGCCCCCCCTCCCCCTGCGGCCCCCTCCCGTCCGAGCCCCTCTCCGCCCTAGCCCCCCCTCCCCCTGCTGCCCCCTCCCGCCCGAGCCCCTCTCCGCCCGAGCCCCCCCTCCCCCTGCGGCCCCCTCCCGCCGGAGCCCCCCTCCGCCCGAGCCCCCCCTCCCCTTGCGGCCCCTCTCCCGCCCGAGCCCCTCTCCGCCCGAGCCCCCCCTCCCCCTGCGGCGCCCTCCCGTCCGAGCCCCTCTCCGCCCTAGCCCCCCCTCCCCCTGCTGCCCCCTCCCGCCCGAGCCCCTCTCCGCCCGAGCCCCCCCTCCCTCTGCGGCCCCCCCATCTCCCCCCCGCGACCAGCTCCCATCGGCGGTGGACGGACGACTGCGAGCGGCGTGGCGAGCGGCGGTGGACGGACGACCGGCGTGGCGAGCGGCGGTGGACGGACGACTGCGAGCGGCGGCGGGGACCGGCCATCGGAGGTAAGTGAGGCGGACCCCCGCCGGAGCCCCCCTCCGCCCGAGCCCCCCCTCCCCCTGCGGCCCCCTCCCGCCCGAGCCCCTCTCCGCCCGAGCCCCTCTCCGCCCGAGCCCCCCCTCCCCCTGCGGCCCCCTCCCACAGGAGCCCCCCTCCGCCCGAGCCCCCCCTCCCCTTGCGGCCCCTCTCCCGCCCGAGCCCCTCTCCGCCCGAGCCCCCCCTCCCCCTGCGGCCCCCTCCCGCCCGAGCCCCCCCTCCCCCTCCGGCGCTGCTCTCCCCTCCCCATCTGGTTTCCCCCTCCGGCGCGGCTCTCCCCTCCCCATCCGGTCCCCCCTCCGGCTCCGGTCCCCCCTCCGCAGGGCCCCCCCTCCGGCTCCGCCCCCCCCCTCCGCAGGGCCACCCCTCCGGCTCCGGTTCCCCCTCCGCAGGGCCCCCCCTCCGGCTCCGGGCCCCCCTCCGGCTCCGGTCCCCCCTCCGCAGGGCCCCCCTCCGGCTCCGGTCCCCCCACCGGCTCCGGTTCCCCCTCCGCAGGGCCCCCCCTCCGGCTCCGGTCCCCCCCTCCGGCTCCGGTATTAAATTTTAATATCCTGCTATATTTGATTTCTGCTCTTATGAATGTGTTGGATGTTAAAATAAAATTCATGCTTGGAGTGGTCTCTGATCTCAAACTAGCCCACCCACCTCCTGTTGCTACAGTACCATTAGGAACTGGGAACAATCTTCCTTTTGCATTTGGCTGGGTAGGTTACATTTCCACATGTATAATGTACATGTACAATTTGACTTGTTCATGCATGTGCATGTGGTTTGGGGCTCAGGGGATGCTGATCATGTACTTGCTTTCACAATTAGACAAGCTAGTCACATTGGGGTTCCTTAATTTCCATTTGTGTACATGCTCCCAATTTTAACCATTTTTGAGCCTTCTTCTGAGCCTTAATTGGCTACATTATGTTGATACTTAACAGTGGTGAGCAATGCATTATGCATTCTGAGGACCCCGAGTGGGTCGATAGAACAAGTTACTTCCTTTTCCTTGCTTTTCAGATGATGTATTCAATTTTAGAATTCATCACGTTATCCAACAAATGGATGCACATGAGATTAGATGCCTTTATTTTTCTTTTCCAAGTCCTAAGGTGAAAGCAACTGCTGTTGTAGGGAAAGAAGAATCCTGGTAATGGATGTATATGTATTTGGAGCTGATAATCAGTGGTGTACCCAAAATAAATAAACTAATATAATAGGTATTAATATGATGTTTAAATTTTATTTTATGTATACTTGATCATTAGATTAAATTAATGGATGATATTAAAGGATAAAATAGTAATTTAAGTATTATTCAATTATCTGATATTTATATGATACCTATAATACTGTAGCTTTTCGATAGAACTATAGGGTCTTATAAGACAGTTTAAGATGGTAGTTTCCTTGTTGACTTGGATTTGGATGCACCCGCACCCCATATCTGCACCAAAATCAGACCTGTTCATCCTTAGCCTGGATCTAAAGATTCAATTATGTTCAAAAGCATCTGGCAGCATGATTTCTTCATGTGTTTGTGGGAGTGGATCATAGATTCGTATGCATGCACTCAGTCAGAATCTTTTTTCCTTTTTCCCTTGTCCGTAGTCCAAATGGAATGATATGCAAGATATATATCTGACTATCACAACCTTATGATGTAGAGAGTTTGCTGCTGATTTTATTTTTTCTTTATGAAATGTAATTCAGTTGGCATATAATCATGAGGATGAGAATTCCTAAAGAAGGCTCTTGTGATCCTGTGGCGCTTCTAATCAGATTTCTAAAACAGAATGATGCACCTAACCTTATTTAGATGCTGGGCGGTTTGATCACGTATCTTGCAATATATCCATGCTCTGTCTAATCAGAATACTGTGTCTGAAGACCACTGTTCCGTTGTTTATTTTTTCTTTTTTGTTATTTAGACTTGTAGCATTTCTAAAATAGTAATTATATATGAAGCTAGAGATAGTTGGGTGTTACTTGCAGCATTTCCAGCACATTCATAAGAGCATGAATTTTATTTTAACATGTTACTGCTATGTTTTTAGAATGTGTTATTATCTTGTCAATATTTAATTAGTTGGGTGTTGTATGTGAGCTGAGATGCGTGGGTGCAACCTAACATTGCACGCATCTTAGGAGAGCGTGTTAAACCCGTGTCAATCAATCTACCCGTTCAAGACTTTGGGATTGATGTGCACGTTCTCATTTTGAATGATGAGAATGTGTATATCTAACTCAAAGTCTTGAATTGTCCCGTTTGGACAGTCTGTGAATGTTTGATCGCACTTAGGTGGTTAATTACTATATGTGTTTGTGTTGTTTGTTAAAAATTTTGGCTGGATGCGTCTTCTCACTCCTCTCTGATATACCTTTATTGATTTTGATTAATTTCTTAACCACTTATTAGTAAGTGTTTAAGAAAATTTCTTAATCAATAAATATTTTGTGGTATATCGGAGAGGTGTGGGGAGATGCTGCCGAAATTTTTAGCAAATAACACAACACATATAGTAATTAATCGTGCGATCAAACCTTCACAGATGGGTTAAAAAGTGAAAATCTAAATGATATTTCCGTCCTATTTAAAATGGCAGAGATGGACGATGTGAGGAAAGGGTTGGACTTTTTATTTTGTTAAACATGTTAAAGTTTTGTGTGTTTACATTTCATTCGCATAGGGAAAATGTCTGAAGATCGTTCATGGATGTACCGTAGAGTAGTTGATCAGGTGGTGTCTATGGAATTTAAAAATGGAGTTGAGAGATTCATTCAGTTTGCTTTGAGAAATCCTATTGAAGCTGTAGATTGTGAGGGTCGTATCCGATGTCCTTGTGTAGTCTGTAAGAATTTGAAGTGGCTGACAACATGGGATGTACAACGTCATTTATACAGAAAGGGGTTTGTTAAAGATTATACAAACTGGATATGTCATGGTGAAACATTGTGGTCCTACGAGCCTGCCAATAGAGGAAGTGGAAGTTCATATGTTGATATGGTCATAGATGCTGCTGGTCCAGAACTGGAACTTATTGATAGAAATGGTAAAACAGTTAAACCGAAAGCAATTTACGCCCTTGGAGCTGCACAGATTAAAGAAGTATGCTTTTGGCTAAAACAATTGAGATTTCCAGATGGTTATGTGTCTAACATTGCTCGTTGCGTGAATACAAATGAGGGGAAAATATATGGAATGAAAAGTCATGACTGTCATGTGTTCATGCAGAGGTTGTTACCTATTGTATTTCGTGATATGATGCCGAAGCCGATATGGGGAGCAGTGACTGAGTTAAGTCAGTTTTTCAAAATTTTATGTGCATCAGAGCTCAGGTATGAAGATGTGGAAACTATTGAACAGAATGTGATCACGACAGTTTGTAGATTGGAAAAGATATTTCCACCCTCATTCTTTGATTCAATGGAGCACCTGCTTATACACTTACATATGAGGCTAAAGTAGGAGGGCCAGTACAATTTAGATGGATGTATCCATTTGAGAGGTAATATATATATATTTTCTCCTCATAATTCAATTAGATGCTGATGTGTTTTTCATTATCTTATGAACATTCTGGTAGGTGCATGCATGAATTGAAAATGAAAGTTCGCAACAAGGCAAAAGTAGAGGGTTCCATTGCGGAGGCGTACATTATGGAAGAAATATCAAATTTCTGTTCAATGTACTTTGAACCTGAGGTACAAACTCGTCGTACTCGGCCACCACGTAATGATGATGGGGGAGACTCCGTTCACTCTGAGCGGCTGTCTATATTTAAGTATCCTGGACGTGCGTATGGACGTTCTTCGAGTCGGATGCTAAATGATAGAGCTGTGCAGAAATGTACATCCTTTTAAATTGTATGGAGGTTGAACCTTATGTTGCGTAAGTTCTCTGCTCACATTACATTGTGTCTATAACTTATTATTTTTCATTCCATCTATAATGCTCCAATGGTCGTAATACAGACAATTTGACTCAGAATTAATCCAAAGATGTCCATATCTCACTGACATGGAGGTTGAAAAAGAACGAGAAAAATCATTTGCTTCTTGGCTGAAATATCGTGTAAGTATTATTACTACTCTTTCTCCTTGTTAGGCCAATGACAAATTCTGACTAGTGTGCTCTCCATATGTAGGTTGAAAATGGTTTTATTACTGATCAAAGAATTCGAGAGAGTAGTTATGGCCCATCGAAAGTTGCACGTACATATCCAGCATTTATTGTGAATGGGTATAGATTTCACACTAGACAATATGGGCAGAATAAGTCAACAATGAACAGCGGGGTATGTGTGAAAGGAAGTACATATAATGAAAACGAACGTGATTATTATGGTATTATTGAGGAGATCTTAGAATTGCAATATCTCGGAGATGACAACCATATATTTCTGTTCAAGTGACATTGGTTTGATCCCAATTCTGTTCGAAATGACACAACATATGGGATTGTCGATATCAGACATAAGTCTAAATTGAATACTTATGATCCATTCATTTTGGCCGCACAAGCCCAGCAGGTCTATTATACAAAGTATCCATCGTCTAGAAATAAAGAAAGAAATGATTGGTGGGCAGTTTGCAAGGTTAAGACAAGGCTTTTCCCGGATTATGAGTTGGATTTGACTGAAACAGTAGAGTTGGATGTGAATGCCGAATTCTTTCAATCAGACTTGGGTGATGATGTAGAGTTGCCTGCTTCTAGTGATGAATCTGTGGAGGCACTGTCTTTATCTAAAGAGAATGAAGTGGAAGAAGTCGATCCAGAACAACCTGAAATATAGTTGGGGGACTCCGAAGAGGAGGAATATATTAGTGATCAAAATGAATCTGATAATGAAGATGTGAATGTTGAATTTGATATATCTCCAACATCTGAAGATGAAATGGAGAATGTTTGATTAATGGTATATAATTTTACCTAAAATTTTAATACTCTGTAACTTTCTTTCTTTCACTATTTGATGAATATGCATGTATTTTATTACCAGTTGAAGATATGGTTCGAGGACGGCGTGGGACTTCTTCAGGTGGGAGGGGAGAGGGTAGCGGGAGGAGATTTACTTCCATTTCTACACCGGTAGTAGGTATGTATACTTTCATGTATAATGCATTGTAGTATTTGTTTAAAATAATTCTTTATGTTTTTGTGGTATCTTATTCTTATTTTCACAGGACCCACGACCTCTGCACCGTTACCACCGACCTCTGCACCGCTACCACCGGTAGTAGGTATGTATACTTTCATGTATAATGCATTGTAGTATTTGTTTAAAATAATTCTTTATGTTTTTGTGCTATCTGATTCTTATCCTTACAGGACCCACGACCTCTGCACCGTTACCACTGACAACAGGTAGATTGACGGCCTCTGCACCGCCATCACACATGGCGAGTGGATCTACACCTCCTCCAGCTGAGTCAGGTATGTTCATTTACATTTCTATATTTTTTTGATAGTTTGTTTTATTTATTTTTGTCCATTTCGTATAGTACGTGCTGATGACGAGACGAGTCATCACGAGGGGGAGGGCAGTTATAATGAGACGATGCGGGCAGTGTGGATAAATGAAGGGTATGTAATGCAATATTTTTATTATCTATTCATCATTGTGGTATTAATATTTTCAATTTCAGGAATAAAATAGAGCCAGCCCAAGCATCACAATTTATTACAAAGTCAATTGAAGCACATTTTCCAGGCCCCATCCGTCGCTTTTCTGATTTTCCGATGGATGTTCGGGATTTATTGTTCACTATGTTCTTGGTATTTATCTTATTTTATCATATTAAGTCATTTTCCTGCTATATTTTAACACACTTATTGTTATGTAACATATAATTTATTTTTTGTTAATATGTAGAGCACCTCCTGCACCTCCTGCACCTCGTGCACAGCAGCCTCCGGTAAGTATTTTATTTGATTGATTTTCTATTTGTTAACTCTAAATATCATCTTACAAAATATAAGAATTTAGATTGAGGAGGGGAAAATATCATTTTCTTAACTCTATGAACTTGGGTTTGAGGGTCCAAAATTGAAAAGAGAGGTCCAATCAATCCATCGATTGTTCCAACACGCACTACAAGAAAAAGTGGCTATAGCGACCGAATTAGCGACCGATTTAATCGGTCGCTAGTCCACTACAAGAAAAAGTGGCTATAGCGACCGAATTAGAGACCGATTAAATCGGTCGCTAGTCGGTCCCAAATAGAGACCAATTCGGCGACCGAAATAATCGGTCGCATATCTAAGACCGTTTTGGCGACCGAATTTATTTCGGTCTCCAATCGGTCGCTATATTTAGCTCGAATTTATTCCGGTCTCTTTTTTTTCAAAATCGACCGAATTGGAGACCGATGTTGCGACCGAATATATTTCGGTCTCTAATCGGTCGCTGATATGACTGCATTTACCCCGCGACCATCTCCCCCCTGCATTGATAACCCTTCCTCCACCGGAGCTCTCCCCTCCCCCTCCGGCCCCCTCGCCCTCCCCCCCCCCCTCTGCCTTGCGGCCACGGGCGTGGCGAGCGGCGTGGTGGTGGACGGACGCCGGAGCTCGCTGTCTCGGCCAGCCCCGCACCATCCTCGCCGTCGACCTCGTCGGTCCCCGTCGTCCTCGTCGTCACCCTCCTCGGTCTGGTAAGTCCTCTCCCTCTCGATCTCCCCCCCCTCTCCTCTCCCTCCAGCCCCGCGCCTCTCTCCCCCCCCCTCTCCCTCCCCGCCGGCCATCGACCATGCCCTATTTCTCATTTTTTTTCTTCTTGGAGGGGTTCCAGTGAGGGGGGTTTCGGTGGGAGGGGGTGGCGGGGGAGGTTGGTCTGGGAGGGGGGGTGGAGCTCGGGTGAGGGGGAGGGGGCTCCGCAGGGGAGGGGGAGGGGGCTGCGCAGGGGAGGGGGAGGGGCTCCGGTGGAGGGGAGGGGGCTCCGCAGGGGTGAGGGGGAGGGGGCTCCGGTGGACGGGAGGGGGCTGCGCAGGGGGAGGGGCTCCGGTGGGGTGAGGGGGAGGGGGCTCCGGTGGAGGGGAGGGGGCTGCGCAGGGGGAGGGGCTCCGGTGGAGGGGGGGCTGCGCAGGGGGATGGGCTCCGGTGGAGGGGAGGGGGCTCCGCAGGGGTGAGGGGGAGGGGGCTCCGGTGGAGGGGAGGGGGTTGCGCAGGGGGAGGGGCTCCGGTGGAGGGGGGGCTGCGCAGGGGGAGGGGCTCCGGTGGAGGGGGAGGGGCTCCGGTGGAGGGGCTCCGGTGGAGGGGAGGGGGCTCCGCAGGGGTGAGGGGGAGGGGGCTCCGGTGGACGGGAGGGGGCTGCGCAGGGGGAGGGGCTCCGGTGGGGTGAGGGGGAGGGGGCTCCGGTGGAGGGGAGGGGGCTGCGCAGGGGGAGGGGCTCCGGTGGAGGGGGGGCTGCGCAGGGGGATGGGCTCCGGTGGAGGGGAGGGGGCTCCGCAGGGGTGAGGGGGAGGGGGCTCCGGTGGAGGGGAGGGGGTTGCGCAGGGGGAGGGGCTCCGGTGGAGGGGGGGCTGCGCAGGGGGAGGGGCTCCGGTGGAGGGGGAGGGGCTCCGGTGGAGGGGCTCCGGGGGAGGGGCTATGCTCGTGCAATGAACCTGATTTATTTAAGACTCTTGAGATGGTGTCCACATATCATTTGTTCTCCTGTAAAATAGTGTGAAATATTATAAGATTATCTTTTTAGTTTGTCCGGTCCGTTATTAATGTTCTGGCTTCAATATGCAGTCCATTTATTGTGTCATGTATTTTCCCCAATTCTTATTTTTCGATTTAAAACTGTAGCAAACCCAAAATCCAAGAACTTGAGAACCAACAAATCCAAACATTGGATTATGAGAATTTTAAAGCAAAGGTACAAGATGAACTCTACATATGACCCCATCATTCTTATGAGAACCAAAAATAGTGTAAAAATTCAACAGATGTAATACGTGTCACTAGAGTTTTATTTAAAGACTGAGGCTTAAATAATCATTCCATGGCCTCTTTTTCTATCTGCGTTCTCAAACGCAATCTTAACGTTTGAAGGCACTTTGTCACGACCCGCAAGCGATGGACTAATTTCGTAGGGCCACTTTGATAAAGAAGTAAATCCGATTACGATAGATTAATTAGGGTGAGACGAGTTATTCTTATTTAGTTCGTTTTTTTTTCTTAATCGGAGTCGGTTAGAGATAAAGTTAGGGTATGTGAATTCTTAAAAAGGGGTGAAATAAATCACCCGAGGTGGGTTAGGAGTGGGTCAGTCGGGGTGATATACCCGCCCCTAATTCACTCCAAAAATATCTCGGAGATGACAATCAAATATTACACTAGAGAATCTTAATCATGCCAATGGACAATACTATCACTCTCCAGATCAAATATTCCTGAGCTGTCAACACTTTATTCAAGGAGAAATTCATGGGTAATCTATGTTTTATTCAAGGTCCCTTACCAACTCAGTTTCTGTTTTAATCCGAATTATTTGCCGACTCCTCGTGTCATTTCGGCACAATTTTCTCATTTACGAAGAGAAAATGGCATCTTGTTACCCACAGAGAAAAAAAAAAGCAAGACAAATGCCATCCAAAAATCTGAGACACACTGATCAGCACTTGAAAATGGAACACCTAAAGACAAAAAGATGGAGGGACATACAAGCAGTTTGGAACCAAAGGTTTACCTGTTGCAAGGTACTCAGGAGCAGCATATCCGTATGTTCCCATGACCCTAGTTGACACATGGCTCTTGTTACCAGTTGGTCCATCTTTTGCCAAGCCAAAGTCGGAAAGCTTGGCATTATAATTTTGTAGGTTTGCAAAGAAGGGATTTGAGAGGCAGAACATCATGACGGGGAACGTTAATCAAGAAAACATATCATCCATCAACTATAAGACAAGGGTCTCCACTTACTGAATCAAGAAGCACATTTGATGTCTTAAAATCCCGATATATAACCTTTGTTTCAGCACCATGCAGAAAGGCCAGCCCCTTTGCGGCTCCAAGAGCAACCTTCATCCTAAGGTTCCAGGAGAGAGGCTGGAAGTATGAACCCCCTGCAGAATCGACATTGTGGGGTTCAAAAACTGATTCAAAAGAACTACGTAGGTAACCATTGGGTAAAAGGTGAGGCCACTGCGCATTGCAATTTTTTTTCTTTAAGAAAACAGGTGCCTAAATGAGTCAGCAAACCAAACGGTGCAGAGAATAATCGAAACAGACATACTCCTAAAAAGATGGTTCTCCAGGCTTCCCCGTGGCATGAACTCATACACCAGCAGCCGGTGGTCATCCTCCAAACAGTACCCTATCAAACTCATAAGGTTGGGATGGTACAGCCGACCAAGAAAATTAACTGAATGTGTTGGATGTTACAATAAAATTCATGTTTTCATTGTGTACATGTATTGTCAATTTCACATGTTATTGCTATGTTTTTAGAATGTGTTAGTATCTTGTCAATATTTAATTAGTTGGGTGTTGTATGTTAGCTGAGATGCGTGGGTGCAACCTAACATTGCACGTATCTTAGGAGAGCGTGTTAAGCCCGTGTCAATCAATCTACCCGTTCAAGACTTTGGGATTGATGTGCACGTTCTCATTTTGAATGATGAGAATGTGTATATCTAACTCAAAGTCTTGAATTGTCCCGTTTGGACAGTCTGTGAATGTTTGATCGCACTTAGGTGGTTAATTACTATATGTGTTTGTGTTGTTTGTTAAAAATTTTGGCTGGATGCGTCTTCTCATTCCTCTCTGATATACCTTTATTGATTTTGATTATTTTCTTAACCACTTATTAGTAAGTGTTTAAGAAAATTTCTTAATCAATAAATATTTTGTGGTATATCGGAGAGGTGTGAGGAGATGCTGCCGAAATTTTTAGCAAATAACACAACACATATAGTAATTAATCGTGCGATCAAACCTTCACAGATGGGTTAAAAAGTGAAAATCTAAATGATATTTCCTTCCTATTTAAAATGGCAGAGATGGACGATGTGAGGAAAGGGTTGGAGTTTTTATTTTGTTAAACATGTTAAAGTTTTGTGTGTTTACATTTCATTTGCATAGGGAAAATGTCTGAAGATCGTTCATGGATGTACCGTAGAGTAGTTAAAATTTGAAATACCGGTCGGATGGCCGTGCCGGTCATTCCAATACGACTTGTGATCGGCGGCGAAGAACAGGGACGAGAAGCCGGCGGCGGCGGATGCGTCGGGTGGTTCTTCCGCCAAGAGGTCTGCTATCCCTGGATTTTTTTTATTTGGTTTTTTTGGAGTTTCGTTTCTTTGATTAGTTTTGTTGCGTGCATAAGGGGAGTGCATGGTCCCGCTTGATTAATAAGATAAGATTGTCAGAGGTTTGAGGTGCGGAAGAAGTGCTTAGCACGTTTCTTTGGCAGGTTGCTGTCAGTCTCTGACTAAATCGTACGTGCGTCATACTGGAATTGGAAGCTAGTAACATATATTCTGATCAATGAAGGTGTGAATAGAAAAATGGGAATTGCTTGCACGACCGGATTTTTATTGCTATAAGAATGGTTAACGTTCTTCACCTTTCTTTCTTGTTCTTTTCCTCCCGGAAGGGTTCTGTAATTCTAATGCCTGCTCTTGAAGTCTACTTTTCTCATCTCTTGGAGACATGATGATAGATATAGAGATGTTTAGATATTGGATACCTGCTGGAATATTGCTGCAAATTATGAAATGTACCCCTCCGTTAAATTATAGTAATATAGATGATTAGACATTGGATTGTTATGAACTTCACATGCTTAGCCATTAACTTAAGATTGCTAAATTTTGCTCCTCGGTTTAGTATAAATTTGTACCACAAGCACTCAACCTACCATAAGCATTCGACTCAACTCTCAAAAGGTTTGCAGGGATGCCACTGCTCTGTTTATACAGAAGCTCGTTGTTAATTCTATTCTGCCGTTTGATATAGTCCTACTGAAAGGCGAAAGCACCCCTAATAGCTCCACAAATGGCATTATGTGCATGGAGAGCGATCATGTCAAGCTTTACTCATTGGTGTCTGATTTATTGAGGAGTTATCATCAAGTGTGTCGGCATTATTTGTAGACTTAAATGACACAATTCCATGATGATTGCTTTGTGTAGATCCAATTAAACTGTCAATGTGTGATGATTGCTTTGTAGATTCAAACAGACTGGTTTTATATGCATCAACGCATGGGAGTATGCTATCCATTCTGAACCAGTTAAACTTCCCTATCACTTTGGATCGATCATCATTATCCCTTCTTTCTGACTACACGGATTAACTATTGGTTTTCCAATATTTTGGTTTGCTATTTATCAATGAGTAATTCAATGCGATTTAGCTCCACCACTGTTTCCCAATGATGATGCGAAGGTGATTCTGATCATCTGAGGCATTTCAGTATGGGCTGCTGTTACTATATTCCAATACGACCGGGGAGATGAAAGTGACTTGTCAGAACTGACGGAATCCAAATCGGATGCCCGGTTTGAGCTCGGCGCTCAAACTTCATTTTTAAAATACACTTAGTTCAAATGAACTGTTAGGACGGGTCCGGGGGTCTAAAATTCGAAATACCGGTCGGATGGCCGTGCCGATCATTCCAATACGACCGGGGAGATGAAAGTGACTTGTCAGAACTGACGGAATCCAAATCGGATGCCCGGTTTGAGCTCGGCGCTCAAACTTCATTTTTAAAATACACTTAGTTCAAATGAACTGTTAGGACGGGGCATTTGGTTCTAAAATCTGAAATACCGGTCGGATGGCCGTGCCGA
Organism: Amorphophallus konjac; assembly: GCA_022559845.1. Lineage (NCBI taxonomy): Eukaryota > Viridiplantae > Streptophyta > Magnoliopsida > Alismatales > Araceae > Amorphophallus > Amorphophallus konjac. The sequence continues at coordinate 196,387,823 of CM040129.1, forward strand.
TCATTCCAATACGACCGGGGATATGAAAGTGACTTGTCAGAACTGACGGAATCCAAATCGGATGCCCGGTTTGAGCTCGGCGCTCAAACTTCATTTTTAAAATACACTTAGTTCAAATGAACTGTTAGGACGGGGCATTTGGTTCTAAAATCTGAAATACCGGTCGGATGGCCGTGCCGATCATTCCAATACGACCGGGGATATGAAAGTGACTTGTCAGAACTGACGGAATCCAAATCGGATGCCCGGTTTGAGCTCGGCGCTCAAACTTCATTTTTAAAATACACTTAGTTCAAATGAACTGTTAGGACGGGTCCGGGGGTCTAAAATTCGAAATACCGGTCGGATGGCCGTGCCGATCATTCCAATACGACCGGGGAGATGAAAGTGACTTGTCAGAACTGACGGAATCCAAATCGGATGCCCGGTTTGAGCTCGGCGCTCAAACTTCATTTTTAAAATACACTTAGTTCAAATGAACTGTTAGGACGGGGCATTTGGTTCTAAAATCTGAAATACCGGTCGGATGGTCGTGCCGATCATTCCAATACGACCGGGGAGATGAAAGTGACTTGTCAGAACTGACGGAATCCAAATCGGATGCCCGGTTTGAGCTCGGCGCTCAAACTTCATTTTTAAAATACACTTAGTTCAAATGAACTGTTAGGACGGGTCCGGGGGTCTAAAATTCGAAATACCGGTCGGATGGCCGTGCCGATCATTCCAATACGACCGGGGAGATGAAAGTGACTTGTCAGAACTGACGGAATCCAAATCGGATGCCCGGTTTGAGCTCGGCGCTCAAACTTCATTTTTAAAATACACTTAGTTCAAATGAACTGTTAGGACGGGGCATTTGGTTCTAAAATCTGAAATACCGGTCGGATGGCCGTGCCGATCATTCCAATACGACCGGGGAGATGAAAGCGACTTGTCAGAACTGACGGAATCCAAATCGGATGCCCGGTTTGAGCTCGGCGCTCAAACTTCATTTTTAAAATACACTTAGTTCAAATGAACTGTTAGGACGGGTCCGGGGGTCTAAAATTTGAAATACCGGTCGGATGGCCGTGCCGATCATTCCAATACGACCGGGGAGATGAAAGTGACTTGTCAGAACTGACGGAATCCAAATCGGATGCCCGGTTTGAGCTCGGCGCTCAAACTTCATTTTTAAAATACAAGATGAAATTTGAACTTATATTGTGTGTGTGTATTTATATATATGAAAATGAGCTGGCTTAAACTATTGGCATACTCTTGTTAATGCTTGATTTCTTTATTAAGTCTTGTTAATGCTTGATTTCTTTATTAAGGATTTGATTATAATTTTTTTAAATGATATACAGGATCATCCGTCGCGAGATGTTGGACGAGACGACGACCAGGATGATGTTGGACGAGACGACGACCAGGATGAGACATATGTGGAGGATTTGTGATTTTATTTTAGTTGTGTATGTTGTCATTTTATTATTATGGATGTATGATTAATTTGTGATTTTATTTTAATTGTGTGTAATTTGAGGTTCGTGGAGATTGTGATCCGTGTAGTTGATTTATTATTGTTTTATGAAATTGTTATTTATCAGGTGTTTGTATGTGATGAATTTGAGATTTGTCGATATTGTTGTCTGTGTAGTTGATTTTATATTTATGTTATGAATTTGTTATTTATCAGGTAATTTATTTATCAGTTTAAATAAATTTTTAAAAAAAAAATAATGCAAAATTAGCGACCGCATGGAGACTGAATTGCGACCGAATAGCGACTATACGTTATATTTCTTTTATTAAATAATTATACTTGGCGACCGACTGGCGACCGAATTGAGACCGAATAAATCCGATAGGTTAATTTTATTTTTAAAAATACAACATAATTAGAGACCGAATAGCGACCGAATTGAGACCGACTTAATTAGCGACCGATCAGGCGACCGATTATAATCGGTCTCTGGTAACGACTGATACTGCGACCGAATTATGTCGGTCGCTATATAGCGACTAGTATATAGCGACCGACATATTCGGTCGCTAGATAGTCTCTGTTCGGTCGCAATGCAGATTTGCGACCGATCTAAGACTGAATAGCGACCGCTAGGTCGGTCGCTATCCGCGATTTTTCTTGTAGTGGTCGGTCCCAAATAGAGACCAATTCGGAGACCGAAATAATCGGTCGCATAACCGAGACCGTTTCAGCGACCGCATGTATATCGGTCGCTAATAGGTCGCTATTATTGCGACCGAATTAACTTCGGTCTCCAGTCGGTCGCTGATGCCGTTATACTTCCTACTACGACCCCCGCCCGCCCGAGCCCTCCCGCCCGAGCCCCCCCCCTCCCGCCCGAGCCCCCTTCCCCTGCGGCCCCCTCTCCGCCCTAGCCCCCCTCCCCGCTCCCGCCCGAGCCCCCTCCGCCGGAGCCCCCCCTCCGCCCGAGCCCTCCCGCCCGAGCCCCCCTCCTCCGCCGGAGCCCCCCTCCCCGTGCTGCCTCCCGCCCGAGCCCCCCTCCGCCGGAGCCCGTCGCCGCGCCGCTCGCGTCGAGTCGCCGTCGCCGCTCGCCCTGCCGTCGTCGCCCTCCGCAGGTACCTCTCTCTCTCTCTCTCTCTCTCTCTCTCTCTCTCTCTCTCTCTCTCTCCCTTCCCCCTCCGTCACCGGCCTGCTCCCCTCCCCCGCCGGCCTACTCCCCTCCCCCCTGCGGCCCCGTCGCCGGCTTGCTCCCCTCCCCTCCCCCCTGCGGCCTGCGCCCCCGTCCCCCTCAGATCTCCTTCCCATCCCCATGCCCCTCCCCCTCCGGCCTGACCCCTCTGATCCCCCTCCCCTTCCCGTCCCACTCCGCCTCCCCCTCTGCCTCCGACGGTCTCCTCCCTTCCTCCCCTTCCCGTGTCCCCCTCTGCCTCCCCCTCCCCTTCCCGTCCCCCTCCACCTCTGGAAACCCCCCACCAACTCCCCTTTGTGAATATTTGTGGTTCGATCTTCATGTGCATATAGTGGGGAAGATATGCTTATAGTTATCCCACCAAATATAACATGAATCTTAAATTTATGACAATGCAGCCATATTTTATTCCTTCTTTTATTTCAGGTGTGCTTATACGAGATACCTTGATAGAGTACTGGAAGAAGCTGCTTCTGAGTTTTATCCACATATAAAATTTGTGCGAGTATGCCCAAAAGACTTACTGTAAATTTGTTATAAATATCTCTCTTTCTTTTCTTTTCTTATGATTTTTTAAAATCAGGCATGCTCTTAGGTTTCGAGCATTTCAGTTCAATCTGTTAATTACATTTTGTGAAGCTGCCTTGTGAAAACTTGCATCTGCGTTTACTCTCATCAGAAGATGTCCTGCTATATCTTATATTCTTCTCTGCATCCCCAATTGGATTTCACACGTAGGAGTTAGCCAAAATGGGGACGTCTAATAGAACTTTTCAAGTGGCCTTGCATCCTTGCCAGCCTAATTTTTAGGTTCTGCAAGTCTGAACAAATTCCAGCATAGTGAACATTCTTGGCCAGTTTAGTTCTTGTAACCAAAGTCATTAAGGCCATTGGAACTTTAATGTCTGCCATTTATTCCGTGTCCGCTTTTGCTATTTCAGTCTTACCAGACCACGTGCATTGGGTATGCCCTTTTTTATCTATGTATACGCCCATCTGTGTATGTATAATTTGTTTTGAGGATGGCACATCGAGCCCCTTGACAATCTTCATTCTCCCACAACTGTGGTGTTTTTTTAATATATAAAATTGTGGTCAATGGTGTGAAGCATCAACATTTCAGCACCTGTTCCAAAATTTGTTTATTTTTGTTCCATGGGATTTACATTGTTGGTAACGTGCACATTTTTTTGTATTGTGAATATCTTATTTTCAGCATCTTGTCCTCTGCCCATTCCTATTGTCCAGTGCAATCTGACATATTATTTGGGTTGATTCTGTGATTTTGCTACCACAATTCTGGCTGTTGATGGTTGACGCAAGTCACTAATTGAACGGCTCTATGGTTATGCTTGACTTGATATTGCTTACATGTTTATGCCAGGTTGAATGTCCAAAGTATCCAGGATTTTGCATAACCAGGCAAAAGAAAGAATATCCTTTCATTGAAATATTTCACAGTCCCGAGCAAGTAGGTTTTATTTTATTTACCATCTGTTTACGTTTTTTCAAATTCATTGTTATCTGTGCTACACTGTGGATCTTTCTCCACGAGATTATGGATTTGAAACCTCATGCCACTTTTATACTGCTGACCTTTAAATGGCAGTGGGTGCCCCCTTCTAAAAAATATTGGCCACATGATCAGGCCCAACAGTAGCCTGGTTGGCTGAGTTTGCAAATTTAGCCTTCCCAAAAGTTAACCAGAACATTTCTCTTTGTTAGTGTTTGTGGGGCATGCATTAGCAGGAAAGCATGCATTTCCTGATTAGATATTTCGTATGCGACTAACTGATTAAGTGGGCATTGATGTATGTATATGTTTCTCAAGAAATTTCTGCTCCTGGTGCAGGCTGCTAATCAAGGAAGAATTGTTGATCCAAACATAACAAAATACTCCGTGAAGGTGTTACCTGTAAGTTTAGACGTTTGTATTTTCTGTTCTGTCAGAATGTTTTTCCCACTTTTCATGATCATTGACATCTTAAAGCTTTCGACCTTGTGACACCGATTTTGTTCTGTTTCTATGATATATATGATTCTCTTTTAAACTTCATCATAGTTGTGCACTGCTGGGACATGGGTTGGGTGGGGGGGGGGAGAGAGAGACTGGAGAGACAATGTATGGAGCATATTGGAGGTGAAAATATGATAGTTTTTGGGTCAGTCTATGCAGAAAAAGATTTGCCAACAGGTCAAATGGATTGCTTCAGGTTTGTTCATCCTACAAAACAGACTCTTATTGACATGGTGGGTGGGGTGTTGACCTTGTTTGGTTCTAGTGTATTCATCAGCCTCTTTGAACCTTGCTGGTTCAACATTTTATGATGAGATCCCACAAATTACAAAGCTAACAAGAACGTCACAGTTGATGAGATCTTCAGTGGGGAGAATTAAGTTTAAAAAGATGTAAGCAGCAAACACCGAGTGACTGTTCTTGAGCGTCCGGTGTTTGCAATTGGTAGAAGGTGACAGGCTGGATGGATATAACAGAGGTGGAATTTGTAGTGGATGCTGGTGCAGGTTTCGAGTGGCGATGCTGTCTGGCAAACATACAGCTCAGTTGTTATTGTTTGGCAGCGAGGAGGAACCTGTGAAGTATTTTTCTCATTTTCTGTGCCTTCCCTAGGGAGATATGGACTCTTTGTTGGACAATTGGGGGTAAGCCCTGTATCAGCTAGGTAGTATCGGATTATTACTGAAGCATTGGGAGAAAGCTTGCATTCTGAAGGCTGATGGCAAGACCTTGTGGTTAATCTTTGACGCACTCTTTTGACTACATAGAGGGATACAAGGCTATTTAGAAGATTGTCAAGAGACAAAGCGGAGGTCTGTAAGCATGTCTGGGATGTGACTAAAAGGTGGGCATCCTCTCTTAGATGTATCAAAGAGGAAATATAGTGCCCTGAGGCAAATATTGTCATTTTGTGAGTTGCTGGTAGTTGGATGTTCGTCTGGGGTATTGTGGGGGGTGTTCTTTTTGTGGGTTTATGTATATGGGATTTTAATAGTATTCAAGTGTATGCCACACTTTTAGAATGTCACTGGCTGATGTTATGCAGTACCATCCATTTCTGCTGGGTTGGGGAGGGGGATCTCTCTCTCTCTCTCTCTATGTGTGTGTGTGTGTGTGGCTTCTGCTGCAGTGGCAGAGATAAAACACAGGCCACCCAGGTTTGAGCCTGGGTGGTTCCCTTCTTAACCCTCTACTGATACCAACTTTGGCCACACCCGTCAACGGAACTTAATATTTTTTAATAATTTTTTCACATACAAGTTCCTATTAATTAAATCTATATCTTATGAGGCTTTTGGTAGTTTTGTATGCCTCCGCATATGATTTGGATGGATATGGTATCAGACCATCTGGATCCTCATGGTGAGCTGAGATTGCCTCCATCAATCTATATACATGCCTATCTTCTGTGGATTTTGGAAGTGGATTAGTTTAGGACCTCGGGTTCTGGTAAAGTTAAATGATGGTTCGTGTGCAATTTGTGACATATGTTTGAGAATGATGTGCCAATGAAGTTTGTCTGTTTATGAAGCGAGAATTGTTCCTGTTGTTGCTGATTCCATAACAAGCCATGGCGATTCTTCGGTTCACCAGTCTGGTTTTGAATTCTGAACAATTCAAACGTTAATCAAGTTAAAATCACCAGCTCAAGAGGCCAGTTGGACTAGAAGCATATGATCTGATTGCTGGAATACTATACCTCCAGAAGGGCCATGTTAATAAACTGGCAACAGTTCATACAACAATTCTTTTTTCAATCCTGTGTCACTAACTTAAGATAAAAATATAAAAAAGTCAATATTTTGTTCATGGGTTACTATTTCCAGCTTAAGATATCTCCCTGCAATTTTTTTTTCTTAATATATGTGGCAACTTGCTTCTGTAGTTCAGATTGTTTTAAATCACATTTTATCAGGCCAGTTGGACAATAGCAGGAATGGCCCAAGTACGTAAACTGAATATCTATGATCATGCTGTTTGTACTTTTTGCTTAAACTAGTGATGCAAAAAGGATGTGTTAGTTGTGTACAAGGTAATTAATAAAAGTCACCTCCTAGTTGTGCATTGGTCCCCCCAATGTACCTAGGTAAGGTTTTTGATAAAAAAAAAATTTTAAAACTCAATATTCAACGAGGTATTTTTTTTGCCAGTGAAGTATTTATATTTATTGTCCCTGTTGTATAAGTAACTAAAGGAGACAATGTTCCCTGAGGTAATTTTTCCTGCATCTTTTTTCAGTTTAACTATGATTTGAGCGCATACGGACTCCGAGAGTTCTTCAAGAAGAATGGAATGCATGCATCTGACTCCCAAGTGAAATTCTACCTGAACTAATCTCTGAGGATGTTTTGAACTTGAATGTTGGGTTCTGAGCTTAAACAGAACATACCGGTCTGCCGAAGGGGTTTTGATCGAGAACACTACTATTTGATGGCGATGATCTTGCACCACCGGTAGAGTTGAACTATCCAATTGTGTTGCATGCTTTCATTTTTTTGTACACCACCGGAATATGCACAGACCTTCGTGAGGCTTGTGCTTTGTGGAGTCGCATGTTGAGAAGCTTGTGTCGTCTAAGTAGTTAACAACTGATATGTGAAAGCTCTTAAGTTCTGACGGCGGTTTCTTCTCCCTCAGATCTATAAATATTCATAAAGCTAGAATAATATAAGGAAAGTAACATGTAGACATGAATAAAATATGCCAATTTAGGTGAAAAGATCTCCCCAAAGTCTGGTAACTGTCATGGCAGGAAGCCAGGAACAGCACCTCTAAGCAAAGGAAGGGCAGTTCATACAAAGGAGCATAGGTCATAAGTTACAAGAAGTGAAGGATATTATATATAGTCGGCGGCGGCCGCCATTGGGGCGTATCCCTGCAAGGGAAAGGCGGAGAAGATACCATACAGAAATGGCTATGGAAGTTACCCAAGTTCTTTTGAATGCACAGTCAATAGATTCAGCGGTTCGCAAGCATGCTGAGGAAAGTTTAAAACAATTTCAGGATCAAAATGTTACTGGGTTCTTGCTATCTCTTTCGAGTGAATTAGCAAATAATGACAAGCCTGTTGTTAGCCGTAAATTGGCAGGCTTGATTCTCAAAAATGCCCTAGATGCAAAGGAGCAACACAGAAAATTTGAGCATGTGCAGAGATGGTTATCATTGGATGTAGCTGTTAGGGCCCAGGTCAAAGGATGTTTACTACAGACTCTCTCTTCACCGGTGATTGATGCAAGATCTACTGCATCTCAAGTTGTTGCAAAGATTGCTGGTATTGAGTTGCCTCAAAATCAATGGCCTGAACTTATCAGTTCTCTCTTGTCAAATATTCACCAACTTCAGCCAGATGTTAAGCAAGCAACTTTGGACACCCTAGGTTACATGTGTGAAGAAGTCTCCCCTGATGAAGTTGATCAAGAGCAAGTCAATAAGATATTGACATCGGTTGTTCAAGGCATGAGTGCTTCTGAGGGAAACATTGATGTTAGGCTGGCTGCAACTCGAGCTCTGCATAATTCTTTGGGATTTGCTCAGGCAAACTTCGGGAATGATATGGAGAGGGATTATATCATGAGAGTCATTTGTGAAGCTACTCTGTCCCCTGAGGTGAAGATACGGCAGGCTGCATTCGAATGCTTGGTCTCCATATCCTCCATGTATTATGAGAAGCTTGCATCGTATATGCAGGACATATTTACCATCACTGCAAAAGCTGTGAGGGAAGATGAGGAACCTGTTGCTCTACAAGCTATTGAATTCTGGAGCTCAATATGCGATGAAGAGATTGACATCTTAGATGAATATGGAGGGGATTTTTCTGCTGATTCTGACACCCCTTGCTTTTATTTTATCAAGCAGGCACTACCTGCGCTTGTCCCTATGCTGTTGGAGACACTCCTTAAGCAAGAAGACGACCAAGATCAGGATGAAGGAGTTTGGAATCTTGCAATGGCTGGAGGAACATGCTTGGGTTTGGTTGCACGGACCGTGGGAGATGACATTGTGCCTCTTGTTATGCCATTCATAGAAGAAAACATTAACAAACCTGAATGGAGGCAGCGAGAAGCAGCAACTTATGCATTTGGTTCTAAAATCTGAAATACCGGTCGGATGGCCGTGCCGGTCATTCCAATACGACCGGGGAGATGAAAGTGACTTGTCAGAACTGACGGAATCCAAATCGGATGCCCGGTTTGAGCTCGGCGCTCAAACTTCATTTTTAAAATACACTTATTTCAAATGAACTGTTAGGACGGGTCCGGGGGTCTAAAATCTGAAATACCGGTCGGATGGCCGTGCCGGTCATTCCAATACGACCGGGGAGATGAAAGTGACTTGTCAGAACTGACGGAATCCAAATCGGATGCCCGGTTTGAGCTCGGCGCTCAAACTTCATTTTTAAAATACACTTAGTTCAAATGAACTGTTAGGACGGGGCATTTGGTTCTAAAATCTGAAATACCGGTCGGATGGCCGTGCCGATCATTCCAATACGACCGGGGAGATGAAAGTGACTTGTCAGAACTGACGGAATCCAAATCGGATGCCCGGTTTGAGCTCGGCGCTCAAACTTCATTTTTAAAATACACTTAGTTCAAATGAACTGTTAGGACGGGTCCGGGGGTCTAAAATTCGAAATACCGGTCGGATGGCCGTGCCGATCATTCCAATACGACCGGGGAGATGAAAGTGACTTGTCAGAACTGACGGAATCCAAATCGGATGCCCGGTTTGAGCTCGGCGCTCAAACTTCATTTTTAAAATACAAGATGAAATTTGAACTTATATTGTGTGTGTGTATTTATATATATGAAAATGAGCTGGCTTAAACTATTGGCATACTCTTGTTAATGCTTGATTTCTTTATTAAGTCTTGTTAATGCTTGATTTCTTTATTAAGGATTTGATTATAATTTTTTTAAATGATATACAGGATCATCCGTCGCGAGATGTTGGACGAGACGACGACCAGGATGATGTTGGACGAGACGACGACCAGGATGAGATATATGTGGAGGATTTGTGATTTTATTTTAGTTGTGTATGTTGTCATTTTATTATTATGGATGTATGATTAATTTGTGATTTTATTTTAATTGTGTGTAATTTGAGGTTCGTGGAGATTGTGATCCGTGTAGTTGATTTATTATTGTTTTATAAGTCTTGTTAATGCTTGATTTCTTTATTAAGGATTTGATTATAATTTTTTTAAATGATATACAGGATCATCCGTCGCGAGATGTTGGACGAGACGACGACCAGGATGATGTTGGACGAGACGACGACCAGGATGAGATATATGTGGAGGATTTGTGATTTTATTTTAGTTGTGTATGTTGTCATTTTATTATTATGGATGTATGATTAATTTGTGATTTTATTTTAATTGTGTGTAATTTGAGGTTCGTGGAGATTGTGATCCGTGTAGTTGATTTATTATTGTTTTATGAAATTGTTATTTATCAGGTGTTTGTATGTGATGAATTTGAGATTTGTCGATATTGTTGTCTGTGTAGTTGATTTTATATTTATGTTATGAATTTGTTATTTATCAGGTAATTTATTTATCAGTTTAAATAAATTTTTAAAAAAAAAATAATGCAAAATTAGCGACCGCATGGAGACTGAATTGCGACCGAATAGCGACTATACGTTATATTTCTTTTATTAAATAATTATACTTGGCGACCGACTGGCGACCGACTAGCCACCGAATCAATCGGATAGGTTAATTTTATTTTTAAAAATACAACAAATTTAGCGACCGAATAGAGACTGAATAGCGACCGAATTATTAGCGACCGATCAGGCGACCGATTATAATCGGTCTCTGGTAACGACTGATACTGCGACCGAATTATGTCGGTCGCTATATAGCGACTATTATATAGCGACCGATATATTCGGTCGCTAGATAGTATCTGTTCGGTCGCAATGCATATTTGCGACCGATCGACGACTGAATAGCGACCGCTAGGTCGGTCGCTATCCGCGATTTTTCTTGTAGTGACGACATGGGGGGTGAAAGTAACCTGTAGAAACTAACGGAGTTCAAATTGGACTCCAAATTTGAGCTCGATGCTCAAATTTACATTTCCTAAATAGAACCAAGTTAATCGAGTGTAAGAGGGTCAAAAATAAAGAAATATATGTCCAATTAATTTGTCAATGACTCCAACACGACCGGGAAGGTGAGAGTGACTTGTAGAAACTGACGGAGTCCAAATTGGACTACCGATTTGAGCAAAACGTTTAAAATTGTCATTCGTCAATTTCACTTAAATGAAAAACATCTTGCTTTTAATTTTCAAGAAAAATTGATTTCTTTATTAAGGATTTGATTTTAATTTTTTTAAATGATATACAGGATCATCCGTCGCGAGATGTTGGACGAGACGACGACCAGGATGACACATATGCGGAGGATTTGTGATTTCATTTTAGTTATTTGCATGTTGTCATTTTATTATGGATGTATGATTAATTTGTGTGTTTGTATGTGATGAATTTGAAGTTCGTGGAGATTGTGATTTGTGTAGTTGATTTATATGTTTTTATGAAATTGTTATTTATCAGGTTATTTATTTTATTAAATTGTTATTTATCAGGTGATTTATAGTCGATTATATAAATTTATAAAAAAAAAATACTGCAAAATTAGCGACCGAATAGCGACCGAATAGCGACTGTCTTTATTATTTATTTTATTAAAGTATTAAAATTAGCGACAGAATAGCGACCGAATAGCGACTGTCTCTATTATTTATTTTATTAAATTATTATTTATCAGGTGATTTATAGTCGTTTATATAAATTTATTTTAAAAAAATACTACAAAATTAGCGACCGAATAGCGACCGCATAGCGACTGTATATATTAGCGACGGGTCATGCGACCGATTGATATCGGTCGCTATCCGCGACTGATATTGCGACCGATAATTATCGGTCGCTATCCGCGACTGCTTCTACGACCGATAATTAGCGGTCGCTAACGGCGACCTATTCTGCGACCGATTTATATCGGTCGCCATTTAGCGACTATTATATAGCGACCGACATGTTTGGTCGCTAATAGGTGTCTGTTTGGTCGCAATATCTCTTTGCGACCGATCTGCGACCGAATAGCGACCGGGAGGTCGGTCGCTACTCGCGATTTTTCTTGTAGTGTGGTAGCCATTTTTCAAGTCAATCTTGGAAAAGATAGTGGCTCCACTCATCATGTCAAGCATGTCATCAAGACGTGGAATGAGAAACCTATACTTGACAGTGATCTTATTGATGGTGCGGCTGTCAACATACATATCCCAGGTGCCATCCTTCTTGGGTGTGAGCAAGGCAGGGACCGCACATGGACTCTTGCTCACCCTGAGGAAACCTTTGTGGATAAGGTCCTCGACAATCCTTTGGAGCGCAGCATGCTCCTTGGGGTTCAACCTGTAGTGGGGAAGGTTGGGTAGGGTGGACCCAGGGACAAGATCAATGGCGTGTTGAACATCACACATGGGAGGGAGTGTTGAAGGCAAGTCTTCCGGGAAGATATCTTGGAAGTCCTGCAGGGTTGCCTGGACTTCAGGTGGGATGGAGACTTGGGACTCCTCAGGGGTAATAGTGACGACAACAGCCCAAACAGGGGCACCCTCGGCAACCTCTCTATTCATCTCACGAACACCTATGAAGTTAAGGCGCATAATCGGGTCATGGTCAACCTTAGGGGCCTTAGGGATGGATATGACAGGTGTAGGAGAGGAGGGAATGAGAAGCTTCCCTTTGGTGGGGGTTGGGTCATTCTCTCGAATTTTGGGGGATGCAGCGGGTGTGGAGGTAGGACTCTTTCCCATGGCCACCTTTGGGGGTGTTGGGAGCAACTAAATCCTCTTCCCATTGTGGGAGAAGGAACACTCATTGGACCGACCGAATGTGTAGTAAGGTCTACATCGTAGATCCATGGTCGTCCTAAGATGATGCTACCGACCTTCATGGGCACTACGTCACATAAGATCTGTCCTCGGTAGGACTGGAATTGGATGGGAATGACACATGTAGTGGTGACTGGAATAGACGTGTCGTCAACCCAAGCCACGTTGTATGGCCTCGGATGAGGATGCGTAGGTAGACCTAGACGGGATACAAAGTCTGAAGAGACTGCATTGATACAGTGCCCGTTGTCAAAGAGCACCTTGCAGGGTTGCGTTTTGATCATGATGTAGGTTTGGAAGATGGAGGTTCGACGCCAGTCGTCCTCCTGTGGGTGTGCGAGGATGCAGCGAACTACACCTAGTCTTCCCTGGTTTAAACTTTCGGCAATTTCCCCTACTTGCATGTACTCGACATGCGTTCCATCATACCCTGCATCTGATTCCTCAAACTGGGCCACGAGATCAGGGTCAGGCTCATATCTCTCAAGGGTTTCTCCTTTCTGAGGTGGAAGCTCCATGGACTGGGGGTCGGTGATAACCAAGGCTCAGGTGGGGCAATTGGTGGTAATATACCCTAGGTTATGACACCTGAAGCATCGGACTCCCGAGATAGGGGCTGGTTGGGAGGTGCTAGGGATGACCCCTTTTCCCTGGTCATCTCTCCTCTCAACTGGTAGAGTATACTCCAGCCTAGGCACAGCAGCGGGTGCAGGTAAAGGGTTCCTTGGGAAAGGAGCACTAGGGGCAACGGCCCTAAGTGGGGTAGCAGTAGGGACGTAGGAGGTGGAGGGGCCAGCTCTCTCAGTATAGCGGACTATGGGGTTTCGGGGTTCAGGTTGGCGGTAGATGGGAACCCGAGGTGGGGCCACCCTTTGAAACCTCTCAACATCTCGTGCAACCTGGTAGGCGTGCTCAATGGTGTTAACCTCCCGCAAGAATAGTTCCCGCTGAATACTCTCGTGTAAGCCAGCCCTAAACCGAGAGAGGGTGACAGAGGCATCCTCCATGACTCGACTCCGAAGGAAGTAGTCATCAAATTTGGTGATGTACTCGTCCACGGACTTTCCATCTTGGGTGAGTTTCTGCCATTGGTCTAAAAGACGCTGATGGTAGGAATGTGGCAGATACTTCTCCCTCAATTTCACCTTCATTTCTTCCCACGTGCTAATAGGCTCCTCTCGTCTCCGTGCTAGGAGATTCTCAACATTACACCAGTAGGTCTTGGCTTGACCCAGGAGTTTTATTTTGGCAAACCTCACCCCGGTAGCAGGGGTCATGCGGCGATGCCAATCAAAGTATTGGTCCATCCCGGTCTCCCACTCAAGGTATGTAGCGGGGTTGAGGGACCCATCAAAACTTGGAGCGTCAATCTTGACGTTTCGTAGGATGCTATCTTCATCGTCGTGGTCTCTCTCTTGAGGCACACGGGCCTCTTGCTCTCTACCTTGGGGAGCCTGATTCAGACGGACTTGCTCTCTTTCCCCCCTAGGATTGGCTACGGGATTGCCGTGGCCATTCACTCTTCCTTCCTCCCCTTTTAATCGATCCTCTAAGGCTCGGATCCTCTTATCGAGTTCCGTCCGTAGTTGGCCTATGGATTCTTCAAAGTGGGCCACGAGATTATGCTCGAGCTGGACTACCATAGCAGTCACGCTCTCTTAATCCATGGGTAGCGTTGAGGGGCGCTCTAGACGGCCAGATGAATTCCTAGACCAACGTGGCATGCACGACCTCGGACTTAAATGATGCAGTCTTGGAACCGATAATTAGCAAGCTATAGACCCAATTTATTGGCTAATAGGCAAATGGTCAATTTAAAGAGACCGGTCAGGGAGAGTTGCTCGCCCGTAGGTGAAGTAGTTGTGGAACTACCTCCTGACAATTAGGGTGCCCTAATATGACAGCCTAGGGCCTTAAGGATGGGTACATACAAGCTCTCGCTTTCCGTCCACAACGATGCACTCAGGGGACTGGCTGCATGGATCGGGCTCTCGCTCACTTCGTCGTGCGGCAATTGAAAAGATACTAGATGAGTAAGTGAGGGGAGCACATACCTAGCTAGACTGAAAAGTCTAACTTCGATCGGAGATGAAGGCGAGCGGGGACGTGCGGGCCCGCACGACGTCGACGAAGCTTGAGCGGTTACAAAGCATTCACTCCACGCATGGAGGATTGAATTATTATAAATCGCTTAAATTTCCCGCGCAGGGGAACAAATCAGTCCAAATTCTTCGCGCAGGGAGACTCAGAGGTACCCTCGTCCCGTAAATTACGGCCGGTGTGTCAGCTACCCGACGACTCGGATACCGGACAACCGTAGTTGTGGATGCCACGATCAATAAGCAAAAGATATAAATATAAATATAAATATATATATAGGGTTATATATATCTCATATATATATATATTATATATCTAATCACTTTTTTAATCAAATAATATATATAGATATATATAATATTATATATATTCCAAATATATATTATATATATTTAACATGTATTTGTTTATCAAAACTTTTTGACGCGGGGGTCAAGAAGAGCCGGCGGTCCACGCGGGGTGTCGGCCGGGCAGGTGGGGCGCCCGTGGGCGCCAGAGAACGCAGGGGCGCGGGGCGGGGGTGCTGGCCATGGGCGCGCAGGGGCGCGCAGGGGCGGGGAGCGGGCGACTGCCGGGCGGGGGCGGGGCGCGCGCCAGGCTGGCGCCGGGCAGGGCGCTGGCCACGGGTGCGCAGGGACGTGGGGCCCTGGCCTCGTGCCGGGCGGGTGGGGTGCGGCCAGAGCCGGGCGCCGGGTGCGGGGCGCGCACCAGGCGGGCGCGGGGCGGATGCGCAGGGGCGCGTGTCGGAAGGCCGCGGGGCGCGCAGGCGGGGGCGCGCTCGGGCGCGGGCGGGCGCGCTCGGGCGCGGGCGGGCGCACAGGCGGGCACGGGGCCGGGCGCGCAGGCGGTGCGGGGCGGAGCGCGGCGGCTTCGCAAGCGGCCGTTGCGGCCGCTGCCGTTTTGAAATCGGGCACGGGCGACGATGCCCGTGCCACGAAAGAGTGATAAACTTTTTTTTTTTACCTTTTCTCTCTCATCCGCTTCTCTGTGTCTTCTTTTCTCTCTTTTTTTTCCCTCCTTTCTGTTGTGCTCTGAACGAGAGAGAGAGAGAGAGAGAGAGAGAGAGAGAGAGAGAGAGAGAGAGAGAGAGAGAGACCGAAATAGAGAGAGAGAGAGAAACAGAGAAATAGAAAGAGGGAGGAATTTTTTTTTTCTGTTACCCAACAGAACTCAATAACTATTTTCTTTCTTTCTTCTCTTTTTTTTTCACTCTAACAACCTAGAGAGAGAAAGAGAGAGACGTCGGGAACGTCGGGGTCGACGGAGGCGCTGTGTTGGGCTCTGATATCAATTTGACGGGGCGGCGACGTGAGAATGGATCGACGGCACTCCGATATCACGAACAGGACGGGAACAGATAACTGCTATCTCACACAGCTCGGCCTCACGCCGGACGGTCTCACACCGGGCGACGCTCAATCCTCACAAAAGAGAAGAGAGAGAAGGGAAAGGCAAGAGGGAAAAGCTCTTACACACAAAAACAACATTTCATTCAATCTTCATATCATACGTAACAATCATTGGCCTCCTACTTATAGGAAAGGCCCATTACATTCATACCTTCCTTATTTTTCTTATTTGTATATCTATCATAGCCTAATAAAATAAAGGCCACCAACCCACTATTGACTTATGGGTTTTAATCAAATAAAATATAAAAAGTACACACATGTTTATTTGACTTAGACTAGCCTAATAAGACGAAAGAAAAAAAATACATGTAGGGATATATGTATACATACACACAAATACAAATACATATACTCAATACGCGATATCTACCGTAGCCATAAGTCGAGTCGTCAGGAAGGATCTCTGAGCCATAAGCTCGGTGCAGTGGCGGTGCGGCGTCGGCTCCGAACATTGGACCCGGTAGTAGACCCGGTGTCCCCACCATCGAGCTCGGGGTGATGGTGGTGCCGCCCGACCTTATACTATGCACTCTTCAATGGCGGCAGTGTCTTGAATGGCGGCAGTGATGATAAGGACCTGAAATCCACAGCAGTGAGGTGCCTGGTCCTCGTGGTGCTGGGCTACATCGTGATGTTTAACGTGATGGGGTCATCTCTGGTCCTACTCTACCTTAACGTTGTGCCAAGCGCCAGGGATGTGCTCAGGGGGAGGACATCCGGCTGTTGACCTTCTCGGTCTTCACCGTCGTCTCCGGCCTCCTACGGCAACTGTGCGGCTACGTTCCCACTAATTAACGAGAGCACGATCGTGTTCAGGAAGCACTCGGGCCTCCTCCTGTTTGGTGGCCACGGTCGTCCTCTCCGCAACACACTGTACGGCCCGCTGTCTTGGTCAGCCGTATGGGTGCTGGGTGTGAGACCTGCAGTACTGTTCGAGTACATACTGAAGCATCACAGGAAGATTGGGCCCTCACCGTCGTGCACGGGGTTCCTGATGGTGCAATTGGTGCTGTTCTGCTGCATGGAGTGGGGCTCGGAGGACCTGAAGGGGATGAACACCTACCAGAAGCTGGTGGGAGCGCTGTTCGTGTTGGTGAACTCGAGGCAAGCGGTCGAATCCGTGGTCGACATCTCGAGCATCTGCTCGGCCGTGCTGGCGCTCTACGTGGTGATGATGTGAGCTCTCCCTGCTTCCTTTCCCCCGCACTCTCCCGTCATTTAACTTGCATATTAAACTCGGCACCCAATCACTGACCATGCACGAATACAAACAATTAATTCGAGTTCACAAATATAGAGATCTGCCCGTATTTCTGAAGTATACTACGTACACAAACCCGGGCAAAAGTATTCAGACTCAGAAGACGGCGCATGGGGACGCGCATGCACCCATTCCACAGTGATTCGACTGACGAAAAGCTAAAACCTTCAGATATATTCCGTATTTCTTTAGTTCCAAACATTTGATGAGTATCTTTCCCGTCTTTAGTACATACACGCTTCTCCTACCGTCCTTTTTTATTTCCTTTTGTTTTTTGTTTCTTTGAAGGGATTTGTGGAGGTGAATAAGATCTTAGAACACCCACTCAGATTTTTCAGTAGTTGTAGAGATATATTCTTTGGGACGTGTCTAACTTTGTGCGGGTCGCTGCATAACATCTTGGGACGGAAAGGCCTACTGGATATTCCTCCCCAACCGTTTCTTTAATCATATATATAATCCTTAGGGCGAGCTGTTCTCAAATAAGTGGACGGGGTAAAGGAAAAAGATAAAGTCAAATCTTGTAGCTTACAATTAGAATATTTTTGAGTGTATATAGCTTTGCAGACTATTTATTTCAAAGAAAGATATATATTAGGGTTTTGAAATGATCATTTATATACACTTTCGGCTCCCAATCAAAAGCTCCCATCATTCAAGTATTCTTAATTGGGAAGAAAAATGAGATTAGAGGAGGAAGGATTTGCTGGTGCGGATATACAAAGTTATATTATATATATATATTTCCATCAAGTGGTCAAATATCTTTGAATATACGAAAACTTCTGCAAAATGAACTGTTAAGGAGCACTTCCAGTAGGAAGAGCTTCCTTCGAAGTGGAAGGCAAGCTTTGGTGAGCTTAGAGCCCGAAAACGGCGCCTGTAAGGGCAACTATATTACGCGGACCATGATTATGCCAATCTAGTGGCAAACGTGAGGAAGTGCTCTCACCCATACATATGGCCGTGCGAGAAAGAATTCGATCGCCTAGGATGGTAATCTTTAAGGGCAAGTTTGTTTATGGGATTGTCGGGAGGATGTCGCATCCGAAGAAAGAGAAACTGCCTCACGCTCTCCCTCACACAATCTCTCTTACTCGAGTCCGGACGACGTGTTCGACATGACTTCACGAGGTCGAACACTGCGTCCGCGCTCGATTAACAAAGAAGACCTAAGAGATTAGAAGGTTCCTTTGGAAAGTAACGAAACATATTTTCATCTAGACATATATGCGAGTCTAAGTGAAAAGTTTGTGGAGCTTTACCTGACTACCTCTATTACGATGTTGAGGACACTGAAATTGAGTGGATCCCGGGACAGGTTCTTCCTCTCGGTGATGCAAACGAGAATAGTAAAGATACCGAAATACGAGATCGAGCTGCGAGAATATGAGGCGCTTCATCAGTAGTACTGTCCACCTCTTGCCTTCCTTCTGATCGACTTAACTGGATTAGCCTCGTGATGATCATGTTCTACAGGCATGGAAGCTGTATAAGGAGGAAGATACCTGAAAATTAAGGGTTTGTAAGCTAAAAACTTTTTATTCTAATAAATAAATAAATACATTTGAAGGATCTACCTTGTTTTCATTAAAAAGGAGCCCTTCTCTAACGTACGTGAGAGATCTGCGTCCCCATATGCCGTCTTCCGAGTCTGACTACTTTTGCCCGGGTTTGTGTACGTAGTATACTTCAGAAATACGAGCAGATCTCTAAAACATTTGTGAACTTGGATTAATTGTTTGTAATCATGCATGGATGCGCCGAGTTTAATATGCCAGTTTAATGGCGGGAGAGTGGGGGGGCGGGGGGGAGGGGAAGGACGGAGGGAGAGCTCACATATATCATCACCACGAAGAACGCCAGAAAGGCCGAGGAGATGGTCGAGATGTCGACGACGGATTCGACCGCTTGCCTCGAGTTCACCAACATGAACACCGCTCCCACCAGCTTCTGGTAGGTGTTCATCCGCTTCAGGTCCTCCGAGCCCCACTCCATGCAGCAGAACAGCACCAATTGCACCATCAGGAACCCCATGCACGACGGTGAGGGCCCAATCTTCCTGTGATGCTTCAGTATGTACTCGAACAGTACTGCAGGTCTCCCGGTGAGCCTGCCCAGCGCCCATACGGCACCACCATCAGCCCGAGCTCGATCTGATCAGATGCGTTAGAGACCGGGCCGTGCTCGGCGAGCTATCTGCTCGCCTCCTCCTCCTCGCCCAGCTCGACCAGCCTCAGCTGGAGGTCGAGCTTGGAGGTGAACCCCTCCGCGCCCATCAGCATCGATCAAGATGGCCACCACCACAAGCTGGGCGTTCGAGAAGAACTCCATCTCGACGACGGACATACTCGACACCGTGGCCGCCGAGACCGACGTGAAGAGCACGTCGAGGTCGGTCGGCGGGTACGCCACCGCCGTTCCCTTCGCCTGGATCGGCTTCAGAAGCAAGAAGGCCACGAGGGAGAGAGAGAGAGAGAGAGGAAGTAGAACAACTGGATACAAAACGGGTGCACCCGGAGTGCGACGAACCTGTGCAAGAGGACGGCTGACGGGCTCCGGCGGCAAGGGAGCGTCCCCATGTATAAGCCGGCCGATACATATCACGACGGGTGGTGGAAGCTGTCCCTGAAGGAGCGAGCCAACCTTTTTATCACTGTGGCGTGTTGGTGTCCGAATCGCAATGGGGGAGAAACACCGAAGCGGGAATAGTCGTCATGTTTTGCTAGAACCTAGCTGGAAGAGAAGGGACGGTGCGCAGAAGAAGATGTTGCTGTCCTTTTGCGGGAATAACAAGCGGTTTATATAGAGAGCCATGGAAGTGGGAAAATATGGGGGGTAATTTCAGAATTTACTGCGCACACTGCTCTTAGCGCTTGCATTATTGAATTGAATAAGAGCCTCACTAGTAAAAGTTCACAGTGACAAAGTGCTATGAGGGCCCTCATAAAGTAGGTCGTAATTAATTATATATATATGGACATCGGGAGCACATTACCTCCATCTCTATGAACTCCTAATCATATCATAACTTCATAGTTATCGTCCTTTACACCTTGTGAGGGGAACGGAAAATCAACGACAAAGGATGCAAAAGGTTGCCTCGTCGGTCCACTAGAGTTATATGTTAAGCAAGAAATATTTTATAGCCCTCAAGAGATAACGGTCCCAGAATGGAAGTGAAGTTTTGTCTTTTAAATTGACCTTGTTGGGTTAAGGGATAGTAACCAACCTTAATCGTCGGGGGCATAGGCCCGGGATTTTACGACGGGGGTGCAAAAAAAGGGGTGGTAAATAACGTAGGGTGGGTTTCAAACCCGGGTGACCTTATGATCACTCAATTCTCCACATCACTCCCCTAGATTTCCTATTATCAAAAAAGGAGAAAAAACCGATATTATAAACACGTGATCATTTTCCCAACATCTAATGTGAGACTATTTTATATTGTTTATTGGCTCATCACGACCCTGAGAAGGTGGCGGCGTGTGCTACCTAAGTGTTTTTACAAACGACACCAATAATGCAAGAAGAATTTCATGACTTCCAAGAGATATTAATGTCCCCATAGTAGAGTTACACTTTTATCCTTTAAAAGTGCCATCTTCGGTTAAGAGGTTAAAACTAGTTATATATATATATATGTATATGGGTGCAAAGTTCTTGTCACACTATTGGCATCATCTGTGAAGACATTTAACTCGCACGAACTTGCCTTCTCTGGGGTCTATATATGGTGAGGTCAAGGACCACAATAGTCACACATTGGATGTTGGGAAAATGATTAGTGTGCTTACAAAGTCGATTCTCACCCCTTAACTCAACCGGGCCCATTTAAAGGTTAAAACCCCACCTCTACTCATGGTTAAAACCCGACCCTTAATTTTATTTTTAAATCCTTACGTATCTTTATTTCTCCTGTCTTTGAAAGACAGTATTGGTCATAAAAGATGAATTGTGCATATATTGTTGAAACAAGGACCTGCACTCTGACAAACATAGTAACATCTCAGTGTTCGATCGAATCGATCCACACAACGAGAAGAAAAGAGAGAGAAGAAAAGAAATAATCACACCATGCAAAAAAAAGTAAGATTTTACGTCGGTTGGAGTTTCAGAGTAAACCGCCTATGTTCACGGGCAACGGTGATTAGAAATTCACTAGTATGCAGGGGAAAATTACAAAGTAACATCTGACCCCTCGAAGAACAAATCCTCTTTACAAGAACTCACTTGAAGCACTTTACATGATCTTACACCCAAGGTCTATATCAGATTTACTCTAAAAGAAACAAATAATCACTTGGCTTGCTTTCCCACCGCGAGATCTTGTACAAGACACACTTCAAAGGAATGAAGAAGAGGAGGGTCTCTATTTATAGGGATGGAAGGGGGGTCTACTCGGTCCAGATGGACAGTATTAAGTTTTATTAGATTGGGTCATCCAACTTAAAACCTTAAGATGTTGAATGGAAAAGACTCCACTAATAAATTAAGCACATTATATTTTAACATGTTTCTAATATGGGACTATTATAACATGCCCCTTCACGTGCAACCCGATTTAGCCTTTTTCACATGGGCCATGACAAACACAAAGTGTGCGGATAAGCATGGGCTCTGATACCATATTAAAGTCATGTTTCCAATACAACACTATTCTAGCAAAGGAGGCGCGAGAAGAAGGCCATAGCCAGTGTTTAAGATTGTCAATCCTTTTCCACTTCTAATGTGAACTGAGCCAGATCCTTCATATGGAGAAGATAGAGAAAGGTTACCCAGATCATTAGTGATATGATGCATCGATATCTGAGTACTTGGTGTGGCCTTCCGCTGACGAAGAAACCGCCATGTATGAAGCGGTTTCTCCAGAGGATGTCTTCCCTGGTATGCATAATTCATGCGATCAATTCAGTCGATGGCTTCGTGACCACTCCTGTCACGTCCCGAGATATGCAGTGGAATTAAGTCGAGAGCATGAACAGCCAGCAAATAAGTCTCAATCTAGAACGACAATCAGAGCGCTAAACACATTCACACAGAAGAATGAATGCACAATATATGGTCAAAACTCAACTTTATTAAATAATAATCAAAGTTTACAATTGACACTTGACTCTTTCTAATTCAATAACTCACTAGACTCAATAAAATAGAAAATTACATCGACATGACTTTAACTAACATAAATAGACTCGTGACACTCTAGGCTTCTCTCGGTCTTCATTCACTCTCAGACCCACCACTAGAATAGTCTGATTCTGACCCGCTAGAGTTTCCTGAAAAGATTAAAAAGTAGGGAGTGAGCGCACTCGCTCAGTAAGTATCTTCGTATCAACATGAAGGCATTGTTTAAATGATTAACATTTTAGCTCTAGAAGGTAAGATAAAGAAATAAGATGCGATAAAACCAAGGTAACCTCAAGTATCAAGACATGGATGTATGGACAAGATATTGCAAGAATATATGACCATGATCTAGCAAGAATATAAGTTTTGGCCTTTCAATAACGAGAATGTACTATCATGTAACAAGAATGTACTTTTCATAACATTGAAAAGGCTATGCACTAAAAAGTCATGTAATAAGTATGCATGTATAATTTTCATGAGAGTGCCTCGCGGATTTCACTCGTTTATAAAAAAAGTACTCCCAGCGTAATGCAACGCTAGTAATCATCATACTCCATTGTTAATAGTATGTTTTCGGCCATCTACTGAGGGGATTAAACTGGAACCCTTGGACACCCTTCGTGCCCGCCCTTACATCTTTAAGTTATAAATCAAGTTACATCCACAAGATATAACAATAAAGTAGGCCAATGATATCAAGTTCAAACAATGCTTTTATGACGATAGTAACCAAGATAAGCACGCACCAAAATGATCCTGAGAGGTCAAGAATGATTTAATGAGAATGTCATGCTACGGGAGGAATCCGACAGCATAATGGTATATTTTCATAATTCCATAATTCATTAATAACTTAATGAATAAGGTGTGAATTCCAGAGAGTCAGAAGAACGTCTGAGAACAGAGCAAAATCAACCCTTGGGTTAGATCTCGGGTTAGATAGAAGATGACATAAAGTGGTTGTCTAGGGGTCTGCGATCTAGAGAACGCGGTTACGTCGCGACCGCGATCAGTCATTGAGGTGACGCAGGAAAGGAAACATGTCGACGCAACCTATGGCTGAACAAAACGCGATCATGTGGTCCATTGCGATCACAAGAACGCGATTTCTTGGGACCCGTGATCAGAACGGGCCACAGAAAATGCAAAAATCACGAAGTGCTCTCTATACTTTTGGGTTTTTAGGGTACAATCAGCTCGGCGTCCTAGAGGGAATGCCAGGCATGTGGAGTCTTACAGAGGCCTTAAAATATGAATTCCTAGTCCGACAAAATGAATATCCGACAGAGAGTCATTCAATGTCTAAGAAAGTTTCCTATCATATGCACGTGGCTAATAGTTTGCGTACCAGAGTACGGGCTATGTGCAAGTAATGAACCATAAATAAGATAAGATGAGAAGTAAGCGTAAAAGCATAGATCTCAATGTAATCAATTTGAAATTCTTTTATGTACAAACTATATAAGGTTGGGCATGAAATTAACATTAAGTGAAAATAAGTTGAAAGCATGATATGACAATAACCCTTTACAACCTGATGTAACAGAATCATAATTAGCACGAATTATAATATGAAAACTACTTTATAGAGCAGGGAATAAAAGGGTTTGATCAGCTCGCTGTTTGGGATGAACAGTGCAGATCGCGATTGGGTTCACGATTGCCTTCTGTAGATCGCGGTATGTCGAGCGACCGTGGACGGAATTTTTGGTGGCTCATCTTTTATCATTTTATCTTTTATCTATTCATCAAGTGTGAGTGTGTGCTAGTCACATAGTGACAATGTGTTCAGGCTTCGAGACTAGAGTTGTCCGAAGCCTGGGGTACGCACCGCCTGACTAATCAGACGATAGTGGGTATTGGGTCGGGACGGAACCTGCCGTGCCATAAAGGTCACGACGTTAATTACATCCTCTCGGAGAGGGGAAAACCTTTGATTAAACACCAAGATTAGGGGCCTTATGACCTTAAAAATCAATTTTATGAAATGAACTAGAGGTATACTTGAAGATCATTAAAATCCCCTGCATTAAGGTGTAAAAGGGTATTTGAAATTATGTTGGTCATATATCGACCATTCTGTGTTCGGACGGGAGTACGTATTGAATGAATCCTTAGTATGCGAGTAATACTGGGACAAATGTATGCCGAGGTGCGGCAAAATCGTTATTTGAGTCATTGGGGAATGAGTTAAGATAAGTGGGATATCGACCCGGAGCAAGGTCCTTCCATGGCCATGGTTGGGTATTACCCGAGGGCCAAGCACGGCTTGTGGAGCACTTTTAGTATCTCCCTCACACTGGGCTTGAAGAGGTGAAGACTTCCGGATCAAATGCCGTTAGTTCCTTAAATTCATTTTCTTTATTATTGTATTTTTCATGGCATTTCTTTTATCGTTGTATTTGTTGTTCATCAGTTTTTTTGTCTATATTGGTTTTACCGTTTTGTTTTGTTATTCATTATTGGTTTGTTGATCAATTACTTGTTTTACTTTGTTGTTATCATTATTCTCTCCTCTTTCTTGCAATTATTATACCCTCATGGCAATGTTTCTATCATTAGATTATAACCATTTTTTACCATATAGGGCTTATCATTTATCTTTTTCTTCTCTTCTGTTTATTTTTTTTGTTACTATTTGATGAAGGTTGGGTTGACGCAGGGGTTGCCTGCGTCGACGCAGTATAAATGGGACGTCCACCCTGGAAGCCAGGGAAGGTGGCTGGGTCAACGCATGGGGATACCTGCATTGACTTAGCACACAACGGGGAGCCACCCAGAAGCTGGGGGAGGTGGCTGGGTCGACGCAGGGGGCTACCTGCGTCGACTCAGCGCTCAAGAGGATGGCTATCCCAGGGGCCGGAGAGTGGTTGCGTCGACGCAAGGGGGTTACTGCGTTGACGCACCCCCCTGGCGCTTCAGCCCTTAAGAGCTTCGTCGGTCTTTTTTTTGGTTGAAAAGGGGATTTCGGTCGACCGAAAATTGAGTTCGGTCTACCAATTCTCTTGTTTGATGCGTTTTCTTTTGGCTTTTTTCATTCATATTGTTTTTGGGGTTCATGTTATGGTTTCATCATAGAAGATCAAGGGTGATCGAACCCTCATCTTTATTTCACACGTCATTTCATTCTTCCTTTCATATTGTTCCTTTCATGTAGTTTGCTTTATCTTCCCCTTTTTGAGCATATGGGCACATCATGTATGCGTGGGAGCAAGGGGCTGGGTTGAGCATGCTAGACATGGGTGCGTCGACACACTATGCGTAGTGCGTCGACACACTCCCCAGACAGCAAGCGTTATATGAGAGTTTGATTCGGGGATTCAAGGTCGATTCTGACTTTAGACACGCGTAGAGGGATACATTCAATTTGTGGGATGCATGAATGATCTTGACAGGACAAATACACATGGCACGCAAGTATTTGATTGGGTTTTCATGAAGAGTGACCCTTGGTACATGGCGGAGTCTCCACACACCATTTGATATGCCAAAAGGGTCGTGGCATATGAGCACTCAAGCATGCAGAATGGTATGAAGCTTTTATCTGAGTTCATAAATCAAGGCATGCAAAAGGGGCGAATGGCATATTCATTTATGAGTAGAAGGGCAGATATGCCCATACTCATACATATCTAGTGAAAATTTGCTGTGAATCAGTATACGCATGCAATGCTTGATTATTTCACAAAACATAATGAACTTAACATGGCCATGAAATCTGCTCTGAATTCTCAAGCAGAGACTATCATGCAAGTGCTCATATGATTTGTTGATCTGTTTTCTTTCTTTCTTTCTCTCTTTTTTCCTAATATATGGCAGAAAAGGCCTCAAAGAATGGGGGGGTCAACCCCTTTGGATGAGGGGTCGACCCTTGTGAAGACTTCTGCACAAGGGTGGCCCCAAATAGAACTGCCCCAAGGAGGGGCCGACCATTGGGGTAGACCCTCTCGGGACCCAGTTCTAAAATCTATGGGTTTTTTTTTTAGGAGCATCAACTGCCCATGGATGATCATGCAAGATGCAAACAAATACCCATGTAAAAGTTTACTGACTGGATCTCAGAGCTTATTCTTGTTATTTTTATTTCATTCATTGCTTCATCATCATTTTTTTTACTTATTCATTCCCACCCCTGGCAGTTTTCAGAATTCACCACATTCCTTTGTGTTTGTCATGCATTAGCTCGCATTGGTTCTTTCTTTAGTGGTAAGTTCATGATGCTCTAGGATTCAGTCCTCTTGCCATCGTTCTTCATATGTCATTGATCTTCAAATTGTCCGGCAAAAATTCGGCAACACCTCCCCTAGACCCAGAGCGTTGGGGGGGGGGGGGGTTGTACTTAGGTACGCGTCTATGGAGAGACTCCGAGACGGCCCCAAAACAAAAGAGGTGCGCACGGAAGAGGCAACACCCGGGGATGCGCACAGAAGCGGTAACATCTCATAATCCGAACCGGGCGAGGACACCCCGAATACTAGCCTACGAGGGGCTCCCATGACTCGAGGGACTCCACGATCTTGATCCCGAGATGTGGTTTTAGAGTATCTCCACATTACATGGCCATATATATTCACTCCTTTTAAGGGATCATCCGGGGACCACGCTATGAGGAAGCGAGTCCCCGAAGATCCGAGAGTGATCAAGACCTCGGAAGTCAATGTTCGCGAAGAAAACGATTGATTTGGGATTAGATCCCGTGTTTCTCACGCCTTTGGCATCATGGCCATGAAATTAGCCAAATCCCAAGGTGGGGTTTTGAGCAAAGAAAAAAAAAGATCATTTTAAAACGAGACAAAACTTCGACATTCTACCGATGGTTGGCAACCCGGAGTCATATCCATTGATGCGGATAAACCCCGGGCCGGTGGCCACTGGGGTAACACTTACATCGTCATTAAATAGTATATTAAAATCAGAGGGCAGTCATCCTATCTACTGTGGGAACGGAAGTAGAATGGGGCAAACAGAGTATATATATTGGAGAAGAAGGTATCATGCTCATATCGTCAAAAGGGATCGGGGGCAAAGGCCCTGCATCTTATTCACTGTTAGGTGAAGGAATTACATCAAGGAAGCATCATATAATCAAGAAATGAGGAGAGAAGAAGACCATACAAGAGGAAGAGAGAATAAGGGGTCAAGGACCCTATGCTTCATTCATCTCCAAGCAAAGGATTTACATCTAGGCTGTGGCAAGCCTCACAAAAATGCAAGGCAAAAAAGAAAAAAAGGAAATACAAGACTCACCCTTTCTTACTGATGGCTCTCATAGCCTCTCCCTCTCTCTCTCCCACTCTGCTCTTTTGGACTTCGGGCTCTCTTCTCCCTCGTCGCTCCTCTCTGTAGGGACTTTGGGAATTTTGGGTGGGCTTCAATGGCCTCCGAAGGAGAGGAAGATAACTTTTCTTCCACCGAAGTGGCCCTTTTATAGGAGGCTGAACCCCTTGTTTAGAGGGAAAGCTCCACGCATATTTTTTGTTCTCCGTTCGCTGCAGCTGATGCTGCTGCTCTAGCTTGGCCCGTTCGCAGGGGGCAGGTGGAGCAAGGGAATGGCGCGCCGTTGACAGATGAGGCAGAGCAGATGGGAAGGCTTATGCGCGGGATGGGCTAGCCCGTGCTTGCGAGCTCGCTGTCGCGTGGTGCCGTCTTCAAACGTGCACACGTGGAAGGGAGAGGTCAACGGCAATGAATGCTTGGGGGGAGGAGTGAACACACGGATGGAGAGGGTGTGACACAGCGGTACAGTGCAACTTTTTCTTCCTTTTTTTTAAATTCCTTATCCCTTTCTTCTTTGGCCCCTCCTTGTTCTCCTATTGCGCATATGCCCTTTGTGCCCTTTTCCTCTTTGTATTGGATTTGTCCCATTCGAAAGTGGCCCATTCATTTGGCCCATTCATTGTTTGACTCCTTTTCTTCTCTCTTTTTTTTTGAGCTCCAACAGCGACCGCTACTTCAAGTCAAAGTCTCTACAAGACCGCCTTCTGTCTGTAGCAGACAAAGACGAACCCTGGCTTGCAGAGCATATTTCTAAGGCAATTAATGAAGAAAACTATATATATAAATATAAAATAAAGCATGGTAACATGCTAGTACGAGAATAATGCATGAAGAAGACATGAATCATTCCAAAGTTCTTATCTTTTTATGAGTGTTGCGGGGATAGCATGCAGTAAAAACCTAATTGGGCAATCATGAAGAAACAAGAAATACTCCGTGTACAATGCATAGTACAATTAGGACCGATGTGGGTCACGTTCGACCGTGGGCTCGTTCCTGGACGAATGTAGGCCAATATGGGGATGCGAAACTCGGTCTACTCGAGTTCGATCACGACGGTTGGTCTTAACATACGCACAACTTCTATAGGTCAGAATTCTATAATATAACTTGTAATTACTGAGCCAGGTGACATGTCATTAAGCTTTTGGAAAGACTACACAGACATTATGTTGGGTAGGAACGTACTATCCCCTTTTATATAAGGTGTCTAGAGCTAGCTAAGGGAATTTGTCTCTTCTTCAACTTGCAGACTCTTACTTAATTTCTCCAAAACCTCCCCTTCTCTCTACGGCCTTTGCTCGCTACTAAGCACAGTTTTTACCAAACTCGATCGAGCCATGCGTGTGGACGCACTTCTCGTCGAACCATCGTTCCGGTATGGTCTGTGGATTTTTTTACGTGCGTGGGCGTGCCAGTCACCGAGGTGACGATTTATTCGAGCTTCGAAGAACCCATGGTGCGCTCGATCTGACTTCGTCAGACGATTGTGTGGTTCGTGTCGGGACCGAATCCCGCCGCGCCATAAAGGTCACGACGTCATTTACATCCCCCATACGAGGGAATATCCTTGATTAATTGCCGAAATCAGAGGCCCCGCGGCTGAAAGAAATAATACTAATTATGCGAGAGAGATAGGGATAGATCACACTGAAGGTTGTATTAAGGCCATAAACTGTCGGCCACTCGTAGACCTTTTGTATTCGGACACAGGTCCGTGGCAGCGTCACAATGAGAAAACCGAGGTAGATCCCTTCAAATGTCTGCCGAGCATGCGGCGATTTTAATGAGGACTCGGAAGGTGTTCTGAACGAGAAAACAAATCCGGTCTGATTAGGATGTCGGCCCGAGGTTAGATCAAAGCCTGGCCATATCGGGGTAATTCCCGAGACTCGGGCCCGACCTGAAAGGGCGGCGTTGTTATTCTCTTTTGCCCCGGGTCCCGGGGAGAGAGAGGGCTGCTGTGGACACCAAAAAATACATACCTGGATACCCTGCTCGGCCTCGCGTCAGCAACGGCGCCGAGTGAAGAAACCCCGGAGGAATCAAACACAAAAGGCCCCACAGCTCGTGGGCCTCAAAAAGAATCAAACGGGCCACGGCTCGTGCCCACAATGGGCTCAGAACAGCCCCGGGTACACACGCCCCAAGGGGCCTTCAACGGCACACCCCCTGGGGGCCTTCAACGGCACACCCCAAAGGGCCTTCAACGGCACGCCCCAAAGGGCCTTCAACGGCACGCCCCAAAGGGCCTTCAGCGGCACGCCCCTGGGGGCCTTCAACGGCACACCCCCTGGGGGCCTTCAACGGCACGCCCCAAGGGGCCTTCAACGGCACACCCCCTGGGGGCCTTCAACGGCACGCCCCAAAGGGCCTTCAACGGCACGCCCCCTGGGGGGTCTTCAGCGGCACGCCCACTGGGCTGTTCAGCGGTGCACCCCGAAGGGGTCTTCAGCGATACGCCCTGAAGTCCTTCAGCGGCACAGCCTCCAGAGGC
Source organism: Amorphophallus konjac (assembly GCA_022559845.1). Taxonomy (NCBI): domain Eukaryota; kingdom Viridiplantae; phylum Streptophyta; class Magnoliopsida; order Alismatales; family Araceae; genus Amorphophallus; species Amorphophallus konjac. The sequence goes on from CM040129.1 coordinate 196,418,099, forward strand.
TTCAGCGGCAAGCCCTTTTGGCTCCCCAGCGGCACGCCCATTTGAAGGCCTCCAGCGGCACGCCCTCAGAGGCTCCAGCGGCACGCCTGTTCAGCCCGCCAACGGCACAGCGGTGAAGCTTTTCAACGGCAAGACGACGTGCAGCCCATGCCCTACGCTTCCTTGCCGCGCAGTGAGCCGTCTGAGGTGGCAACAGTCCATTGGGCCACGTGAGCTACCCCCCCCCACCCCTGACAACCCAGGACGTGGTGTAGACACGCCAAAATTGACGTTATGTTGATCAAGTCTCATGTCATTATATAAACGCCCCAAGTGGACTTCAATATTCCTATAAATTGAAGTTTTTCTATTTTTGTGAGTTTTATGCATTTTTCCTGCATTTTCGTGATTCACGACCTGAAGAAGGGCGTTATTTTCAAAGTAGCGACCTGTCATAGGGCGTTTTCAAAAGAAGAGACGACCACAATAGAGGGCGTCCATTCCTGGTATTATTCGTTAATTTCTGGAATTATCTATTTTCAAAATAAAAAGCATTTTGTGAGTAACGTCCTTCCTCAGGGCGTGTTTTTGATAAACGCCGTTACCTCACGCGTGTTCCCTTAATTTTTAAACAGAGAAAGTTTTTATTTCCAAAATTAAATCCAGAAGAAACGCCATTTTCTAGGTCGTGTTTCAAGAAACGTCTCTGTGAAGGTCGTCAATTTATGATTTGACGCCCTGTCCTAAGTCGTGTTTCACTCCAGAGTCCTTCCTTTTTCCATCTTTCCCTCATAGTTCCCTACTATCATTTGGTCTCTTACTCGATCTCGATCCTTCCTTGGATGCCTCATTGCCCGTTCTTATCTTTCCTTAGTTTGATCACATCCGCTTGAGGCACTATAAAATGAAGTCTTGATCGATCGTGTTGAAGGTTAAGCACTCATAAGATTGAACTTCCAGAACGCTTATTGCAGGTCACGAGCTGCATCCTCTGCATCCTCCGTTGGGCTGCATCCTGCTTCATCCATCTACTTCCATCACCATATTCACTCGGTTTTCCCCTTTACTGTCGTCAGGGACAGCAGGGTCTTCATCTTTTATATCTGTTTTGTTTTTACTTCGTTCGTGTCTTATATCCCTCCATTCTTCACATCTGTTCACCCTTCGCCTGCGTTCACATCTTATTGCATCTTTCTTTTATCATCATACTCTCCCTTCCCTTAAGTCTTCTTAAGGGGTTTAAAAACAACAAAAAAAAGAAGGTACGCATGTCGATGTCCTCTTCCCGTTACATATTCTATTTGAATTGATACTATAGCACTTTGGCTGATCCCTTTCTTCTTGTTTGTTTTACTGTCTGTCTTGCAAGGTAATCAAAAAAAAGAAAACCCTTCTCATCGGCCGGCCGATTGAAGAAGGAGGAAGAACTCTACATCATCCCGCGTTTCCATTTCACCAGGTAAGTGCGATCCCTTCCCCGTTCTCATCTCCTCTTGGGACCCTCGCGTCTCTGGCGATCACATCATCTCCACATTAGCACCTCGTGCTATTTTTATTGCATCTTATGCATTTTATTTATTCATTGTTACATTTTAATTCCTAAGTGTGGATTTTAATCCAATCTACAAATTGGCGATCACGGTGGGACTTCCACTGTTTTCTTTTTGATTACCATCTCCATTGGCACCCTCGCGTGCCCTTTCCCCTTGGCACCCTCGTGTGCCCTTTCCCCTTTGGCACCCACGTGTGCCCTTTTCCCCTTGGTACCCTCGGTACCCTTTCCTTTGTGCCCCTCGGCACCCTCCACTGTGCACACTGCACACTCCGGGATCAGCCAGTTAGTGTTTGGATATCTCCCAGAATTAACGCCTTCCACGAGGGCGTGTTTTGATTTCACGCCCTTCAGAAGGGCGTGTTTTAGTTGATTAACGCCTCTTCAATTGGGCGTCTTTTGCATATCTCCTGTTGCTTTGCCGCTTAATTATTTTATCTGAGAATTCACGCCCCACCCCAGGGCGTGCCATTTCTTTTTAGCGCCTGTCATCAGGGCGTTTCATTCATTTTTCCTGCTTTATTCATATCTTGTTGCACTGTCTGAGAATTCACGCCCATTTGCAGGGCGTATTATTTGTTATTAACGCCTTCAATCAAGGCGTGTTCTTTTGATTTGACGCCCTCCTCTGTAGGCGTCCTTTCCTGATAACGCCTGACCCCAAGGCGTGTTTTTGTCTCTTCCTGTGAGCCCCTCACAGGATTCACGACAGCCACGCTGCCGTTTCCTGTTTGGTAGCGACCTCTCCCAGGTCGTGTCTTTCCTGAGTTTTCACAGAAATTGCTTACTGCCTTATTTGTGATTCGTTGTTTGGCATCTTGATCTGTCTTGATATATTGCTGTGATTTACATTGACTTCATTTTACTTGTGGGTTTTTTTTGGTTGAGAGACCTCCTCTCTCTAGCCTAGGATTTCACACACCTTTCTTGGAATCGGGACAACCCTCCATTGAGCATTCCGTCTCTTTGGACCGGAAATCCCTTTTCCAAGACCTCCATAAGTCCCCGCACCCGTGGATTCCCTCATGGACGCCGGGCTGGTTGTACCCTCGAAGTACCCGGAGTTTAGATATCCTATTCGTTGGTGAAGAGAGAGAAAACCTAGTTGACCCAGAGGTCACACTTGGATCAAACTAGGTTTCATTTGGCAAAAGAGTGAACTATTCACAAGTAATCCACTTTAATCTCAAACATCCAAACATTAAAATCTTCCGTGCTTTCCAACATTGTTTGCATAACTTGGTTGGGTTGACTTGGTTGAATTGTTTTGATTAAAGTGCTTTTTTGGAAATTCCTTCATTAAACATCCTCTCTCTTAAGTATGAAACTCGGGTTCAGGTAAAATCATCAACATGTCAGGCAACGGGTACTCTTATGATGATGAGGATGAGAATGTATTTGGTCAATTTGGTGACCCTTTCCAAGATTCAGTTTATCATGAGGGAAACTATCTCCCTCCTCATCCTCATTACTCACAAGTTCATGTGGTTGATACCACTATTCATGAGGCGGACCCTTCGTCTCAAGTTCCATCTTCCAACACTTCGGGGAACCCTTCCCCATCCATTAATGTCACAGATTTGATCCAAGCTCTCTCCCAGTTGGATGACTCCCAGCGGCAAGCCATTCAGGCCGCTTTGAAGGGGAAATCCGTCCCTTCGTCTTCCTCTAATCCCCCTCCGGCCGTGAGTGGCCATCAGATTGTTAATGACCAGGCGGTCTTGCATCCCCCCTCCTCTCGTCCACAAACGCCTACTGCGGCCATGCCGGCCCAGCAGGCGAGCTATTCAACGGTTAGGCATCAATCTTCCCAACCTCCTCGGATTCTACGAACGCCTATACCGCATTCTTTTGTTCAGAATCAGGCCCCGGTCGAGCCCGATACCAACACTCTCTTGCTTCAGAAGCTGGCCAGCATGGAGGAGCAGCTCAAGAAGGTTACAGCGACTAAGAATGCTCCGGAAATTTCTCTTCCTACGTTGCCGGTGTTCCATTTACCACCTTCTGAAATGCCGAATTTTCGGCGATATAATGGGACAGGCAACCCATTCATTCATTTAAAGGATTTCCGATATGAGACTTCCTTCTGGCAAGACAATAAGGCCTCCCTGGCCTACTTATTCAGGAGATCTCTTGAGGGGCCAGCCCTCGAATGGTTTTATTCTCTGGAGCCAGCTGATGCCGGCGATTTTGATGTTATTCAAAGAAAATTCTTACAAAAGTACAGAGACCGGGTGGGACCTTCCCTTTCTGTTACAGATCTAGTCGCTGAGAAAATGAAGCCCGAGGAGGACTTCATCGTATTTGCTGATAGGTGGCGGTCTATGGCCGAGAAATTGAAGGACACTTTGTCAGAACAGGAGCAAGTGAAAATGGTTATTTCTAACGCAACTCCTCAATTCCGGCATATTTTGGCCATGAATCGGCTGACAACTATGGAAGAGCTCTATGAAAGAGCTCGTTATATACAAACGCAAATGAAGGACTCGCCCATCATGGGCATGTTTGAGCCGAAGCCTCGGCTATTTAAAAAGAATACAAATGTCAACAGCGGGTCCACGACTGAGGGCACTGTCACAAATGAGCAGGTTGGCGTAGTTGGCCACCCCCACCACCAATCAAACCCACGACCTCCGCCACCTCCACAGCATAACCCCCATTTTGCCTCCGCTCCACAACACCACTTCGCACCCCAACCTTCTTTTGCTCCACCACCAAGCCAAGCGCCCCGCACCGACCCTCCAGCACCACCACAATACCATCAAGTCCCTCCGCCTACCAACTATGGCCAACAACAACGGAGACCACCGCTTGGCCCTAAGAGGGTCCATTATCCACCGCTCCCAGAAAGTCTCCCTGATATTTTTAATGCTTTGATGGCCGCTAACCTGCTCGTCCTACCAAAAGAAAGAACGGTGTGGCCCGCCAATGTTGACACATCCCGTTACTGTGCTTTTCACCGCGCCCCTGGTCACAACCTTGATCGTTGTTTCCACTTCAGAGATCATATTTATGATTTGAATGACCAAGGTGGCATTAATTGGGATGAAATGAGGCAATTCATCACCACCATGAAAGAAAGAAGGCCTCCTCGGCAACAGCAAAATCAGCAACAACAGCAGCCAGCTCCGCAGCAAGTTCAGCCACAGCAAGCTCCAGCACCCCAGCAGGATATGGGGATCGTCCGTAATCCATTGCCGGAGCACGCTCCTAATCAGCACGTGAACCCTGTCACGTCTCTCTACGAGGTGGAGAGAGGGCAGGGATGGCACGAAGAAAACGCCTCTGTCGGGGCATTTCACCATGATCCAACTCAAAATCAAACTCCGCGCCTTTTGCGCACCCCTCCTTCTTCTTCTGTCAATCTTCAATCAGGACGTTCTCTTTTACGCCCCGTCAATCCATCTACCCCCACCAATTCCACGGCCTTGCCGGCTCGCTCTCTTCTTATCCGCCTACCACCTCCACAACCTAACGCACCACCTTCCACCACTAACTCTATACCTCCGCCATCCAGGCCACTCCTACTTCGTTCACCTCTAGCACCCGCTACCCCCTCTACCACTCCTACACCGGCAAGGGTTCCTCCGTCATCAGTTCAACCACCTTTTGTGCCACGATCTCTCCTTATTCCACCACCTGCCAATGCTCCTCGCATTCGGATATCTCTCCCTTCTCCCACGCCTCCTGCGCGGGCGTCTTCGTCAAATACTTCTCCCATGCCTCCCGCGGGGGCATCTTTGTTAAATGCCACTACCACGTCTCCTACGGGGGCATCCCTTTCATTGAATTCCCCTTTGATATCCCCTAGCAGGGTCTCTGCTACCAACATTCCTTCTTCTTCTTCCAACCCTCCTCCTATTTCTGCCCCGACAGAGGCACGTCAAGGCGTGGCGCCGCTCCGCAGTGGACGGATATTCCACCGTATTTTCCCACAGAGAGAACTAGAGCCCGTGCAGGGGCCGCAAGGGCAGGAACAGGAACAAGAATCAGTGCCAGGGACTCAGTATGATCTGTTAAAGCACTTGGACCGCACTCCCGCCAGGATTTCTATTCTTGAACTGATCAAACGGTCCACCACTCATCAGCTGGCTTTAAAGGAATATTTGCAGAAAGTCATGGTCAACGAAGACATTCCGGTCGAGCAAATAGTTACAGTCTTGACACCTGCTAGCAATCAGCCGGCAATCACCTTCCATGAGCATGAACTAGCACCTCTTCAGGCAAGAAAATATGCTCTTTGTATCACAGTCGACATCAACAAAGTGGCTGTCAAGCAGTGTTTGGTGGATACTGGGGCATCCATCAATGTTTTACCGCCGGGCACTTTAAGGCTGTGCGGCATTCCGGAAGATCAAATTCGGCCATCCACTATAACGGTCACTGTCTATGATAATACCAAGAAGCCCCCTCTAGGCATGATCACTTTAAAAGTAAGTTTGGGTCCAGTTTCCATAATAGCAGATTTTCACATCTTGGACATGGATCCAACATTTAACGGCATTCTGGGCCGCCCCTACATACAGCAGCTTGATGCGGTGCCATCTACAAATCATCAGTGTATTAAATTCCCCCACAAGGGCCGCATTATCAAGGTGACCAGTATGCCGATCCTGCCAGAGGAAGATATTCATGCAGCTTCAACAGTTCCTTCCATTTGGCCAGCCAACAAGCCACTTTTGTCTGTGCTGGACGTCCCTCGTCTGCAACCAAGGCCGTCTGAGACCGTCACCGCAGTTGCTATGACGCCCCTGCCTTCTAAAGGGAAGAAGAAAAAGAATATGATTAACACCCCTGGTTGGAACATTCTGTTGAAAATGGGGTATCAAGACGGCAAGGGCCTGGGTGCCAATTGTCAGGGCAGGATTAGGCCCATTAAGCCGCAGAAATTGTTTGCACGAGGCGGCTTGGGCTATAAAGGGCCCGGTAAAAATGAAGAAGAGCCATGGGCTTTTATGACTTCTACTTTAAAGCCAGATCGCCAGCCACTCACCTGGACATTAAAGACACATTTTGTCACGGGTGGCATTCATAATGATGAGCATACGACTATGATTACTTCATTGCTGGATTGTCAGGATGTTCACGCCAGACAGTTTGCTCGTCATATTGCACCACTGGCTACCTACAAGGCCCTGGAGTCTTTAAGGCCGGACAAAAGAAGGAAAATGGACGATCCGGAATGTGATTGGTACAGGTGGTTCGACCTGAATGACATCACTATTTCTTTAAGCCGCCTATTCATGCCGACAGATCCGGAATGGCCGCCACTCATACAAGAATTGATTGAAATGCCAGCCGCAATCACATACAAGAGACAGTTGCTAAGTGACTACACAGATACTGGAGAGCCAGATGTCCCCTTTGAAGAAGGTTTTACCGTGGATAGGCTGTGGGCCGGCCTCTTCTCCCTCACTTCTGTGCATCCGTCTGTGTTGGCTTCTCTCTGTTCCCGTTGGATTGGTCACGTGCCGCGACCGCCACCGATTACCATCAACTTGTCTCCCGATTCAATTCAGATTTCCCTCCCGATTGCTCCTTCGCTCCTCGAGCGATTTTCTAAAATCTCCATCTCGCCCCCACGTGGGCCATCACTGATTAAAGCTTTCTCTGATCTTTCAATTCCCACTCCCCCTGCTACTCCCCCTTCACATTGCTTCCTACTTGGAAAAGAAAATAAAAATGAAGAAAAAGATAAAAACGAAAAAAAAATGCCGATTTTCCAACTTTCCAATCCTCCATTTCTATTGAGGAGACCTCCTATCTTTCTCCCGAGTGCGTCTCGACCCAGGGGCCGCTCCTTCAGGATTCCTTGATCAATCTTTTCTCCCCCTCTGGTGAGGGGCCTTCCTCTGTATCACCTCCAGTATCCGCTTTTTCATCTCCTTCCCCTGATCAAGCTAGTTGTTCCTATTCTTCCTCCTCTCCCTCTAATAATAAAAAGCAGGGGATAGTTCCACATAAGAAGGCCAAGGGTAGGCAGATTCCCCGAAGATTTTTTGTTGGAGTTGGCCATCAGATGCCAAGCTTGTTTAGCAATCCCTGAGTTTGTGGAAGATCCAATTATCCTGCCAGAGTTAGAATATGAAGATGTTATTGCTTCATATGAGGGTTTGGGCGTTTATGAAATTATGAATGATGAAGACCCTATTGAAGAGGGGGAAGAAAGTTATGAAGACTATGAGGACGAGGCTGACGCCTTTGCTAGTGGCATAAGAAGATTTGACGAACCATCAGCCTCTGTAGAAGAGCCAACCAAAGAAATCAATCTGGGTACCGAGGAAGACCCTAGGATTGTCCTCATCAGTAAGAATTTGCCGCCCTCCGAAGAGGAGGCGCTCATTTTAGTTCTTCAAGAATACAAGGACACGTTTGCTTGGAGTTATGAGGATATGCCTGGATTAGACCCTGCGCTCGTTGAACACCGCCTTACACTTAAGCCAGGGTCTGTCCCGGTCAAACAACGGTTGAGGCGTTTCCACCCTAACATGGCTTTGAAGATGAAAGAAGAGGTCGATAAGCTCCACAAAGCTAGATTTGTTAGAGTTGTCCTTTACCCCAATTGGGTGGCTAACATTGTCCCGGTTATGAAGAAAGATGGGAAGGTTCGGATTTGCATAGACTTCCGGGACCTCAATCGGGCGTGTCCTAAGGATGACTTCCCCCTCCCTCATATTGATGTTCTAATCGATAACACGGTAGGATTTGAGACTCTCTCTTTTATGGATGGCTTTTCAGGTTATAATCAAATTCGTCTATCTGAGGAAGATCAAGAGAAGACTTCATTCACAACACCATGGGGCACTTATTGTTATGTGGTCATGCCCTTTGGACTTAAGAATGCTGGAGCCACTTATCAGAGGGCTATGATGGCTATTTTTCATGACATGATTCACATCTATATTGAGGTGTATGTGGATGACCTGGTAGTGAAATCAAGGACAAGGATTGAGCATCCTGGGGTTCTAGCTAAGGTTTTACAAAGGTCGCGGGAATATCAATTGAAAATGAACCCTAAGAAGTGCGTATTTGGCGTTTCTTCAGGGAAATTGCTTGGTTTCATTGTTAGCAAGAGGGGAATTGAAGTTGATCCCAACAAGGCAAAGGCCATTAGAGACATGCCTCCTCCCAAGAATTTGAAGGAAGTTCGAGGATTAATCGGGAGGTTGCAATTTATTCGCCGCTTTGTCTCCCAGCATTCACAGAGATGTAGGCCGTTTTACGAGCTCACTAAGCTGGGAGTCAAATTTGAATGGGATGACAAGTGTCAGGCAGCCTTTGACGGATTAAAGGATTATTTGGCCAATCCTCCTGTCCTGAGACCGCCAGTTCCAGGCAAACCACTTGTTCTTTATGTTTCAGTCCTGGATGACTCTGTAGGTGCTGTTCTAGCCCAAGTGGATGAGGAAGGTAAGGAGAGGGCAGCATACTACTTGTCTAAACTCCTTAACCCCTGTGAGCAGAGGTACTCAGCCATGGAGAAGACTTGTGCAGCTTTGGTTTGGGTAGTTCAGAAATTAAAACACTATTTCTTAGCTCACGAGGTTCACCTCATTGCACGCATGAACCCAATTAAATTCCTCCTTGAAAAATCTGTCCTCACTGATCGATTAGCACGCTGGCAAAGCTTCCTTTCTCAATTTGACATCACTTACATCCAGCAGAAAGCTATCAAAGGCTACGCCATCGCCGAACACCTTGCTCATCACCCTCTCCCCCGTTTTGATCCGGTCAATTCAGAGTTCCCAGATGAAGAACTAATGTCCATCAATCAACCCCACGATCCTATGTGGACATTACATTTTGATGGAGCTCTAAATTCTCAAGGAAGAGGGATCGGCATGGTTCTTTTAACACCTGAAGGGGTCACCATTCCATTTGCTGCTCGGCTCACTTTCCCCGTCACCAACAATATAGCTGAGTATGAAGCTCTTTTGGCCGGTCTTCAAACCGCTCATCGATATGGCGTCACCCATTTGAGGATTGTCGGTGATAGTCAGCTCATCCTGCGCCAGGTGTTGGTCAAGTGCCGCACTATTAATCCTAAGCTCAAGCCCTACCAGGAACTCGCTTCAGCTTACGCCAAACTCTTCACTAAATTGATCTTCGTTCATGTCCCGCGTAGCCAGAACATCTTGGCTGACGCACTTGCTTCTTTAGCTTCCGCTTTAGTCTTCCCTCCTGAGCGTGATTTTCATGTTCCCCTGATTCATCAGCGTGACACTCCAGCTATTAGGGATCGCGCATTCCTTGATATTAGGGATCAAGTGCTTGGGAAGGTTAAGCAGAAAGAAGCTCTCAAAGGCAAAGAGGTCATGCTTCTGGATTGGCAAGAAGAATTGGCTGATGAAGAAAAGCCTTGGTATTATGAGATTGCCAGGTATTGCAATGATCAGTCCTATCCCGAAGAAGCCACTGCAGAAGAGAAGAAAGCAATTAGAAGAGTGGCTCAACGTTATACTTTGGTTGGAGGTGTGCTCTACAGAAGAGGGCTCACCGGTGTTTTATTAAGATGCCTCGATGATGATGAATCTTAGAAAGTTGTGGAAGAGGCGCATTCTGGGGTGTGTGGTGGTCATGTGAATAGCCAGATGCTAGCTAAGAAGATTCTTAGGCTAGGTTTCTATTGGCCCACTCTAGAAGAGGATTGTTCTATCTACGTTCGAAGGTGTGTTAAGTGCCAACTGCACGCCGACAAAATTCATTCCCCTGCTTCTTCACTCCATCCTACTTCCTCCCCATGGCCTTTTTCCATGTGGGCTTTTGACATCATTGGACCTCTTGGTGACTCGAATCTCCTCACGAAGCAAAAGTCGTTCATCCTGACGGCAACAGAGTACTTCACCAAGTGGGTGGAAGCAGAAGCTTACATGGAAATCAAAGCGTCAACTGTCTGCAAATTCATCATGAAGAACATCATCACGAGGTTCGGCATCCCGAATACCATCGTCACCGACAATGGACCTCAATTTATCTCTCAAGATCTCAAGGATCTCTGCAACAGGTACAACATTGCATTGCATCATTCTTCTCCCTATTATCCGCAGGGCAATGGCCAAGCAGAGGCCACTAATGAAACCTTAATCAAAATTGTTAAGAAGACGTGTGAGGCTAATAAATTTGCGGACTGGCCAGACAAGCTGGTTGAAGCTCTTTGGGCCTACCGCACTTCCATTCGAACTCCCACTGGGCAAACTCCTTTCGCCCTTACTTATGGAATGGAGGCAGTAGTCCCTTATGAGATTCTTATTCCCTCTCTGCGAGTACAATTGGACAAGGAGCTCTCTATTGATGAGCGTCGTGATTCACTCCTTGCCCAGTTGGAACTCCTTGACGAGAAGCGTCTGGTCGCCGCTGAGCATGCGCGCGTTTATCAAAACAGGCTCTCACGTTTTTATCAAAAGAAGGTAATTGAGAGAAAATTTAAGGTCGGTGAAATGGTAATCAAAAGAATTTTTGTAAAACCCGGTGGCCCTCGTTCAAAGCTCCAACCAAATTGGGAAGGGCCGTTCGTCATAAAAATGTTTATCCCGGCAATGCTTATAAACTAGTTAATGCTGAAGGAGAGGAATTGACTCACCCATGGAATGGTTTGTATATCAAGAAATATTACCCCTGAACAAAAATCCAAACAAAAATTGAAAACTTCAAAAAAATCCAAAGAAAATAGAAATCTCCCAAATAATCCAAAAAAAATCGAATATTTTTCAAAATCAAAAAGTTTTCTTTCATGGTTTTCCTTTTGGGTTGACATGGCATACAAGGGTCCACGGTCCGAAAGGTCAAAATTCAAAATCCATTCATCAGTCTTGCTAATTTAAAATGGGAGTTGACCCCGCACACACTACACACTTTACTCTTGAGCTCAAGCAGTGCAAAATCTGATGGAAAGTCAAAACCGGACTAAAGGCGAAAGACGATATCCATTCTTTTCTTCTTCGGCCCACAAGGGAGGAAGGGAGGTCTCGAGGTAGACACGCCAAGCCTATCCGCCGCCCTAGTAGGAGGAAGTCAGGGCCCAAAAGGGAACAAATGCCACAAAAAGCCCAGGTACAATTACATTTATTTTCATCAATGCAAATCAATTCCAAAGTGAAAGTCAAGTTATGAAAAGAAAAGCATGTCAAGAGGGAAAAGTCCCCGCAATGAAAACCTTGGGCGTGTGAATGCAACATAACAAGGGCATAAGGGCAATAAATTTTCCCTACGCCAAAGACCGAACCCCAACAGGCATAGGGTAGGGGAGGTAACTTTGCCCTGAGCATTCCAGAATCCCTTATGGGCTTCCCTTGTATTTTCTTCCATCCCTTCTATGCGGTGAAGTCGCGAACTGGCAGAATGGTCGAGACAAACCGAAGAGAATGCACTGCACGAAATCTTGTGTATAAGTTTATTTATATGCACGCCAATCCCCCTTTTAATTATTCAAGAAAGGTTAATGGATCTTAGATGATGTCCAAGTAGGACCACCACCTTAATGGCTTTATCAGCACAATTTGGGAAGAATAAAAATTAACGCCTTTGTTCAAGGCGCGTTCATGTTAATTCACGCCTCGCTTACAGTCGTTTATTTAAATAGTAACGCCTCTTGGAAGGTCGTGTTTTCAACAAAATTCAAAAGAATCTCTTCAAATTCACGCCGCCTCCGAGGGCGTCTTTTACTATAGTAACGACCTAATCTAAGGCGTGTTTTTCAGAAAATCCCAAAAAAAATATAGATAATGAAAAGAACAAAAATAAATTCTTCATGTTGCATGGGCATCTTTTAATTATTGTTTGCATATGTGTGACGTCCTGAGGCATCTCCCAGTTTTGGTTATTTCATTTTACCTTATTTAATTAAAGGCTTGGCCCCTTGACCCATTATTAAGGTCAGAATATTGACACCCCTTGCTCAACCGGGCAAGGGGCCAAGTCGAACAGATGAATTAACCGGTTTTGTTCAGAAGCATGAACCACAGCTGCAGATACAAGGCAAAGAAAACAAACACGAAGAGCGTGGAAAGAAAAAGTACACAAACACAAGTCCACAACCACACAAGTGCTCAGGTAACAAAAATCTAAATCTCATGTATATATATATGTCATGTCAAAATCATGTACAGGTGTGAAGGTGGAGGAGTACAAGTAAAAGGCCCTCAGCTCTCGCCTCCACTCTCCTCTGGTCTACTCTCTGCCTCACCCTCGGCATCCCGAGGCGGTGCTGGTGGAGGGGGCATGGAGCCCCGTGACGCTGCTGGACCTCGCGCCTGGTCCCCTGCCTCGCTCCGCGGTCGGAAGGAGGAACCCGCCACGTAAGAAGAGCCGCCAAGACTGAACCCTGCAGCTCGCGCCCGCTCCCGGCCTCGCTGCAAGCGCTCCTCGGACACTCGCTGCCGCTCCTGGGAAAGGACCAGCTGAGTCCTCAAGTCTGCCAGCTCTCGCTCCCACGCTCCAGCCAGCTCCTGGTAACGGGCAAGGTCCGTCCGGTGCTCCTCACGCTCGCGAGTTTGCTCCTCGCGCTCCCGGACAAGGTCCGCTCGGTACTCCGCAAGCTCCCGGGCACGCTCGCGCCTCTCTAGCTTAAGGGTTACCTGCAGCTCCGCCACGTCCTGAGGAAGCTCCTCACGACGCCTCGCAGAGCGCTCAAACTCTATGATCCGCTGCTCGCGGATCGCCAACTCAGTACGCGCCGCTCGCAGCTGTGCACTCTGAAAACAGGCAAACAAATCATCAAGATCGACAATTCAATGAAGCAAATAAACAACACATGGTTGAAGGTAAAACACTCACCTGCAAGGACGTAGCCTGCTGTCCCTCACAGACACAAGCAAGGGCGGCTCGGAGCTCCTCAGTCTGCAACACAACTTTTATCAGTACACAATGCCATATTTAATCAATAAATGAACTGACTGAGTTTGAGTTCAGAATTTACCCGCGAGGCGAGATCCCGCTCTGCTGCCTCAGCCCGTGCAACCGCTCCAGCTAGCTGCTCTGATAGCGCGGTCACCTCCGCGCTAGGTCCCCTCGAGCTGCAGGCCTCACCTGGGTCTCTCCTCACCGCTCCCTGCTGGGCACGCTGCATTCATTAAGACCGTCAGTGGCTAATCATTAATTCAAAAAAAATCCATTTGCATATAGGAATAATTTAAACACTCACCAGGGCCTCCAGGTCTGCCCGTGTGGCGGCTAGCTGGTCCTCCAGGCCGTGTAGATGGGCCTGGGCATCCATAGCCGCTATATCTCGCGCATCCTGCATTCATCACATATTAGTTGCATAATAGACATGTATAAGCATCGGCATTTAGAAATAATTGCATTCATACATACCCCTAAGACCTTCATCTGAGGTCTGCCGGCGTAAACCTCCCAGTAGCGCCGGAGGTACTCGGAGCTGTCTGTCACCTGGGAGGTGACTCGGGTCCCGCCTTGCTGCCAATCTCCGTACTGCTCCGCGAACCGAACCCTCCAGTCGATCGCTTTTGTGCGACCGCGGGTCTTCCTACCAATCCCTCGAGGCTCCCCGACCTCGATCCATTCCTGGGGCAGGCCCAGGGTCCTCATCACCAACCTGAGCCGTAACGCCTCGATCTCACTCAGGCAGTGCAGCCACAGCTCATGCCCAAAGCGAGGTCGCCCCGATACGACCCAAGGTTGGCCCTCATCCGTCATATCCTCGTAAGGCCTCCACTGCACCTGCATTCATACATATCATTGTCATTTCATCATAATCAATTCAAATCAACTCAAAAGAAATGCATATCATTTATTCATACATACCAGCGAGGGAGGGAAGTCGCGGAACTCTCTCCGTAGAACCCACAACTCGTAGTCGAGTGGGGCACCGAAGATGACTGGTAGCCAGCGTCGCGCCAGAGGGAAGGATCCCTCAGCTCCCGGCCGTGGGTCGACACGCCCCATCGGCATGTACAAGTGGCTCCACACCTGCATCCATGCATTGCATTAGTAAGGCATTCATTTGCATGAAAAGAAAAGAAAAAAAAGGGAAAATAAATACCTGAAGAAAAGGTGAGAAGCCACTGACGGTCGTCTCACGTCCTGTCCCCGTGGACAGGTCCGCCAGCAGGTGTGCCAGCAGCGCTGCACCCCAAGCATAAGTGCCAACTATCTCCAGGTCCTCAAGGATGCCCAAGAAGCGGCAGTTGATGACGTCGGCTTTCGTCCCCAGCAATAATCTCCCAAGCAGCAACAGCATGAACCTCCTCAGGTCTCGATCCGCTCTCTCATGGTCAGTCGGGTCCTGGCAGCATACCGCTCTCACCCCGTCGGTCAGCCTCTGTGCAAACTCACCTAAGGTCTCCCCTGACCTGTGCCTGGCATCTCCTAAACCCATCACCGTAGTCAGGTCTGTACGGAAGATGGTCCTACACTCGCTCGGTACCTCATAGACCATATCCAGCCCTAGTAACCTCTGGGCCATCTCCGTGTAGTCAGGATAGGTGAACCCACTCACAGCCTCACCATCCACCCTCAACCCTGTAATCCTAGTCACATCCTCTAGGGTAGGAACCATGTGCCCCCAGGGCATCAGGAAAGACCGGCTCACCCTATCCCAACGTTCCCGTAAAACCTGGATAAGTGCTAGGTCGGGTCTAAATGGCTCAATGGATAGGAAAGCCCCAAACCCCATAGCATCTACCCTAACCCTCTGGAAGTCGGGGAGACCCTGATATGCTGCCCAGACCATGACCCATGAGATACGGGTCCTCATCAGCCCCTGCACGCATTAAAAGAGAAGAATTTTGCTTAATTGTTTGGTTAATCATGTGTAATTGCATTTGGTTTTGCCTGGGCATTGATTTTAATGTTTTGGAAGTCACGACCCTCCTCAGGTCGTTTCTTAGTAAATTCACGCCCCTAAAGGGGGCGTTCTTCTAAATGTGGTTTTAAGTAACGTCCTGGGTGAGGGCGTTTTCCATCTTTGAAACGCCTCTGTGAAGGGCGTGAACATGTTGTTAATTTCTAAAATCCTAAAATATTTTTCACATCACGCCCTCGGATGGGGCGTTTTCCACTTGGGACCGTTCAGTTTAAATAGAGAAGTAATGAAGAGACGCCCTCTGGTTTGGGCGTTTCTTGTTAAAAATCACGCCCTGGTGAGGGGCGTGGCCTTCATATTTTTCAGATAATTCAAATAAGAATGACAGCATGCGAAATAATTAATGAAAAAACATTTAATGGGCATGGAATTAATGAAAAATCATAATTTTGAAGAAACGACATGCTGCAGGGCGTTTTTCATGGAGGTTAATTAATTTTCAGAAAATAAAAGGAATTTACGCCCTGGGCAAGGGCGTTTCGTTTGTGAATTACGCCCCCATGGGAGGCGTCTCTTTTCTGAGTTGCAGGTTTCGTGCCCGAGGGCTATGGAAAACAGAAAAATAAAATGAAAATAAAATGAAAATAAAATGAAAAAAATGGAATTGGGGAGGGGAACCTACCTTTTTGTGCTTCTGGGGTTGTGGTCGAGGCAGTGGCCGTCTGGGCCGCCGGAGTTGACCCCGGGGAGCGACCGCCGCCGTCGACGGTGGTCCTCCGTCCTCCCTTTCTTCTTCTTCTTCTTCTTCTTCTCCACCGTCTTCCCCTTCTCCGTCTTCTCCTCCTTCTTCTGTTGCTGCTCCTTCAGCCTCGTCGCCGCCGGCCACCACCGGTTCTTCTTCAAAGGCCACGACGGCGAGTTCCTCCACGGCGGCCTCTTCTTCGGCGTGGGCAGCGTCGAGATCAACCAGCTCTGGAGCGGCCACCCTTTGGCGTTTGGCCATGGCTAGGGCTAGGGGGAGGGAGATTGAGAGAGTGAGAAAGGGAATGAGAGAGATGGGAGATTGAGAGAGAGGCTTCGGGGGGGGGGGTCTTCGGTTAGGGTTTGCAAAGAAATGGGGGAGAATGAGACGAGAGGAGGAAGAAGAAGGGGGGCGTGTTATTTAAGTCACGCCCTCTTGTGCTGGCGTCAAATGTGGAAGATAGGCCGATTGAGGCGCCTTTAGGTCAGGCGTTCTTTCTTGAATTCACGTCCTTCTTTGAGGCGTTATTTGCAACAGAAACGCAGGTTTTGGAAAATTTTGATCATAATCACAGTGATAATTGGCTCAATCAGAAAGCAATCTTTATTATTTGAAAGAAAGGATTACAATGCCTAATGAGCCACCTTGGGCCTTAATTTCCTCAGTGCTATCACATAATTTTTCCACTGTTCTTTGGCTTCTTCTAAGTCTTCTACAGGGTGATGAAGCTTGCTTAGCTTCCACAGAGCTTGAATGGTGATTGCCTCCTCTCCATCTTCATTGCTGCCTAGATGCCTTGATTTGATTGGAGGAAGATGGGAGATGTCTTCTAGCACTTGCCTTGGAAGACCGAGCTGAGGAAGGCACCGGTGTGCATTGTACAAGATGAACTCGGATGCGCCAATAAGTCGAAGGTCCGTGCCGATGGAGAATCTTGCGTGAAGTTCCTGCATTTTGAGTATTCCCGGAGAGCAAGTAAAGAGGTTTTTGGGCATTACCTTAAGGTGTTCTCTCCACTCCGCCCTTTTCTTGATTTGAGGAATACGGTTCGTCACCCTATTGCTTATTCCCAACGAGCCGGTGATATAAGAAAGCGGACTTTTGGAGAAGATCCTTGACGATTGTTGGGCTTCATGGCATGGATCAAATTTAAAGTGGAGGTCCACCCAACTTGAGAAGGCTAGCATACATCCGTATATGGGCCGCCCCTTGGCCGCCGATGTAAGCCCGCTGTAGAGGTAAGCTAGTATGGCCGGTCCAACTCTTTCACCTTCCCATAAGCTCACCACTGCAGTTATTTGACTCTCTTCAAGGAAGTCCTCCGTAGATGGAAACAGTAGTGCGCCTGCTATGCACACCACGAAGGCCTTTGTTATTCTTTCTATCTCCTCCTCTTCCTTGGCTTGATCTGCTCTTTTGTATACCCATGAGGCTAGCTTCAGGAGGTTGATTCCCTTGGTGATCTTGATCTGATTCACTAAGTTTGGGTTAGGAATAAGGCTGGTTAAGAGCTCATGAGAGGAGATGGGTCTTGGCATGATGGCCATCTGTTCTTCTTCACTTTGTTTCATTCTTTTCAAACCCAAGATCATCTCTATTTCTTCCAATAAAATGGTGGCTTCAAAGGTGGAGAAGAGAAAGGTGTGGGTGGAAGGATGCCATATTTCTATAAGAGCTCCCATGGCAGCCCAATCTAAGTGGATTTGATCATAATGCTTGGCATGGGTTATTAAGCCTAGAAGATGCCACCTTGCTACAAAGACCCTCATGTCAGAAGAGAATTTAGAGAGGAGAAGGGGCAGCCACTTTATCTTTGTGAACCTCCTAGCTCTGGGCATATTTGGATAGTCCTGTGGAAAGCAAAAGTAAGAACAAACAGAGCAGAAGAGATGAGAAGAAAGAATAGTGATCATATAAGGATGAAAGAACGAACAGAAGCAGTTGGTTTACCTGGTTTAAAGCTATTCGGCTGCTTATGTGCCCGTTGATCTCGGTAAGTCCGGGAGTAGAAGCCTTCGACCTCTTGATAGCTCTGTCCATAGCCGCTGCGGAAGAAGTTCGAACGGCAGAACCTGCAGGCAGAAGCAATAGCAGAAGAATTCAGAGGATTTGATTTGATTAATTCTTGAGGAAAGCTTGCCTTTAATATAGAAGGTTGAACCCTAAGTTTGTTCGGAATTGCAGTGTTTAATTGGCATTAGAATTGTGTTTTGCTCTCGATTTGGAAACGGAAGTTTGTGGTTAATTAACGCCGTTGGTAGGGGCGTCAATTTATTAAATTGACGACCTTTCTTAGGTCATTTTTTTATGTAACGCCCTCTCATGGGACGTTTTCTTCTGGAGCTATGGTTGTTGTTAACGCCTTTGTGAAGGGCGTGTTTTTAAATGGACGCCCTAACGTCGGGCGCTTTTCATGATTTTGACCCCGTTAGATGCAGGCGTATTCTTATGAACTTATGGTTTGGTTTTCCTATATATGCCTTGATGAACTTAAGTGCTGTTATTTTATTAAAATTGTTTTATTTGAGCACTTACGATCATTTTTTGGAGAATCAAGATTATTTATGATCATGAAAGGATTGATGAGTATTGAGTACAGAAGTTTTACAGGTTTCGAGGTGCTTGGATATGTGGGAGTACCATTATGATGTTCTTGTATCATTTTCCTGTAAGCATTGTTACTATATGATATCTACATTATTATAGTATGTCAAGGACCTTGTGGTTCTGATGAACCTGAAATTCGAGTTCCCCTTCATCAAAAATAATGACGATTTCGGGAAAGTCTTGATCACACAGATAGGCCGTTGAGTTGTTAAAGGTTTGGGACGATGGTTCCACTTTCTGAGTTGATGTGCGGACAAACGGGCTTCGGCTTAGTGTTAGCTCAGAGATGTGGATTCTTGACCAAATCTAAATGGCTTAACAATATTATCCTTGATTATTTTCTATTTTAGTTTGTTTTAATCTTTTCTTTTAGCCCAGCATGCATCATGTAGGACTTTGAGTTTCATGCTGAAAATCTTCATATTATGGCAATAATGGAGTTCACTCGCTCTTGATTGAGTTGACATGAGATATTCCACTTCAAATCAAGTACTTCGTTCTATTTGAAGCCGTTCAGGCTGATTCCTTGAAAGTGTCCCTTTTCTTGGATCTCTATCCCAATTCTCTTTACTTTTCTGCAAAATTTACCTTGGTTGAAGCACGTCCACGTTGGCTAGTAATCGCTCTCCAATGGTCTTTCCCTGTCGTGCCCACGCGCACACCCTTTATTTACTTAGTTTAATCTCCTTTTATCCAACAAATCGATGTTTCCTTGGGAACCACTCAGAGTTGTTTCACTCAGAATCTTGGAAAGATTTCAAATGCTTGGTGTCTGAGGCGTGTCACATCACACCTTGGCGTCTCCTTATCAGTTCATTCCACTTCATTCCTTTCATTACACTTCACTCCATTCCGTCTCACTCCCTTGCAAAGCAGACGCCAAGGCGGGGCAGCTGTAGACACGCCAAAATTGACGTTATGTTGATCAAGTCTCATGTCATTATATAAACGCCCCAAGTGGACTTCAATATTCCTATAAAATGAAGTTTTTCTATTTTTGTGAGTTTTATGCATTTTTCCTGCATTTTCGTGATTCACGACCTGAAGAAGGGCGTTATTTTCAAAGTAGCGACCTGTCATAGGGCGTTTTCAAAAGAAGAGATGACCATAATAGAGGGCGTCCATTCCTGGTATTATCCGTTAATTTCTGGAATTATCTATTTTCAAAATAAAAAGCATTTTATGAGTAACGTCCTTCCTTAGGGCATGTTTTTGATAAACGCCGTTACCTCAGGCGTGTTCCCTTAATTTTTAAACAGAGAAAGTTTTTATTTCCAAAATTAAATCCAGGAAGAAACGCCCTTTTCTAGGTCGTGTTTCAAGAAACGTCTCTGTGAAGGTCGTCAATTTATGATTTGACGCCCTGTCCTAAGTCGTGTTTCACTCCAGAGTCCTTCCTTTTTCCATCTTTCCCTCACAGTTCCCTACTATCATTTGGTCTCTTACTCGATCTCGATCCTTCCTTGGATGCCTCATTGCCCGTTCTTATCTTTCCTTAGTTTGATCACATCCGCTTGAGGCACTATAAAATGAAGTCTTGATCGATCGTGTTGAAGGTTAAGCACTCATAAGATTGAACTTCCAGAACGCTTATTGCAGGTCACGAGCTGCATCCTCTGCATCCTCCGTTGGGCTGCATCCTGCTTCATCCATCTACTTCAATCACCATATTCACTCGGTTTTCCCCTTTACTGTCGTCAGGGACAGCAGGGTCTTCATCTTTTATATCTGTTTTGTTTTTACTTCGTTCGTGTCTTATATCCCTCCATTCTTCACATCTGTTCACCCTTCGCCTGCGTTCACATCTTGTTGCATCTTTCTTTTATCATCATACTCTCCCTTCCCTTAAGTCTTCTTAAGGGGTTTAAAAACAACAAAAAAAAGAAGGTACGCATGTCGATGTCCTCTTCCCGTTACATATTCTATTTGAATTGATACTATAGCACTTTGGCTGATCCCTTTCTTCTTGTTTGTTTTTACTGTCTGTCTTGCAAGGTAATCAAAAAAAAGAAAACCCTTCTCATCGGCCGGCCGATTGAAGAAGGAGGAAGAACTCTACATCACCCCGCGTTTCCATTTTCACCAGGTAAGTGCGATCCCTTCCCCGTTCTCATCTCCTCTTGGGACCCTCGCGTCTCTGGCGATCACATCATCTCCACATTAGCACCTCGTGCTATTTTTATTGCATCTTATGCATTTTATTTATTCATTGTTACATTTTAATTCCTAAGTGTGGATTTTAATCCAATCTACACGTGGCAGGTCAAAGGCCATCATCACAAGGCCACCTTCCCGCCTTCAACGGCGGTGCTCGGAAGGCTTCCCGCTGTTGGGCGTATAAAAGACCCCGGCTTCAACAAGAGGAAGAGAGGTGAGGAGGAAGAAACACAGAGAAGAGAGAGCAAAAGAGAGAGAGACACCCACAGATATACAAAGAGGAGAAGAGAGAAAAGAAGAAGAGGCATCCCGGTGTGAGCTCCCTCCGGCGATCACCGGGAAGAAGCAAGAGTAAGAGAGAGAGAGAGCTCGATGTAATGGGAGAGAGAGTTAGGGGCTTTCCTTTGTAGCCAGTTCCTCCCCCCTCCTGTGCTATTTTTTTTTCTTTCATTTCTTTTAGTCCACAGCCTTGTCGTGGGCATTTTCTTTTGCAATGTATGTGTAGGGCTCGGGCCCCCTTTTGCCTCCCATGAATGAGAAAATCATCTTCCTTGGGTCTTCTTTGCTATGTCTGATGGCTTGTTCTCGCCTTCACAACGCATGCGGTGCGTGGTTTGTTCTCTCTGTTTCTCCGGTTTCTTTCGAGCCACCGTATCAGTGTGAGGCCTCCCCTTTGAAGCCTGGCCTTGTGGGTCCTTCACTCACTTCCAGCAACCCTTCCTTGACCTCAAACTCCCCTTCTTTCCATAGATCGCCTACAAGCCCCCAGTCCACACACTTGGCTCCCTTTTAATCCTCCAGCGATACATCTTTCCGGCCCTTGGCCGGCACACCTTTTCCATCCTCAGCAGCAAGCCCCTTTGGCCTCCGACCGGTACACTCCACTGGCCTTCAGCGGCACACACATATTGGCCCTCAGCGGCACACCCCATTCTGGCCCTCAGCGGTACACACACAACGCCATCCCTGGCCGGCACGCCCCTCGGCCGGTACACCCCTTTTTTTTGGGTTTGCCTTCAGCGGTACGCTCCCCTGTTCAGCCCTTAGCGGCACACACTTTTCAGCCCTCAGCGGCGCCCTCTCCAGCCCCCCCCCCTTCAGCGGCACGCTCCTTGGCCAGCCCCAGTCCATGCCCCTTAGAGGCCTTCAGTCTGTCGTTTTCCTTCGCGTTTTCGAGGCTCTATAAAGGTGTTGCTCCTCCGAGGGCCCACCTCCAGTTGTCGGGTTCCGCCACCTCACGTGGGCGCGTTCCCTGTATCTCCCTTACGCCCCGTGTCAAGGGGAGATGCTGCCGAATTTTTGTGAGAAGATAACAAAACAATTAAAAGAGGCAAAAGGAGGCAACAAACGAGCAGAATAACCAATGAAACCTTCCAATTCATCAAATCACTGCCGGCACCACGACGAGAACTGAACCGAGCTAACTAACCACCCGGCAGCCCGAGCATCCAACCAGCAAGAAAAGAGATCGAACCGAACAAAGAGAACAAAACACGGGAGGAGTTTTATATAAAACCACACGAAAGTTAAGATAAGAAGAAAAGAAAATCCTTAAAACAAATAATCGAAAACTGATCGAGCCTCCACCCCCACGCCCCATTGACCTTCAGCGGTACGCCCCATTGACCTTCAGCGGTACGCCCCTTTGGCCTTCAGCGGCACGCCCTCATTGGCCTTCAGCGGCACGCTCCCTTGGCCTTCAGCGGTACACCCCTTTCAACCCTTCAGCGGTACACTCCCCCTTTCAACCCTTCAGCAGTACACTCCCCCTAAACCCCCCAGCGGCACACTCCTCCTGGCCCTTTCAGCGGTACACTCCTTCCCTTCGCCGGTACACCCTCAGCCACTGTATAGACTTGGCCAACGTACAGACTTCATGATGGCCAGTGTATAGACTTGGGCAGTGTATAGACTTCACACTCCAATGTATAGACTTATCCAGCGTATAGACTTGAGCCAGCCAACGTACAGACTTCATGATGGCCAGTGTATAGACTTGGGCAGTGTATAGACTTCACACTCCAATGTATAGACTTATCCAGCGTATAGACTTGAGCCAGCCAACGTACAGACTTCATGATGGCCAGTGTATAGACTTGGGCAGTGTATAGACTTCACACTCCAATGTATAGACTTATCCAGCGTATAGACTTGAGCCAGCCAACGTACAGACTTCATGATGGCCAGTGTATAGACTTGGGCAGTGTATAGACTTCACACCCCAATGTATAGACTTATCCAGCGTACAGACTCTGGGCAGTGTATAGACTTCACACTCCGATGTATAGACTTGGCCAGTGTACAGACTTCGGGCCAGTCGACGTATAGACTCCAAATTGCAACGCGTGGACTTTGCTCCACTCTGCTCCAGTGTACGGACTTTGGGCTTGGCAACGTATAGACTTCGAGCCTGGGGAACGTATAGACTTTATATCACCCCCCTCCTTCACCAACACACTCTCCAGCGGTACGCCCCCTTTGGCCTCTAGCGGTACGCCCCTTTGGCCTAGCGGTACGCCCTTTGCAGCCCTCACCGGTACACCCCTTCGCCACCCAGCGGTACACCCAATACCCAGCGGTACACTCCCGTCTCTCCTTCGCCGGCACACTACATGCATGCATATATACATCACGATAAGGGCATCAACAATAGCAAATAAATCAATAAAAATCACGCTAATTGAAGGACTCCAAATGCGCAATATTGATCATAATAAAAGAGGCGGGAGGGGTAATAAAAAAAAAATAACAAACCAATGGTAATAATAAGAATAATCATGCATAGAAGAAGAGAAATCATCCCGGACAAAGGCACGAATAAATAGTAAACATCAAATCAGAAATCCCAGAAGGTATAACTAAGAAAGCTCTAGATAAAAGACGCTAATGCCCACGCCGCAGCCCGCTCTCTCCTCGGGACCCCGGGGCAAAAGGAACAACAACGCTGCCCTTTCAGGTCGAGCCCGAGTCTCGGGAATTCCCCCGATATGGCCGGGCTTTGATCTAATCTCTGGCCGACATCCTAATCGGACCGGATTTGCTTTCTCGTTCCGGATACCTTCCGAATCTTCATCAAAAATTGCCGCATGCTCGGCAGACATTTGAAGGGATCTACCTCGGTTTTCTCATTGTGACGCTGCCACGGACTTGTGTTCGAATACAAAAGGTCTACGAATGGCCGACACGGCCGACAGTTTATGGCCTTAATACAACTTTCAGTGTGATCTATCCCTATCTCTCTCGCATAATTAGTGTTACTCCTTTCGGCCGCGGGGCCCCTAATTTCGGCAATTAATCAAGGGTATTCCCTCGTATGAGGGATGTAAACGACGTCGTGACCTTTATGGCGCGACGGGATTCGGTCCCGACACGAACCATACAATCGTCTGACGAAGTCAGATTCGAGCGTACCATGGGCTCTTCGGAGCCCGAATAAATCGTCACTTCGGTGACTGGCACGCCCACGTACTCAATAAACCGAATAAACCGACGCGAGAACAGAGCGCGATGAGCGGAGATTTAGTGCGTCCACAAATCTGGCACGCCCGGTGGGAGCGATCCACCCTTCATCTCTTTGCCGAAATTAGGGGCCCCGTGGCCCCCTTCTTGTAATACTAATTGTGCTACTTTCTTAAATGCAGAAAAAAAAAGAGAGAGACATCATGGAACCAACCATGGCGGTCGTCTGCGGCCCTCAGCCCTGTCCAGAACCACGTTCGAGGCGGCTACCTGGCGGTGCCCCTCACCTTCGGGAGCTTCCCTCCCACTGTGGGCTTCCCCAACTTCTTGGGGATGGCCTTCGCCGAGATCCTCGACGTGGAAGCGCCCGAGGACGCCCAGATCAACACCCCCGCCCCGGGGGCCATGAGAGCTGCTGTCGGCCGAGCTGTGGCCGAAGACAACAATAGCGTCCCCACAGCATCGCTCAGCTGCAACGTGCACCACGTGCACCACACTACCGGCCCATCCCACCAGGGGTCAACGTCCCATCGAAGGAGGCTCCGGAGGAACAGCACCGGCACCGGCTCGGGGCGCCGCATCTCCAACTCCGGGAAGTCAATGACTGTTGGAGCCCTCCGAGTCCGCCTAGACGGACAGAAGTCCCAACCGGCGCCGGACCGCGTCGTCTCGACCGTCCCGGTCCGTAACTCTTTCCAGGGACTGGAGAAGCTAAAAGAGAGGGCAGCGCCCGCGACCCCAGCCAGGGCACCAAGGAGGACGCCGGCTCACCGGCCGGCTAAATTGAAGCAAGTCTGGGTGCCTAAGGAGACCCAGCCCACTGCACCCGCCCAGGCAGGGCCCAGCACTTTCCGCCCCAGGAGGGCCCGACGCGATGACAGGGTTGAGGTAGTGACCCCCACTCTCCGACCGGCACCTGTCATCCCGGTGCCGTCCGAGAATGTTCATCGCCGTCGCCGAGGGCGCCGGCACAATGCCGCCCGCCCGGCTCTCACGGCCTACTCCCCTCCTGCCACCGTCATCGACGCGCAACCCCAGGCCGCTCTCCCTGACCAGGAGTGGGAAGGGATCGAGCAGGCCATGAGGAACTACCTCCGAGGCCCGGGTAGCACTCCCGCTGGCCGCCAGAGACTACTGGGGGCAATGGCCTCCGCCTTCCAGGAAGAAAGGGGGGAACCCGCACCTAGCATGGAGTCGAGGACCCGCCCGGAGGAGCCGCGCCAGTCCCCTGTACGGGAGGAAGCGCCGCCCCGACGGTCGGTCTTCGACAGGCTGACACTCCCAGGAGGATCGTCCAGGAGGGCGTCAAGAAGAAATAAGAATAGGAAGTGGCAGACATTCACCTGCAATATGGCAGGAGTTCATGGTCGGTATGGGGCTTTACCCACCGACCCGGAAGAATTGGCCAGAATAGCCGTCAGGCCGGGACCCCTTACCAGAAGAAGGAGAGCGGCAGGCGGCGCGACACCCACAGGCGCCGAAGGGGCCCTACCTGAAGAGCCCCTTGCAGCCCTCACGGCCAATGTGGTCACCACCGGCGACACGAGTGGCGGACCCTCGACATCATCCGAGGACGCCCCGGCCGAAGAGACAGGGGGCATGCCTAGTCTTCCCACAGCTGACCCCACAATGCTGCTCATGATACAACGATTCCAGCAGGAAATCGAGTCGCTCAAGAAGCAGCTAAGTGAGCGAGACGCACCGCCCCCAATGTCCTGGCAGACCGAGGTCATACCCGAAGTACCCAGGGACAGGGGGCAGTCTTCAGAGGCAGCTCTTCCAGCGACCCTCGATCCTCTCGGGGGCGGCCCCCGCAGCAAGCACATTGCACAGCAGTGACCCCGCCACAGGCTCCGCTTTCACAAGGGTCCCCTATGGCCCCGCGAGCGACCGTGGTAGCTACCCCGAGCGCGCAGCCCGCTCATTTCTACCCGAGCCCAGTCGACCCGGCGGCGGTTAGCCGTCTGATGCTTGAACAGATGATAGATATGAGGCTGGCTGAGAGGGGCGATGGGGATCAGACGTCTTTCGACGTCTACCGGGTACCCTACCCGGCTCACTATGCTGCCAGGAAGTTGCCGGCTGGCGTCACCAAGCCGCCGAAATTTGAAAAGTTCAACGGGCAGGGGTCTCCCAGAGAGCACATTGCCTATTATGTGAACGTCATGGGAGACCTGGCTGCTGATGAGGCCTACCTCCTGAAGTTCTTCGGCTCAACACTTACCGGACTTGCCTTTGAATGGTACTCCGGCTTGTCACCCGGGTCGGTGGCCGATTGGCCCGACATGCAGAGGAAGTTCAAGGAAAGGTTCTACGTTGCCGAGAGAGAAGTCACCATGGCTGAACTCTATGCCACAAGGCAGAGGGCTGACGAGTCGGCTCTCGACTACATTAA
Organism: Amorphophallus konjac; assembly: GCA_022559845.1. Taxonomy (NCBI): domain Eukaryota; kingdom Viridiplantae; phylum Streptophyta; class Magnoliopsida; order Alismatales; family Araceae; genus Amorphophallus; species Amorphophallus konjac. The sequence continues at coordinate 196,444,749 of CM040129.1, forward strand.
AAGATGGAGGAACCTTAGCATGAGGTGCAAACGCCCCCCACATCAGGAGGACGCAGTGCAGATCTGCAAGCAAAACTTAAAGAAAGAACTCCTAGAAAGGATGATCGGCACTGAGGTCAAGACATTTGACCGCCTGAACAATGTGGTAGCGGAGATCGAGGCATTCTTGGCCCGATACTCCTCCACCCCAGCCATGTCAAGCCAGAGAGCCAGGCAGGCGGAGAAGAAGACGGCTCCCCCGGAGGTTCATGCACTAGACTTCCAGGCTTTTGAAAAGCAGAAGGAGAAAGCCAAGGGAGCGGCCAACCCTCCGCCGCCCAGAATTACAGAGCGGCGGGAAGGCCCCTCGCTGAGAGAGAAGATGAGAAACAAGTTATATTCCTTCTCCCGGGACAAGTCCAAGCTCCTGTTTGAATGGGCAACCAGCTACAATAAGATCACACTGCCAGAGCCGAAAAGGCCTGACGACTCAAAGAAGAAGGATGACCCGCGCTTCTGCATGTACCACCGGGTGCTCGGGCATACTATTGAAGACTGCTACGTCTTCAAGGACGTTATTGAGTCCTTAATCAAGGACGGGGAGCTGGACATGGGGGAGCATAAAGTAGATCCCCCGCAGCCACACGAGCTGCCCAGCATAGCCTCCTCCGTCAACATGATCTCACTATATCAAGAGTTGCCAGAAGAGTGGGCGGAAGCTTGTGCCCGCGCCACTTATGAGGCTTTTGTCCTGGCCCCGACCCAAGATCAAGGGGGTTGGCAGGCGGTGCCCGGAAGAAATAGAAAGGCACGCATCCCTCGGTCCGCCCCAGGGATTCATCCAAGGGACGCGACACCTTTGCCGGCACCACAACCGGCGAGCCCGGTTCGCCATGACACGGCCCCCAGGCTGGTCATGAGACGGCCCACCCACAACAAGAAGAGCTCTGTTCCGCTGTGAATGCACCAGAAAACCAGTCCGGCGCTCGAGAAACTCCAGGCTATTATTGACGGGATTGAAGATTATGAGCAGCCCAAAATCAGCCCGTGGAACTAAAAGAATATGTCCCCTGGGAGAAGTTCGAATCACTCGAGCTGGCTCCAGGAACCAAAGCTGAAACAGAAAAAGAGCCTCCCCTGTGGGGTGAGCTTCCTCAGGAGCAGCCATTGGCCACGGCAGGGAAGAAGAAGAAGAAGAGAAGACCCATGGGCAAGAGGAAGAAGGAGGTCTCCCTTGCCTGCAACACCCTCTCGGCGCTGTTCGACACCGCTCTCTCCCTGGAAGAAAAAGAAGAAGACCCACTCCATGAGCCAGCAGAGGTGAGTCAAGCTGAAGCATCCACCTCCCAGCACGCCACCAGGTCAGGGAGGAAGTGGGGGCACCCTCCACAGGGCACCCTCAACATCATGCTCAGGGGGAACAACCATACCAGGTTCCCGAGCCCGAGGTCCGAGGCACCGAGATCCCTCCCCCATCAGGTCTCTACCCCGAAGGCACCAAGAGTCAAGGCGCCCCGTCATTCGCCGAGTTCCTGTCAGCTCGAGTAGGAAGGCGAGCGCACCCCCAGGGGTCCTCTGCGACCAGTAAAGTAAGCATCCCCCAAGCTCTACTAGCTGCAACTCCTGCCCGGCCAGAGGAAGAATTCTACGGCACCCAAACCTCGCCGAATTCATGCGAGCAGCGGAGGAGGCCCAACAGGCCCCGCCCGCTCAACAGGCTACAACAGATCCCGCAAAGGAGGCGTCCCCTGATCAGACACCCCAGTCTCAGGAGGGGAGCAGGCGCGGCAAGCCCGAAGAAATGAAGTTGCTCAAGGTGCGGGCTGCCGAGCGGATAGTCAGACACCTCAAAAAGATCCCGACCCGGTTCACCGTATGGGAGATGTTGTCCTTGAACGAGGAAACACGGCAAGCCATCATAGCCGCCCTCCAAACCCCAGCACAGCTTGAAGCTTGTCTGGCAGAGATGTCGCCTGAAGTGGCCGTGGCCTTCACAGAAGAGGACATGCTCCTGCCAACCTGCAGTCACAACAGACCCCTCTACATAAAGGGGCAATTGAATGGCCAGCCCATCAACAGGGTCCTGATCGACCCAGGGGCAGCAGTGAATATACTCCCTTACCGGGTGTACCAGAAACACTATTTCGACGTACACTTGGTTGAAGTTAAAAATGTCAAGATAGCTGGCTTTAACCAGAAATGTGAGGTGCCCATGGGGGTTGCAGAGTTCAACTTGACCTTTGATGACTTCACCACAAAGGTCCAGTTTCATGTCATCAACTCCAACACTTCCTACAAGGCGTTGCTTGGCCGGCCTTGGCTACACCAGAACAGAGTGGTGCCCTCCACCCTGCATCAATGCATCAAGTACCCCTATGAGGGAAAGGAAGTCAGAATCTTCGCCGACCTCCACCCGTTCGAGGTGTTCGAGTGTCACTTGTCAGATGCTAATCTGTACTTGGAGAAGGCGAAGCAAGCTCCTCAAGTCAGCCAAGACAAGGGCAAGAAGAAAATGCAATCAGGAGGCTGGTTTCCTCCGCCGCCCCCAGGCTATGTGGCTCCACCACATGTACCATTTATCGCACAAGAAGAAGGGGTATTTAGGGAAGCCCCTCTCGCCATCTACCCCACACCGGGGGCACTCTGCCTCGAAGACCTGCTAGAAGATGTCAGGGTCCCACCAGGGATCGTCAAGCCGATAGCGGAAATTGAATGCCAAGCAGCTGAACAACTGAAAACCTTCGAGGTGCCTAACTCTGAGGGGCCGCCCACTATTTTCTATGTGGCCGGGGAGAAGCCAGTCAGGGAAGACGATGATTGCCGGTTCCCTGACGAGTTGCATGACCCGCACGTCCCCATTACGGGACTTCCCCACATGACTGACCAGGCAGCCAGAATGGTCAGAAAGCAGAAGATTCCTCCCTACCAGCCCTCCAGCCGGAAGGAAATGTTTGAAAGAATGTGGAACCCACCAAACCTGGATCGACGGTTGCTGAAAATCACCAAGCACCCCGGTCTGGGCTTTTCACTAGAAGATTACTACGAGACTGATGTCATATCGGTCTCAACATGGCCCGGCGACGACCCCGCAGAAGCTGCAGATTCGAGGGAAACCCACCAAGACACATGTCCCGGGACCCCGGCCGAAGAGGCACAAGACGAAGAAGTATTCCTGTGGAAGCCTCCCAGCCGCCGCTGCATGGAGAAGACCCCCTCCTTCTCCGAAGTGTCAACCTCGAGAGGGCACGCCAGCGAGGCACCTTCACTTCGGCCGACCGGCGAAGCAAGGAGCAGTAGCATGGGCCACGCTCCAAATTCCCCTCGATACGACCCCGTCATGTACGCCTTGTACCACAGGCAGCAACGGGAGATCGAGATGCTAAAAGCACGACTGGCGGAGTTGACCTCGCTAGTCGCCGACCTGATCCAGGGATCTCTCCCCCCATGGGGTGGCCGGATGCCTCGGCCCCGAGGCACCAGTCCCAACACCCCCGCCTTGTCAAGGCGGGAAATGAGAGACATGGCAAGCCTGTTGATCAAGCGGCCAACCAGGCAAGGCCTAACACTCCAAGAGAAGCTGCAGAAGCCCTACTCCTTCCCGAGAGAGAAGACCCGGGGCATCTTCGACTGGGCCCGCCATTACGGCAAGGTCTCCCTCCCACGGTCCAAGAGGCCGCAAGACACCCGAAGAAGCGAGGACCCACTATTTTGCCCTTACCACCAGATGCTGGGTCACGCCATTGAAGACTGCTATGTCTTCAAAGACATTGCTCAAAGCCTCATTGACAGGGATGAGCTCAGAATGGGGGACTACGTGGTAGCCCCGCCACGCCCCCACGTGGCGGACAGCCCCAGGACAGGAGCCTACACTGTGTCCATCCAACACCAGGCGCCCGAAGATGCGGCTACCCCGGCTCCCGCAGGAGTGGTCTATGATGACTACACGGAGGAGCCCGAGACGGACCTATGCCCCTCTGAGCCAGCGGACCTCACGTACCCGGCGGCTACGGCCCAGGAGGAGTGCGAGGTGAATGCAGCCTCCATGCCCAGTCATGATGAACAAGAAGAGGAAGATGGCGTCCTCGAGCCCGAGGACAATGAAGACCAGGACTTCATCGATTTGTCGTCAGCCCCTCCGGAAATTGAAAATGGCGGCCAGGTCACGGTCGACAAATTGATTGAGATCAACCTTGGTACAGAAGACGACCCCAGGCCAACTTTTCTGAGTGCCCTTATGCCCCTACAGGAGAGAGAACAATACACAAAGTTGCTGCAAGAATTCCGGGATTGCTTTGCCTGGAATTACAAAGAAATGCCTGGGCTCAGCACCGAAGTGACTCAGCACATACTGGTCATTGATCCCAAGGTGGAACCAGTGAAGCAACCTCCCCGGCGCATGAGGCCGGAGCTAACCAGCCAGATCTGCAGGGAGGTCGACAAGCTCATAAATGTCAGCTTCGTGGCGGAAAATCAATACACCACATGGCTGGCCAATATTGTACCAGTGAAAAAGAAGAATGGGCAGATCAGGATTTGCGTGGATTTCCGCGACCTGAATAAAGCCTGCCCGAAAGATGACTTCCCGGTGCCTATCACCGAAGTGATGATTGATGCAACCACTGGCCACGAGGCCCTGTCCTTCATGGATGGGTCGTCCGGCTATAACCAAATCTGGATAGCCGACCATGACCGGGTCCATACAGCTTTCCGGTCACCCAAAGGGGTATTTCACTACAAGAGGATGCCCTTCGGCCTCAAGAATGCCGGTGCCACATATCAACGGGCAATGACCAAGATCTTCGACGAGCTACTGTACGGCAAGGTCGAGTGCTACATTGATGATCTGGTCGTCAAGACGAAGAAAAGAGACGAGCACCTGAGTGACCTCAGGGTCGTCTTCCAAAGGCTCCGGCAGTACGGACTGAAGATGAATCCCCTGAAGTGCGCCTTTGGCGTGTCCAGTGGGAAATTCCTTGGCTTTATTGTCCGGCACAGAGGGATCGAGATCGACCCCCTGAAGATAAAGGCCATCCAGGAGCTGCCTCCTCCGAGGAGTCCGGGAGAGCTGAGGTCCCTGCAGGGGCGTTTAGCTTACATCCGCAGGTTCATCTCCAACCTGTCAGGGCGCTGCCAACCCTTCCACATACTGATGATGAAGAATGCACCCTTCAGCTGGGGTTACGAATGCCAGCACGCGTTCGATCAGCTAAAGGAGTACCTGAAGACCCCGCCTGTCCTGGGGGCACCTGTCAAAGGCAGACCGCTGATTCTGTACATAGCGGCCACCGAATATTCACTGGGGGCAATGCTCGCCCAGAACAATGATGAGGGAAAAGAGCAAGCTCTTTACTATCTCAGTCGAAGATTGGTGGGTGCAGAGGCTAAATACACCCCGATTGAGAAGATCTGCCTTGCCTTGGTCTTCGCGGTCAAGAAGATGAGGCACTACATGCTGTCCCATGAAGTAAGTCTGATATCTAGAGCTGACCCCATCAAGCACATTCTCCTCCAGCCAGTCCCAAAGGGGTGCCTTGGCAAGTGGGCCGTGCTGCTCATGGAATTCGACATCACCTACCTGCCACAGAAGGCCGTTAAGGGACAAGCCGTCGCGGATTTCTTCGCAGCACACCCCGTGCCCGAAGACTCCCCTTTGGCCACCGAACTACCCGAAGACGAAACACTAGAGGTAGACCAAGTACAACAAGCCATCTGGCATCTATACTTCGACGGGGCCTTGAGAACAGAAGCGACCCCATCCGGGCACGCCAAGGTACGAGCCGGAGTAGGCATCGTTCTCAAGTCGCCAGACGGAGAAGTGATGCACACTTCTTGCTGCATTAGCAAACCCTGCACCAATAATGAAGCAGAATATGAAGCTCTGATCATCGGCCTCCAGGTCGCCCTCCAAATGGAGATCAAAATGCTCCAAGTGTTCGGCGATTCGCTGCTGGTCGTCAAGCAAGTCCAGGGACGGTTTGATGTCCGAAAACCTGAGCTGCTTCCTTATCACACTAAGGCGAAGCGGCTTATGGAGCGGTTCTACCTCCTCGAGATAGGCCATGTCGCCAGAGGGGAGAACGCACAAGCCGACGCATTGGTAAAATTGGCGAGCTCACTGGCAGTGCCTCCAGATGGATCTCTCCATATCCAGGTAATGAGCCAGCGCCAGATGCCCAGCATGATAGAAGAAGAGTCAGAAGAAGAGGACCTAGAGGTCGCTACAGCAGAAGCCGTCAACCTACCTGACTGGAGAGATCCCCTGATGCAGTGGTTCAAGTACCAGCAACTACCCAGGCAAAGGGAAGAGAAAATCAAGCTAGTCAGAACCAAGGACTCTTATGAGCTCCGAAACGGAATATTATTCCGGACCGTGGCCGACGCCAAGCAGAAGCTACTCCTCCGATGCTTGTCTATTGAAGAAGCTTGGAGAGTTATGAAGGAGGTCCATGCCGGGACAGCTGGCGCACACCAGGCGGGGCCGAAAATGAAAATTGAAATCAAGAAACTTGGCTACTACTGGCCTGCAATGTTCAACGACTGTTGCGAGTACGCTAAGTCGTGTCAGAGATGCCAAGAGCATGCCACTATACCCAGGAGGCCTCCCGTGCAACTGCACCCAACCGCGCCCAGCTGGCCGTTTGCCCAATGGGGAACGGATGTTGTGGGCCCCTTACCCGCATCTTCCACAGGTTGCAAATATATTCTGGTGGCGACCGACTACTTCTCCCGCTGGGCAGAGGCTGTTGCCTTACGGGAGGTCACCGGAGAAATCGTGGTCAGGTTTGTCCGCCGCAACATTATATTCCGGTTCGGCGTGCCCGACCGGATTGTGTCGGACAACGGCAGCCACTTCCGCAACCAGAAAGTTTACCGGCTAGCAGAAAAATACAAAATTGACTGGAGGACATCGACTCCTTACAATCCACAAGCCAATGGGCTGGCCGAAGCTTTCAATAAGACACTTTGCACTCTCCTGGCCAAGACTGTTAGCTCTAACAAAAGGGACTGGGAAGAAAGAATGTATGAAGCGCTTTGGGCGTACCGAACCGTATACAAGACCCCAACGGGCTGCTCGCCCTTCTCTCTTGTATATGGCTCGGAAGCAATCGTCCCCGTCGAACTGGAGATACCGTCCCTCAGGGTCGCCATTCAGCAGGGGCTTGTCCCCGAAGGGCAGACCAACACCGAGCGAAGGCTCGACGAACTCTCCAGTCTGGAAGGAAAGCGGCTTCAAGCCCAACAGAATATCCAGGTCTACCAGGCCCGGATCGCACGCGCCTTTGACAAACTCGTCAAGGAACGCGAATTCAAGAAGGGCGACCTTGTCATGGTCAAGAGAAGAGATCTCATGGCGGCCAACCCCAAGGGTAAGCTAAACGAGAACTGGCTCGGACCCTACGTAGTCCAAAAAGTCTACGAAGGCAGAGCCTATGTAATTGTCAACCACCGCGGGGAGGTTCAATTCCCGCCTCTTAATGGAAGGCACTTGCGACTGTACCACGCTCCGGCGCCCCCATTCAGGTAATAATATCACTCTTCGCCCCATTTTGGGTCGGATGCGCGTAATTAATGTCCAAATGATTTGACCACCAGCCGGGTTTCAAAAAAAAATATAAAAGAATAATAGGAAGAGAAGAGAGAAAAGAAAAGGCAAAGAAAAAAAAGAGAGAAAAGAAGCAAAAAAAAAGAATAATAGAAGGAAAAAGAAGGAAGAAGCAAAAAAAAAGAGAAAAAAAAGAAGAATAGAAGGAAAAAGAAGGAAGAAGCAAAAAAAAGGAAAAAAAAGAGAGAGAAAAAAAGAAGAGAAGAAGAGAAAAAAAAGAGAAGAGAAGAAAAAAAAAGGAAGAAAGAAGAAGCCCGAAAAGGGGAACGCCCCCCATTTCCAGTCACCGCCCCGCATTAGCGGGGGTACCAAAAATTGATTTAAAAAAAGAAAGAAACAAACTCTTCTCTCCGTCCTTCTTGGGCGGTGAGTACCCCTTTGGCTCGGACCTCCCGTCCGGGTCATTGACTAAACAAACTCTTCTCTCCGTCCTCCCCGGGCGGTGAGTACCCCTTTGGCTCGGACCTCCCGTCCGGGTCATTGACTAAACAAACTCTTCTCTCCGTCCTCCCCGGGCGGTGAGTACCCCTTTGGCTCGGACCTCACGTCCGGGTCATTGACTAGACAAACTCCTCTCTCCGTCCTCCCCGGGGGGCGAGTACCCCTTTGGATCGGACCTCCCGTCTGAGTCACTGACTGAACAGACCTCGCTGTCCGCCACCTCTGAACGGCGAAAGGGGTCTCTGGCCAACTACCCCTCACTCGAGACCAGCACGCGCTTCCAATATTGCGGCAAAATCAGGGAGTTGCCCGTTCGGTATGGTGGAGTGGTCCCCTCGTCCTCCCCCTGGGAAGGCGAGCACTCTCCTGTACCCTGACATGGGTTCCTGCCTGGTCCTCCCAAAGTGAATCCCCGCAAGGACTCATACCCTGCCAATGGGTCTCTACACAAAAAGGGGGGAAAGATACAAGAGCAAGGGAAGAGGAAGAAGAAAACAATATGCAAGGAAGAGAAAGAAGGGTAAGAAAGACAAATACATACACAAAGAACGCGTGAAATCATAAATGCCTTGCTCTATTCAAAAGAGGATCGAACTACATGTGCTGCGGGGCATACCCCTGTGTTACATTTTTTTTTAAAAAAGAGAGAAATTAAGGGATGCAACGCTTAGTCGATGTCCCTGAAGATGTCCTCGAGAGGGAGGATCCCGACGCAAGGGAAGTTTATCCTGTCGCGCAGTCGGCCCCTCAATCCCTCAAGACGGGCGAGCTCCGCTTCGATGGACACCGTTTCAACGTCGGCGACGGCAAGAGCTTCCCTCTCCTCTGCCACCGCCCTCTCCGCCTCGGCGAGGCCAAGTTTAGCCGCAGCGAGATAGCCCTCCAGCTCCTCGATCCGGCTCCTGAAGGAACGAACGCTGCCTTCGCCTTCCTCTAAGGCCTTTCCGTGGCGTTCTCTACCGTAGCGTCGGGCCTTTAGGATCTGCAGATATTCGTCTGCCTGAGCATCTAGAGCGGCGCGCTCATCAGGAGCTTGAGACTCCAGGAATTCACGGCGCTTGACGTACTTCAATAATAGCAAGACCCGCCGTGACCATTCCCCCAGCGGACAGCCAAGCACTTGCAGCGCCCCCGTTAATTGCGTCACGATGGTATGCACCTCCCGATGCGACAGAGAAGCGTCGGCGAGGAGCATCGTCCGTAAAGTGATCAGCATCTGACGGACTGGCGCCTCTGAGGACGTGTGACTAACTGAGGGCACGACCGGAGGAGTGAATTCCACGGTGCTGTCCACCTCTGCCCACAGGTCGGTATCTGCCGCCACTGAAGATGAAGGAAGGGCGAGGGTCAAGTCGCTCGGCCGGCGTAGCTCGACGAGAGACTCTTGGCCAACCACTGCCTGGGGAACGGAAGAGACCATTACCGAAGCCTCCGGTGCCCCCATTGTTTGGAGTTCCCCTGCCCCCACTGCCTCCGTCTGGCCCGACCCTGCCACTGCTCCAAGGGGCAGGGGTACAGGGGCCGTCACCTCGGCTAGAGGAGGAGCTTCGAGTAAGGACAGGCCCGAAGTCGCCACCCATGAACTCCTCCCTCGCGGCTGAGATCCCTCCAGATGCGCACGGAGCCCCGCAAATATCTGCTGCAAGAGCGGGTCCTCCATCTGAGCCGGGAGTTTCGGGAAGGGCGGAAGCAGAACCACCAGCTGGGGTAAACGTCCCGCTTCCACGAGCGCAGCTAGTCTCTCTCTCTCCAAGCCCAAGACTGGAGCCGGCCCCTCCACCGCTATCGGGCCAATGCTCGGTCTCCGTTTGGCCACTGCCTTCCGGATACGGCCAGGCGCCTTCCCCGATATCGGCATCGCCTGACCATGGGAAGGGGAATTAGCTATTCGCCATCTAAAATAAACCATGCAAAAGGGAGACCGCGGAGCCCGCATACTCACCTCAGCCGCTGGGATGATGCTACCCTCAGGCGTGATCTCCCCCTCCTCCAGAGGCTCGCCCGCCGCTCTGGTAGTACCGGAGGGCTCCACGGGCATTTCCTCTCGAAGGGCGTCGAGTAAAAGAGCCAACTTGCCCATGCCGACATCGGCTCCCGTTGGGCGGTCGATCAGCGCAGCCGGGGCAGCCTCTTCTGCGACCTCAAGTTCGGCCGGTTGTTGAAAATCCTAAAAAAGGAAAAAAGGGGGGGGGGTAAGGTCGTCAGTCAATCACAAAAAAAGAGAGGAAGGGAGAGCCGGCCCAAACAAGCTCACACTCACAGCGGTCTTCCCCACAAGGCTCGGGGAGCCAGCAAGTAAGGGGGCCCCGAAGGCCGGCTCGGGCGGCTCCGATGCCCCGGACACGCCCTCGTCAGGAGCTACTTTGTCGGAAGAGTAGTTGTAATCTACCTCTTCCCCAGACGAAGACTCGACCGCCGTCGGCTCGGCCTGGGCCGGCAGAGGAGCTTCCACCTCAGAGTCTCTATCCAGCACGTCCTCCCTCGGGCTAGGCGAGGCTCGCGCTCCGATCTTCTTCCTCCTCACATATATCAGCATCGTCGGGAGGTCGGGATCAGGCCCCAATGACTCGGTGGCCACCGCGGCAACGCCTGTCATGCAAAAGAAGATAAGCCATGGTGAATCTACTGGCCCCTAGGACAAAAAAGGGGGGGAGCTAACCGTATAGTCGAAAATATTTACCCCCTTCAGTTCCTGCGACACGAGATGACCCGCGGGCTTCCTCAACAGGCAAAGCCTTCTCGGGAGTCCCAACCGTACCCTCGCCCGTGAGATAGAAGCGCATCGTCGCCATGCGCGAAGCCGAGGCCAACTCGGGAGGCCGGTCGACCACAGACGACACGGGCGGCCGATGAATCTCACCAGCTTCGTGGCTCGGTTCGGTCCGCGTGGCTTCGAATTCTTCGAAGGACAAGACGGGGGCCATCGGCAAGGCTGCCGTCGGAGCCGGGGATGCCTCGGTTCGTCACCGTTTTACCGTCTCTTGCCCGGCCACCTTGGCAGCAGCCAGTGCCTTCTTAGCGGGCGACTGTGCCCGGGGCCTTCCCGTTGCCTGCGGCAAGGGAGCTGGAGCCGTCGCCGGGGTCGCCTCCGCTGGGACCGCAACTTCGCCCATGTCAGGCGTGGGCATGGGCTCTTCCATAGAAGCTGAAACAAAGAAGTACCCAGGTGTCAGGGCTCCACTCCAAAATAAGAAGGAGGAGGGAGATTCAAAAGGCACACTAAAGAGCGGGGACGCGGACCGGCGGGTTGGCCTGGCTCGGGACGGGCAGCTTCGAATTCCTCGAAAGACGGGACTAGTGGTACCGGAGGGACAGCCGTCGGAGCCTTAGCCGATTCTGTCTTCCTCCGCTTTGTGTCCCGCTGCTTAGCCGCCTTGGCGGCATCCACCGCCTTCTTCACAGGCGATTTAGCCCGGGGCCTCTTCGCAGCCTTGGGCAAGGGAGCCGCGGTCGGGGCCAGCGGTGCTGCTTCAAAATACGCAGGCTTCTTCACCAGCCGGAGGAGGTTCCGGTACGTGGCCATCTGCGTGCTGTCAAGATGGTCTGCAAAGAAAAGAGGGGAAAGAATAAACATGCATTTACGATTAATACCCGACTCACCGTGAAGGCCGCAGTGCTAAGAGACAAAACCGAAAAGCAAGAAGAGACTGAATACCATGAGGGCCAGTGTACAGCCGCAGCGTGATCGGCCAGTAGCTCAGGGACGTCTCCTTGTCCCGACGCGCCGCCTCCCGGACTAGCCAGCAAACGTCTTCAATCGTTTGGCACCGGTCCGTAAGGTTGGCCAGATCCGTGTGCTTCTTTAAGGAGAGGTGACAGAAAAGGTTAAAGTGGTCCATGTCCCACCCGTCAGCATAATAATAAGGGACGTGCAGGCGCTTGCCCAGGAGGGAGGCCGTCAGATCCTCGATCTTCATCCCATTCACCCGGAGGAGGACGTATAGCCACGTGGTATCCTTATAGTTCTCGAGCTGCCTCTCCTCCCGCCTCATAAACGTGAGGTACGGGCAGGCCGGATCCCTCTCTGGACGCCAGCTCCTGGCAGGAGTCCCCTCTTCCTCTATGGGGAATGGGTAATTGATGAGGTCCAGGCGGTCGCTCCCCACTTGGCACAGGTCCATCAGCGTCTTCTGGTAATGATCCTTGGCCACCGGGGGTAGCTCCACCTTCGGCGTCGGCCTCTTATCCCGGGCTTCCCGGCGAGCCACCAGATATGCTGCCACCTCCTTCTCCTGTCTGTTTTTGAGCCGAAGAAGATGGTCTGGCTCAATGTCAAGAACCGGCATCGGCTACCGACTAAGGAATTTCCTCTCGGCCCCATCCCAGCAATCGGTCTTGTGAAGCCGATAGAAGGCCGTCCGGCTATTCCACCACTTAATATAATCCTGGGTCACGCGGGGAACACGACCCGGGGCCGGTACTCTGAAGGAGGCGGAGTCCACTCGGTGGAAGAAGTCCCACCAGCTCCTGGCGTGCTCAGCAACTGAGCTCCCCCGGACGCTCCGCAAGGGCAGGCCGAACTGTGCATGATAAGTAGGGATATGCTGGTCATACCCAAAATTGCGACCGAACCGGAAGGGGTAATACGGCTCCAGCAGCACGTTCTCCCCTTTCCTGAACACCAGCACGCTCGGGCGAATTGACAGTGCCCAGTCCCTCAGCTCCGGCTCCAGCAATGGGCGGATCACATTCTCCTGGCTAATAGGGTGGACATACCTCTCCACCTGGTCGTCTTTGCACTCCCTCTTGTTGTTCACCAGAGGACTCGAATGTGCCGCCAGAGTCCAGAAATGAATAGTCCCGACCGCATCCCGGGGGACCGTTGTCAACCGGCCCCGGATATCATACATCCGCATGGAGGTGGAGCCCGGCTCAGCACTGGCAAATTCTAACATCCTCGGCATCAGCCCCCAGTCCTGGAGAACGCGCGGCGCAAACTCCGGGAACAGCGAGCAGACCCACGCGTTGAAGAAATGCAGTGGGCACACATACCGGGCCTGCCGCGGGAACTGGTGCGTGCTGATATCCCCCAGGGCCTTGTAAATCAAGCAAAGGGTCACCGGGCACAGCGACAGCCTGATACCCCACGCCATTTGACATGCCGGGTAGATGGCATCCGGCCGAATCACTGTCTCGTCGCCGTACGGCATGGCGAATGAGCACAGCCAGTACGTAAGGTAGGCGGCGCAGTGGGTCTGGGGGTCCAAGCCCATCGGGTTAGGCCCGCTCCGACGCCCTCTGGACGGGATCTTCACGTCGAGCTTCGGCTTCGCGCGTTTCTTGGGAGCCACGGCAGTACCGACGCAGGGGAACTCCTCGTACCGCTTCGGCCCGTCAAAGAAATACTCCAGCCACAGGGGCATGCGCACCCTCTTCCTGTCCCCGCGGGCGGGCTGTTTCCCCTTGTGCGATGCCTGGTACAGCTCCCGGTACGCCTTCATGAGGTACCGATATGAATACCCCAGAGAATAATAACCATCCCCGTTGGTCTCATCCTTGATCAAGTCGGTGAGGCATACTTCTTCATAGGGCTCCCCATCAATAGGCAAGCCACTCAGCTGACTGAGACTCCACAAATCAAGTGAAGTCTCGCCCTCCGCCGTGTAGAAGGTGTTGGTCTCCGCGCTGAATACCTCTATCATGCCGCAGCAGAGACCCTTGGAGATGGGGTAGCCATACCGGGAGGCGTACACGCTATGATAAACACCGACCCGAACCAGCAGCGGAGCATAGTTGAACAGCACGTGCTCCGTAAACTCCACCGCCCTCTCCCGGAAGCTGTGTGCATCTTGAAGCTTCAGCTCCCCAAACCAGCCCAGTGACAGCTCGTACTTGAACCTGATGGCCAAGCAGTCCAAGATGAACGGCTCTTCTCTATAGCCCCACTTCAAGGGAGCCAAGAATAGGCCGAATCGAGGCGCCTCGTTGTGCACCTTTCCGGCAGACAGGTCCCATCTTGCCGGAGTAAACTGAGGCGCCCGTACCAGCTTGTCTTCGGTCGGCAGCACCCCCTCGATCCCCAGAACTGGCTTCCACTCCTGGGCTTCTCCCACCAGGTACATCGGAAAACTCCGGGGGACGCTGTACAATAAGCTATCCCGGGCCAGTAATATGGCCTGCTCAGCCTTCCTCACGACCCGGGAGTCTCGTCCTTCCCGCGAGCGGAAATGCTTCAAAAATTGAACCAGGTGTCTGTCCTTCGGGAAGTCCTTCCTGTATTCCCCGACGACCCGGTCAAATGTGAAGCCGCTGTCAACTCGGGCAAGCCTCTGGAAATCCATGGTCTCCCCGTCAGACTCAGATGACCCTGCCAAAGCGGCTATTTCTGCATGCTCCCGATCCAAGTCCTCTACATTCAGCCAGGTAACTGCTGGCACCGGACCCCGTGGGATAAGGTCAGCACCGATAGCGGCTGTAGGAGCAGAGGAACCACTTGGGGCAGCCATTTATCTGCAAAGATACATAAACAGAAGATCAGAATAAGCCACATGCGAAAGGAAGTGAAAGACTGTAAAAGAAGGGCTTTGCTACAAGTCAAATAAACAAAATGTTGCCAATTTCTGACGAAATTTCGGCAGAGTTTCCCCTAGGCCAGAGGCGTAAGGGAAAAACACGGGTGCGCGTGCACAAGGAGTGACGGCCCCAACAAAGCATGGTGGGCCCCGAGAGGCAACACCGGAAGTCCGCCGATCAAAAGAAGTCCTTCCCCCTAGCTTAAAGCCTCTTGGCCCCTTGGCCGGAACGCCCCTGGCGTGAAGACCTTGGCCGGTGCGCCCTGCTGAAGCCTTCCCCGGCACAGCCTCGCGGTGCTTCCCCGGCACACCCGCGCTCGGCTTCCCCGGCACACCCCCCTACAAGCCCTCACCGGCACAGCCTATTGAGGCTTCCCCGGCACGCGGCCAGGCGCCCTTCCCCGGCACGCCCGTTGGCCGCTTCACCGGCACAGCCCCTCAAGGGCGCTTACCCGGCACACCCGTGCTGCCCGTTCCCCGGCACACTTAGCCCCTCAACTCCAGCTCGCCGGCACACCCCGTGATGTTTTCCCCGGCACACCCACGGGGGGCTCCTTCCCCGGCACACCCACGGGGGGCTCCGCCGGCACATCTTCTACCTGCTTCCCCGGTACACGCGGAAGCTGTCTTCCCCGACACGCTCCCCAACGTCTTCGTCGGCGCGCCACCTCCTTCCCCGGCGCACCCAGCGAGCTCCTTCCCCCGACACACCCAGTGCCATCCCAGCACGGCACGCTCCGCGCGCTTCTACCCGGCACAGTCGGAGCCCCTTCCCGGGCACACTCCGGCAGCTTTCCCCACAGCGTCGTCGACGACGCCCCCACCGCCATCCATGACCCCGGAAAGGAAGAAGACAAACAGAAGGGAGGAAGGAAGAGAAGAGAAAGGAGGAGAAAGGGGAAGAGGGGGACGAGGAGGGCTAGGCCCCCCCTGCTCCCCGAAGTAAAAGAGAGAGAGGAAGAAGAGAAGGGAAGGGAAAAGAGGACGACGACGGAGAAGAGAAGAGAGAAGGGGGGGCGGCCTTCGCGGCGGTGCCCTCACCGGAGCAATAACAACAACGACAGCGGCGGCGGTGGTCGTGCTCGGAGAAGAAGGGCGAGGGGGGGTTCGTCTGCTCGGTCGCCAAGGAGAGAGAGAGAGGTAAGAAGGGGTGGGGATTCGAAACGGGTGACCGTTCGAAACGCCCCCACCCCCCTTTTTATATAAAAAAGGGGGGGAAAGAAAAGAAAAGAAAGAAAAGAGAAAAAAAAAGAAGGGGGGGGAAATAAAAAGAGAGGGGGGAGATAAATAGGAAGGAGGAGAAGAAAATAAAAGAAAAGAAGAGAAAAGGGGGACAAAAAATGAACAAGAGGAGAAAATAAAAGAAGAAAATAGAAGGAGGGGAAGCGAAAATATATGTAAGATATTAAATAAATAAGTATATATATATATATATATATATGTATATATATATGTATATGTCTATATACCCATATATGTACACGTATCAACATACTCATCCGCTCACATACGCGGAGGAGTAAGTGATAACATACAGTAATAAATGTCCCCGGGGAGGACATTCCATCCCCATAATTCTGGTCGTGCGGGCGTCCGCACAAGCAAAAACAACTTTACCCCCGCAACCCTATCCTGGTCATGGCACCATTCCCCTACCACCAAAATAAGCCCGTCCCTGGCATATCGCCTCGGGCCTCAGCCACCACCCACTCCATACAATATCGCCATCGCGGGCCTTACGCCTGGATTGGCAGAATCTCTATCGTCGCGTTGGCGTTAGCCCCTTGCCAACGAGTAAGTCCCTATCCGGCGCAAGGCCCTGTGCCCTAGCCACCCACTCCGCACAGTATTGCCATTACGGACCCTACGTCCGAATCGGCATGAATTCTCCCGTTGCGCTGGCATTTTTCTCTTGCCAACGAAAAAGCCTCACCTTCCGGCGCAAGGCTTCGTGCCCTAGCCTACACACACACATCACTCACTCGTCAAAAAAAAAAGAAAAAAAGAGAAAATAAAATGGGGTTAAAAATGGAGATACCCCGCCGGACTTGCCCATACGTGGGGACAAGGGTAAAAATGGCAATAACCCGACCATGGCGAAAACCAGAAAGGGCGCTACGGGCAAAATTGGGTACCCCGCCACGTGAAAACCCGAGAGGGCGCGTGGGCAAAAGCAAGAGGGGGCCGGTACCGGCGAAAACCCGAAAGGGCGCTTGTATCGGTAATGTGGTTCAAAAAAAAGGAAAAAAGAAAAGAAAACAAGAGAACAACAAACCAGGTCAGTTCCCGGCGTCCTGTCGGCACTGACGAAGAGACCAAGAGACCAAGAGATCAACAAAGCATGTCAGTTCTCGGCATCCTGTCGGCACTGGCGAAGAGGCCAAGAGACCAACAAACCAGGTCAGTTCCCGACGTCCTGTCGGCACTGGCGAAGAGACCAAGAGACAACAAAGCATGTCAGTTCCCGGCATCCTGTCGGCACTGACGAAGAGACCAAGAGACCAAGAGATCAACAAAGCATGTCAGTTCCTGGCATCCTGTCGGCACTGGCGAAGAGACCAAGAGACCAACAAACTAGGTCAGTTCCCGACGTCCTGTCGGCACTGGCGAAGAAACCAAGAGACAATAAAGCAGGTCAGTTCCCGACGTCCTGTCGGCACTGGCGAAGAGACCAAGAGACCAACAAAGCGTGTCAGTTCCCGACACCCCGTCGGCACTGACGAAGAGACAAAGAGACCAAGAGACTAAGAGACAACAAAGCATGTCAGTTCCCGGCATCCTGTCGGCACTGACGAAGAGACCAAGAGACCAAGAGACTAAGAGACAACAAAGCATGTCAGTTCCCGGAATCCTGTCGGCACTGACGAAGAGACCAAGAGACCAAAAGATCAACAAAGCATGTCAGTTCCCGGCATCCTGTCGGCACTGACGAAGAGACCAAGAGACAAAGAGATAACAAACTACTTTAGTTCTCGGCATCCCGTCGGCACTGATGAAGAGACAAAGAGATCAACAGACCAGGTCGGCTCTCGACGCCCCGTCGGCACCGACAAAGAGAGAAGAGACTAAGACACCCGCGGGCATCGCCCGGTTCATCCTTCGCCTGCGATACCCGCGGGTGGGGGCCATTTATGGACACCAAAAAATGCATACCTGGATACCCTGCTCGGCCTCGCGTCAGCAACGGCGCCGAGTGAAGAAACCTCGGAGGAATCAAACACAAAAGGCCCCACAGCTCGTGGGCCTCAAAAAGAATCAAACGGGCCACGGCTCGTGCCCATAATGGGCTCAGAACAGCCCCGGGTACACACGCCCCAAGGGGCCTTCAACGGCACACCCCCTGGGGGCCTTCAACGGCACGCCCCAAAGGGCCTTCAACAGCACGCCCCAAAGGGCCTTCAACGGCACGCCCCAAAGGGCCTTCAACGGCACGCGCCTGGGGGCCTTCAACGGCACACCCCCTGGGGGCCTTCAACGGCACGCCCCAAAGGGCCTTCAACGGCACGCCCCCTGGGGGGTCTTCAGCGGCACGCCCACTGGGCTGTTCAGCGGTGCACCCCGAAGGGGTCTTCAGCGATACGCCCTGAAGTCCTTCAGTGGCATAGCCTCCAGAGGCTTCAGCGGCAAGCCCTTTTGGCTCCCCAGCGACACGCCCATTTGAAGCCCTCCAGCGGCACGCCCTCAGAGGCTCCAGCGGCACGCCTGTTCAGCCCGCCAACGGCACAGCGGTGAAGCTTTTCAACGGTAAGACGACGTGCAGCCCATGCCCTACGCTTCCTTGGCGCGCAGTGAGCCGTCTGAGGTGGCAACAGTCCATTGGGCCACGTGAGCTACCCCCCCCTGACAACCCAGGACGTGGCAGGTCAAAGGCCATCATCACAAGGCCACCTTCCCGCCTTCAACGGCGGTGCTCGAAAGGCTTCCCGCTGCTGGGCGTATAAAAGACCCCGGCTTCAACAAGAGGAAGAGAGGTGAGGAGAAAGAAACACAGAGAAGAGAGAGCAAAAGAGAGAGAGGCACCCACAAATATACAAAGAGGAGAAGAGAGAAAAGAAGAAGAGGCATCCCGGCGTGAGCTCCCTCCGGCGATCACCGGGAAGAAGCAAGAGTAAGAGAGAGAGAGAGCTCGATGTAATGGGAGAGAGAGTTAGGGGCTTTCCTTTGTAGCCGGTTCCTCCCCCCTCCTGTGCTGTTTTTTTTTCTTTCATTTCTTTTAGTCCACAGCCTTGTCGCGGGCATTTTCTTTTGCAATGTATGTGTAGGGCTAGGGCCCCCTTTTGCCTCCCATGAATGAGAAAATCATCTTCCTTGGGTCTTCCTTGCTATGTCTGATGGCTTGTTCTCGCCTTCACAACGCATGCGGTGCGTGGTTTGTTCTCTCTGTTTCTCCGGTTTCTTTCGAGCCACCGTATCAGTGTGAGGCCTCCCCTTTGAAGCCTGGCCTTGTGGGTCCTTCACTCACTTCCAGCAACCCTTCCTTGACCTCAAACTCCCCTTCTTTCCATAGATCGCCTGCAAGCCCCCAGCCCACACACTTGGCTCCCCTTTAATCCTCCAGCGATACATCTTTCCGGCCCTTGGCTGGCACACCTTTTCCATCCTCAGCAGCAAGCCCCTTTGGCCTCCGGCCGGTACACTCCACTGGCCTTCAGCGGCACACACATATTGGCCCTCAGCGGCACACCCCATTCTGGCCCTCAGCGGTACACACACAACGCCATCCCTGGCCGGCACGCCCCTCGACCGGTACACCCCTTTTTTTTGGGTTTGCCTTCAGTGGTACGCTCCCCTGTTCAGCCCTTAGCGGCACACACTTTTCAGCCCTCTGTGACACCCTCTCCAGCCCCCCCCCCCTTCAGCGGCACGCTCCTTGGCCAGCCCCAGTCTATGCCCCTTGGAGGCCTTCAGTCTGTCGTTTTCCTTCGCGTTTTCCGAGGCTCTATAAAGATGTTGCTCCTCCGAGGGCCCACCTCCAGTTGTCGGGTTCCGCCACCTCACGTGGGCGCGTTCCCTGTATCTCCCTTATGCCCCGTGTCAAGGGGAGATGCTGCCGAATTTTTGTGAGAAGATAACAAAACAATTAAAAGAGACAAAAGGAGGTAACAAACGAGCAGAATAACCAATGAAACCTTCCAATTCATCAAATCACTGCCGGCACCACGACGAGAACTGAACCGAGCTAACTAACCACCCGGCAGCCCGAGCATCCGACCAGCAAGAAAAGAGATCGAACCGAACAAAGGGAACAAAACACGGGAGGAGTTTTATATAAAACCACACGAAAGTTAAGATAAGAAGAAAAGAAAATCCTTAAAATAAATAATCGAAAACTGATCGAGCCTCCACCCCCACGCCCCATTGACCTTCAGCGGTACGCCCCATTGACCTTCAGCGGTACGCCCCTTTGGCCTTTAGCGGCACGCCCTCATTGGCCTTCAGCGGCACGCTCCCTTGGCCTTCAGCGGTACACCCCTTTCAACCCTTCAGCGGTACACTCCCCCTTTCAACCCTTCAGCAGTACACTCCCCCTGAACCCCCCAGCGGCACACTCCTCCTGGCCCTTTCAGCGGTACACTCCTTCCCTTCGCCGGTACACCCTCAGCCACTGTATAGACTTGGCCAACGTACAGACTTCATGATGGCCAGTGTATAGACTTGGGCAGTGTATAGACTTCACACTCCAATGTATAGACTTATCCAGCGTATAGACTTGAGCTAGCCAACGTACAGACTTCATGATGGCCAGTGTATAGACTTGGGCAGTGTATAGACTTCACACTCCAATGTATAGACTTATCCAGCGTATAGACTTGAGCCAGCCAACGTACAGACTTCATGATGGCCAGTGTATAGACTTGGGTAGTGTATAGACTTCACACTCCAATGTATAGACTTATCCAGCGTATAGACTTGAGCCAGCCAACGTACAGACTTCATGATGGCCAGTGTATAGACTTGGGCAGTGTATAGACTTCACACCCCAATGTATAGACTTATCCAGCGTACAGACTCTGGGCAGTGTATAGACTTCACACTCCGATGTATAGACTTGGCCAGTGTACAGACTTCGGGCCAGTCGACGTATAGACTCCAAATTGCAACGCGTGGACTTTGCTCCACTCTGCTCCAGTGTACGGACTTTGGGCTTGGCAACGTATAGACTTCGAGCCTGGGGAACGTATAGACTTTATATCACCCCCCTCCTTCACCAACACACTCTCCAGCGGTACGCCCCCTTTGGCCTCCAGCGGTACGCCCTTTGCAGCCCTCACCGGTACACCCCTTCGCCACCCAGCGGTACACCCAATACCCAGCGGTACACTCCCGTCTCTCCTTCGCCGGCACACTACATGCATGCATATATACATCACGATAAGGGCATCAACAATAGCAAATAAATCAATAAAAATCACGCTAATTGAAGGACTCCAAATGCGTAATATTGATCATAATAAAAGAGGCGGGAGGGGTAATAAAAAAAATAAATAACAAATTAATGATAATAATAAGAATAATCATGCATAGAAGAAGAGAAATCATCCCGGACAAAGGCACGAATAAATAGTAAACATCAAATCAGAAATCCCAGAAGGTATAACTAAGAAAGCTCCAGATAAAAGACGCTAATGCCCACGCCGCAGCCCGCTCTCTCCTCGGGACCCCGGGGCAAAAGGAACAACAACGCTGCCCTTTCAGGTCGAGCCCGAGTCTCGGGAATTCCCCCGATATGGCCGGGCTTTGATCTAATCTCTGGCCGACATCCTAATCGGACCGGATTTGCTTTCTCGTTCCGGATACCTTCCGAATCTTCATCAAAAATTGCCGCATGCTCGGCAGACATTTGAAGGGATCTACCTCGGTTTTCTCATTGTGACGCTGCCACGGACTTGTCTCCGAATACAAAAGGTCTACGAATGGCCGACACGGCCGACAGTTTATGGCCTTAATACAACTTTCAGTGTGATCTATCCCTATCTCTCTCGCATAATTAGTGTTACTCCTTTCGGACGCGGGGCCCCTAATTTCGACAATTAATCAAGGGTATTCCCTCGTATGAGGGATGTAAACGACGTCGTGACCTTTATGGCGCGACGGGATTCGGTCCCGACACGAACCATACAATCGTCTGACGAAGTCAGATTCGAGCGCACCATGGGCTCTTCGGAGCCCGAATAAATCGTCACTTCGGTGACTGGCACGCCCACGTACTCAATAAACCGAATAAACCGACGCGAGAACAGAGCGCGATGAGCGGAAATTTAGTGCGTCCACAGCTGCAGTGTGGATGTTAGCGTCTTTTATCTGGGGCTTTCTTAGTTATATCTTCTGGGATTTCTGATCTGATGTTTACTGTTTATTCGTGCCTTTATCCGGGACGATTTCTCTTCTTTTATTCATGATTATTCTTGTTATTATCATTCATTTGTTATTTATTTTTTTATTACCCCTCCCGCCTCTTTATTGTGATTAATATTGCGCATTCGGAGTCCTTTAATTAGCGTAATTTTTATTAATTTATTTGCTATTGTTAATGCCTTTATCGGGCTGTATATGTGTATATGTATAGTGTGCCGGCGAAGGGGAAAACGGGAGTGTACCGCTGAGGGCAGAGACCGTGCCGCTGGGAGGCTAAAAGGGGCGTACCACTGGAGGCCAAAGGAGCGTACCGCTGGGGCTCAAGGGAGTGTACCGCTGAAGGTTCAAGGGGCGTGCCATTGGGGCAATTAAGAGTGTACCGCTGGGGGTTTGAAGGGCGTACCGCTGAGGGTTTAAAGGGGTGTACCGCTGAAGGTTCAAGCAGTGTGCTGGCGAAGGGGTTAGGTGAGTGTACCGCTGAAAGGTGAGAGAAGCGTGCCGGCTAAGGAGCCAATCAGAATGTGGGGGTGGGTATAAAGTCTGTACGTTCCCCAGGCTCGAAGTCTGTACGTTGCCAAGCCCAAAGTCCATACACTGGAGCAAAGTGGAGCAAAGTCTGCATGTTGCAATATGAAGTCTATACGTCGACTGGTCCGAAGTATGTACACTGGCCGTCATGAAGTCTACACGTTGGCTGGCCCAAGTCTATACGTTGGAACGTGAAGTCTATACCTTGACCCTTTGACTGCATCTCGAAGTCTATACGTTGTCAAGCCCAAAGTCTGTACGTTGTAACGTGGAGTCTGTGCATTGGCGGGCCCAAAGTATGTACATTGGTCAAGTCTATACATTGGCCGGCCCCAAGTCTGTACACTGCAACATGAAGTCTATACATTGGCTGGCCCAAAGTCTATACACTGCAACATGAAGTCTGTACATTGGCTGGCCCAAAGTCTATACATTGGCCAAGTCTATACGTCAGCCAGCCCCAAGTCTATACACTGCAGCATGAAGTCTGTACATTGGCTGGCCCAAAGTCTATAAATTGGCCAAGTCTATACGTCGGCCAGCCCCAAGTCTATACACTGCAGCATGAAGTCTGTACATTGGCTGGCCCAAAGTCTATACATTGGCCTAGTCTATACGTCGGCCAGCCCCAAGTCTATACACTGCAGCATGAAGTCTGTATATTGGCTGGCCCAAAGTCTATACATTGGCCAAGTCTATACGTCGGCCAGCCCCAAGTCTATACACTGCAGCATGAAGTCTGTACATTGCCTCTTTGATTGCAGCTCGAAGTCTATACGTCGCCAAGCCCAAAGTCTGTACGTTGGATCCCGCTGAGACTGTGTCTGAGGGTGTACCGGCGAAGGGAGGGAGCGTGCCGCTGAAAGGGGGGCCAAGGGAAGTGTGCCGCTGAAGGCCAATGGGAGCGTGCCGCTGAAGGCCAATAGAAGCGTGCCGCTAAGGGCCAATGGGAGCGGCGTACCGACGAAGGGCCAATCGAGGCGTGACGGTGGGGGTTCGATCAGTTTTCGGTTATTTGTTTTAAGGCTTTTCTTTTCTTCTTATCTTAACTTTCGTGCAGTTTCATATAAAATTCCTCCCTTTGTTCGTTCTCTTTATTCGATTCGGCCTCTTTTCTTGCGGGTCGGACGTTCGGGCTGCCGGGTGGTTAATTGGTTCGGTTCAGTTCTCGTTGTGGTGCCGGCAGTGGTTTGATGAGTTGGAAGGTTTCATTAATTACCCTGCTCATTTGTTGCCTCCTTCTGCCTCTTTTAATCATTTTTTAGTTTCTCGAAAAAATTCGGCAGCATCTCCCCTTGACCCGGGGCGTAAGGGAGGTAAAGGGAACGCGCCCACATGGAGTGGCGGAACCCGACAACTGGAGGTGGGCCCCCGGGGGAGCAACACCTTTATAGGGCCTCGGAAAACGCGAAGGAGAACAACGGGCTCGGGCTTGGCCAGCGGGTGTGCTGCTGAAGACCAGAAGAGTGTACCGCTGGGGCCAACTGGGGGTGTACTGGGCAAGGGCCAAGGGCTGATGAGTGTGCCGGCCAGGAGCCCAACAGGGCGTACCGCTGGGGGAATGGCAAGGGGGCCAAGGGACGGTCACTGGTAACTGGGTGTTCTGAGAGTGGGTCTTAAGCTGGTGGGCACGGCAGGTGGCCATGGTGGGTGAAGAGCCCATGGGGGCCAAAACTCGCAAAGGAAGAATCATGTGACTGCGGGGCCTCCAAGAATACCGGAGAAGGAAGGGACGGATGAATACATCATATACTGCGAGGACGGGAGTAAAATCGACGGGAAATGGCAGAAAAGACCCAAGAAGGGTGACTTTCATTCATGGGGAGCAAAGGGGCCGGAGCCCTACACATACATGACAAAAGAAAATGCCCACGACAAGGCCGTAGGCGGGAAACGGAAAGAAAGACAGCACAAGAAGGGGGAGGAACCGAGTACAAAGGGAAAACCCCCAACTCTCTCCCCCCCATTACATCGAGCTCTCTCTCTCTCTCTTACTCTTATTTCTTCCCGATGATCGTCGGAGGAAGCTCACGCCGGGACGCCTCTTCCGCTCTTCTCTCTTCTCCTCTGTGTGTCTGTCTAACCCTTTTTTGTCTGTCTCCCTGCCTCCTCTTTCCTTTTTTTTTTTTTAGTTGAAGCCGGGACCTTTTATATCCCCAGCAGCGGAAGTCTTCGAGCTCGGCCGTCGAAGGCGGGAAACGGCATGTGATGATGGCATTTGACCTGCCCCGTCCTGGGTCGTCCGGGGGTATCCCACGTGGCCCAACGAACGGTTGCCACCTCGGACGGCTCACTGCGCGCCAAGGAAGCGTAGGGCATGGGCTGCACGTCGTCTTGCCGTTGAAAATCTTAAACTGTGCCGCTGGCGGGTTGAGAAGGCGTGCCGCTGGAAAGCCAAAAGGGCGTACCGCTAAGGGCTCAAATGGGCGTGCCGCTGAACGGCCTGGAGGGCGTACCGCTGAGGGCCCTTGGGCTAGGCGTGCCGCTGAGGGCCCTTGGGCCGTGCCGTTGAAGACCCCCCCCCCCCATGGGGTGTGCCGCTGGACCCCCGGGGGGGGTGTACCGCTGAACCCCCCCCCCTGGGGGGGTGTGCCGTTGAACCCTCCCCCTGGGGGGGTGTGCCGTTGAACCCCCCCCCTGGGGGTGTGCAGTTGAAGGCCCCAGCGGGGGGGTGTGCCGCTGAGGCTTCTTGGGCGCTGGGCGTGCCGCTGAAGGGCTCCCTAGGGGGTGTGTTCCTGGGGCCTGTTCTGAGCCCGTCGTCAGCACGAGTCATGGCCCGTTTGATTTTCTTTGAGGCCCAAAAAGTTGTGGGACTCTTTGTGGCTGGTTTCTCTTCACTGTCGTGACTCCTGGAGGCGGCTTCACGGCAGTCTATCCCGGGGCTTATTCACTCGGGCCGTCGTTGATACTCGGCCGAGTAGGATGTCATGGGTATGCAATTTTTGGTGTCCACAAATGCCCCCCACCCATGGGTAGCGCAGGCGAAGGATGAGCCGGGCAGTGCCCGCGGGTGTCTTTGTCTCTTCTCTCTTTGTCGGCGCCGACGGGGTGTCGGGAGCCGGGCTGGTTTGCTGGTCTCTTTGTCTCTTGGTCTCTTCGTCAGTGCCGACAGGGTGTCGGGGCTGACCTGGCTTGTTGTCTCTTAGTCTCTTGGTCTCTTGGTCTCTTCGTCAGTGCCGACAGGGTGCCGGGGGCTGACCTGGTTTGTTGTCTCTTAGTCTCTTGGTCTCTTGGTCTCTTCGTCAGTGCCGACAGGGTGCCGGGGGCTGACCTGGTTTGTTGTCTCTTAGTCTCTTGGTCTCTTGGTCTCTTCGTCATTGCCGACGGGGCGTCGGGAGCTGACCTGATTTGTTGTCTCTTGATCTCTTGGTCTCTTCGTCAGTGCCGACAGGGCGTCGGGAGCTGACCTGGTTTGTTGTCTCTTAGTCTCTTGATCTCTTCGTCAGTGCCGACGGGGCGTCGGGAGCTGACCTGGTTTGTTGTCTCTTGGTCTCTTCGTCTCTTGGTCTCTTCATCAGTGCCGATAGGGTGTCGGGAACTGACCTGGTTTGTTGATCTCTTAGTCTCTTCGTCAGGGCCGACAGGGTGTCGGGAGCTGACCTGGTTTGTTGATCTCTTTGTCTCTTCTTGTTCTTCTTTCTTTTTGTACCACATTACCGATACAAGCGCCCTTTCGGGTTTTCGCCGGTACTGGCCCCCTCTTGCTTTTGCCCACGCGCCCTTTCGGATTTTCACGTGACGGGGTACCCAATTTTGCCTGTGGCGCCCTTTCGGGTTTTCGTCACAGCCGGGTTGTTACCCTTTTTACCCTTGTCCCCGTGTAGGGACAAGTCCGGCGGGGTATCTCTATTTTTAACCCCATTTTCTTTTCTTTCCTTTTTTTTTGAAAGTGATTGATATGCGAGTATGGGCTAGGGCACAAAGCCTTGCGCCGGAAGATGAGGTTCATTCGTTGGCAAGAATAGAGTGCCAGCGCGACGGGAGAATTTGTACCGATTCGGACGTAAGGTCCGTGATGGCAATATTGTGCGGACAGAGTTGGCTAGGGCACGGGGCCTTGTGCCGGAGAGGGACTTATTCGTTGGCAAGAGAATAATGCCAGCGCGAGGATGGAGGCCCTGCCGATCCGGGCGTAAGGCCCGTGATGGCGATTTTGGGTGACGGGGGGGGGGGGGGTGGCTGAAGCACAGGGCTACGCGCCAGGAACGGGCTTGTTTGGTGGTCAGGTAGTGGCACCACGACAAGGATGGAGCTGCAGGGGATATTTGTTGCTGTACGTTATCGACTTACTCCTCCGCGTGAGCGGGTGAGTGTGTAAGTGGGTGTCAGTGTGTGGGTATATATATATATATATATATATATATATATATATATATATATATATATATATATATATATATATGTATATATATACATTTGTTTATTTTAATATCTTACATATATTTTGCTTCCCCTTCTTTTATTTTCTCCTTTTCTTTTCTCCTCTCTCTTCCTCTTTTTTTTATTCCTCTTTTTATCCCCCTCTATTTTCTTGACTCCTTCTCTCCCTCTTTTTTTTATCTCTATTTTTTTGTGTCTCTCTTTTATTTTCTCTTCTCCTTTTTATTTCCACGTCCCCCTCTTCTTCTTTTTTTATCCGTCTTTTCTCTTCTCTCCTTTTTTGTTTATATTTTTTTGCATCCCCTATATAAAGGGGGCGGGGTGGCTCGAACGGGCCACCCCGTTTCAAATTCTTCCCCCCTCCCCCTCTCTCTTCTTTCTTTCTGCTGACCGAACGGACGGAGGCTCTCCCCCCATCTTCTTCCTCCTCGACTTCTCCGGTCACGGGCGTCGCCGCCGCCGTCGTCGTGGTGAGGGCACCACCGTGGAGCCCCTTCCCCACTCTCTCCCTTCTCTTCTCTCTTTTTTTTTCTTCTCCGTCACCGGGGCAGGGCGGAGCCCTGGGCTCCGTCCTCTCCTTCTTCCTCTTGCTGGCCTTCCCTCCCTCTCTTCTTCTTCCCCTTATCTCCTTTCCTCTTCCCCATCTCTTCTCCTCTCCACCTCCTTTGACGTCGTGACGGGGGAAGCCGCCGGGCGCCGGCTGTGCCGACGAGGGCCGTTTAGGGCGTATCGGGAAGGAGGCCTAGGAGCGTGCCAGGGAACGTGGTTCCTGGTGTACCGGTGGAGGCTCGCGGGAGAGCGTGCCGGGGAGCGGGGCACATAGGTGTGCCGGGGAGGCCACCGTTTGTGTGCCGGGGAAGCCCCTAGGAGAGGTGTGCCGGCGAAAGCAGCTCGCCAGGGGGCGTGCCGGCGAAGCGGTTCTTCGGGCGTGCCAGGGAGGAGACCTAGGAGCGTGCCGAGGAACGTGGTTCCAAGGTGTACCGGGGAACGGGGCACATGGGTGTGCCGGGGAGGCTGCCACGGGTAGTGTGCCGGTGAGGCCTGTCTGGCGGGTGTGCCGGGGAAGCCTTGCAGGGTCTTTCCGGCGAAGGCCTTCTGAGGAGGTGTACCGGCCAGGGGGGGGCCCAAGGGGGGTGTTTTAGCTAGGGAAGAAGACCCATTTGACCGGCGGACTTCCGGTGTTGCCTCTCAGGGCCCACCATGTTTTGTTGGGGCCGTCACTCCTTGTGGGCGCGCACCCGTGTTTTCCCTTACGCCTCTGGCCTAGGGGAAACTCTGTCGAAATTTCGTTAGAAATTGGCAATGTCTTACTCATTTGACTTGTAGTAAACCCCCCCCCCCCCTTACAATCTTTCATTTCCTTTTGCATGTGGCTTATTCTGATCTTTGATCTATGTATCTTTGCAGACAAATGGCAGCCCCAAGTGGTTCTTCTGCCCTTGCTGCTGCTGTCGGTGCCGACCTCATTCCGCGGGGTCCAGTGCCAGCAGTCACATGGCTGAACGTGGAGGACTTAGACCGGGAGCACGCGGAGATAGCCGCTTTGGCAGAGTCATTTGAGTCTGACGGGGAGACCATGGATTTCCAGAGGCTTGCCAGAGTTGACATTGGCTTCACATTTGACCGGGCCACCGGGGAGTTCAGGAGAGATTTCCCGAAGGATAGGCACCTCATTCACTTTTTGAAGCACTTTCGCTCGCGGGAAGGGCGAGACTTCCGAGTCGTGAGGAAGGCTGAGCAGGCCATTCTGCAAGCCCGGGACAGCTTATTGTACAGCGTCCCCCGGAGTATTCCGATGTATCTGGTGGGAGAAGTCCGGGAGTGGAAACCAGTTCTGGGGATTGAGGGGGTGCTGCCGACCGAAGACAAACTGGTGCGGGCGCCTCAGTTTACTCCGGCACGATGGGACCTGTCTGCCGGGAAGGTGCACAACGAGGCGCCTCGATTCGGCCTATTCTTGGCTCCCTTGAAGTGGGGCTATAGAGAGGAGCCGTTCATCTTGGACTGCTTGGCCGTCAGATTCAAGTATGAGCTGTCACTGGGCTGGTTTGGGGAGCTGAAGCTTCAGGATGCACACAGCTTCCGGGAGAGGGTGGTGGAGTTTACGGAGCACGTGCTGTTCAACTATGCTCCGCTGCTGGTTCGGGTCGGCATTTATCATAGCGTGTACGCTTCCCGGTACGGCTACCCCATCTCCAAGGGTCTCTACTGCGGCATGATAGAGGTATTCAGCGCGGAGACCAACACCTTTTATACGGCAGAGGGCGAGACTTCACTTGATTTGTGGAGTCTTGGTCAGCTAAGTGGCTTGCCCATTGACGGGGAGCCTTATGAAGAAGTATGCCTCCCCGACTTGATCAAGGATGAGACCAACGGGGATGGCTATTATTCTCTGGGGTATTCATATCGGTACCTCATGAAGGCGTACCGGGAGCTGTACCAATGCTCGCATAAGGGAAAGCAGCCCGCTCGTGGGGACAGGAAGAGGGTACGCATGCCCTTGTGGCTGGAGTATTTCTATGACGGGCCGAAGCGGTACGAGGAATTTCCCTGTGTCGGTACCGCTGTTGCCCCCAAGAAGCGTGCGAAGCCCAAGCTCAATGTGAAGATCCCGTCTAGAGGGCGTCGAAGCGGGTCTAACCCGATGGGCTTGGATCCCCAGACCCATTGCACCGCCTATCTCACGTACTGGCTATGCTCATTCGCCATGCAGTACGGCGACGAGACAGTGATTCGGCCGGATGCCATCTACCCGGCATGTCAAATGGCATGGGGTGTCAGGCTGTCGCTGTGCCCGGCGACCCTTTGCTTGATTTACAAGGCCCTGGGGGACATCAGCATGCACCAGTTCCCGCGGCAGGCCCGGTATGTGTGCCCACTGCACTTCTTCAACGTGTGGGTCTGTTCGCTGTTCCCGGAGTTTGCCCCGCGAGTTCTCCAGGACTGGGGGCTGATGCCGAGGATGTTGGAATTTGCCAGTGCTGAACCGGGCTCCACCTCCATGCGGATGTATGATATCCGGGGCGGGTTGACAACGGTTCCCCGGGATGCGGTCGGGACTATTCATTTCTGGACTCTGGCGGCACATTCGAGCCCTCTGGTGAACAACAAGAGGGAGTGCAAGGACGACCAGGTGGAGAAGTACACCCACCCTATTAGCCAGAAGAATGTGATCCGCCCACTGCTGGAGCCGGAGCTGAGGGACTGGGCTCTATCGATTCGTCCGAGCGTCCTGGTGTTCAGGAAAGGGGAGAACGTGCTGCTGGAGCCGTATTACCCCTTCCGGTTCGGTCACAATTTTGGGTATGACCAGCATATCCCTGCTTATCATGCACAGTTCGGCCTGCCCTTGCGGAGTGTCCGGGGGAGCTCAGTTCCTGAACACGCCAGGAGTTGGTGGGACTTCTTCCACCAGGCTGACTCTGCCTCCTTCAGGGTACCGGCCCCGGGTCGTGTTCCCCGAGTGACCCAAGATTATATCAAGTGGTGGAATAGCCGGACGGCCTTCTATCGGCTACACAAGACCGATTACTGGGATGGGGCCGAGAGGAAGTTCCTTAGTCGGCAGCCGGTGCCGGTCCTTGACATTGAGCCAGACCATCTTCTTCGGCTCAGGAATAGACAGGAAAAGGAGGTGGCAGCATATCTGGTGGCTCACCGGGAAGCCCGGGATAAGAGGCCGACGCCGAAGGTGGAGCTACCCCCGGTGGCCAAGGATCATTATCAGAAGACGCTGAGGGACCTGTGCCAAGTGGGGAGCGACCGCCTGGACCTCATCAATTATCCATTCCCTATAGAGGAAGAGGGGATTCCTGCCAGGAGCTGGCGTCCAGAGAGGGATTCGGCTTGCCCGTACCGCATGTTTATGAGGCGGGAGGAGAGGCAGCCCGAGAACTATAAGGATACCACGTGGCTATACGTCCTTCTCCGGGTGAATGGGATGAAGATCGAAGATCTGACGGCCTCCCTCCTGGGCAAGCGCCTGCACATCCCTTATTATTATGCTGACGGGTGGGGCATGGACCACTTTAACCTTTTCTGTCACCTCTCCTCAAAGAAGCACGCGGAACTGGCCAACCTTACGGACCGGTGCCAAATGATTGAAGACGTTTGCTGGCTAGTCCGGGAGGCGGCGCGTCGGGACAAGGAGACGTCCCTGAGCTACTGGTCGATCACGCTGCGGCTGTACACTGGCCCTCATGGTACTCAGTCTCTTCTTGCTTTTCGGTTTTGTCTCTTAGCACTGCGGCCTTCGCGGTGAGTTGGGTACTAATCGTAAATGCATGTTCGTTCTTTCCCCTCTTTTCTTTGCAGATCATCCCGACAGCACGCAGATGGCCACGTACCGGAACCTCCTCCAACTGGTGAAGAAGCCTGCGTATTTTGAAGCTGCGCCGCTGGCCCCGACCACGGCTCCTTTGCCCAAGGCTGCGAAGAGGCCCCGGGCTAAATCACCTGTGAAGAAGGCGGTGGATGCCGCCAAGGCGGCTAAGCAGCGGGACACAAAGCGGAGGAAGACGGAATCGGCTAAGGCTCCGACGGCTGTCCCTCCGGCACCACAAGTCCCATCTTTCGAGGAATTCGAAGCTGCCCGTCCCGAGCCAGGCCAACCTGCCGGTCAGTGTCCCCGATCATTAGTGTGTCTCTTGAATCTCCCCCCCCCCCCTTTTTGTTTTGGAGTGGAGCCCTGACACCCGGATACTTTTTTTTTGTCTCAGCTCCTGTGGGAGAGCCCGTGCCCACGTTTGACATGGGTGAAGTCGCGGTCCCAGCAAAGGCGACCTCGGCGGCGACTCCGGCTCCCTTGTCGCAGGCAATGGGAAGGCCCCGAACACAGTCACCCGTTAAGAAGGTGTTGGCTGCTGCCAAGGTGGCCGGGCGACAGGCGGCAAAACGGGGGCAGATCGAGGCATCCCCGGCTCCGACGGCAGCCTCGCCGGTGGCCCCTGTCTTGTCCTTTGAGGAATTCGAAGCCACGCGGACCGAACCGAGCCACGAAGCTGGTGAGGTTCATCGGCCGCCTACATCGTCTGCGGTCGACTGGCCTCCCGAGTTGGCCTCGGATTCGCGCACGGCGACGATGCGCTTCTATCTTACGGGCGGCACGGAGGAACCGACGCCCGTGTTACTCCCGGGCGAGAGCGGGGCTGTGGCTCCCACGAAGGCTCTGTCCGTCGAAGAAGCCGGCGAGTCATCCCGGACCGTATGGGCCGAAGGGGGTAAATATTTTCATCCATTCGGCTAGCTCCCCCCTTTTTCTTTGTCCTGGGGGCTAGTAGGTTCAACATGACTCATCTTCTTTTGCGTAACAGGCGTTGCCGCAGTGGCCACCGAGTCATTGGGGCCTGATCCCGACCTCTCGACGGTGCTGACATATGTGAGGAGGAAAAAGGTCGGAGTGCGAGCCTCGCCTAGCCCGAGGGAGGACGTGCTGGACAGAGACTCTGAAGTGGGAGCCCCTCTGTCGGCCCAGGCCGAGCCGGCGGCGGTCGAGTCTCCGTCTGGGGAAGAGGTGGATTACAACTATTCTTCCGACGAGGCGGCTCCTGGGGATGCAACGTCTGGGGCATCGGGGCTGCCCGAGCTGGCCCCTAAGGCCTCTTCATTTGCTAGCTCGCTAGGCTTGACGGAGGAGGTAGCTGTAAGCGTGATTCCATTTGCGTGGGGCTGCTTCTGTGGTCGC
This sequence comes from Amorphophallus konjac, assembly GCA_022559845.1. NCBI lineage: Eukaryota > Viridiplantae > Streptophyta > Magnoliopsida > Alismatales > Araceae > Amorphophallus > Amorphophallus konjac. The sequence goes on from CM040129.1 coordinate 196,477,231, forward strand.
CTACTGATATCGTCCTCCTTGCGCCCGACCTTTTCAGGAATCAGCTGAGCCGGAGGCTGCGGAAGAGGCTGCTCCGGCTGCGTCGGTTGACCGCCCATCGGGGGTCGATGTCGGCATGGGCAAGCTAGCCCTTCTATTTGAAGCTCTTCGAGAGGAGGCGTCGGAGGAGCCTTTGGCGGGCGAGCCTCTGGAGGAGGGGGAGATCGCGCCCGAGAGCGGTACCGCCCCGGTGGCCGAGGTAAGGACACGAGTCTCATAATCCTTCTCACCTTTTGGGCCTCGTGAGGTTTACTCCCACTGGCGAGTGAGTAATCATGCTGTTTGTGGTCAGGTGGTGCCGACGCCAGGGAGGTCGTCTGGCCGTGCCCGGAAGGCCGTTGCCAAGCGGCGGCCAAATATTGGTCCGCTAGCGGTGGCGGGACTGGCTTCGGTCGCGGGCTTGGGAGCGGAGGGCCTTACGGCGCTCGTGGAGACGGGACGTCTACCCCGGCTAATGGTTCCGCTTCCGCCTTTCCCAAAGCTCCCGGCCCAGATGGAGGACCCCTTACTGAAGCAAATATTCGCGGAGCTCCGCGCACATCTGGAGGGATCGGAGCCGCAGAGGCAGAGTCGGCCACTGATGGCCGCGAGCCCAGCCTTGCTTGAGGCCCCTCCTTTGACCAGAGCAGAGGCACCTGCACCCCTGCCCCTTAAAGCAGTGCCGGCATCGCACCAGGCGGAGGCGGAGGAGGCAGGAGAACAGCTGATGATAGCGGCGTTGGATGCTTCGGCAATGATCTCAGCCACCTCCTCAACAGTAGTTGGCCAGGGGTCTTTAGTCGAGCCACGCCGGCCGGGTGACTTAACCCTTGCTCTCCCATCCTCTTCGGCTGCCGTGGATGCCGATCTGTGGGCGGAGGTGGACATCGCCGTGGAATTCATCCCTCCGATCGTGCCCTCAGTCAGTCACACATCATCAGAGGCGCCAGTCCATCAGATGCTGATCACTTTACGGACGATGCTCCTCGCTGATGCTTCTCTGTCGTATCGGGAGGTGCATACCATAGTGACGCAGTTAACTGGGGCGTTGCAAGTGCTTGGCTGTCCGCTGGGGGAATGGTCACGGCGGGTCTTGCTATTATTGAAGTACGTCAAACGCCGTGAATTCCTGGAGACCCAAGCTCCTGACGAGCGCGCCGCTCTAGATGCCCAGGCGGACGAGTACCTGCAGACCTTGGAGGCCCGACGCCATAATAGAGAACGCCACGGAAAGACCTTGGAGGAAGGCAAAGGCAGCGTTCGTTCCTTCAAGAACCGGATCGAGAAGCTGGAGGGCTACCTCGCTGCGGCTAAACTTGGCCTTGCCGAGGCGGAAAGGAGGGTGGCGGAATAGAGGGAAGCTCTTGCCGTCACCGACGTTGAAATAGCGTCCGTCGAAGCGGAGCTCTCCCGTCTTGAGGGATTGAGGGGCCGACTGCGCGATATGACGAACTTCCCTTGCGTTGGGATCCTCCTTCTCGAGGACATCTTCAGGGACATCGACTAAGCGTTACATCCCTTAATTCCTTTTTTCTTTTCTTTCGAATGTAACACAGGGGTATGCCCCGCAGCACATGTAGTCTGGTCCCTTTTCTGAGTAAAGCAGAGCATTTATGATTCCACGCGTTCTTTGTGTATGCATTCGTCCCAGAGGGAGCTTTCTGACCCTTCTTTCTCTTCTGTGCATATTGTTTCCTTCTTCCTCTTCCCCTGCTATTGTATCTTTCCGCCCTTTTCGTGTTGAGACCCATTGGCAGGGTATGAGTCTTTGCGAGGATTCGCTTCGGAAGGACCAGGCAGGGACCCATGTTAGGGTACAGGAGAGTGTTCGCCTTCCCAGGGGGAGGACGAGGGGATGTTTGCGACCTTTTCTTTCGTTCGCCTTTTCGTTCCTTTCTTTTCGTTCGCGTATCGATCAACCATTTGACTAACTGGTAATCAACTGACTGATTGATGACGCGGGCGTGCCAGTCACATGAGTGACGATTTTATTGTGCACTCGTTCTGACCCATGTCGGGCGAATGTGAGGTTCGGTCGGGACCAGCAATCCGCCATACCATAAAGGCTATGGCGTTAATTACATCCCCCACGAGGAGGGAACCCCTTTGATTAATTGCCGAGATATCGGGCTGTCGAAGCCGGGATAAAGGGTACGGAGCAGGCAAGTGATCATGCAGGATGATACGATTGACTACACGCGATTTATTAGGGTGGACCCCGGTACACGGCGGAGGACTTAGGCTCGAAGGCCACCTTCACGCGTAACGAAGCCTCCAATCAGGCGTAACCTGACCTTCTGGCAATGTTATTTGATATACCAAGGATGCACACATTCGGGCATGCGTTAATGCGATATGAGTGTGTGGACTAGGGCATAACGGCAAGGATTCGAGGCGTATCGATTCAAGCCCGAACATGCCAATTTTATTTAGTTTATTTGGTTGAGGAACTTGCATCCCTCTGTAATTAGCATAGGAAGACATCCCATAAGTGGGAGAAGGGTTGGAATGATGCGACGACACGATTCGGAACGAAATCGGTGCAGTGCTCGCTAAGACAGGGGCTAAAACGCTTGAAACGGCACCCTGAAACGTAGGTAAAAGGTTTAAAACGGCGCCAGAACCGTAGGTAAGAGGGGCAGCCTGTTAAAACGGCGTGGGGAGCTGGGGCGCGTCGGGAAGGGCGCGCCGGGAAGAGCGCGCCGGAAAGGGCGCGCCGGGAAGGGCGCGTCGTTTTAAGGCGTTATCGCGCATGAACGCGCCGAATTAACCCGATTTCAAGGAAACATGAGCTTCGTTAGTTTATTCATGAATTTATTAAAAGGTTTTGGAGGGTTTTGAAAATTTATTGAGTTGATTATTCATCGAATCGGTCCCGAGTCATCCAAACGTCAAATCACGGGCTCGCGTGAGATCCGGACTCGAGCGCGGCAATTGTTCCGAGTTTAGACTCGTTCGAGCCGAAATTTCGGCAGCATCTCCCCATCCCAAAGGATCGTCGGGGAGACGTAGGGAGTACTCACGTGGCGGAGTAAACCCCTAAAAGCCGGGTGGCGCAACGGCGGCCGACAGACCCAAACGGATAGGAAGACCCTGAGGGCTAGCCTGCTAGGGGCACCGAGTCCGTGGGTAACGGTGAGTGAGTGAGGCGACTCGATATGGGAGTGAAAATCCCGAGGGCTAGCCTACGAGGGGCACGCGACCCGAAGCACCACACTACTCGAGTCGGGACTGTAGACACGCCATTTCTGACGTTACGATGAGTAAATCCCATATTGTACCGTAATGCCCTGAAGTGGCTTACATTTTCTTTTATTTGAGTGATTTCCGTAATTGTGGTTAAATTGCATTATTTTGTGAAAGGGAGAAAATTAAAATATGGTACATATAAAATAAATAAAAAGAGAAAAATAAAATTCCAAAAAAATGTGTGTAATTGTGTTTACGTAAAAACAATATAATTTTCTTTAATAAATTTATTTTCATAAAATATAAATATATATATAAGTGATTAGTATATACATAATATACTTATTAAAAGGCAAAAAATATAATAACCATAAATAATACATATATAATCAAAAAGAAGCAAAACAAATAAAAACAAACAAAACAAACAAACATAAAAAAAAGATAATAAAAATAATATTCCCTACCCATCTTATTCTCTACAAGTCCCTTTCTATTTCCTATTTTCACCCCCCTTCTCACGCAACCCACTTTCCTTCTCACCCTATCACCTCACTGCACACACTCCTTTCCCCACGGCACACACACACACCCAACCCCACATGAAGCCTCCGGTCGAACTCCCCACACTCCTCTTCCAGCCTTCTCCACCAGAGCCACCTCCCCATCGCCTTCCTCTCCCTTCCATGCCACTGCCACCATCTTCACTACCGCCGTGAAGCCCTCGCTAGCCCTACACTCCATCACACCCACGGCCATCTCCACCTTACGACCCTCTCCCTTTGCTCTCTTTACACCAGCCTCCCTTCATTCTACGCCGACGAGCTCCCTCCATGCGCCTCCGCCATCATCACCTTCTTCACATCACCTCTGCTGCACCACTCGGCCACACGCCGCTCACGTTCTAGCCGCCATCGGCCAACCATCTCGCGTCCACGCCAGTCTCTCTGGCACCCTCACCGTCGTCGTCCCTTCGCCGGCACCATAGCTCACTCCACGCCGCTGCACCCAGACGGACGCTCTCGCGGACGCGGCCACCTCCATCTCCCGCCGTCCGCGACCACCGCGACCACCTCCACTGTCTCTTACACCTGAGACCCCTCGTCGCCAACGTCGCCGTCGACTGCACCTCCTCGTCGAGCCAGCGAGCACCTCCGAGTACCACCATGCCCATGCATGCTTAGACGCAGCGCCACCGGTCACCGTGCGCAAGCTGCCGTCGCCGCTACCACCTCCGTGAGCTCTCCACGAGTACGCCGGATCACCACCGAGCTAGACGCGAACGCGAGCCCACCGTCCACCAGCCGCCTACGTCGTCGCCTCTGCCTCCACCTGCACCACGCCCCGCCGTGAAGCCCGCCGTGGACGCCGTCCACCTCGGCTACCGCCTCCAGTTCGTCGCCACCACCGGAGCGCCACTACTGCTACCTCCCGCGAGCTCCATCTCCCTCGACGTCACCACCGGCCTCCTTACCATCATCCACCACCGCACCAGTCGCCGCAGACCACCCCTGCACACCCACACCTCCACGACATCGCCGTTGCAACCTCGTCGGCGAGCTCCCCGGTAGCACCGGCCAACTCCACTTCCATCCACGCTCACCGTCGTCAACGCCATCGAGCCCCACTGCCGGCCACCTCGACTCGGCCGTCGCCTGCTTCGTCACTAGCCCTCCGCCGCAGACGTCTCCGACTGCCGCAGGGACGCTGCCGTCCTCCGCCAGCCCTCCAGCCGCGAGCCACCCCTCGCAGCTCCGCCTCTCCCCGCCGAGATCGCCGTCGCCCTCCTCCAGTTGCGGACGCCACCACCGCTCGTCCCCCTCTCTCCTCCCCGCCGGTTTCTCTCTCCCTTTTTCTCTCTCTTTCTCTCCCTTTCCCTCTCCCAGTCGCTCTCCCTCTCTCCCTCTCTCCTCCCTCTCGCCAGATCTCTCTCTCTCCCCCCTGCGTCTTTCCCTCTCTCTCTCATCCCACGCTCTCTCTCTCTCATCCCACGCTCTCTCTCTCTCTCTCTCTCTCTCTCTCTCTCTCTCTCTCTCTCTCTCTCTCTCTCTCTCTATCTCTCTCTCTCTCCCCTCTCTCTCTTTTTCCTCCCCACCGGTCTCTCCCCTCTCCCGTCTCCCTCTCTCCCTCTCGTCTCTCCCGTCTCCCTCTCCCTCACTGCCTCTCTCTCTCTCCCTCTCACTCTCTCTATCTCTCTCTCTCCCTTTCACTCTCTCTGTCTCTCTCGGCCTCTCTCTCTTCTCACCGCCCCCCCTCTCTCTCTCCCTCTCACTCGTGTTTCTCCTCTCTCCCTCTCACTCTCTCTACTTCTCTCTCACTCTCCCCTCTCTTTTATTTTATTTTATTCTTCTTTTTTCTCTTCTCGTTTTTCTTCTCCCACCACCCTCTGTCTGCTTCTCTCTCTAACGCCCTCTCTCTTCCTCCTCCTCCTCTCGATCTTTCACCTTTCTCCTTTTTTTATTTATTTTCTCCTCCCCATCCTCTATCGTACTCTCTCTGTTTCTCCTTCTCTCTCCCCCTCTTTTCTCTCTGTCTCACCCTCTCTCTCTTTCTCTCTCCATCTCGATCCCTCTCTCTTCCTTTTTTATTCATTTTTTATTCCCCCCTTCTCTTCTACCCGATCTCTCTCTTCTCTCTCTTCTCTTCCTTGTTTCATTTTTTTATTATTTCTCTCCCCTCCCTCACACCCGATCTCTCTCTCTTTTACTATTATTTCTGCTCCCTCTCTCCTTTCCTCTCCCCTGTGATCTCTCTCTCCCACCTCCTCTCTTGCACCCACTCTCTCTCTAGCTCTCCATCTTTTATATATGTATATATAATATCCTATATATATATTTCTTATATTTTGTATATATATATACATCCTCTATAAAAAAAATCTTTAAAAAAAAGAAGAGAATAGTTTTCTCCTCTCCCTCTCTCTCTCTCCCTTTCTCCTTTTCAGGACGTCATTGATATCCGGAAGGCCCTGCTGAGTTTCCAGACGTCGGAGTATACAAGAATCTGTTGCGTCTCAGCGCACACTCGTGCCATCCTCGCCTCGGAGAAGCTCATCCAAAGCCGACATCGTTCTTCCCTAATAAGTTTTCTCCTCTCTATATTTTTAATCAGTCAGTTAATTATATTGCATGCATCACTTTAGCATATGTGCTATGCCTTTCTCTCCGAGAGGGCCTCGCTTGTGAGTGTCTTTGTGTTTGTACATTTCATCATGTCATTCTCCCACCCTTTTAATTCTAAAGGGGTTTTAAACACACCAACCAGGTACGTGTTCGTTTATATTATTTACAGTTTCATTACCTAAGGATTGGTACTACACCACCCTCGTTCTCACCAACCAATTCTTCTCTGTTTGTTCTTTATGTAAGGGTAACCAGTTAAAGGCCCTCTTCTTCGGCCTGTCGAAAGAAGAGGAAGAAGGAGTCCACGTCATCCCCTTCCTGAGGCGAAAGCGATCAATCCACTCGGGACCCTCGGTCCCTGGCGATCACAAAATTCCTAACGCGCGCTTCATTGTGACTATCTTTGTTTTTAATAACACCCGCGGAGAGTTACTTTCCGCAGCGGTCACCTTCTTCTGTCTTTGGCCTCACCCGCGCGGAGGATTATTCCCCGCGGCGGTTTCTGTTGTTTACTTTCTATATATCTAACTCCTAATTGGTGCGGTGGGTCACCTCCCGCGACCGTTTCTATTTCAGCATTTTATTTTCTGCACTTTACTTTCTAATTCCTAACTATTTAATTTCAGCATTCTCCTATCATCGCTTTAAAATCCCGTGGAGATCAACATCTCGCGGCGGTTTATTTGATCCCTTTTCCTTTCCTGTCACATATACTTATCTTATAGTAAAGACCCCTCAGAGGCCACAGTCTCGTGGTGATTTATATATATATATATATATATATATATATATATATTATTATTTATATTATTTATGTCGCATTAAAGACCCCTCAGAGGCCACAGTCTCGTGGTGGTTTATATATATATATATATATATATATATATTATTTATATTATTTATATCACATTAAGACCCCTCAGAGGCCACAGCCTCGCGGTGGTTTATACTTATATATATATATATATATATATATTATTTATGTCGCATTAAAGACCCCTCAGAGGCCACAGTCTCGTGGTGGTTTATATATTTATATACTTATATTTATTATCTATGTCACAATAAAAACCCCGCAGAGGCCACAGTCTCGTGGTGGTTTATATATTTATATACTTATATTTATTATCTATGTTATAGTAAAAACCCCGCAGAGGCCAATGTCTCGTGGTGGTCTGTATATATATTTATATTTATTATTTATAATGCATTAAAAACCCCGCAGAGGCCAATGTCTCGTGGTGGTTTATATATATACTTATATTTATTATTTATATTACATTAAAAATCCCGTAAGACCAATGTCTCGCGGTGGTTTCTATATATACATATATTAATTACTGCTCATATTGCAATATTGTTGTTAAAACCCCGCAAAGACCAATGTCCTGCGGTGGTGTGCCTTTATTCATATTGTTCTTGTAACTGTTCGAGAAGTGATATATCGTTACAATTTTCGACTCCACGTGTCTTCCCGTCTGTCAAATTCTATCACGTAGAGTCTCAAGACTCGAATTCGGTATCTGAAAAGTTGCTCTCGGAACGGTGGGTTACGCCTATCGGGAAGGGGTTCAGTTTGCGTGAGAGGGTCTTCGGACCCCTATCTCCGCCATGTACCGAAGTTCTGTCAGTGTAAATTCTTTCTGTCTCCAGTAGAGTGTCATCTGTAGGTGTACTTGTCCACCGTTCTTTCATATCCCCTATAGCGCGCGTTTCATTGTTTGTCCTCATTTCTTTCACCCTTTATTACTCAGAGAGGGAGAAACCCCATCTCTCTCTCTCAGTCCACCACGTGACGCGTTCACATCTCTGGCGATCACGGTGGGACCTGCTTTTTGCTTTTCTGGTTACCCACAAGCTTTCGGCACCCACGTGTGCCCCTCCTTTTGACACCCACGTGTGTCCCTCCTTTCGGCACCCACGTGTGCCCTTCCTTATTGCGCCCCCGTGCGCTCACTCCCCTCGTGCACCTCGTGCACTCCCCCGGTCCTTCGTGGATACTTGAGAGGTCAACATTGTCTCGTGCACCACGTGCACTCCCTACTATTCGGCACCCACGTGTGCCCCTCCATTTAGCACCCACGTGTGCCTCTCCATTTAGCACCCACGTGTGCTTTCCTCTATTTGGCACCCACGTGTGCCCTTCCATTTAGCACCCACGTGCGCCTCCTCTACTCGGCACCAACGTGTGCCCCTCCTTATTGCGCCCACGTGCGCTACGTCATTCCCCTCGTGCACTACGTGCACCCTTAGAGCCCCTTTCTCTTTTTTCAAGTGATCTACGTGTCTCGGAAAGAGGAACGGTTGTATCCTACTCCATCTGTTTATTACTTTTATATCTTTGTTATATCATTGTGATTATCTATGTTCTATTTGTGTGTTTATCTCTGGTATTTGTGTGTTATACATCTTTTATTCAGCACTGCATTTCATGCATTTACCCATTTTCTTTTCTTTCTTTTACTTATTTAAGGATTAACCTCTCTCGGTGAAGGAAGGACTCTCCGTCGGGAATTCCTCTCGACGGACTAGGATCTCCTCCATTGAGACCTCCGTAAGTCCCCGACAGCGAAGGATTCCCTCTTCGTTCACTGGGCTGGTTGTACCACTGAAGTGCCCCGAAGTTAGTTACCTATTCGTGGTGAGACGAGTGCCCCTAGCTCACACGGCGGTAAAACAAAGTGCAATTAGGGTCCCTCCTACTAAGTGTGAATTTTATATTTGTTAAAATCAAAAAAAAAGAAAAAGAAAAATCAAAAAAAGTAAGTAAATCAAAACACACAAAAAAGGTTAAACCAAAAACAAAAAAAAATGGCGTAAGATCATCCACTTGTCTGTTAATCTCTGATACTTGTTTGCTAGTGTATGCATTTACGCTCTGGTAAAATTACAGGAATGGCTCACGACTCTTCCGAAGAGAATCAATTAGGTTGTGGTCAGTCAGCTGACCCACGGGTCCACGCAATGGACTCAGGCCCCTCCCGCGACACCTCACAAGAGGTCCCCGTTGTTCCACGGGAGGTAGCTCCACCCCAGGATATCTTTTCCCTTTTGGGTGTCCTCGCTAGTACACAGCTCAGCCCTGAGCAACTTATGGCCTTTCAGGCCATTTTAAAGGGGAAGTCTGTTTCTCCCCCTCCTCAGGAGTCAACTCCGGCTCCCACGTCCTACCAACAGCCGCTCCAGGCTACTACATCACATGTATATGTCGCTCCTTCTTCTTCATTTCAAGGACAGGCGAGCCAACAGCCTGCCTCTCACCAATTCCCCCCTCTACAGTCTCAAACCCCTGCCATCCCTCATACGGTACCCCAAGCGGGTCCGTCCACTGGTGGGCCACCATACCCATCTGGTTCAGGGTTCCCTTCTCATGTCCCTATAAGGCCTTCTCAGCCTCAATGGCAGGCCCCACTTTCACCTGCCGAGGAGCTCACTCAGTCCCTCCTCAACAAATACACTGAAATGAACGAGGAGTTCCGAAATTTCAAGAAAGAGGCACATGGGAAGTCTGTCCCTGACATTTCCCTGCCAAATCTCCCCATATTTCATCTTCCTCCCTCCGAAATGCCTACATACCGTAGGTATAACGGCACGGGAAATCCTTATATTCACATCAAGGATTTTATGTATGAATCTTCCTCATGGCAGAACGATCCAAAATCCCTGGCTTACCTTTTTCGGAAATCATTGGATGGTCCCGCCCTAGAATGGTTCTATTCCCTAGAGCCGAGTGAGGCTGGAGATTTTGAAATTGTCAAAGCCAAATTCATACAGAAGTACCGAGATAGGGTCGGCCCCTCCCTTTCTATCACCGACCTAGTTGCTGAGAAAATGAGGTCAGATGAGGATTTTGTCCAGTATGCTGATAGGTGGAGGTCTCTGGCCGATAAAATAAAGGATACCCTTTCAGAACCCGAGCAAGTCAAGATGATTGTGTCTAATGCAACCCCGCAGTTTAGACACATTTTAGCCATGAATAAGCTTACCACGATGGAGGAACTTTATGAGAGGGCTCGGTATATCCAGACCCAATTAAAAGATTCCCCCATCATGCATATGTTTGAACCCCCAAAGCCAAGGGTGTTTAAGAAGATGGGCACTGGTGTCCAAGGAGGAACAACTGAGGGAGTCGTCATAAATGAGCAAGTGGGTGTGCTTGGCAGCCCCAACCAACCAGTTAACCCAAGGCCTCCTCAGGTTTCACGACCTCCCTTTCAGCAGGGTCCACCTCTTTATCGTCCTCCACCCCAAAATAACCCCCTTCAAAACAACATGCCTCAACCCTTTCATCCCCAACAACAACAACAACCACAGCCTCAGTATCACCAAGTTCCACCCCCGGGAAATTACGGCCCACCACAACAACGGATGAGGCCCATTGGACCCAAAAGAGCCCATTATCCACCATTGCCCGAGGCATTGCCGGACATTTTTAATGCCCTCATGGCTGCCAACCTACTTACTTTTCCCAAAGAAAAGTTTGCATGGCCCCCAAATGCTGATACCTCCAGGTACTGTGTCGATCACAGACAGCCGGGTCATACGGTGGAGAATTGTTTCAACTTCAAAGATTACATTTACGACATGAATGATCTCGGTGAAATCGATTGGGATGAAATGAGGCGATGCATCGCCACCCTAAAGGCCAGGAGACCTCCGCCTAGGCCACAGTTACCACAACAACCACATCAACAACAACAGCCTCAGCAGGCCCCACAACAGCAGCCTAATATGGGCATCATCCATAACCCGCTTCCGGAGCACCAACAGCCCAACTACCAGGTTAATCCAATTTCCTCCTTCTCGGAAGTTGGAAGAAAGCAAACATGTCGTTTAGAAAGCACCTCTGTCCTTGCTACCAGTCATACCACCAATCAGCCTCCTCGTCTCCATCGAACATCATCTTCTTACCATTCAACCCCCTCACAACCCCTATTTGGTCCTTCTTCCGTTCCACAGCCATCACGCCCTCTGATTCGTACCCTTATCGTCAATTCACCGTTAGTCCATCACCAAAGGCCATCTCACACTCCTTTTTCACCCCGAAGTCCCTTGATCACTTCTTATTCCTCTAATTTACCATCTACCTCTATCGCACCTTTACCCCCGCCTTCTAACCATTTTACCGCCCATTACCCGTATGACACACCATCCACCTCTACCCCCATTGAACCTCCTCTTCCACCATCTAAACCTTTTATCATTCACCGTTCATCTGAGGTCCCCTCTACTTCCACTATACCCCCTCCACCATATAAACCCCTTATCATCCACCATTCACCCGAGATTCCCTCTACTTCCCCTATTCTTTCACATTCTAAACCCCTTATCATCCGTGATTCACCCGAGATTCCTTCTACCTCTACTATACCTCCGCCAAGCAAACCCCTAATCAAAACCCCTACACCCATCATAACCCCTATCCCACCAACCATTCCTCCATTATTACCCCTTAAACCTTTGTTAAAGTCCACACCCAATACCATAGAGGTGCAACGAGAGCCACAAGCAATGGTGCTCCGGAGTGGAAGGATGTTCCACCGGGTGTTTCCCCAGAATAGTCAGGCCCCTGAACAATCTCAGCCCCAGAAAGATAAGGAAGAGCAGTCAGAAGAGTCCATCCCTGGGACCCAGTATGACTTGTTGAAACATCTGGATAAGATGCCTGCCCGTATCTCCATCCTCGAGTTGATCAAAAGATCCACATCTCACCAAGAAGCTTTAAGGGAATATCTCCAAAAAGTCATGGTGAACGAGGATCTCCCTGTGGAGAAAATCTCGACAGTCCTGACGCCCACTGATACACAACCGCCTATCATGTTCCATAATCACGAGCTTGCCCCCAAGGAAGCTCAAAAATATGCGTTGTGTATTGCGGTGAAAATCAATGGCGTATCAGTGGATCCGTGCCTGGTAGACACGGGCGCGTCTATAAATGTGATTTCCCCGAATACTCTTCAAGGATGTGGGGTTGATGAAGAACAACTCATGCCCTCCTCAATCACAGTCACGGCCTATGACAATAGTAAAAGACCGCCAATGGGGATGATTACCCTCAATGTAGAACTAGGCCCTGTATCAGTCTTCACGGAATTCCATATCCTTGATATGGATCCCACTTTCAAGGCTATACTAGGCCGTACCTACATTGAAGCCATGAATGCTGTACCATCCACCAATCATCAGTGCTTGAAATTTCCATACAAAGGATGGGTTATTAAGGTAATGAGCATGCCTCTCTGTTCCACGGTGGATGCCATCAACACCTCTTTGCCTTCGGTCTGGCCGACTCATCGGCCCATACTGTCCTTGTTGGATGTGTATGACCCCTCCCGTGCCCCCTTCACACAACAAAAGCCATTCCCTATGTTAAACTCACGTCTCCCCCTCCGCTCTAAAGGATGGGAGATTATGAGAAACATTGGTTACCAAGATGGCAAAGGTTTAGGAGCACAACTGCAAGGAAGGCTGAGACCACTCCAAAAGATAAAGCCAATCCATAGAGCTGGCTTGGGTTTTAAGGGGCCATTCGAATCAGACGGCAAACCCCTTACTTGGACTTTGTCCTCACATTTTAAAAAGGGGCCCATCGTCCAGATGGGAGATCCTCCACCAGAATCACATGGGCGGTTACAGAATGTATTCTTGGCTGAAGGATGTTCAAAAACTCCAAAAAAAAGGAAAGATTGTCCACTTGGATTGTGAATGGTATAAATAGTTTGACATACCAGATATACCCATTGCACTGGAAAGAATGTTCTCACCTCCATATCTAGAAGGGTCGTCTTTGATCTCCGAAATGCCAGGGGACACCATCACACTTGCCAGAATGTCAAACCCTCCTCGCCAAGAGGATGTTGTCATCGACGGGTCATCATCCGTCACCAATATTGTCATCGACGGCTCATTAGCCGTCATTTTCTCTACCCACCTATCACATCCTCTGTTGCTGTCTCCTTCCTGGGCCAGACAGTTGTCTGATGATCTTCCCAGGTCTCCTTCTTTACTCGTTTACCTGCGTGAGTTTCTCAACTCGCGCAAGATTTTCAATCATGATTTGCTCTACGAGCTACACAACCCTCTAGCTCTAATTCCCTTTTCACCTCCTCCAATTTCTTTTCACTGTTTTGTTATTAAAAATGAAAATGAAAAAAAAATGCCAATTCCACAACTCCTCAACAGCGCATTGTCTTTGAGGAAACCTCCTATATCTCCCACGAGTGTGCCCCGACTCACGGGCCACTCATTCAAGGTCCCCTGAGCGACCTTCTTTTCCCCTCATCTGAGGGGTCCTTCCCTGTACATTCTTCACCATCCCCTTCAGTTTCTTCTTCTTCTTCTGTAAATGTCAGTCTAGCTAGCAATGATAAGTCAAGGGTAGTGTCTAAGAAGAAATCCAAGGGTAGGCAGATTCCCCGTCGGTTCCTTTTGGATCTAGCCGATAGGTGTCAAGCCCTTCTAGCAATTCCCCAATTGCTAGAAAATCCCGTCCAACTGCCAGAAATAGAATGTAAGAATAATTGCATGATTGATGAAGGGTATGGGGTCTATGAACTCACTGACGAGGAATACCCCATTAAAGAAGAGGATGAAGAATATGAGGACGCGGCTGACACCTATGCTAGTGGAATGAGCAGATTTGACGAACTGTCAGCCGCTGTAGAAGAGTCTACCAAAGAGATCAATCTGGGAACTGAGGAAGACCCTAGGATTGTCCTCATAAGTGATAATTTACCATCATCTGAAGAAGAGGCACTAGTTAAGGTTCTTAAGGATTACAAGGACATGTTTGCATGGAGCTATGAGGATATGCCAGGATTGGATTCTACTCTGGTTGAGCATCGTCTCACCCTCAAACCAGGGTCCATCTCGGTAAAGCAACGGTTAAGACGTTTCCGCCCACAAATGGCTTTAAAAATGAAGGAAGAGGTCGACAAGCTCCACAAAGCTAGGTTCATAAGAGTCGTCCTTTATCCTCAGTGGGTCGCAAACATCGTCCCGGTCATGAAGAAAGATGGAAAGGTGAGAATTTGTATTGACTTCCGGGACCTTAACCGTGCGTGTCCGAAGGATGATTTCCCTTTGCCTCATATTGATGTGTTGATTGATAACACGGCAGGATATGAAACCCTTTCATTCATGGATGGATTTTCTGGATACAATCAAATCCGTTTGGCAGAAGAAGACCAGGAGAAAACCTCATTTACTACTCCCTGGGGAACTTATTGTTATGTGGTCATGCCATTTGGACTGAAGAACGCTGGAGCCACTTACCAAAGGGCTATGATGGCAATATTCCATGACATGATGCACATATATTTGGAGGTATATGTGGATGATTTGTTGGTAAAGTCTAAAACTAGGGCGAAACATCCCGAGGTCCTTGCAAAGGTGTTGCAAAGAACCCGTGAATTCAATTTGAAAATGAATCCAAAGAAATGTGTGTTTGGTGTATCATCTGGCAAATTACTTGGCTTCATTGTGAGTAAAAGGGGTATTGAGATAGATCCCAACAAGGCTAAGGCAATTAGGGATATGCCACCCCCGAAGAATTTGAGAGAAGTTCGAGGATTAATCGGGAGGTTGCAATTTATCCGTCGCTTTGTGTCTCAACACTCGCAAAGGTGCCGGCCCTTCTACGAGTTGACCAAAGCAGGGACCAAATTTTGTTGGGATTCTAAGTGCCAGAATGCTTTTGACGGATTAAAGGAATATCTGGCCAACCCGCCTGTTCTCACTCCACCTATTCCAGATAAGCCTTTGATCCTATATGTCTCGGTCCTAGACGACTCTGTGGGAGCCGTCCTGGCACAAATCAATGAGGAAGGCAAGGAACGGGCAACCTATTACTTGTCCAAACTCCTCAACCCCTGTGAGCGAAAGTATACTACCATGGAAAAGACATGTGCCGCCCTCGTGTGGGTGGTACAGAAATTGAAACATTACTTTCTTGCTCACAAAGTCCACTTGATTGCTCGGATGAACCCTATCAAATTTCTCTTGGAAAAGTTTGTCCTTACTGATAGGCTAGCACGTTGGCAAAGCTTTCTATCTCAATTCGACATCACCTACATTCAACAAAAGGCAATCAAAGGCTATGCTATAGCTGAGCATCTCGCTCATCACCCTCTCCCCAAGTTTGATCCTGTTCAATCAGAGTTTCCAGATGAGGAACTAATGTCCATTACCCAGTCTGATGATCCCATGTGGACATTATATTTTGATGGAGCTTTGAATTCCCAGGGGAGAGGTATTGGTATCGTTCTTTTGTCACCTGAAGGTGTCGCTATCCCAGAGGCATTCCAGCTCTCATTTCCAGTCACCAACAACGTGGCTGAATACGAGGCTCTTTTTAGCAGGTCTGAACCTTGCTTTATTCCTTCTGGGTCACTGAATTACGAGTCATAGGTGATAGTCAACTTATCCTTCGCCAAGTGCTCACCAAATATCGCACTCGCGATCCCAAGCTCAAGCCATACCAAGAGCTTACTGTTGCTTTCGCTAAACTGTTCACTAAGTTGGTCTTTGTCCATGTTCCTCGCAATCAGAACATTCTCGCCGACGCCCTTGCTTCGTTGGCATCATCATTAAGGTTTCCTCTGGGCAGAAGGGCTCTGTCCGTTTCTATCCACAAGCTTATCCTCCCTGCTATCCACAACCCTTCCTATTTAAGGGTTCAGGAGGAAATGTCGAAGATGGCTCAAGATAGAGAAGTCGCTGAGAAGAGGGAAATTATGTTGGTCGAATTGGAGGAAGAACTGACTGATGAGGAGAAGCCATGGTTCTATGAGATTGTTAAATATTACAAAGACCAGTCTTACCCTACAGAAGCAACAGCAGAAGATAAGAGGGCTATAAGGAGAGTAGCCCAAAGGTATACGGTGGTTGGAGGATTGCTATACAAGAGAAGCCTCACTGGTGTTCTTCTAAGGTGTCTTGATGATGATGAGTCCTGGAAGTGTGTAGAGGAAGCACACTCAGGCGTGTGCGGTGGCCATGTAAACAGTCAAATGCTTGCTAAGAAGATCCTTCGGCAAGGCTTTTACTGGCCCACCATGGAGGAAGATTGTGCTGTCTATGTCCGTAGGTGTGTCAAATGTCAACTTCAGACTGATAAGATTCATTCCCCATCTTCCTCTCTCCATCCAGTGTCCTCCCCATGGCCTTTCTCCATGTGGGCATTCGACATCATTGGTCCTCTTGGTGATCCTAACTCCCTCACCAAGCAAAAATCCTTCATCCTCACTGCAACGGAGTACTTCACCAAATGGGCTGAAGCCGAAGCCTATGCAGAAGTCAAGGCATCTACAGTATGCAAGTTTATCATGAAGAATATCATTGCCAGATTCGGCATTCCAAGAACTATCATCACCGACAATGGGCCACAATTCATCTCTCAGGATCTTCAGGACCTCTGCCAAAGGTATAAAATTACATTGCATCATTCGTCACCATATTATCCACAAGGTAATGGCCAAGCGGAGGCCACTAATAAAACACTGATTAAAATCATAAAGAAAACTTGTGAGTCTAGCAGATTCTCGGATTGGCCAGAAAAACTTATTGAAGCTCTATGGGCTTATCGCACTTCAGTCCGTACTCCCACTGGGTAAACTCCATTCGCCCTTACTTACGGGATGGAGGCGGTAGTCCCATATGAGATTCTGGTCCCTTCTCTTAGGGTACAATTGGATAAGGAACTTCCTCTCGACGAACGTCGTGACTCACTCCTTGCCCAATTGGAACTCTTAGACGAGAAACGCCTGGTTGCTGCCGAGCATGCTCGCGTCTACCAAAATAGACTCGCACGTTTTTACCAGAAGAAGGTTATTGAGAGAAAGTTCAAAGTTGGTGAAATGGTAGTGAAAAGAATTTTTGTAAAACCTGGCGGGCCGCGTTCTAAGCTCCAACCCAATTGGGAAGGACCATACGTGGTTCAGGCTGTACATCCTGGCAACGCCTACAGGTTAGTCAATGCTGAAGGAGTTGAGTTATCCCACCCTTGGAATGGGCTTTACCTTAAGAAGTATTACCCTTAGATAGGTGTACATACTGTCAAAGACAAAAAAAAATGAAAACAAAAACAACAAAAAATAATGAAAATAACAAAAATATGTACATAAAACAAAAAAAAAAGACCAAAAAAAATGGAAAATTCAAAATGCTGATGCTTGGAGATCACCGTGTAGTTAAGTTATTGCATCTAATCTCCATGTTAGGAAAGGGCCCATTAAGACTTGGTAGGTCTCAAGTCTTGGTTTGCTAGAACCGTGGAGACCCCTGTCCGGCCAGTTCGGCCTATGCCCCCTCAAAAGAAGACAACATGAATACACATCTGTGTTATAAAAATTGATAGCATCGCTTATGGTAGGGCATCACTCAAAAGGTCTCCAAGAAAGCTTAAATCTTTGTTCTCTTCTTCTCGACCGAGTGAGACAGTCGGCGCCCTTAAAACGCTGAGCATGGGAAACATGAACACGACCCCTAGGGTGAGAGTAGGATCCAATTCTTCGAGCATGAATCAAAGCACGAGAAGAGGGCAGTGTCCCCGCAGGCATCCAAGAGGGATTCCATAATGTTAAAATACTATGTCCCTCGCAAAAAAATCTATCAAAAGAATCAAAAAAAAAGAAGCAAAAAAAAATCAAAGTCAAAGAAAGGCCTGGTCGTAACCGTGCCTGATTCCACTAAATGAAACCCCTTTGACTGAAAGTCAAATTACACAAAAAGGGGTCATGAGATGTAAATGCTCGAGAGTTAGTCCGAAGTTACCCGAAAGGGGAAGTTAAGTGCGCCCCTACTGGCTCGCCGGGTTAACGGTTTTGCCGGTCCTCTCAGGAGGTTTACCCCCTATACTCTTCCTTCTTCCTCTAAAGATGAAGGCTCAATGGAGTTCCTGAAGGGCGAAACTCGCCAAAGCCTGTAACATCATTTTAACACAAACATATGGTTGTCCATTTTGAAAGTAGAAGTCATTGTCGTGAAGGAGTCTCCGTGTTTCTGGCTGGTCAAGACCTTTATCTACCACCTTAATGTCTTCTTAGTTTAACCTCGGGCTTAGACCAATGCAAGCGCGTCACCCATAGGTGCGACGGCGTCTGATTCCGGGTCAGCGTCGCGCGGTTAGTCATTTGGGTTCCAAGGTGTTCCATTACATACCATCTAGAGTTGTGAGGAAATAGACCCGGGTCGGGCAAATCATTTATCTCGAACATTTTTTGGGTGAATCTCTGTGGTCGGAAGCAACTGGGAGCCTAAGCATGGCATGACGGTATTGTCATCAGGGTAAGTCTTAGCCGGCGGGATTATCATTCGAGGAGTCTAGAGGCCCAAACCAACTTAGATGTGCACTTAGGATGCCTGGGAGGTTAGCAAGAAACCCTCGTTCTCATTCAGGTTAGATGTTATATCAAGTGGTCATCATGCATTAGCAAAAACAAAAAAAATAAACAAACAAAAAACAAACAAAAAAATTAACAAATCCAAAAATCTAAAAAAAGCAAAAAATGTATATGCACAAAAAAATGGAAATGTAAAAGACCAAAAATAATAATAAACAAACAACAAAACATAAAAAAAAATTTAATATACACCTACAACAAACAAAGATCACATCTTTGCATGATCACATTTGTATGCAGCATTCATTTTAATTTCTCGTTTGCATCCGTGTGCTTGTCTGTCGCATTCATCATCATCTTTCATCAGTGCCTTTGTTAATAAGGGCTTGCCCCTTGACTCGTTTTCAAGGATAGTTCAAAACTTCGTTTGCTTGTTGAGCAAGGGGCAAGTCAGAGCAGAAATACTGACTTGTTTGCTTAGGTGTGTGCAGGAATTCGAGAGCTCAGGAAGAAGCAGAGAATCAAACACAAAACACTTTATTTCACTTCTATTCAAAATAAAAATAAACAACAAAGAGATTACATCAGGTTTCACCTTCTCTCTCCACATTACTTGTCCCGCCACCCTTCGGACGAGACACTCTTGAGGGGGCTATCCAATCATGGAATGCGGTCCTTCCACCGCTTTGTGCTCCTCTTCCGATCTCTACTCCCCGGCGCCGATCTGCGGGGGCACCAAAGGAGCTGCTGACACGAAAGCCACGCTCTCGTGCTCTTCGGTAGCGTTCCTCACCGTCCTTTAGCCACTGCTCGGCGAGGCTGAGACTGGTCTTCAATTCAAATAATTGGGCCTCCAGGGCCCTCTTCTCCTCTTTCTCGGCCGACCTCTTGGCCTTCTCTCTTTCCTTGGCCTTTTCCCTCTCAGCACGTTCTCTCGCTCTATCTTCCCTCTCCAGCTGAAGGGTGATCCTCAGCTCTATAGCGTCCCTAGAAAAGTCGTCACCTGGACGACGCTGCAGTTCCTCTTCCAGCTCGGCTATTCTAGCTTCCTTCTGGGCGGCATGTGCGAGTGCCTCCTCCGTTTCTTTCTCCTGCCAGACGTTTCATCTCAGGCTTCTGGTAACGCTTGAACAAGGGATTTTAAATGGTGAGGCTCTCACCTGTACAGAAAGCATCCCTTCTGCTTCCGCAGCCCGCTGTGTGGCATGAGCAAGTTGCTCGTGTAGTGAATCTAACTCTGAAGTGGGAATCCATAGACTAGAAGAAACGCCGTCTGCCCCCATCGCCGATGAAACTACATCGAGCTGGGCACGCTGCGTACACATACGAGAGGTGACAGTTAAATGGTTGACGCCATGAATTTCAAATCATGCCAGGAGTATGTATATATACACTTACCGATGAACCCAGAGCCACTCGGGTATCAGTTAACTCTTGCTCCGTGTCCGCCAAACGAGCTCGTAAGTTCGTTATTATGGTGTCACGGGCATCCTATAGCCATGGCTCTTGAGTTCACAAATAAAAATAAAAAAAATGGAAATTGTAAAAGACAAAAAAATGGTGTTTTACTTTACCTCTATAAGCCCTCCAAGCTGGAGCCTCTCCGCATACATTGCCCTATAGAGCCGTAGGTAATCTTCACTGTCTTGCGCTTGTGATTCCAGGAGCGTGCCACCCCGCTGCCAGTCTTCATACTGTTCGGGGAAGCGCACCCTCCAATCAACGCAGGTTGCCGGCCCACGCGTCTTCTTCCCGACGCTGGGTGAGGAGGTTATATCCACCCATTCCTGGGCAAGCCCGAGGGTCCTCATGGCTAATCGCAGCCTGAGGGGCTCAATTTCATTCAAGCAATGAAGCCAGAGGTCCCGTCCGAATCGGGCACGGCTTCCAATTACCCATGGCTGGTCGACATCGACCATATTCAAGTAAGGCCTCCAGTTCACCTATGTTGGGTTGTACATATCTTCTTAGTTACTCAAAAATACAAAAAAAAAATACAAAAAAATAAAAACAAATGAACAAAACATATAAAAAAGAGAAAAAGTATCCTACCATCGCTGCAGGGAACTCTTGCAGCTCCCGTCTCGATACCATCAGCTGGTAGGATAATGGTGCTGTACTCATGATGTGTTGCCACCGCCTAGCCAACGGGATCGTCACTGGCCGACAGTGTCGAGCTCTCCCCATTGGAATATAATAGTAGCTCCACAGCTACACCATCATGTGTCATTGGCACCAACAAATACAAGAAAAAAAGCATAAAACCAAAACCACAAATAAATAATTTTTTACCTGGATAAAGGGCGTAAACCCATTTATTGTCACCTCTCGGCCTGCCCTTTGCGACAGACCTGTAAATAGATGTGCCAGCACGGCAGCTCCCCAGGCGTACTGTCCTACTCTCTCCAAATCTACGAGCAGCTCCAGGAAGCGGCAGTGTATGTTGTCTCCCTTGGAGCCCAGTAGCAGCCTACCCAGCAGAAAGAGGAGGAACCTCCTCAGGTCCATGTTGGTCCTTTCCCAGTTGCTGGCATCTGCACAGTATACAGCACGGGCACCTCTCTCTGCCCTTTCCATAAATTCCTCCAAGGACTCGTCATCCCGTGGACGGATGTCAGTAAGCCCTAACACCTCCATGATCGATGTCTTGGCTACTGACCTGTTCTTCCGTCCATCGAGTTCCAGTCCTAACAGTTTCTGGGCACCTTCTCGGTAATCCGCATAAGTGACGCCGGTCACTGCCTCTCCATCCACTTTGAGGCCCGTAATGCGGACCATATCTTCCAAACTGGGCACCATGTGCCCCCAAGGCATCAGGAATGCCCGACTCGCCGGATCCCATCTTTCATGTAATGCTTGGATCAGGGCAAGGTCGAGCTTTATCGGCTCGATTCGGAGGAAGGCACCGAACCCCATCACGTCTAGCCTGGCCTTTTGGAAGTCCGGGAGACCTCGATATGCTGCCACTACGAGCTCCCAAGAGATGTGCGAGCGCATCATGCCCTGCACATATACAAGAAGTGAAAAGGGGAACATTGCTAAGCAAGAAAGGAGAAGAAAAGGATGAAGGAAGGAAACCAAAGAAGCCACTTACAAGCTGTGATCAGGTCCTCTCACTCAGTTGTCCTTCGACTTCTGAGAGTCTCCTGGAACTGCTACCTGATCTGCTCCTCTTCGAGGAGTGGGAAGACTCACCTTCTGCTCTAAAGCTGGATTCACCCTCCATCCTGAAAAAATGACCAACACTCGCAACCTCCCTTCCTTACAAATTTGCACTCCTCAAGTCTGCTCTCAGGACTTCGGTGCTTCCAAGTCGAGCGAAAGGGGAGGTATTTATAGGATTGGAAAGAAGGTGGTCTGGATCTATCACCATCACCCCAGCAACATCCTTTACGACAAGTCACCCTCTCTTTACTCTCGCATGTCACTCTGCCATCTGGAGTGATCAATTTGGAGGCGTGATTTGTTGACTTGTCCTCCCCATGCGGTCTAAAGATTCCCCGTGTTTATTGTCCCGTTGCGACTACTGCTAGCGCAAAAAAGAAAGTGGGGGACATTTATACGGGAAAATAGGACCAGGGACCGACGTTGTTGAAATTAGTTGTAGATCCCTTTGAAAGTCATGGCCACGGTACACTCGCGTGCCACTTTGCCATGTGAAGTAAATGGAGCAGAGCTGTGATTTGTTGACCCGCCACTCCTATTCGGTCCAAAGATTCCGCGTGTCCCTTGTCCTATTGCGACTACTTTTAGCGCAAATGGCAAATGAGGGACATTCACGTGGGAAAAGAGCACCAAGGACCGATATTGTTGAAATCTATGGCTGATCCCCTTTGAAAATCATGGCTATGGTGAGTCACCGCCCCGTGTTTTAAGGAGACATCTCGTCGAGTACGTCTCGCTGGAACCCATGTGGTGGAGAAGAGGCGTAGAGCAGAAGGAACACATTCAGGGCGAACCAGCCGTGTTCAAATCAAACCATTCCACTCACACATCTATATAAGGGTTTGTGCCTGTCATGAGAAGGGAGTGAGTGAACAAGTCACTCACTAACCCTCATCACCCTCCTGGTCGCTTCTCTTCTCTCTCCCAAGGCAAGAAGTCCCTTGGAGGCCTTCTATAGTTCCGTGACGCAGCAATCGCTTTGTCGCGTCATGTGTTCCCGCCTGCTCTTCGGCAGTGCTCCTCGCCGTCCTCCTGTCTCTCTCGCGACCCTGATGGCCGCGAAGCTCTTGAAGTCGAGGCCGCTGGCTGAGCTGCCCTATGCTCTGCCGATGAAGATGCTATCAACTCCAGGAGCTCCTCTGTTGCGAGCTCTAATCCCCTTCAATCTGCAGAGCGAGCCATCTCTCGATGCTCTTTCTCTCAGAGCCCCATCTCCTGGGCCTCTTGTCCTGCTCTATTTTTTCCTTTTCTCTCTCTACTATCTCTTGCTTTATCTCTCTCTTAGCCATTCGGAGAGAAATCTTTAGCTCCCGGGCATCTCAGGGCAACTCCTCATGATAGTTGCCTTGAGTTTTTGGCTCTTGTCCGGAATGGTTGGCTATCACCTAGCACTGGCTATTGCAGATGTTTGTGCCAAAAAATAAGAAAAAAGAGAGAAAAAAAGGGAATAAAAAAGAAAAAAAATATAGTAGAGAGTAAGGATGTAAATGGCATTAAAGCTTCCATATTTATTCCAAGATAAGATATATTAGGGTTTGGGCATCTCAGGCCTCAATTTCCCCAACTCGATTACATAAGCTTTCAGCAGTTCTTCGTCCTCACTCACAGATTCTGTTGCCCTCAGTGCAATGCTGGCCTTCCATGACGCTTTGATTGTCTTCACATTTCTTGCGTCACCCCCTGTGCCCAGCTCCCTTTTCCTGATTAAAGGAAGCTTGGATAGCAGTGGGAATGAATGGCGAGGGAGGCCCATCTGAGTATGACACCGGTGCGTGTTGTAAAGGATGAATTCAGACGTGCCAACAAGTTGGAGCTCCATGTTAAGAGAAGACCTCGTGAGAAGCTCATATGGGAGTAAGCATGTCGGTGCACGAGTGAACATATACTCTTCAAAGGTACTGAAGTGAGCCCGCCAGTCTTCACGTTTCTTTAGCCAGGGAACGCGATTTGCTATACTACCACTAGAGCCTAACACATTGACCATATGGTGAAGCGGGCTTTGTTGGAAGAGTCTTGAAGTAGACGACATTCCCTCACGATGGTTAAATTTGAAATGCAAGTCAGTCCAGCAATTCAAAAGGAGTGCGCAACCAAAAGGAGGCTTACCCATACTGGAAGCCGTGAGTCCGCTATAGAGATAAGCAAGGATGGCAGGTCCCACTCTCTTTCCTTCCCAAATTCCACAGATGGCGCTTAGTTGATCTTCCTCCACTATGTTGTCAGTATAAGGGAATAGGAGAGCACCCGCTAAGCAGATGGTGAATCCCTTCATGAGCCCTTCAATGCGGTCATCATCACTTGTCAACCTTTCAAGAGCATTTATGACCCAATCTGCAAGTTTTTGCAGATGGATTCCCTTCTGAGTCTGGATGTCCTTGATGGCTTCGGACGGCATGAAGCTTCTGAGCACCTCCTCGGAAGTCACCCTTCTTAGCATGCGCATAACCTTTACCTTGCCATTTCTCTGGAATTTCTTCACGCCAAGCAGAAGTTCTGCTTCTTCGAGAAGAATAGTTGCCTCGAAAGTGGGGAAAATGAATGTATGGGTTTGAGGGTGCCAAAGCTCTACCAGTGCACCCATAGCCGCCCAATCCATGTGAATCTCGTTGTAATGTTTGGCATGAGTTACGAGCTTTTGGAGATGCCACTTTCTGATGATGGCCCTCATACTGATCGAGATGTTCGAAGTGAGTTTTGACAGCCATGGCAACCTTGAAAACTTCCTCGGGCCAGGAAAGAGAGGATACGGCTGAAAATAGAAAGGTGGAGAAGGCGAAAATAAGCATAAGAAAGTCTTGCAGAAACACAAAAAAAGAAATGTTAACTCACCATTCGAGACTGGATTCTCCCGCTAAGATGCCCCTCGAAGTCAGTAAGCCGCTTGCACTCGTTGTTGGGCTTACTTTTCTTCACGGGATTGGAAGACTGGCCTTCCATCTCGAACTTTGATCTCCTCCTAAGCTTCAACTTTCTTAGCTCGCCCTGGAATGTATTTTCTTAAGGCCAAGGGGGCGATACTTATAGTGAGGAAAGGAATCTAGGAACAGTGTTGGCAGTTTCGTTTTGTTGTGTGTGATAATGTGCTTGCATGTTGTGATCTTATTTTGGTATGTTAATTATCGAGTGGGGTACCACTGTCCCACCGATGCCCCACCTTGTCCCGCCTTGTCCCCTAATCATTCAATCATTGTGGTCCCCCCTTATCATGCATCGTATTATATGATATTTACGCTACTAGAGCATGCCAAGGACCATACGCCTTGGATGAATCCGGGATTTGAGTTCCCCTTCAACAAAAACAGTGATGATCCCGGAGGAGTTCAGGACGTACGGATAGGCCGTTAAGTTGTGATAGAATGGGGACGATGGTTCCGTTCGATGAGTCGGTACGTGGATAAACGGGCCCCGGCTCAGTATCAGCTCATTGGATCGGTATCCTGACCCACTCTCCACAGCTTAGCAATATTATCCTTGGATAGTTTCTATTTTAGTTTGTTTTATTTTTCTTTTAAACCCAGCATGCATTCATGTAGGACTTTGAGTTCATTGTGGAAAATCACTCACTTACTCTGATTGTGTGAGCTACTGTGCTTAATTGCTTAAATATGGGATATTCCATTCTGAGTCGAGTACTGAGTTTTTCGAGGTTACCTTGGGATGTTTCCTTGGAAGAAACCATTGTTTGGATCTGTCTCCAATCATCTGTTTATTCCCCTCGGACCCACCTTGGTTGTAGCACGTCCACAATGGCTGGTAACCGCTCCCCAATGGTGAAACCTGAGGTTTACGACCCAGGTACTTCCACACCGTGAAGTTGGTCCTTTTAGTTTGTTCGTGCCCCAGCGCACACACTGTCTTTCCTAGTTTGTTTACCATCCAAACAATCGTTGATTTCGGAGAACCTTTCTCAAGGTTGCTTCGTGAAACTCGGGAAAGATTCCCGTCTTGTGACGTTAGAAGCGTGTCCCATCACACCTTGGCATCCGCTTTTCAGTCCATTCTATTTCACTCCAATACACTTCGTTTCATTCCATTACACGTCCTTCCCCTACAAAGTGGATGCCAAGGCGGGGCAGCTGTAGACACGCCATTTCTGACGTTACGATGAGTAAATCCCATATTGTACCGTAATGCCCTGAAGTGGCTTACATTTTCTTTTATTTGAGTGATTTCCGTAATTGTGGTTAAATTGCATTATTTTGTGAAAGGGAGAAAATTAAAATATGGTACATATAAAATAAATAAAAAGAGAAAAATAAAATTCCAAAAAAATGTGTGTAATTGTGTTTACGTAAAAACAATATAATTTTCTTTAATAAATTTATATTCATAAAATATAAATATATATATAAGTGATTAGTATATACATAATATACTTATTAAAAGGCAAACAATATAATAACCATAAATAATACATATATAATCAAAAAGAAGCAAAACAAATAAAAACAAACAAAACAAACAAACATAAAAAAAAGATAATAAAAATAATATTCCCTACCCATCTTATTCTCTACAAGTCCCTTTCTATTTCCTATTTTCACCCCCCTTCTCACGCAACCCACTTTCCTTCTCACCCTATCACCTCACTGCACACACTCCTTTCCCCACGGCACACACACACACCCAACCCCACATGAAGCCTCCGGTCGAACTCCCCACACTCCTCTTCCAGCCTTCTCCACCAGAGCCACCTCCCCATCGCCTTCCTCTCCCTTCCATGCCACTGCCACCATCTTCACTACCGCCGTGAAGCCCTCGCTAGCCCTACACTCCATCACACCCACGGCCATCTCCACCTTACGACCCTCTCCCTTTGCTCTCTTTACACCGGCCTCCCTTCATTCTACGCCGACGAGCTCCCTCCATGCGCCTCCGCCATCATCACCTTCTTCACATCACCTCCGCTGCACCACTCGGCCACACGCCGCTCACGTTCTAGCCGCCATCGGCCAACCATCTCGCGTCCACGCTAGCCTCTCCGGCACCCTCACCGTCGTCGTCCCTTCGCCGGCACCATAGCTCACTCCACGCCGCTGCACCCAGACGGACGCTCTCGCGGACGCGGCCACCTCCATCTCCCGCCGTCCGCGACCACCTCCACTGTCTCTTACACCCGAGACCCCTCGTCGCCAACGTCGCCGTCGACTGCACCTCCTCGTCGAGCCAGCGAGCACCTCCGAGTACCACCATGCCCATGCATGCTTAGACGCAACGCCACCGGTCACCGTGCGCAAGCTGCCGTCGCCGCTACCACCTCCGTGAGCTCTCTACGAGTACACCGGATCACCACCGAGCTAGACGCGAACGCGAGCCCACCGTCCACCAGCCGCCAACGTCGTCGCCTCTGCCTCCACCTGCACCACGCCCCTCCGTGAAGCCCGCCGTGGACGCCGTCCACCTCGGCTACCGCCTCCAGTTCGTCGCCACCACCAGAGCGCCACTGCTGCTACCTCCCGCGAGCTCCATCTCCCTCGACGTCACCACCGGCCTCCTTACCATCGTCCACCACCGCACCAGTCGCCAAGGACCACCCCTGCACACCCACACCTCCACGACATCGCCGTTGCAACCTCGTCGGCGAGCTCCCCGGCAGCACCGGCCAACTCCACTTCCATCCACGCTCACCGTCGTCAACGCCATCGAGCCCCACTGCCGGCCACCTCGACTCGGCCGTCGCCTGCTTCGTCGCTAGCCGTCCGCCGCAGACGTCTCCGACTGCCGCAAGGACGCTGCCGTCCTCCGCCAGCCCTCCAGCCGCGAGCCACCCCTCGCAGCTCCGCCTCTCCCCGCCGAGATCGCTGTCGCCCTCCTCCAATTGCGGACGCCACCACCGCTCGTCCCCCTCTCTCCTCCCCGCCGGTTTCTCTCTCCCTTTTTCTCTCTCTTTCTCTCCCTTTCCCTCTCCCAGTCGCTCTCCCTCTCTCCCTCTCTCCTCCCTCTCGCCAGATCTCTCTCTCCCCCCCCTATGTCTCTCCCTCTCTCTCCCATCCCACTCTCTCTCTCTCATCCCACGCTCTCTCTCTCTCTCTCCCCTCTCTCTCTTTTTCCTCCCCACCGGTCTCTCCCCTCTCCCGTCTCCCTCTCTCCCTCTCGTCTCTCCCGTCTCCCTCTCCCTCACTGCCTCTCTCTCTCTCCCTCTCACTCTCTCTGTCTCTCTCTCTCCCTTTCACTCTCTCTGTCTCTCTCGCCCTCTCTCTCTTCTCACCGCCCCCCCTCTCTCTCTCCCTCTCACTCGTGTTTCTCCTCTCTCCCTCTCACTCTCTCTACTTCTCTCTCACTCTCCCCTCTCTTTTATTTTATTTTATTCTTCTTTTTTCTCTTCTCGTTTTTCTTCTCCCACCACCCTCTGTCTGCTTCTCTCTCTAACGCCCTCTCTCTTCCTCCTCCTCCTCTCGATCTTTCACCTTTCTCCTTTTTTTTATTTATTTTCTCCTCCCCATCCTCTATCGTACTCTCTCTGTTTCTCCTTCTCTCTCCCCCTCTTTTCTCTCTGTCTCACCCTCTCTCTCTTTCTCTCTCCATCTCGATCCCTCTCTCTTCCTTTTTTATTCATTTTTTATTCCCCCCTTCTCTTCTACCCGATCTCTCTCTTCTCTCTCTTCTCTTCCTTGTTTCATTTTTTTATTATTTCTCTCCCCTCCCTCACACCCGATCTCTCTCTCTTTTACTATTATTTCTGCTCCCTCTCTCCTTTCCTCTCCCCTGTGATCTCTCTCTCCCACCTCCTCTCTTGCACCCACTCTCTCTCTAGCTCTCCATCTTTTATATATGTATATATAATATCCTATATATATATATATCTTATATTTTGTATATATATATATACATCCTCTATAAAAAAAATCTTAAAAAAAAAAGAAGAGAATAGTTTTCTCCTCTCCCTCCTCTCTCTCCCTTTCTCCTTTTCAGGACGTCATTGATATCCGGAAGGCCCTGCTGAGTTTCCAGACGTCGGAGTATACAAGAATCTGTTGCGTCTCAGCGCACACTCGTGCCATCCTCGCCTCGGAGAAGCTCATCCAAAGCCGACATCGTTCTTCCCTAATAAGTTTTCTCCTCTCTATATTTTTAATCAGTCAGTTAATTATATTGCATGCATCACTTTAGCATATGTGCTATGCCTTTCTCTCCGAGAGGGCCTCGCTTGTGAGTGTCTTTGTGTTTGTGCATTTCATCATGTCATTCTCCCACCCTTTTAATTCTAAAGGGGTTTTAAACACACCAACCAGGTACGTGTTCGTTTATGTTATTTACAGTTTCATTACCTAAGGATTGGTACTACACCACCCTCGTTCTCACCAACCAATTCTTCTCTGTTTGTTCTTTGTGTAAGGGTAACCAGTTAAAGGCCCTCTTCTTCGGCCTGTCGAAAGAAGAGGAAGAAGGAGTCCACGTCATCCCCTTCCTGAGGTGAAAGCGATCAATCCACTCGGGACCCTCGGTCCCTGGCGATCACAAAATTCCTAACGCGCGCTTCATTGTGACTATCTTTGTTTTTAATAACACCCACGGAGAGTTACTTCCCGCAGCGGTCACCTTCTTCTGTCTTTGGCCTCACCCGCGCGGAGGATTATTCCCCGCGGCGGTTTCTGTTGTTTACTTTCTGTATATCTAACTCCTAATTGGTGCGGTGGGTCACCTCCCGCGACCGTTTCCATTTCAGCATTTTATTTTCTACACTTTACTTTCTAATTCCTAACTATTTAATTTCAGCATTCCCCTATCATCGCTTTAAAACCCCGTGGAGATAAACATCTCGCGGCGGTTTATTTGATCCCTTTTCCTTTCCTGTCACATATACTTATCTTATAGTAAAGACCCCTCAGAGGCCACAGTCTCGTGGTGGTTTATATATATATATATATATATATATATATATATATTATTTATATTATTTATATTATTTATGTCGCATTAAAGACCCCTCAGAGGCCACAGTCTCGTGGTGGTTTATATATATATATATATATATATATATATATATATATTATTTATATTATTTATATCACATTAAGACCCCTCAGAGGCCACAGCCTCGCGGTGGTTTATACTTATATATATATATATATATATATATATATATATATATATATAATTTATGTCGCATTAAAGACCCCTCAGAGGCCACAGTCTCGTGGTAGTTTATATATTTATATACTTATATTTATTATCTATGTCACAATAAAAACCCCGCAGAGGCCACAGTCTCGTGGTGGTTTATATATTTATATACTTATATTTATTATCTATGTTATAGTAAAAACCCCGCAGAGGCCAATGTCTCGTGGTGGTCTGTATATATATTTATATTTATTATTTATAATGCATTAAAAACCCCGCAGAGGCCAATGTCTCGTGGTGGTTTATATATATACTTATATTTATTATTTATATTACATTAAAAATCCCGTAAGGCCAATGTCTCGCGGTGGTTTCTATATATACATATATTAATTACTGCTCATATTGCAATATTGTTGTTAAAACCCCGCAAAGACCAATGTCCTGCGGTGGTGTGCCTTTATTCATATTGTTCTTGTAACTGTTCGAGGAGTGATATATCGTTACAATTTCCGATTCCACGTGTCTTCCCGTCTGTCAAACTCTATCACGTAGAGTCTCAAGACTCGAATTCGGTATCTGAAAAGCTGCTCTCGGAACGGTGGGTTACGCCTACCGGGAAGGGGTTCAGTTTGCGTGAGAGGGTCTTCGGACCCCTATCTCCGCCATGTACCGGAGTTCGGTCAGTCTAAATTCTTTCTGTCTCCATTAGAGTGTCATCTGTAGGTGTACTTGTCCACCGTTCTTTCATATCCCCTATAGCGCGTGTTTCATTGTTTGTCCTCATTTCTTTCACCCTTTATTACTCAGAGAGGGAGAAACCCCATCTCTCTCTCTCAGTCCACCACGTGACGCGTTCACAGGGACGACCGATTAGAGAAGGGAACCCCGAGGGCCAGCCTACGAGGGGCACACACGCGTCTCACGGCCACCACAAAGTCCATTAGGGACTGTGGATTTGTGATGTCGGGATTAACCCGTTTACTATTCACTCATTAATCCATAGGAGATTCGTCACTGCTGGACGGTCCCCGGTGGACAGAGTGCTATCAAAACGGAACAGTGGGGGATGTCCCCCCTCCCTGGGTTACCGATCCGCACTAATGAAACAGTAGAACGGAGCTGTGAGATCCTTCGCATAACCAGCAGGCCAAAACTAATGCATGTAGATATACATACGTTCATGCATATGCATATTCACGAATCAAAGAAACATTCGTCAAGGAATGTTCAGAAAATAATAACTGGAATGTAGGGGCGCCCTTACTTCCCTCTGTTTATGGTCAAGAACAGAAAGGGTATTACGAGGGCGGCCCAGACAGGTGGGAGGAACCCATATATTGACACACCTTACACGGTGAAGATTCCTAGCATTCGACCGAAAGAGAAAACCCCCAGGGAGGGGAATCAATGTAGCCCTTACCATAGAAGGGCATAAAGCGTCGGGAAGACGAGACAAGAAGGAAGTCATTCACACGGGAAGCCCACGGTGCTCTGCATTCATCCTCCACGGCGCCAGCATCATCGCACGGCACCGTTTCACCGGGTGTAAGGAAAAAAGGGGGAGCCGACAGGGAAGAAAGAGAAAACGTGGCATCGGCCAGAGACTCACATTCCATTCCATTCATTCATATAAAAAAAACAGACAGATAAGTAGAGAATATACATTCCGGCGCCGGCGTTGTTGCTCGGCCGCCGTTTCCGTTAACAGGGGAAACCCATTACAACGAAAAGAGGAAAAGAATCATCGTGAGGGAGGGGAGGTGAGGCTCATATCATCGCCCCTCCCCTCTTTCACTTACATTATGCCAGAGGAAGAAAACCCAAGGCGGAACAGAGGGATTCACCGGATGAAACATGGGAAACCCACCTCGAGAGATAAGGAACAGATGCTCTTCTTCTCCGATTCCGGGAGACTCGGGTGGAGCAGGGTGTGGGCCGCCGAGAGCTCGGACAGAAGACTCTTCAGATCGAAGAACCCCTCCGACTCTTCCCTAGACCTCCCCCCTTTCTTTCTAATTCTCTTTTTTCTTTCTTTTTGATTCCGCCTCTTCTCCCCGATCTCTTTGATATCTCCCTCTTGATATCTCCTTTGTCGACAGGCTATATATAGCCTTGGGGTTAATTCGGCACCCGAGGAAGAGGCGCGCCGGGTTGACGGCGCCGGGGAGAGGCCCCATTATGCCTTTGCGTGCCGGATTGACGGCGTCGGGGAAGGGCCCATTTGGCTTTTGCGCGCCGGATTGACGGCGCCGGGGAACACCCCCTTTTGTTCTTGGCGCGCCGGTTTGACGGCACCGTTTTAACCTGTTCACTTGGCGTGTCAGTCCGGTGGGCCCGGAGATGATTCCGGAAGCTCCCGTCGACTGTTCCCCTCGTCCTGGCCATCGAAGGGCCTTGATGGGGTGTTGACGAAGCTCTTGATAGGACGAACGGCCTTAAACAAGACTTCGTGTGTGTCTGGTCCGAGCACACGGGTGTCCTGCTGACACAGTCTTCGGCACTGTGATTTGTGCTTCTGGCTGAGACGGACTCGTGCTCGAAGCTTCCTTGCAGGATGATGCTACATCCTGGGCAATTCCACCTTGAACGGTGATCAATCGGCCACTAACGGGCCCACTATGGCGAGAAGCCGAACCCGTGCCGGGTAATCGGGGTCTTCTGCTGACAGAACTGTTGTGCCTCTATGGTCACTTGAGTTCATATGGTCACTTGGGTCATTCGACATCATTCTATGGTCATATGAGTTCTAATGTATTCTTGGTTTTGATAATGGCTTAACACTATGAGTCATTGTTGTTTATCACTCTCCATGTATTTGGTTTCATGATGCCCATTCACAACTTGCATTATATGTTCTCACATTGTAATAATACCAAGGAACGTGTGGTTCTTGAATGCTCACATCAATCTTGAAACTTTGGGTTACATGATGATCATCCATTTGTTTAAATTCATTGTCATATGAACTTGATCTTTTGATATGGATGGTTAATTTGAGAATGAGCTTTTCTATCCTTCTTGTTATTGAGATTCCATGAGTGTGTTTCATGGATATTTTACTTGGGGTGGTTGAGCTCTTATCTCTTGATCTTTAGCCCAGAACACTTGTGATTCAAAGTGTTCACATATAACTAATTCATGAGATTTCATATGTGTATTTCATACATTTATTATATGGATTATTGAGCTAAAGTTCTAATCTTTTTTATATGATTTTACAGGCCAAAACACTCAATAAATATTCCCCAAGATCAAAGGAGTTTGATGCCACAGAGTTCGGAAGGGTTACAATGACATTTGGGGCTGAATTGTGTTAATCTGGAATTTACTGTAGCTAGGTCGACCGGCGGCACTGTAGCTAGGTCGACCGATTTTCCCAGAACCAAAAGGTTCGAGGTCTGTGACATTTAGGTCGACCGGCCCATGAATTCCGGTCGACCGGTTTTCCCAGAACCGAAATGATGACATTGTTACAGGTTTCGGTCGACCGCCCCCAGGCGTCCAGTCGACTGGTTTTGCCAGAGCCAAAAAGTTCTGGCTGCAGCAGGTTCCGGTCGACCGGCCCATGAATTCCGGTCGACCGCCAGCCCCGAGCCAACCAAGTTTGACCTCGAAATCCACCTCGTGGCCAGCCCCTTTCCATGGATTTGTTTAATCAAACCCTACCTAATCTTCCATGATTTATGGATCTGGTCTGGAGGGTGTCCAAGGACCATTCCAAGGGTTATAAAACCAACATGAGAGGGTTAGAAACCCTAGTTTTGATGGAGTTGATGAAGTGAATCAAGGGAGGCCATTTCGAGAGCACTGTAGCACCTCCGTGAACAGTGTTTCGAGCAGAACTTCTTCATCCTTCCAAGGTGATTCAAGGTGAGATCTGAAGCCAAGCAACCTCCAATCAAGCAAGAAGCAATCAAGGCTTGCAAAGGTGATCAAAGCTACATCCATACACCTCTTCATCAACTCAAGAGGATCAAGAGAAGATCAAAGCTACATCCAATATCCTCTCCATCAACTCAAGGTGATTCAAGCTCATATCTCAATCCAGCATCCTCCAAGAAAGAGTAGAAGCAAGTAAGGCTAAGAGGAAAGATCAAAGGAGGCTTCAAAAGGGTGTTCAAAGCAAGAGGAGTTCGAGTTACTGTTCACATGAACAGTACTCCGTGAAGAACATCTTCATCCAATCCAAGGTATTCAAGCTCATATCAAAGAAATCATCTTCCAAGATCTGTGAAGAAGGAAGCAAGGATCAAGGTAGCATCTATTCATTTCTTCATCCAATCAAAGAGATCAAAGAGAGAAGATCAAAAGAGGAGGATTGGAAGAACAGTTACTGTTCACATGAACAGTACTCCGTGAAGAACAATCATCCATTCAAGGGTGATTACAAGAAGATTGATTTGCAGGAAGAAGAGATCCCTGCTGCTGATCAACAAAGCATATCGATACAAGGGCCAATTCCTTCTTACTCAATCTCTTGTTTTAGTTCCTTCACATTTGTTTTAATTTCAATATTGTTAAACATTTGAACTTGTGAATCGTCCCTACTGGTGGTTAGTAGGAAGGCAATTGGAGGGTGTTCCAATTTGCGGTTGACGTCCCTACCAGGTGGTTAGTAGGAAGGCAATCGGGAGTTCTCCGATCTGCGGTTTAGCCGTCCCTGCCGGCTTTGTGTGTAGGAAGACAGAAAGAGGGTTTTCTCTATTCTGTGGTTTGGGGCGTGTCCCCAGGTCAAGCTGTGAGTCAGCAAGGAAGCCTCACTGGGTTTTGGTGAGGGGTGGACGTAGGTTGCGGGGTTGCAACTGAACCACCTTAAAATCCCTGTGTTGTGGGTTGTTTATTTTGTGTGATTGCTCTATATCTTCTAACCCCATTCGCAGGTTCGTGTGCTTCCACACTTGGTTATATTGCTCACACACATATGCACTTTGAGTGATCAACATAGCATACACACACACGCACGGTTGTTGCAAGCTATTGCATGTCCATCTATGTGTTATGCTTTGTAATTCACTTAAAGAAGCGTGGATGTTTCATAGCTTGTAATTCAAGTCTTTTCATTTGAGCCACTCTACTTAATTCCGCTGTGCATCGTGCCTAAGTGATTCATTCACTTAATAAGAGTGGTTTAAGCTTCCGCTAGCTAAGAGTTTTAAATAGGCCAAAGTTTCTGATAGGATCTATTCAACCCCCCCTTCTAGATCCGTTTACACCTCACGGGACCCAACAAGTGGTATCAGAGCTAAGCTCTGTCATTCCCAGATCCAACGATCTGCAGGGAAAGATCCCGGTGTTTATTATTTAGATGGATTCACATGCTACACTTGCTTCGATGGTTTCTCCGCCCATTTATGATGGTTCAGATTTTTCTACATGGGTTGGAAGAATGTTCATCTATGTTAGCTCTATAGATCCACAATTGTGGACTCTTATATATAATGGTCCTCATGAGCTGCCATCAAATTTAATTGATTGGTTAGCCGAACATGAGACCAAACACAATGATAATCATCTTGCATATAACTTAATTACATCTGCAGTTGATCTAAGACTAACTCATCTTGTGTCTTCTTGCAGCACCGCCAAGCAAGTGCTGGACAAGTTGGTGAAAATCCATGAAGGAAAAGAACAAGAACAAGAACAAGAATGCTTCATGGCCGATCGTGCAGAAGAGTCAAGCAAACCATCCTCATCACAGGTAAACTCTGACTAAGAGGAATTCACTTTTGAAGAGCTTATGGAAGCCTATGATGAGTTGATTACTCAATACAAAAAGGTCAAATCAAAAAATAAAAATTTGAAAAAGGATCTCAAGAAAATCAACCAAAATGAAACCTTGTTTTGTAAAAAGTGTTCTATTGTTAAAGAGCTTAACAATACTCTCTCAGTTGATCTAGATACGCATAAACAAAGCATTGCATGTCTAAGGGAAGAAAATGAAAATATTCATGATGAAATCACTAGGTTGGAAGAAATTGTAATAAAACTTCAAAACCAACCTAAGTCAATCTCTAATGATCAAACTATGGCCGATGGGCTAATCCATGATGAGAGGTTGATTGAAGAAAATAAAAATTCTGTTTCATGTTCTGCTAATTTTGCATGTGAAAATGTTCATTCTTGAGAAACATAAATGTCGGTCTCCATGATGATCTTGAATGGCAACAAAATTTGATTGATTCTCTAAAAGAGGAGAATAGAGAATTGTTGGAAAAGAAAATTGAACATGAAAAAGTTGAAGAAGAATTGCTTGAAAAATTGGTTGCACATGATAAAGGCAAATTTGTCATTGAAGATCACTCTGAAACTTTGCATGCTTTAGAACAACAAAATCAAAATCTTAAAGCAATAAACGCCATGCTCAATGAGCAATTGGCAGCATGCGAAGAGGGCCTTGTTGAATCTAAACAGCACATTTCCTCACTTGAAATTGAAATTCAAGGTTTGAATGATTTCCTGTCAACGTTTGCCCAAATCCAAGATTTTGGCTCACCGGAAGCCACCACTTCATGTGGTCACCAAAAAGGGCATACTGCTCGAAAGAAAAGCAAAATTCAGCATTCTCATCCAAACATGCACCATAACATGTTCTATGCTAAATATCATGTTTTCCACAAAAAGAATGTCCATTGTTATTATTGTGGTAGACATGGTCACACTATGCATGATTGTTTTATCTTGAGAAATGATGAGCTTAGAGCAGGACAGCAAGTGAAAGAACAAGAAAAGAAAGAAAGACACCACCCTCATACCATGAAAGGTAAGAATCATGCTCGCCCACAAAAGCATAGTCCACATGCACATGCACATGAACATAAAAAAGATAATCAATCTTTTGTGCGTTGTTTCTACTGTGGTAAAAATGGGCATGAGATGTATGGTTGCCATACAATGAGGGAAGATGATTTGATTGCCTTGAAAAAGATGAGTCAAGATGTTAAACCTGTTGCTAACCCACAAGGACCCAAGCAAGCTTGGGTACCTAAAAATTCTAAATAAGAATTTTGGATGCAGGATGCCTTGGAGCTGAACAAATGAATGGTCAGGTAAATAAAAGCTCAAGGCACAGGTATGTACATAAACCTTTTAATTTCAATCATCTTGCATGTTTAGTCCTAACATGTAGATAGTGCATCATAAGTCTGCCAAATGTCATTGAATTCTGCAAATTGAATTGCTATTTGAAATGCAAAACCCCCCATGGTGTGGGATGAACTTTTGAGCTAGATAACTTGTTCACACCATGCTTGATTTCAGCTATTTAATTCATGAAAAATTTGTTATGCTGATGAAGTTGATGTGATAATGAGTTGCACAAGTCTTGCTATCAGCCACATGAAATGCTTGGACTTTGGTTTTGATGATGCAAACCATGGTTGCATTTTCAACTCGTTATTCATATTAGCATTGTTCAAAGGGGGAGTCTAGCAATTGGCATCATCATGTTGCATTCAGTTCAAAATTAATTGTGAATGATTTGTGTTTGCATCATCTTGTAATCACACATACCTTAATGCACATCATGTTTAGAAGACAAATGATAATGCACAATCATTTTGCAGCATCTTCATTACATTGTGCATTCACATAACTCTTAGGCTGTATAGTTCATTGCCAACCCTTGCATGTACTCAGGGGGAGTCAACATCAATCTAGCTTGAATCATTTTACATCATTTCACTCTTGCACGGCCATGGTATATTAAATGTTGATGTATGGAAAGGCAGGTTATGCTTACCTAGAAGCACTCAATATGCGTGAGGACTAACCTCCGCCAAGTACCATGCGTCAATGTCGCATATAGGCCATATAGCTAGGGGGAGTTGTCTTGATGAGGCATTCATGCATATGTTTCATATTCATCATGTTAGTTCATGCATTTCATGTTTGATCAGGTCAACCTCTGCATGGTTCAAAAAAACCTCTCATTGACATTTGTCATTCTTTGTGACTGCAAACATCACTCCTTGCGTGCTTTCATTGCATATTCTTAGGGGGAGTCGTGTTGTTCTTCTTGGTTCATTCGTCCTTTTTGCATCTGAACCTCAATGGCCTCCAGTGTGATAATAAGTTCAAGAGACAGACATCACTACAGTGTAAGAGCTTTCTATTATATGAACTGATGATTGTCCATTCAATGAAAATGGTTCAGATTTAATGATTTCCTTGAAGTTTTGATATATCTTTTGAAATCATTTCATATTTTATGGTTTTAATAGACCTTAACTAGAGATTGCATGTTGTGCCTTGAATAACTATTCTGAAATCTGAAAATCCAAATGTCTTGACAACTTTGGTGATACTCTAGAGCTTAGTATTGTTTCTAAACATCTTGATGAGCTGGAATTCTTGAAAATCAATTTGCAGAGCAATGATAGTATTGCACGGAGAAATATGTCCCGTCATCAAATCAAGTGACAAATGATATGTCATGATGTGCCTCTGTTATCTCTGTCTTAATTCATTTGGACTCTAGGTAGAGCAATGGCATAATTGCTGAGAAATATATCTTCTCATCAAAGAAATGAGTTTGGATATGTCATGACGTGATGTTGCTATCTCTGTTCATTCTGAAGCATAACAGTCAGTCTTGCCAAATACCTAGGGATACTAGCGTCTAAACAACGTGTATTCTTACGGCTAGGAGGCATGTACTAGACTTGATTGCTCGTAACATATGAGTCATGTGCCTTCAAATTCAAACGATATTGAAAATCAAACTTGTTAAACTCATAAAATTCCATGCTTTAGTCATGCTTGTTTAGCCTCAATACTAGTTTTTGTGTTATTCCCTTTTTGGTTATTGAATATGGATGTATAAGACAAGGGAAGGTTAAACACTGTCAAGATATGTGTTTCTGGTTCATTTCTATTAAACCATGGATGTCGATGCTTTTTAAACTCTATTGATGATCTTGGTTTTTATTAGCTTTGAACCATATATATTGCTCCCGACATGTTTCTAATTTCCATATAATGGCTTGCTCTTCCACTACCATTCCACTCTGATCTCTAGGACCTTTGTCAACCACTGTGCCGTATCCCTCTTTTTTGCTATTGGCAAAGGGGGAGAATGTCTTGTTGTGAGTCCTTGATGTGGACTTGGGAGAAAGGGGGAGATGTTGTCTAATGTTGCCTTTGTGCGTTGTCAAAGGGGGAGAGTGCATTGTGGATATGGGAGAATCCAAGGGGGAGAGAACCTTCATTTATCATGAGGGTTAATGCATAGCATTCATACACTTTTCTTCTCCATGCATTTGTATATCCATGCATACATATCTGCATTCACATGCTTCACTATCATGGATCTTGAGCTGCACATGTTACATAAACTTTGTTGTTTGCCTTCATCTGCCATATCTACATAAATCATTCAGGCTGCCATGATTACATCATCATACTAAACAAGTGGTATCATCTAACAAGTGGTATCATCTTGATGCACCTTTCTAGTCGCATCCACAATCATTGGTGTCCTCTGTCAAGTGATATCACATTGCTTTCTCATTCATTGGTATGTGGCATAAGACCTAGCATCATTAGCATCATGCTCTCATGCTAATAGGGAGGCATGCGCATCTTAACTTCATACAATTGTAGCTTGCATTTGTCATTTCCATGCATTGCATAGAAAATCCAAAAAAAAAATCTGAAAACTAGAAAACCACTAAAAATCTGCAAAATTTGAAATAAAAATTTGCTCCTTGGTTGCTCTATCCATCTCCTATTTGAGAAATTGAATCATGCTGCTGTGGCTCTACCTCTCACACTTACTTTGTCTTTGCCAAGTCACGGGACACCACCATGTTCGATGCCTCCATATCATTCATTGGTATCAGTCCTATAACTGGCTTTCCATAATTGGTTGTTCTCTCTAGTTATTTTGTCAATCTTACTAAGTGTACAACCATTGGCATGTATTTCCACATCATCTTCTGGAATGTTGCCTGCAATGACATGTTTCTCCACATTATGGTTTCTTGTAATGATGTCACAGAAGATCCCGAGCATTATGAAAGTCATTTTGTGTGCGTCATTAATGTGAGTATTTCTTTCTCTTTCCTGGCTCTTTTTGCTGTTGTCAAAGGGGGAGAAGTATTCATGTGAGTCATTAATCAAAGTATGTGGTAAGATTGTGTGAGTCATTAATCAGAATGCCATCTGTGTGTCAAAGGGGGTGAGAACCATATGAGTGACTCATAGTTGCCATATGAATTTATAATGACTCATAGTTCAGAATGCATCAGTGTTGCCATCATCAAAAAGGGGGAGAATGTTGTGCCTCTATGGTCACTTGAGTTCATATGGTCACTTGGGTCATTCGACATCATTCTATGGTCATATGAGTTCTAATGTATTCTTGGTTTTGATAATGGCTTAACACTATGAGTCATTGTTGTTTATCACTCTCCATGTATTTGGTTTCATGATGCCCATTCACAACTTGCATTATATGTTCTCACATTGCAATAATACCAAGGAACATGTGGTTCTTGAATGCTCACATCAATCTTGAAACTTTGGGTTACATGATGATCATCCATTTGTTTAAATTCATTGTCATATGAACTTGATCTTTTGATATGGATGGTTAATTTGAGAATGAGCTTTTCTATCCTTCTTGTTATTGAGATTCCATGAGTGTGTTTCATGGATATTTTACTTGGGGTGGTTGAGCTCTTATCTCTTGATCTTTAGCCCAGAACACTTGTGATTTAAAGTGTTCACATATAACTAATTCATGAGATTTCATATGTGTATTTCATACATTTATTATATGGATTATTGAGCTAAAGTTCTAATCATTTTTATATGATTTTACAGGCCAAAACACTCAATAAATATTCCCCAAGATCAAAGGAGTTTGATGCCACAGAGTTCGGAAGGGTTACAATGACATTTGGGGCTGAATTGTGTTAATCTGGAATTTACTGTAGCTAGGTCGACCGGCGGCACTGTAGCTAGGTCGACCGATTTTCCCAGAACCAAAAGGTTCGAGGTCTGTGACATTTAGGTCGACCGGCCCATGAATTTCGGTCGACCGGTTTTCCCAGAACCGAAATGATGACATTGTTACAGGTTTCAGTCGACCGCCCCCAGGCGTCCGGTCGACCGGTTTTGCCAGAGCCGAAAAGTTCTGGCTGCAGCAGGTTCCGGTCGACCGGCCCATGAATTCCGGTCGACCGCCAGCCCCGAGCCAACCAAGTTTGACCTCGAAATCCACCTCGTGGTCAGCCCCTTTCCATGGATTTGTTTAATCAAACCCTACCTAATCTTCCATGATTTATGGATCTGGTCTGGAGGGTGTCCAAGGACCATTCCAAGGGTTATAAAACCAACATGAGAGGGTTAGAAACCCTAGTTTTGATGGAGTTGATGAAGTGAATCAAGGGAGGCCATTTCGAGAGCACTGTAGCACCTCCGTGAACAGTGTTTCGAGCAGAACTTCTTCATCCTTCCAAGGTGATTCAAGGTGAGATCTGAAGCCAAGCAACCTCCAATCAAGCAAGAAGCAATCAAGGCTTGCAAAGGTGATCAAAGCTACATCCATACACCTCTTCATCAACTCAAGAGGATCAAGAGAAGATCAAAGCTACATCCAATATCCTCTCCATCAACTCAAGGTGATTCAAGCTCATATCTCAATCCAGCATCCTCCAAGAAAGAGTAGAAGCAAGTAAGGCTAAGAGGAAAGATCAAAGGAGGCTTCAAAAGGGTGTTCAAAGCAAGAGGAGTTCGAGTTACTGTTCACATGAACAGTACTCCGTGAAGAACATCTTCATCCAATCCAAGATATTCAAGCTCATATCAAAGAAATCATCTTCCAAGATCTGTGAAGAAGGAAGCAAGGATCAAGGTAGCATCTATTCATTTCTTCATCCAATCAAAGAGATCAAAGAGAGAAGATCAAAAGAGGAGGATTGGAAGAACAGTTACTGTTCACATGAACAGTACTCCGTGAAGAACAATCATCCATTCAAGGGTGATTACAAGAAGATTGATTTGCAAGAAGAAGAGATCCCTGCTGCTGATCAACAAAGCATATCGATACAAAAGCCAATTCCTTCTTACTCAATCTCTTGTTTTAGTTCCTTCACATTTGTTTTAATTTCAATATTGTTAAACATTTGAACTTGTGAATCGTCCCTACCGGTGGTTAGTAGGAAGGCAATTGGAGGGTGTTCCAATTTGCGGTTGACGTCCCTACCAGGTGGTTAGTAGGAAGGCAATCGGGAGTTCTCCGATCTGTGGTTTAGCCGTCCCTGCCGGCTTTGTGTGTAGGAAGACAGAAAGAGGGTTTTCTCTATTCTGTGGTTTGGGGCGTGTCCCCAGGTCAAGCTGTGAGTCAGCAAGGAAGCCTCACTGGGTTTTGGTGAGGGGTGGACGTAGGTTGCGGGGTTGCAACTGAACCACCTTAAAATCCCTGTGTTGTGGGTTGTTTATTTTGTGTGATTGCTCTATATCTTCTAACCCCATTCGTAGGTTCGTGTGCTTCCACACTTGGTTATATTGCTCACACACATATGCACTTTGAGTGATCAACATAGCATACACACACACGCACGGTTGTTGCAAGCTATTGCATGTCCATCTATGTGTTATGCTTTGTAATTCACTTAAAGAAGCGTGGATGTTTCATAGCTT
Source organism: Amorphophallus konjac (assembly GCA_022559845.1). NCBI lineage: Eukaryota > Viridiplantae > Streptophyta > Magnoliopsida > Alismatales > Araceae > Amorphophallus > Amorphophallus konjac. Next base: position 196,519,778 of record CM040129.1, read on the forward strand.
GTAATTCAAGTCTTTTCATTTGAGCCACTCTACTTAATTCCGCTGTGCATCGTGCCTAAGTGATTCATTCACTTAATAAGAGTGGTTTAAGCTTCCGCTAGCTAAGAGTTTTAAATAGGCCAAAGTTTCTGATAGGATCTATTCAACCCCCCCTTCTAGATCCGTTTACACCTCACGGGACCCAACAAGAACCTTCGGCCTCTTGTTGCGGATGGCCGAGGACATTCTTCCTCCTTAGGAGAGTCATTGGGTAGACCGTCGTCCTTGGTCGGGCGACGGATGTGGGGTAGCGGTATGACGAGGTCGATGCCGGATCATTGGGCAGGCTTGATCGCGCTGCCGGTTGGTTGCGGGTTCACTTCGACTCTCTTGAGGTAAAGTCCCCGACGTTCCCTTCAAGGTGGCTCAGGGCTTCGTCAGCTTGAGGGGTTCTCTTGATAAGTTGATCTTTATCGACTTCTGTGTTTCAGTGGGCCGTATCATTCATCTTTGCGGCTTGGTTGCCAAAGGATCATATTTTGAGTGCCAACAAATGCCCCCCAGACGTAGGCGGTGCAAGTGAGGCAGGAATGCGGCAAGGCCTACGGATGAACTTCGTTTGGCTGACGGAGGCTCGACCGGCACTTAATTCTGGCGTCGGATGTTGATCCGACGAGGCAGGAAGCCTGACGGCGTCGCTTAAAACGGCGCGGCCTTTGCTTCGAGGGTTAAAATGGCGCCGCCTTTACGGCGCGCCCTCCACGGCGCGCCAATTGCTTAAAACGGCGCGCCCCGGGGCGCGCCGTTTTAACAGGGGTGGAGCCCCCCCTATATATTAGCCTCCTTTCGTTTTTTTTCTTCACAAGCTCTTATTTGCAAGAAATTTTCCTCTCTCCTCCCTTTTTCTTCTTCCCGCGGCGCCGAGTGGTTAGTGGGTTCGGGCGGTCTCGCCGTGTGAGTGAGCGGGTGAGTTGAGCAGTGCTGTTCTTTGGGTTTTGAAACCCGTTCTTCGGCCCTGGGAGGCTCTTTGTAGGACTTGTCCTCGGAGCAGGATCCCTCGGGTGTCCCATTTGGCCTTGGCTTAGCGCCTATGGCTGCTTTTAGGGGCCGCTCCCTTGGTGGACGGCTTCCACTTTTCTTTTGGCAAACCCCCGAGCTGGGGAGATGCTGTCGAAATTTTGTCAGAAATATTGTTTCGATCCACTAATTTTTGACTTTTGTTTGTTCTTTTCCGGGTGCTATTTTACAGATAACATGGCCTCCTGCTCTTCTTCCTCCATATCCCGGGTCGCCGTGACATGGGGGAATGTCCATTCCTTTGATCGGGGGCTTCGACATGTAGCCGTGGTGGCTGAGTCTTCGGATTCAGAAACCGACACCGTCGACACCGGCCGTTTGTTGATTATTGACGGCAACCACTTCAGGTATGACCGAGGGGATGACATCAGACGGGACTACCCCAAGGATAAGCACCTGATGGCGTTCCTGGAGCGCTTCAACCTTGGCGGGAAGCGTTATTTAATTCTGGTCCGCAGAGCTGAAGGAGCGCTACTGGCGGAGCGGGACAGCCTGACTGAGTCAGTCACCTATGGTATGCCCATGTACATCCCCGGGGAACCCAGGAAATGGGGGGCCGTGCTGGGAGTGCAGGAATTATCCCCCGAGGCCGGGATGCTGACGAGAGCGCCACAGTACACACCAGCTCGCTGGAATGAAACCGCCGGCCGCGTTGACAGGGAGAAGCCCATATATGGTCTATTCCTCGCACCGCTCCATTGGGGATACCGGGACGAGCCTTTTCTTTTGGACTGCTTGGCGGTCCGGTTCAAACATCAGATTTCAGTGGGGTGGTTTGGAGAGCTCAAAGCCACCGATGCTCACGCCTTCAGACCGGGAGCGGTTGAATTTACAGACTTCGTGTTGCGGCAATACGCCCCCATCTTGGTGCACGCCGGAGTTTATCAGAGCGTGTATGCTTCCCGGTATAGATACCCGATCTCCCGAGGTCTATGTTGCGGGATGATTGAAGTCTTCTGCCCAGAGTACAATACTTTCTACACTGCAGAAGGTGAAACTTCATTAGATTTATGGAGCCTTTTTCAGCTGAGCGGCCTGCCGATAGATGGAGAGCCGTATGAAGAAGTTTGCTTCGCAGACTGGCTGAAGGACCAGACGGATGGTGAAGGCAACTACTTCACGGGCTTCGCCTATCGTTATTTGATGAAGGCGTATCGCACCCTGCTGCGCCTGACACTTGACTCGCGGGAAGCGCGAAAGCCTGGTGAGAAGAGGCGCGTGCGGATGGGCACGTGGCTTCAATATTTCTTTGGTGGGGAGCAGCACTATGAGGACTTACCCACAGTGGTTCCGACAGCGGTGGCGTGGAAGAAGAGGGCTCGGCGCCAAGCAACATATCCTACTGTCTCAGGGAGAGGGCGGCAGGCCGGCCCGAATCCCACGGGAGTTGACGCAGTTACACACTGTGCTGCGTACTTGACATATTGGCTTTGTTCATTCGCCCTTCCTCAAGGAGACGAGACGGTGATCAGGCCGGAGGCGATTTACCCTGCCTGTTTGATGGCTTGGGGGACGAAGCTATCCCTGTGCCCTGTGGCTTTATGCCTCATATACAAAATGTTGGGGGATTTGCACAAGTCTCGCATCCCCAGAAATTCACGGACAGTTGGTCCCCTCCACTTTTTTAATGCCTGGGTCTGCACCCTATTTCCTGAAGCAGCTCCCCGGTCAATGCAGTCAGATCGTTCTTTGCCGCGGATGATCGAATTTGCCAGTGCCGAACCGTCCTCACTGGTGGATCAGCTTTTCGCCATTCGGGGGAAGTTGACTACAGTTCCAACAGATTCCCCTGGCGTTCTGCATTTCTGGAGCTTGGCTACCGGCTCCAGCCCTCTTGTCAACAGGATGCGGCAATGCCGATTATTTGAGACAGAGGAATTTATTCATCAGCTGACCGGGTCGAAGAGCACAAGGCCCATCTTGGAGCCGGAACTGGTTGAGTGGGCGTTGTCTATTCGCCCCAGTGTTCTAGTCTTCAGGAAAAGCGGCTTGCTGTGGCTGGAGCCGTATTATCCTTTCCGTTTCAGCCGGAATTTTGGGTATGACCAGCAAATTCCTTCTTCTTCAGCCCGATTCAATCTGCCGAATAGACACCGGGCTGGTCAGACGGCTACTGATGAAGCCCGTGGATGGTGGGACTACTTCCATCGCCGAGAGGATGTATCATTCAGGGTGCCAACCCCGGCTCGTCTGCCCCGAGTGACTCCAGACTTCATCAAGTGGTGGAATGCACGAACGGGCTTTTATCGGAACTTCCGGAAGGATTGCTGGCATGCTGCCGAACGCCGTTTTTTAGACTCCCAGCGGGAGCCCATTCTGGATGTTGATCCAGCCTACTTGAAGAGGCTGAAATCTTGGTCCAACACTGAGGCGATGGCATATGTAGAAGCCAGGAAAGCTGCGAAGGGCAAGTCGTCCCGAGCCGACCCAAAGATGCCAGAAATCCAGAGGGATGACTATATCAAGACTCTCTGGGGGTTGTGCCGGGTTAGCGGTGACCGGATTGCTCTTCAGACAATCCCCCTTCCGGTGGAAGAACCTCTTCCTAGTTTGGCGAGCTGGCGCCCAGAAGTCGACCATTTTCATCCTTATCGGACCTTCATTGGGAGGGAAGACAGGCGGGCTGACTTGTATGCCAACACCCCCTGGATATTCGCCTTGCTTCATTCTCATGGGCTTTCAGTTGCCAGTCTGTTGGAAGCCATTCGGAGCCATCAGCTTCTAATATCCTTCAAGTACGTCGACGGCTGGGGATTCGACCACTTGAGCTTATGTCATCACTTGTCCTCCCGCGGCCATGAAGATTTGGCCCAACTGACGGAGAAAAGTGAAACAATTGGTGATGTATGCTGGCTGATCCGTGAGGCGACTTCCCGGGACAAGGCACCAGTATTGCTTTACTGGCCACTCAGTCCTCGATATACGGGGCTGCCAGGTAATGCTTGTTTTCTTCTTCAGCCCCGAAGTTGCTTCTTCTGTAGTCAGTGTGCCTCTTCTTACTTATGTGTTTTTGCAGCTCGCCTTTCTGCGGGAGCGACTCGATACTGTAGGGAGTTGATATCTAAGGCGGAGAAGCCTTCATATTTCAATACTCCAGAGCCGGCTCCGACCACGACGCCATTACCCCCTGGGGATTCGCGAAAGCGAACTAGGTCCCAAGTCAGGGAGGCTATCGGCAGGGCCAAGAAAGCCAAGAGGGCAGAGTCCCGCGCTACTAGAGCACGTCGGAGGAAGGCTGTTGAAGAGGAGTCCGCTGCTCCACTTCCTCGGCTTCCATCATTCTCCGAATTCGAGGCCGCCTGGACGGGAAGGCCTGAGGGCGAAGGTGACTCCTTATTCTTGTATTGGCTTATTTGCTTGTTTCGGCCGCCTGGGCTGACCATCTTTCTTTTCAGTAGCTGCCGGCACTACCTTCGCCGTTGTTGGGTTGGAGGCGGCATCCGGAGCTGCCGCTGGAGAGAGAGAGGGGGAAGTCCCCTTGACCTCTGTTGAGGGCGACTTGCCTTCACCGACACCTCATCGAGAAATAGAAGGTAATTCGCAACTCGCCCGTGGAGCTCCGTGGCATGTTGTATTTTCAGTCAAGTCCTGACTGTTTATTGTCCTTTGACTCCAGTCGACGTTCGACCCACACTGCTCCCTGAGGTTGGTGCCTCGGCAGAGGTTGTCATCGGAGGGCAAGGGCTTCCAAGGGACCAGCCCCTAGATATTCCGCCAACGGATGCTCCCGAGACAGAGATCGCTGAGGAGGCTCTGGATAGAGTGCCCCCCCCTGGTAGCCTAGTTCCCGCTCAGGTACTTGAGGTTCGAGAACAAGCAGAAGGTCATCCTCTTCTGAACAGGTTGATTATGGCGGCGGCTCCGACGATGATGAGGGGTTCCCCATGGTCGACACCGAGGCAGAGGACGCCGGGGCTTCTTCAGCTTATGAGAGCGACCTGCCAACGTTTAGCCCTCCGAGGCTATTGGGAGCCGAGCACGGGCCATCATACCCGGCTACAGGAGAAGGGCCAGAATCTTCAGAGGCCACTTTGGGAGGCCTAAATATAGTGCCGGTTGAGGTAGGAGGTATTCTGATTCCCACTTGCAGCACTTCTTTTAATTTTCAAGCCAGCTGGCTGACGTACATATATGGAATGCAGGCTGAGGTGGTACCGCCGGCTATAATGATCCGCATACCCCTTCCAGACGTGGACATGGGTCAGTCGACCTTCCCACCAGTTGTGCGGCCCATTGCCCTGCGGCTTCCATGGACCTATGCTGCTGCAGCGGCCTCAGAGGAACCCGGTGTGACTGCCGAGGTCGGCGGCCCGCCCGAGGTTGCAGGGGCTCAAGCCCTGGTTGCTGGTGACGAGTTATTGCTGAAGCCGAGTGACCCCCCGAAAATAGAGGCAGGAGAAATTATTGCAGGCGAGGCCGATATCATTAAAGCTCTGTCGATCATAGAGGGCTCTCCTGCCTCAGCGACCGGTGAGACTGCTCAGGAAGAGCAAGCGCCTTCCGTTGCCGACACGGTTGTTGTAGCCTCACCGCAACGGCGGGCAAGGAAGTTGCCATCATGGAGGTTCCTTCAGTTGATGTAGCCGCAATAGTCGGACTGGGTGTGGGCGTCGTACAGACTATGCCATCGACGTCCCTCGGGGTGGCCGACGACATCTGGACCGAGGTAGATAGCATGGTAGACTTTCAGCTCCCCGAGACTTCGCCACTGGGCCTACAATTTTCTGGAGACATGGTGTGGTAGTCTCTGGATAACCTCCAGTGGGCCATGTTAGCTTCTCCGGACCTGACTTATCTGCAGCTGAGAAGCTTGATAGATCATCTCTCCCGATCGCTTTTAGCATTCGGCTGCCCAATGGATGATTGGACCCCGCGGGTTGTGATGTTGTTAAAACACGCCAACAGGCGGGAGTTCCTCAGTCGAGAGGTTTCTGATCAGCTGACTGCCGCGAAGCTGGAGAAGGCAGATTGCCGCACCGCCGTCAGTTCATTGAGGATGACCGTGGGACAGCTGAGAAATGTTGCTAGCAATATCTCGGAACGTCGGATGCTCCTCACGGCGCGGATGGACGAGTTGCGCTCGGAACTTGCCAGGGTCGAAGCCGAGCTGCAGGAAGGTGAGCGCCTAGAGGTCCAGACAACGGAAGAGGCTGACCAGGCTGAAGGACAACTTGCCTCGCTAGACGAGAGGTTATCTCAGCTGACAGCCACCGAGACCCGTTTGCAAGAGTTGACACGATACCCTTCGCTGGGCCTTTTAGACTTGGCAGATATCTTCCGGCGCCCTCTGCCGTGACCTTGCTTTTTTTTCTTTCTTTCTTTTTTTTGTAATGCCCCTTTTTGTCTTCGGAGCTCATGTACCCCCGGGGGATGCCCCGGGCAAAAAAATGTGTTCCACCCATTCTCATTAAATGGAAATATTTCTTTTCGTCGCCATCAATCGCGACTTCTTTTCCTTCTTTCTTTTCTTTATTCTAGATGGTCACCCGAACCTAGGGATACTTGCTGATGGCGCAGGAGAGCGCTCACGCCTTCAAGGAAGGGGTGAGGTGTTCGCTCCACTGCGATGTAGCCGTTCCCGGAACGGGGCCTTTGCCAATGTGGGACATAGGTAGCGTAGGCAGATGCACCTAGCGAACCTTGCCGCTGGTGATGAGAGGTGTGTTATGACCCTTGACACGGGTCAAATGTTGATGCCATGATGTTTTGTTGGTCAGCGAGGGCGGAGGGCCCAGGTTAGAGAGTAGTCAACCGATCTTGTCGATGGTGACAAGGGTCGAAAAGGGGTAGACGGTCTTGCCGATGGTGACAAGAACCGGATAGGTAGCGACCGATCTTGCCGATGGTGACAAGGGTCGAAAAGGTAGACGGTATTGCCGATGATGACAAAAACCGGATGGGTAGCGACCGATCTTGTCGATGGTGACAAGGGTCGAAAGGGGTAGACGGTCTTGCCGATGGTGACAAGAACCGGATAGGTAGCGACCGATCTTGCCAATGGTGACAAGGGTCGAAAGGGGTAGACGGTCTTGTCGATGATGACAAAAACCGGATGGGTAGCGACCGATCTTGTCGATGGTGACAAGGGTCGAAAAGGGGTAGACGGTCTTGCCGATGGTGACAAGAACCGGATAGGTAGCGACCGATCTTGCCGATGGTAACAAGGGTCGAAAGGGGTAGACGGTCTTGCCGATGGTGACAAGAACCGGATAGGTAGCGACCGATCTTGCCGATGGTGACAAGGGTCAAAAAGGGGTAGACGGTCTTGCCGATGGTGACAAGAACCGGATAGGTAGCGACCGTTCTTGCCGATGGTGACAAGGGTCGAAAAAGGGTAGACGGTCTTGCCGATGATGACAAAAACTGGATAGGTAGCGACCGGTCTTGCAGATGGTGACAAGGGTCGAAAAGGGTAGACGGTCTTGCCGATGGTGACAAAAACCGGATAGGGTAGCGACCGATCTTGCCGATGGTGACAAGGGTCGAAAAGGTATGACAATAGATGTATATTATCGGGATATCGGATGAAGACTCCGCCACGACCTCGAAAGGGGTCTTCCGGACAGAGAATGAATCATCACTATTCAGCATTCATTTTTATTCACATTACTGACCTAAGCGCCCTTTCGGGTTTTTGCCAAAGCCAGCCCCCTCTTACTTTTGCCCACGCGCCCTTTCGGGTTTTCACGCGGCGGGGTACCCGATTTTGCCTGCGACGCCCTTTCGGGTTTTCGCCACAGCTGGGTTATAGCCATTTTTGCACTTGACCTGATATAGGAGCAAGTCTGGCGGGGTATCTCTATTTTTAACCCCATTTTATTTTCTTTCTTTTTTTTTCTTTTATTCGGAATGCGAGCCGAGAGAGGGTAGCTTGATCAGGGCGAAATGTCGCTAACCAAGGAGAGGTAGCTTGATTAGGGTGGAAAGCCGCCTGATCAAGGAGAAGTAGCTCGATTAGGGCGGGATGCCGCTAACCAAGGAAAAGTAGCTTGATTAGGGCGGAATGCCGCTAATGAATGAAAAGTAGCTCGATTAGGGCGGAATGCCACTATACCAAGGAAAGGGTAGCTTGATTAGGGCGGAATGCCGCTAACCAAGGAAAGGGTAGCTTGGTTAGGGCGGAGTGCCACTAGACCAAGGAAAAGGTAGCTCGGTTAGGGCGGAGTGCCACTAGCCAAGGAAAAGGTAGCTCGGTTAGGGCGGAGTGTGATAACTTCATATTTTCACATATTAATTTCACATGTTTGAGAGAAAATTCAAAGTAAATTATTGATTATGTGTGAAAATATCCACAGAAATAGGTTTTGATGAATTTTGGAGTTTTCATGAAAAATGATACATTTTGGGGAAGAATTTGTAAGCAGAATTCAATGCATATATATGAATAAGTTTTTCATAGATTAATATTTTTTGTTACAACATTATTTATCTTTGTGTCACCTATGCACATTTTCTAAATGGCAGGTGGTTGTAGTTGGTATTTTTACGTGGAAAGGAAGGTGTTGATATGAAAAGCATAAAGTTATCAAGTTGCATGCATGAGTCAAAGAAAGTGGTTGTGGGCATCACGTAGAAGGCCATGTGGTTTTGCATGAAGCACATACAAGCATCACGTGCATGGCAATACAAGAAACATAATACATGCATTTACAAAAGCTTAGTTGCATATGCATGGCTGGGTGGTAAGATGGCATTATAATATGCAAACAAACATCAAGGTGGCTGCAGTATGAGCATCACGTGCATACTTAGGTGTTACAATGGCACCCAACCCCACCACGTGAATGTGCAGCAGACGTAGCCGCTCGTTGCATGGTTTTACCGGAAGATGCAGTACATAGCGAGGGGCATGAGCGTCTCCCTAAATGCAGCGAGGATAACGGCAGTACGATGCATGGTTGGCAGCTGGTTGTTGCGATGAGATAAGTGGACGCAGCGAAGGGTTCGGAAGCGAGATGCTCGCGTGAGATGCAGTCAAGGGATTGGTGGCGAGGATAGCGGAGGCCATCCGCTCAAACAATGTGGCAGCCGTTTGCTCATGGTGAAAGGATCGTAGCGGCAGCGAGATGCTCGCGGAAGTTGCTGTGGGTGACACCGGTGGAAGATAAGAACCGGCGTCGATTTTGGAGGTGGTTCCGTGGAGTTCTTGGCGAGGCCGTCTCCCTATAAAAGGGAGGTTCAGGAACGCAGTAGGGGGCGGCTGGTTTTGGATGCTTTTAGTTCATTCTTTTGGATTTTTTTGTCCATTCTTGGAGTTTTCCAGTTTTCCCTTTTGCGATTAGCTTTTGGTCTTGGAGTTCTGTCCAGACTTAGCTTTGATTGGGCATCGTGTAATCTTTGTTTTACAATTCAATGGAAACTTTTTAATCTGTCTGCTTTTAGTTCTCGCTCTGAGTTTTAGTTTTTTTTTTTTGGTTTGGCCTTCACACGTTCCCTCGCTGTCGTGGAGTCTCTGCAACGTGTGTGCCATCCTGTGGCGTCCGTGACGTGAGAAGGGAGGTGCGGCCTCTGTCCTTTGCGTGGAGCCTCCTCTACGTTCTAACACGCGAGCGTCCGGGGCGAGGAGGCAGGGAGCGTGGTCGCCTCGGTGCTTCCTTCCACTGCACCGGGCAACGTCCACGACGTCTCTCGCGACTTCCCTTGCTGTTCAGCTACCTGTAGCGAGAAGACGTGAAGAGGAGAGGGAACAAGCTTCCTTTGTGAACCCGTGGGACCTCTCCTTCGACTGCAGCTGTGGTTTCTTAGCCACAACACTGTTCTGCAGTCGCTTCTTCCTTTAAGCATTGTTATTTTTATGTTGTGCATTTGGGTTTCTTTCCTTGTCTCTTGTATTGTTTAGTTCAACTTAATTAGTTCATCATGGTTGTCTTAGATTAGATGAATACGTTGTTAAAATGTTCCTTCATTAATAGAAGTATTTCGCTTATTCATCCTCATCCCTCTTTCTACTCTCTAAACATGATGTGTTTGAGATCTTCTTTGCATTTATTTAATTGGTGATTAGTTTCTTAAGTTTATTCTCCTAGACTTGTTAATTTTAATTTGTCAACTTTTATTTTAGTGTCCATTTGCCATAACTTTCTAATTATAAAACTCAAGATTTTCTACCTAAAAAAATATAAATTTCCCTGTGGACTCGACTCGTACTCACTGCTTATCTATTCTATTTTAGTTAATTTGAGGGCCGATAATTAAAGTTGGTAGTGGATGTATTAACGGCATGCATTTTATCTATCAGAGTGCCACTAGACCAAGGAAAGAGTAGCTCGATTAGGGCGAAATGCCGCTAACCAAGGGGAAGGTAGCTCGGTTAGGGCGGAGTGCCACTAGCCCAAGGAAAAGGTAGCTCGGTTAGGGCGGAGTGCCACTAGACCAAGGAAAAAGTAGCTTGATTAGGGCGGAATGCCGCTAACCAAGGAGAAGGTAGCTCGGTTAGGGCGGAGTGCCACTAGCCAAGGAAAGGGTAGCTCGGTTAGGGCGGAGTGCCACTAGCCAAGGAAAAGGTAGCTCGGTTAGGGCGGAGTGCCACTAGACCAAGGAAAGAGTAGCTCGATTAGGGCGGAATGCTGCTAACCAAGGGGAAGGTAGCTCGGTTAGGGCGGAGTGCCACTAGACCAAGGAAAAGGTGTTCCGACCGATCACTCGGGGTGTGTCGGCTGTGCCGCATGATACATCTTACTGTGTTTTCCGTTGAGGGGAGAGAACTGGATGACTCCTTTGTGGTCTACAAGGACGTAGGCACCCCCTTCATATACTCGGCGGACGACATACGGTCCGACCCAGTTTTCGACCAGCTTCCCTTTGGGATTAGAGGCCATCACTTCTCTTCTTTTGACCATCACCAGGTCTCCTTTCTTGAACTCTCGACCCTTGACTAACTTGTCAAAAGCACGGGCCATGCGAGCTTGGTAGAGTTGGATGTTTTGTTGCGCCTGGAGGCGTTTTCCTTCGAGCTCAGCGAGCTCTTCCAATCTTCTTTCTGCATTGGTCTGCTCACCACTGACTAATCCGTGCTGGATGGCAACTCGCAATGAAAGAACTTCAAGTTCAATCGGCACTACAGCTTCCGACCCATAGACAAGGGAGAAGGGTGAACAGCCGGTTGGGGTCTTGTAGACAGTACGATAAGCCCAAAGTGCTTCGTACATCCTTTCTTCCCAATCCTTTTTGTTAGACTTGACAGTCTTTGCCAGTAACGTGCACAGTGTCTTGTTAAAGGCTTCTGCGAGTCCGTTGGCCTGAGGGTTGTAGGGGGACGATGTCCTCCAGTCAATTTTGTATTTGTCGGCTAGCCGATAAACCTTCTGGTTTCTGAAATGGCTGCCATTGTTAGAGATGATTCGGCTGGGGATTCCGAACCGGAATATTACATTCTGCCGGAAGAATCTTGCAACTAGTTCTCCCGTCACATCTCTTAGTGCTATTGCTTCTGCCCATCTGGAGAAGTAATCTGTAGCTGCTAAGATGTATTTGCATCCTGATGAAGATGCTGGTAACGGTCCTACCACGTCCGTGCCCCATTGAGCAAACGGCCAACTTGGTAGAGTGGGATGCAGTGGCATTGGAGGTCTCCTCGCCACATTCGCATGCTCTTGACATTTCTGACAAGCTTTGGCAAACTTGCAGCAATCATTAAATATAGCGGGCCAATAATAACCCAATTTCTTTATCTCTATCTTCATTTTCGGACCGGCCTGGTGTGCCCCAGCTGATCCTGCATGAACTTCTTGCATCACCTGTCCCGCTTCTACTGAAGACAAGCAACGGAGTAGGACTTTCCTTCGGGCATCTGCCATAATTCGGAACAAGGTCCCGCTTCTCATCTCGTAAGAATCCTTGATCCTTAGGAGCTTCATTCTCTGTTCCTTTTCTTTTGGAAGTTGCTGGTGTTGAAACCAGCGTAGGAGATGCTCTCGCCAGTCGGGCTGCGGAACCCCTTCGATGACTACTACTTCCATCTCTTCTTCGTTGGCCAGAACCTCTGTTACGCTAGGGACCTGTCGGCGGTTGATCACTGTTATATTCAGGCTTGTGTCTGGCGGGACCGCCAATGAACTGGCCAGCTTAGCGAGGGCGTCTGCCTGAGCATTCCGGCCTCGATTGATATGCTTGATGCTGATGAAGTAAAATCTTGACATCAGGCGAGTTGCCAACTGGTGGTAGGGGAAGAGCTCTTGCTTTCGCACCTCAAACTCTCCTTCCAGCTGTTTTATAACTAGCATGGAGTCTCCGAATGCTTCCAGCATCTGAATTCCCATGGACAGAGCAATCTGCAACCCGATTATCAGGGCTTCATATTCTGCTTCATTGTTTGTGCATTGTTTGTTTATGGAGCAGGAAGTGTGCACCACTTCTCCTTCCGGAGATTTTAGGACTATACCTGCCCCTGCTCTGACCCTGGATGACCCGGTAGTAGAGGTGTCAATTCTGGAAGCGCCATCAAAGTATAGCTGCCATGAGGAAGGCTGTACTTGGGCAGCTTCTAGGGTTTCATCCTCGGGAAGTTCCGGTTTCCACGGGCTTTCCCCGGGTATCGGATGTTCAGCAAAGAAGTCTGCAATAGCTTGACCTTTGATGGCCTTGCGCGGTACGTAGGAGACATCAAACTCCATAAGGATTACTGCCCATTTGCCTAGGCGGCCTTTGAGTGCCGGCTGGGACATAATATATTTCAGGGGATCCTCCTTGGACACCAAGCTGATCTCATGCGACAACATATAATGCCGGAGCTTTTTGACTGCGAAGACTAGTGCCAGGCAGATCTTCTCAATATAAGTATATTTTTCTTCAGTTCTGACCAGTCTCCGACTGAGGTAATAGAGGGCTTGTTCTTTCCCTTCTTCATTATTCTGGGCCAGCATTGCCCCTAGAGAATTATGTGTAGCGGCTATATACAGTATCAACGGCCGTCCTTTCACCGGTGCGCCCAATACTGGAGGAGTCTTCAGATAGTCTTTTAGCTTGTCAAAGGCTGTCTGGCAATCTTCATCCCAATAAAAGGGAACATCTTTCATCATCAACTTGTGAAAAGGCTGGCATCGCCCTGACAAATTAGAAATGAACCACCGGATGTAAGCCAGGCGGCCCTGTAGTGACCTCAGCTCGGAGATGTTCCTAGGGGGAGGTAACTCCTGAATCGCCTTGATCTTTGCGGGGTCTATCTCGATTCCCCGATATTGGACGATGAAGCCCAAGAATTTTCCGCTCGACACTCCGAACGCACATTTCATAGGATTCATTTTTAGCTCATGCTGCCTCAGCCTCTGAAAAACAATCCGGAGGTCTTGCAGGTGATCTTATTTTCTTCTGGTTTTGACCACCAGGTCATCTATGTAGCACTCGACCTTGTGGTAGAGCAATTCATCAAAAATTTTGGTCATTGCGCGCTGATAGGTTGCGCCAGCATTCTTCAGTCCGAATGGCATTCTCTTGTAATGATAAATGCCTTTAGGAGTTCGGAAAGTAGTATGGACCCGGTCATGCTCCGCAATCCAAATCTGATTGTAGCCGGACGACCCATCCATGAATGACAGGGCTTCATGGCCGGTTGTAGCATCGATCATGACCTCGTTATTGGCACCGGAAAGTCATCCTTAGGGCAAGCTTTATTTAGATCCCGGAAGTCAACACAAATCCGGATCTGTCCATTCTTCTTTTTCACAGGGACGATATTTGCCAGCCATGTGGTGTACTGATTTTCTTCGACAAATCTCACATCAATGAGCTTGTCAACTTCAGCACAGATTCGGGTGATGAGCTCTGGCCTCATATGCCGCGGTGGTTGCTTCACCGGCTCGGCTTCGGGACTGATTGTTAGCTCGTGTTGTGAGACAGCAGGGTTTAGACCTGGCATCTCTTTATAAGTCCAGGCGAAGCAATCCCGGTATTCTAGCAGCAGCTGGATGTACAGCTCCCGTTCTTCTGGGGACAGTTGGGCACTGAGGAAGGTAGGCCTAGGGTCCTTTTCATTTCCCAGGTTGACTTCTATCAGTTCATCGACCGTGGGTTGGCCTCCGTCTTCTATTCCCGGAGGTGCCGGCTGGAGGTCGACGAAGTCTGGAACACCGTCTCGAGGGTCGAGCACTTCGACCTCCTCGTCGGACACCGCCAGAGCTTCATGGGGTCCTCTTGCTTCTTGTGCTAGCGACTGTGTGGATGGATCTATGGGCACATCCGTTGCCGTTGCAGCTCCCGAGGGTGAGAGAACAGCTTCAGTGCTTGTAGATGAGGTTGCAGCCATGACAGGCCAGTAGTTGTTTGCCGCCGGACTCGGACAGCATATTGGATTTGTAGCAGAAGTTGAGGGAGTCTCGCCTTCTGGGACAGTTGAATCTTCCGCAGAAGTGGCTTTTTCTTTTCTGGTAGCCGGCTCCCCTTGATTGGAGTAAACCGAGGCTTTGTTGATTGGCAGAAAGGATGTTGAAGTCGTCATTAGTAGGACCCCTGCGGAGGGAGAGACTTCTGCTTCTTGAGTATCTTCGGCTTCGCTGCTGCTAGCCGTATCAAATTCGGCTTGAAAGGCCGCTTCTTCAGGACGGACCTGCTCCCAGCATCGGCAGGAGATCAAGGTCTCCATTTGTTAATTCCTGGATAGAACCAATTCAGCATGTCCGGCTTCCGCCGGATATTCATCAAAGGTTGCCCCCAGAGGGCTATCTTCAGTTGGATAGAAGGTGGAGATGGCATCCACCTCATACCGCCAACTGTAATAGTAGTCTTCCAGGGTGAAGCCCAGACCCGGATGTTGAGAGACACGTCTCATTTCTTTATCCAGATTTGCAGGATACCACATCTTCTGGAAAGCTTCCTTACGTTTTTGAGATTGATCGGAAGGGATGTGTTGCTTTTGAAACATCCTGGCCGTTCGATCAGTTGTAAATGCCAGGCCCTGAACAGGAACCCGTGGGTTGGCTAGATCTTCAGGGAGGCTGCAGTCTGTGTCTTCCTGAGTGGGATGCTCCTCAGCTGTATAGAACAAGCTGCTGGGCCCATCTTCTTGTGTCACCTCCCAGGCTTTGAAAGGTTCGACAGTGGGACCATCGAGGCCGGAGACTGGCTTGGTGAGGCCGGTCGGGACTCCGATGCGGTTGTGCTGTCGATCAACATGCACTTCCTTAGCTTTGGGGTATAATGATGGGGGTGTCACCCTACCGACATTTCCAGAAGCCGTGATGTGGGAAACCACCTTTGGCTTGACATATCCGCGCGGCGGTGGTGGATACCAACCGTCACCCGATCTGTTCTTCGACGCCCCTACGGGGGCTTCAGCTTCAGAAAACTTCCGGGGAGACCCCGTATATAAGTTGGCGTCTGCCAAGTGACATTCAAATACCTCGAATGGGTGGATGTCAGCAAATATCCTCTCCTCCTTCCCTTGGAGGCTGTATTTGATACATTGGTGGAGCGTGGAGGGCACCACCATATTTTCATGCAGCCATGGGCGGCCGAGCAGCGCTTTGTAGGAGGTGCGAGAGTCAATGACGTGAAACTGCAGCGTTGTAGTGAAATCTGCCAGGGTCAGTGTGAATTCTGCCACTCCCATAGATACTTCACATTTTTGGTTGAAGCCAGCGATACGCATATCCCCGACTTTTTTGAGATGCACGTTGAAGTGGTGCCTCTCGTATATTCTGTAGGGCAGAATGTTGACCGTTGCACCGGGATCAACCAGTATTCTATTCAATTCCCTGCCATTCAGGTGCCCTTTCATGTATAATGGCCTGTTGTGACTGGCAGTAGGCAGTAGCATGTCTTCTGGAGAGAAGGTCATATTGGCTTCTGGTATAGCCTCAGCTATGCAAGTTTCAAAATGAGCAGGCGTCTGCAGAGCAGTGATGATCGCATGTCGAGTCTCTTCACTCAAAGAGAGAATTTCCCAGATCGTAAATCGAGCAGGGAGCTTCTTGAGCAACTTCATTATTCGGCTTCCAGCCCGGACATTGGAGAGCTTCATCTCTTCAGCCCATCTGGGCTTGTGGAGGTTTTGATTTGTGGGTCCAGACGGACCTGCTTCACCTTCCTCGGACTCGGCACCCTCTTGACTGGCACCGGCTGTCGGGTCTTCTTTATTGGATGCTGTAGGGCAAGCCCCATCTGCATTTGCATCCTCAGTAGATTGTGCTGGCTGCGGGTGAATGACCCCGAGTGTAGGGTTAGCCTCCTGACAAGGCTGCTTCCCCTTTGACATCTTCATGAATTCAAGGAATGAAGGGACTGTCTTGCCCCCAGTCTTGTTGTATAGACCTGACGGAGGTGGGATTTGAACTCCCTTAACCTTCGGCAGAGGTGTCTTGTAGGGTTGCTCCCCTCTGAACATGATGTTGTGATTGGGTGGTGGCTGGCGCCCCCATTTCCGGCCTGACTGAGTGGCATGTGCAGCAGTTGCGGCCTCGGCCTTGCCTCCCCCAGCATGGGGTGTGAAGCAAATTTCTTCTTCTTCCTCTTCTCCGGGCAGGTTGAAGAGTGCTGACAGGGTATTGCAGGAGACGACCTATGTTTTATGGGCCCCAGCGGCCTTTCTTTTCTTCCTCTTTTGCTTTTTCTTCTTTTTGGTTTCTGCAGGTGCTTGCCCCCAGAACAGGTTGTTCTCCTGAGGTGGTGCTGCTTCAGCTTCCCTCCCTTGCTTGAGTGAGAGTTGCTCCAGCTCTTGCCATGGGACGTGGTCCCGTACCAGTAGAGTTTTTAGTTCGGGCTGCACATATTCATCTAGCCCTTCAATTAGGTGTTGCAGTCGAAGGACCCCAGGATTGGTTTCCTTGATTACTGGCAGCGGAGTTTGTGTCCTCCTGTTGGGTGTATATATTCTGACAGCTATAGGTGGAGTGACCCATACGGGTGCTACCACTGGCGGAGCAGGCCGGGTGTAATGCCAAGGATATGTGCCCCCTCTTTTGGGCGAGGTGCCCTCTTCTCCTTATGCTTCACAGGGATTTGCTGCCACCCCTGTTGTTCTTTCACGGGCTCCAGGAAATGGATTTTGTAGGTGCTCCGTGTGCTTGCTTCAGAGATCTCCTCTGGTAATGCCTGGTAGAGGGAGACCATGTTGACTGCTGCTCTTCTGGGAGGAGCTTCATGTGGCTGAGGAGGGTCTACTTTGTACTCTCCCAGCTCTATTTCATTCTTCTTCACCATTCCTTCAATGATGTCTTTGAAAACATAACAGTCTTCGATTGAATGTCCCAACATCTGGTGGTAGGGGCAGAATCTTGGACTGTCTCTTCTTTTGAGGTCTTCTGATCTTCTCGGCTCAGGCAGAGTGACCATACTGTATTCTGTTACCCAGTCAAACAGGATCCGGGTCTTATCCTTAGGAAAGGAATAAGCCTTCTTCATTTTGTCCCTCAGCGAAGGACCTTCTTTATCATCTGGAGCTTTCGCAGGTTGCGGGGGAGCCGCTTTCTTGCCTTTCTACTTCTGTTGTTCGAACGCCTTGATATCAAGCGCATTCGCTTCTTTAGGTGTGGGGCGCCGTTCCGCAGCCTTGCCTTTCTGGGCTATGCTGGCAGTTGACGTCGGGACAGGCTTGGCTAGAAAAGCTTCCACCTCAGCCACCACATTATTCAGCCAGTCGAACGACCGTATTTCCATACCAATCATCTTTTCCAGGACCTCCCTCCTGAGATTTTGCTTACATATTTGCACAGCGTCCTCCTGATGCGGGGGCCGCTTACATCTCATTCCGAGGTTCCTCCACCTCTTGATGTAATCAAGGGCTGTCTCATCTGCCCTTTGTTTTGTTGAATAGAGCTCGGCCACTGTGACCTCCCTCTCTGTGACATGGAATCTTTCTCTGAACTTCCTCTGCATATCTGACTAGTCATTAATTGACCCGGCCGAGAGACTGGAGTACCATTCGAAAGCGAGCCCCGTCAGCGAGGACCCGAAGAATTTCAGCAGATACGACTCGTCGGTGGCCAGATCACCCATAACGGTCATATAATATGCAATATGCTCTTTTGGGGAACCCTTCCCATTGAATTTGTCAAATTTGGGCGGCTTGTTGACTCCCCGGGGAAGTCGCTTAGCCGCATGGTGTTGCGGGTAGGGCACCCGATAGGCATCGAATGCGACGTAGTCGCCTTCGCTCTTCTCTACGAGCTTCAGCTCGATCATCCTTTCCACCATCATCCGGTTCACGACCGTGGGGTCGACTGGCTCCGGATAGAAGTGTGCTGGCTGCAGGTATGGGGTGACCAGGGTGGTCGCCTGTGGAGGATGCAATAGCGGGGGTGTTGGGTGCACCTGAGGAAGTACCGGAGGTAGCAGTGGCTGAGGCTGTGGCGGCCGCTGTTGTGCTGTCGTCACAGTTGGTTCTGACGGCTGTGGTAGTGTATAGAGCGGTGGAGGGTCGTCTCGACGAGCCGCTCCCCGGGATGATTCACCCTAGACTTCGGGTGGTTTGGAGGCCGATGAGTGTTCAGTTTTCTCCATCAGCTGTTTCTTCATGGAATCTATTTCCCGTTGATATTTTTGCAGCAGCATCAAGACTGATGGATCTATAGTGGTGGGGACACCTTCTGTTGTCTCCCCGGACGTACCCTCAGGCAGGATGTCGAGGAGTACGTCGTCTTCTTCTTCCGTCGTCACCACATTAGCGGTCAAGACGGGGGCTTTATCATCCCAGTGGAGGTAGGCCTGGGGCTGTTTCTCTTTCATTATTGTCAGAAGCCCTCTTGCTGCTTCTGTCCTGCGGGTAGTTGGCCCTGGCCGTACGGCCAATTGAGCCAGTTCTTGGGGGTCTTCAGGGAGCTCCCCATATCGGCTGGATACACCGGCCATGTTGTAAGTGAAAACCTGCATCCTTCTTCTTTGTCGATGGACCCTCCGCCATGCTTGTTGCGGAAAGGTCAGCCTCTCGAACACAGAAATTCTTCTTCTTTCTTCCCGCTCGGGGAAGGCTTCATCGGCTTCGATCTCAAAGCCGTCATCGTATCCATTGTCGTCGACCGACGACACCATCATTCTATCTTCCATATCTTCTTCATCCGCCACTGATGGGAAGTAGTCTTCGTCAGTGGCGACTGTCTGCATCAGTCACTGCTGACCCAGCGAGGGGTTGCCCAGCCCTCGAAAGTAGTTCCTGATCAGACAGGTTACCTCCTCTTGACCCCGCTCCTGATAGAGTACGGGGGATAGTTGTCGACCTCCAGTAGGAGGGATATAGGCTAGCCGAGCTCTGTCGACCGGATGTTGGAATCTTCGTCCCGTGACTGGGACGTTGGCTTGGCGGGCAGCAGCCCGGAAACTTCTGCGGCGCGGGGGATCCGCAACCACTTCTTCTTCATTCGTCGGGGACAAGCCCCTTTCTCTTCTCGCTCCCGCCTCGTCGTTCATTGGACGGCGGCAGATGGGTGTCAGATGGTAGGCAGGTCGGGTCCGCTTGGGAACCCACACCTGTTTGAACTTTTTCGGCTTGAGTGCCGAGCTTCCTTGGCCATAGGGGCCGGCTTCTTCTCTCTCTGCCCTCCTTCCAGCGAGGGCTTGATAGGTGTTGTGGACAGGGATGTTGGGGATGACTCGGTCTGGGGTCACCCGTGCCATGCGTCCATCGAGGAAGACGCGCATGCCTCCCACCAGCATCGATTTCC
This sequence comes from Amorphophallus konjac, assembly GCA_022559845.1. Lineage (NCBI taxonomy): Eukaryota > Viridiplantae > Streptophyta > Magnoliopsida > Alismatales > Araceae > Amorphophallus > Amorphophallus konjac. Next base: position 196,539,421 of record CM040129.1, read on the forward strand.
CGGACTGAGATACAGTTCTGGTGATCACAGCAGTATTCTTGCGATCCTGGCGACGCTGACGTCCTCCAGAGCGTCTGTTGATGACAGTGGGGTGCGTCCCACGTACAACGTGGTGCACCAGGCAGCTAGAGGCCGGGGCCGGATTCTTGAGCGAACCATCGCAGCAGGGAGCCTTCAGAGGCTCCACTTCCTTCACGGTTTCCTCGACAGGTTCCGTGGCTTTGACTTCCAGCATGTCGACAAAGGTCAACCCCAAGAAGTTGGGGAAGCCCACAGCAGGAGGAAAGCTACCAAATTCCATGGGCACCGCCAGGTACCCTTGCGCGTGTCTGGCGACGATCGCCGGACTGAAGCCGACGCCGGTTATCCCGTGAGTCGTCATTGTTTGCACTGAAATATCAAACAAGGTGATAATCAGTAGTCTTTGAGAGGGCTTCGAAGCCCGAGTATCTCGGCAAAGAGATGAAAGGTGACACTGGTCCCACCGGGCATGCCAGACTATGTTTGCGACCTTTTCTTTCGTTCACCTTTTCGTTCCTTTCTTTTCGTTCGCGTATCGATCAACCATTTGACTAACTGGTAATCAACTGACTGATTGATGACGCGGGCGTGCCAGTCACATGTGTGACGATTTTATTGTGCGCTCGTTCTGATCCATGTCGGGCGAATGTGAGGTTCGGTCGGGACCAGCAGTCCGCCATACCATAAAGGCTATGGCGTTAATTACATCCCCCACGAGGAGGGAACACCTTTGATTAATTGCCGAGATATCGGACTGTCGAAGCCGGGATAAAGGGTACGGAGCAGGCAAGTGATCATGTAGGATGATACGATTGACTACACGCGATTTATTAGGGTGGACCCTGGTACACGGCGGAGGACTTAGGCTCGAAGGCCACCTTCACGCGTAACGAAGCCTCCAATCAGGCGTAACCTGACCTTCTGGCAATGTTATTTGATATACCAAGGATGCACACATTCGGGCATGCGTTAATGCGATATGAGTGTGTGGACTAGGGCATAACGGCAAGGATTCGAGGCGTATCGATTCAAGCCCGAACATGCCAATTTTATTTAGTTTATTTGGTTGAGGAACTTGCATCCCTCTGTAATTAGCATAGGAAGTCATCCCATAAGTGGAAGAAGGGTTGGAATGATGCGACGACACGATTTGGAATGAAACCGGTGCAGTGCTCGCGAAGACAGGGGCTAAAACACTTGAAACGGCGCCCTGAAACGTAGGTAAAAGGTTTAAAACGGCGCCAGAACCGTAGGTAAAAGGGGCAGCCTGTTAAAACGGCGTGGGGAGCTGGGGCGCGCCGGGAAGGGCGCGCCGGAAAGGGCGCGCCGGGAAGAGCGCGCCGGAAAGGGCGCGCCGTTTTAAGGCGTTATCGCGCATGAAGGCGCCGAATTAACCCGATTTCAAGGAAACAGGAGCTTCGTTAGTTTATTCATGAATTTATTAAAAGGTTTTGGAGGGTTTTGAAAATTTATTGAGTTGATTATTCATCGAATCGGTCCCGAGTCATCCAAAGGTCAAATCACGGGCTCGCGCGAGATCCGAACTCGAGCGCGGCGATTGTTCCGAGTTTAGACTCGTTCGAGCCGAAATTTCGGCAGCATCTCCCCATCCCAAAGGATCGTCGGGGAGACGCAGAGAGTACTCACGTGGTGGAGTAAACCCCTAAAAGCCGGGTGGCGCAACGGCGGTCGGCAGACCCAAACGGATAGGAAGACCCCGAGGGCTAGCCTGCTAGGGGCACCGAGTCCGTGGGTAACGGTGAGTGAGTGAGGCGACTCGATATGGGAGCGAAAACCCCGAGGGCTAGCCTACGAGGGGCACGCGACCCGAAGCACCGCACTACTCGAGTCGGGACGACCGATTAGAGAAGGGAACCCCGAGGGCCAGCCTACGAGGGGCACACGCGTCTCACGGCCACCACAAAGTCCATTAGGGACTGTGGATTTGAGATGTCGGGATTAACCCGTTTACTATTCACTCATTAATCCATAGGAGATTCGTCACTGCTGGACGGTCCCCGGTGGACAGAGTGCTATCAAAACGGAACAGTGGGGGATGTTCCCCCTCCCCGGGTTACCGATCCGCACTAATGAAACAGTAGAACGGAGCTGTGAGATCCTTCGCATAACCAGCAGGCCAAAACTAATGCCTGTAGATATACATACGTTCATGCATATGTATATTCACGAATCAAAGAAACATTCATCAAGGAATGTTCAGAAAATAATAACTAGAATGTAGGGGCACCCTTACTTCCCTCTGTTCATGGTCAAGAACAGAAAGGGTATTACGAGGGCGGCCCAGACAGGTGGGAGGAACCCATATATTGACACACCTTACACGGTGAAGATTCCTAGCATTCGACCGAAAGAGAAAACCCCCGGGGAGGGGAATCAATGTAGCCCTTACCATAGAAGGGCATAAAGCGTCGGGAAGACGAGACAATAAGGAAGTCATTCACACGGGAAGCCCACGGTGCTCTGCATTCATCCTCCACGGCGCCGGCATCATCGCACGGCACCGTTTCACCGGGTGTAAGGAAAAAAGGGGGAGCCGACAGGGAAGAAAGAGAAAACGTGGCATCGGCCAAAGACTCACATTCCATTCCATTCATTCATATAAAAAAAATAGACAGATAAGTAGAGAATATACATTCCGGCGCCGGCGTTGTTGCTCGGCCGCCGTTTCCGTTAACAGGGGAAACCCATTACAACGAAAAGAGGAAAAGAATCATCGTGAGGGAGGGGAGGTGAGGCTCATGTCATCGCCCCTCCCCTCCTTCACTTACATTATGCCAGAGGAAGAAAACCCAAGGCGGAACAGAGGGATTCACCGGATGAAACACGGGAAACCCACCTCGAGAGATAAGGAACAGATGCTCTTCTTCTCCGATTCCGGGAGACTCGGGTGGAGCAGGGTGTGGGACGCCGAGAGCTCGGATAGAAGACTCTTCAGATCGAAGAACCCCCTCCGACTCTTCCCTGGACCTCCCCCCTTTCTTTCTAATTCTCTTTTTTCCTTCTTTTTGATTCCGCCTCTTCTCCCCGATCTCTTTGATATCTCCCTCTTGATATCTCCTTTGTCGATAGGCTATATATAGCCTTGGGGTTAATTCGGCGCCCCAGGAAGAGGCGCGCCGGGTTGACGGCGCCGGGGAGAGGCCCCATTATGCCTTTGCGCGCCGGATTGACGGCGCCGGGGAACACCCCCTTTTGTTCTTGGCGCGCCGGTTTGACGGCGCCGTTTTAACCTGTTCACTTGGCGTGTCAGTCCGGTGGGCCCGGAGATGATTCCGGAAGCTCCCGTCGACTGTTCCCCTCGCCCTGGCCATCGAAGGGCCTTGATGGGGTGTTGACGAAGCTCTTGATAGGACGAACGGCCTTAAACAAGACTTCGTGTGTGTCTGGTCCGAGCACACGGGTGTCCTACTGACACAGTCTTCGGCACTGTGATTTGTGCTTCTGGCTGAGACGGACTCGTGCTCGAAGCTTCCTTGCAGGATGATGCTACATCCTGGGCAATTCCACCTTGAACGGTGATCAATCGGCCACTAACGGGCCCACTATGGCGAGAAGCCGAACCCGTGCCGGGTAATCGGGGTCTTCTGCTGACAGAACCTTCGGCCCCTTGTTGCGGATGGCCGAGGAAATTCTTCCTCCTTAGGAGAGTCATTGGGTAGACTGTCGTCCTTGGTCGGGCGACGGATGTGGGGTAGCGGCATGACGAGGTCGATGCCGGATCATTGGGCAGGCTTGATCGCGCTGCCGGTTGGTTGCGGGTTCACTTCGACTCTCCTGAGGTAAAGTCCCCGACGTTCCCTTCAAGGTGGCTCAGGGCTTCGTCAGCTTGAGGGGTTCTCTTGATAAGTTGATCTTTATCGGCTTCTGTGTTTCAGTGGGCCGTATCATTCATCTTTGCGGCTTGGTTGCCAAAGGATCATATTTTGAGTGCCAACAGGGGACCACTCCACCATACCGAACGGGCGACTCCCTGGTTTCTTCGCAATATTGGAAGCACGTGCTGGCCTCAAGCGGGGGGCCTTGGTCAGGGACCGGCAATCATCGTCGTCCAGAGGGGACAGAGAGGAGGGTCTGTTTAGTCAATGACCCGGACGGGAGGTCCGAGCCAAAGGGGTACTCACCGCCCGGGGAGGACAGAGAGAAGAGTTTGTTTAGTTAGTGACTTAGACGGGAGGTCCAAGCCAAAGGAGTACTCACCGCCCGGGAAGGACGGAGAGAAGAGTTTATTTAGTCAATGACCCGGATGGGAGGTCCGAGCCAAAGGAGTACTCACCGCCCGGGGAGGACGGAGAGAAGAGTTTGTTTAGTCAACTTTTAGTACCTCCGCTGATGCGGGGCGGTAACTGGAAATGGGGGGGCATTCCCCTTTTCTGATTTTTTTTTCTCTTTCTTTTGCTCTTTTCTTTCCCTTCTTTTTTTTCCTCTTCTTTCTTTTTCTTTCTTCTTTTTTTTCTCTTCTTTTTTTTTCCTTCCTTTTTTTTTCTCTTTCTTTTTTTTCTCCTTTTTTTTCTTACTATTTTTGAAAACCCGGATAGTGGTCAAATCACTTGGACATTGATCACGCAAATCCGCCCCAAAATGGGGCGAAGAGTAATATTATTACCTGAATGGGGGCGCCGGAGCGTGGTACAATCTCAAGTGCCTTCCATTAAGAGGCGGGAACTGAACTTCCCCGCGATGGTTGACAATTACATAGGCCCCACCCTCGTAGACTTTTTGGACTACGTAGGGTCCGAGCCAGTTCTCATTCAGCTTACCCTTAGGGTTGGCAGCCATGAGGTCTCTTCTCTTGACCATGACGAGGTCGCCCTTCTTGAATTCGCGTTCCTTGACGAGCTTGTCAAAGGCGCGTGCAATCCGGGCCCGGTAGACTTGGATATTCTGTTGGGCTTGAAGCCGCTTTCCTTTCAGACTGGAGAGTTCATCGAGCCTTCGCTCGACGTTGCTCTGCCCTTCAGGGACGAGCCCATGCTGAATGGCGACTCTGAGGGAGGGTACCTCCAGCTCGACGGGGACGACCGCCTCCGAGCCGTATACGAGAGAGAAGGGCGAGCAGCCCGTTGGAGTCTTGTATACGGTTCGGTATGCCCATAGTACCTCGTACATCTTTTCTTCCCAGTCTTTCTTGTTAGAGTTGACAGTCTTGGCCAGGAGGGTGCAGAGTTTTTTGTTAAAAGCTTCGGCCAGCTCGTTGGCCTGTGGGTTGTAAGGAGTTGACGTCCTCCAATCAATTTTATATTTTTCTGCTAGTCGGTAGACCTTCTGGTTGCGGAAGTGGCTGCCATTATCTGACACGATTCGGTCGGGCACGCCGAACCGGAATATGATATTGCGGAGGACAAACCTGGCCACGATCTCCCCGGTGACCTCGCGTAAAGCGACAGCCTCTGCCCAGCGGGAGAAGTAGTCGGTTGCCGCCAGGATGTACTTGCAGCCTGTGGAGGAGGCAGGCAGGGGACCACGACGTCCGTTCCCCATTGGGCGAACGGCCAACTGGGCGCTGTTGGGTGTAATGGTGCAGGAGGTCTTCTGGGTATGATGGCGTGCTCCTGACACGACTTAGCATACTTGCAGCAGTCATTGAACATTGTAGGCCAATAATAGCCAAGTTTCTTGATTTCAAGTTTCATTTTCGGCCCCGCCTGGTGTGCACCAGCTGCCCCAGCATGGACCTCCTTCATGACCCTCCAAGCTTCTTCAGTGGACAAGCATCGGAGGAGTAGCTTCCGTTTGGCATCGGCCACAATCCGGAATAATATTCCGCTTCGGAGCTCATAGGAGTCCTTGGTTCTGACTAGCTTGATCTTTTCTTCTCTTCGGTCGGGTAGTTACTGGTGTCTGAGCCACTGCATTAGGGGGTCTCTCCAGTCAGGCAGGCTGACGACTTCTGCTGTAGCGACCTGTAGGTCCTCTTCTTCTGGCTCTTCTTCTATCATACTGGGCATCTGACGCTGGTTCACCACCTGGATGTTGAGAGATCCGTTTGGAGGTACTGCCAGTGAGCTTGCCAGTTTTGCCAGGGCGTCGGCTTGCGCGTTCTCCCCTCTGGCGACATGGCCTATTTCGAGGAGGTAGAACCGCTCCATGAGCCCCTTGGCCTTAGTGTGGTAGGGGAGTAGCTCAGGTTTCCGGACGTCAAACTGTCCCTGGACCTGTTTGATGACTAGCAGCGAGTCGCCGAACACTTGGAGCATTTTGATCTCCAACTGGAGGGCCACCTGGAGGCCGATGATCAGAGCTTCATATTCTGCCTCATTATTTGTGCAGGGTTTGCTAATGCAGCAGGAAGTATGCATGACCTCTCCGTCTGGGGATTTGAGGACGACGCCAGCTCCGGGCCGCACCTTGGCATGCCCGGACGGGGTCGCTTCTGTTCTCGAGGCCCCGTCAAAGTATAGCTGCCAGATGGCTTGTTGTACTTGGTCTACCTCTAATGTTTCGTCTTCAGGTAGTTCGGTGGTCAAAGGGGAGTCTTCGGGCACGGGGTGTGCTACGAAGAAATCCGCGACGGCTTGTCCCTTAACGGCCTTCTGTGGCACGTAGGTGATGTCAAATTCCATGAGTAGCACGGCCCACTTGCCAAGGCGCCCCTTTTGGACTGGCTGGAAGAGGATGTGCTTAATGGGGTCGGCCCTAGATATTAAGCTGACTTCATGGGACAGCATGTAGTGCCTCATCTTCTTGACTGCGAAGACCAAGGCAAGGCAGATCTTCTCAATAGGGGCGTACTTAGCCTCTGCACCCACCAATCTTCGACTGAGATAGTAGAGAGTCTGCTCTTTTCCCTCATCATTGTTCTGGGCGAGCATTACCCCCAGTGAATATTCGGTGGCCGCTATGTACAGAATCAGCGGTCTGCCTTTGACAGGTGCCCCCAGGACAGGCGGGGTCTTCAGGTACTCCTTTAGCTGGTCGAACGCGCGCTGGCATTCGTGGCCCCAGCTGAAGGGTGCATTCTTCATCATCAGCCTGTGGAAGGGTTGGCAGCGCCCTGACAGGTTGGAGATGAACCTGCGGATGTAAGCTAAATGCCCCTGCAGGGACCTCAGCTCTCCCAGACTCTTCGGAGGAGGCAGCTCCTGGATGGCCTTTATCTTCAGGGGGTTGATCTTGATCCCTCTGTGCTGGACAATAAAGCCGAGGAATTTCCCGCTGGACACGCCAAAGGCGCATTTCATGGGATTCATCTTCAGCCCGTACTGCCGGAGCCTTTGGAAGACGACCCTGAGGTCACCCAGGTGCTCATCTCTTTTCTTCGTCTTGACGACCAGATCATCAATGTAGCACTCGACCTTGCCGTACAGCAGCTCGTCGAAGATCTTGGTCATTACCCGTTGGTATGTGGCACCAGCATTCTTGAGGCCGAAGGGCATCCTCTTGTAGTGAAATATCCCTTTGGGTGACCGGAAAGCTATATGGACCCGGTCGTGGTTGGCTATCCAGATTTGGTTATAGCCGGATGACCCATCCATGAAGGACAGGGCCTCGTGGCCCGTGGTTGCATCGATCATCACTTCGGTGATAGGCACCGGAAAGTCATCCTTCGGGCAGGCTTTATTCAGGTCGCGGAAGTCCACGCAAATCATGATCTATCCATTCTTCTTTTTCACTGGTACAATATTGGCCAGCCATGTGGTGTATTGATTCTCCGCCACGAAGCTGACATTTATGAGCTTGTCGACCTCTTTGCAGATCTGGCTGGTTAGCTCTGGCCTCATGCGCCGGGGAGGTTGCTTCACTGGTTCCACCTTGGGATCAATGGCCAGGATGTGCTGAGTCACTTCGGTGCTGAGCCCAGGCATTTCTTTGTAGTTCCAAGCAAAGCAATCCCGGAATTCTTGCAGCAACTTCGTGTATTGTTCTCTCTCCTGTAGGGGCATGAGAGCACTCAAAAAAGTTGGCCTGGGGTCGTCTTCTGTACCAAGGTTGACCTCAATCAATTCGTCGACCGTGACCTGGCCGCCATTTTCAATTTCCGGCGGGGCTGGCGACAGATCGACGAAATCTTGGTCTTCATTGTCCTCAGGCTCAAGGACGCCATCTCTCTCTTCTTGTTCATCATGACTCGGCATGGAGGCTGCATTCACCTCGCACTCCTCCTGGGCCGTAGTCGTCGGGTACGTGGGGTCCGCTGGCTCAGAGGGGCATAGGTCCATTTCGGGCTCTTCTGTGTATTCATCATAGACCGCTCCTGCGGGGACCGGGGTAGCCGCATCTTCCGGCACCTGGTATTGGATGGACACAGTGTAGGCTCCTGCCCTGGGGCTGTCCGCCACATGGGGGCGTGGCGGGGCTACCACGTAGTCCCCCATTCTGAGCTCATCCCTGTCAATGAGGCTTTGAGCAATGTCTTTGAAGACATAGCAGTCTTCAATGGCGTGACCCAGCATCTGGTGGTAAGGGCAAAATAGTGGGTCCCCACTTCTTCTGGTGTCTTGTGGCCTCTTGGACCGTGGGAGGGAGACCTTGCCGTAATGGCAGGCCCAGTCGAAGATGCCCCGGGTCTTCTCTCTCGGGAAGGAGTAGGGCTTCTGCAGCTTCTCTTGGAGTGTTAGGCCCTGCCTGGTTGGTCGCCCGATCAACAGGCTTGCCGTGTCTCTCAATTCCCTTCTTGACCAGACGGGGGTGTCAGGACTGGCATCTCGGGGCCGAGGCATGCGGCCACCCCGCCGGGGAAGAGATCCCTGGATCAGGTCGGCGACTAGCGAGGTCAACTCAGCCAGTCGTACTTTTAGTGTCTCGATCTCCCGTTGCTGCCTATGGTACAAGGCGTACATGACGGGGTCCTATCGAGGGGATTTCGGAGCCTGGCCCATGCTTCTGCTCCTTGTTTCGCCGGCCGACCGGGGTGGAGGTGCCTCGCTGGTGTGCCCTCCCGAGGTCGACACTTCGGAGAAGGAGGGGGTCTTCTCCATGCAGCGGCGGCTGGGAGGCTTCCACAGGAATACTTCTTCGTCTTGTGCCTCCTCGGCCGGGGCCCTGGGACATGTGCCTTGGTGGGTTTCCCGCGGATCTGCAGCTTCTGCGGGGTCGTCGCCAGACCATGTTGAGACTGATATGACGTCAGTCTCGTAATATTCCTCTAGTGAAAAGCCCAGACCGGGGCGCTTGGTGATTTTCAGCAACCGTCGATCCAGGTTTGTTGGGTTCCACATTCTTTCAAACATTTCCTTCCGGCTGGAGGGCTGGTAGAGGGGAATCTTCTACTTTCTGACCATTCGGGCTGCCTGGTCAGTCATGTGGGGAAGTCCCGTAATGGGGACGTGCGGGTCATGCAACTCGTCAGGGAATCGGCAATCATCGTCTTCCCTGACTGGCTTCTCCCCGGCCACATAGAAGATAGTGGGCGGCCCCTCAGGGTTAGGTACCTCGAAGGTTCTCAGTTGTTCAGCTGCTTGGCATTCAATTTCTGCTATCGGCTTGACGATCCCCGGGGGGACCCTGACATCTTCTAGCAGGTCTTCGAGGCAGGGTGCCCCTGGTGTGGGGTAGATGGCGAGAGGGGCTGCCCTAAATACCCCTTCTTCTTGTGCAATAAATGGCACATGTGGGGGAGCCACATAGCCTGGGGGCGGCGGAGGAAACCAGCCTCCTGATTCCATTTTCTTCTTTCCCTTGTCTCGGGCAGCTTGAGGAGCTTGCTTCGCCTTTTCCAAGTACAGATTAGCATCTGACAAGTGACACTCGAACACCTCGAACGGGTGGAGGTCGGCGAAGATTCTGACTTCCTTTCCCTCGCAGGGGTACTTGATGCATTGATGCAGAGTGGAGGGTACCACCCTATTCTGGTGTAGCCAAGGCCGGCCCAGCAACGCCTTGTAGGAAGTGCTGGAGTTGATGACGTGGAACTGGACCTTGGTGGTGAAGTCATCAAAGGTCAAGTTGAACTCTGCAACCCCCATGGGCACTTCACATTTCTGGTTAAAGCCAGCAATCTTGACATTTTTAACCTCAACCAGGTGCACATCGAAATAGTGTTTCTGGTACACCCGGTAAGGGAGTATATTCACTGCTGCCCCTGGGTCGATCAGGACCTTGTTGATGGGCTGGCCATTCAATTGCCCCTTCATGTAGAGAGGTCTGTTGTGACTGCAGGTCGGCAGGAGCATGTCATCTTCTGTGAAGGTCACGGCCACTTCAGGTGACATCTCTGCCAGGCAAGCTTCAAGATGTGCTGGCGTCTGGAGGGCGGCTATGATGGCTTGCCGTGTTTCTTCATCTAAAGACATCATCTCCCACACAGTGAACCGGGTCGGGATCTTCTTGAGGTGTCTGACTATGCGCTCGGTGGCCCGCACCTTGAGTAGCTCAATTCATTTCTTCGGGCTTGCCGCGCCTGCTCCCCTCCTGAGGCTGGGATGTCTGATCAGGGGACGCCTCCTTTGCGGGATCTGTTGTGGCCCGTTGAGTAGGCGGGGCCTGTTGGGCCTCCTCCGCTGCTCGCATGAATTCAGCGAGGTTTGGGGTGCCGCTGAATTCTTCCTCTGGCTGGGCAGGAGTTGCAGTTGGTGGAGCTTGGGGAATGCTTGCTTTATCGGTCACAAAGGACCCCTGGGGGTGCGCCCGCCTTTCTGCTCGAGCTGACAGGAACTCGGCGAATGACGGGGCGCCTTGACTCTTGGTGTCTCCGGGGTAGAGACCTGACGGGGGAGGGACCTCGGTGCCTCGGACCTCGGGCTCGGGAACCTGGTATGGTTGTTCCCCCCTGAGCATGATGTTGAGGCTGCCCTGAGGAGGGCGCCCCCACTTCCTCCCTGACCTGGTGGCGTGCTGGGAGGTGGATGTTTCAGCTTGACTCACCTCGCCGGTTCATGGGGTGGGTCTTCTTCTTTTTCTTCCAGGGAGAGAGCGGTGTCGAATAGCGCCGAGAGGGTGTTGCAGGCGAGGACGACCTCATTCTTCTTCTTACCCCTGGGTCTTCTCTTCTTCTTCTTCTTCCCTGCCGCGGCCAATGGCTGCTCCTGAGGAAGCTCGCCCCACAGGGGAGGCTCTTTTTATGTTTCAGCTTTTGTTCCTGGAGCCAGCTCGAGTGATTCGAACTCCTCCCAGGGGACATATTCTTTTAGTTCCACGGGCAGGATTTTGGGCTGTTCATAATCTTCAAGCCCGTCAATAATAGCCTGGAGTTTCTCGACCGCCGGGCTGGTTTTCTGGTGCATTCGCAGCGGGACAGAGCTCTTCTTGTTGTGGGTGGGCCGCCTCATGACCAGCCTGGGGGCCGTGTCATGGGGAACCGGGCTCGCTGGTGGTGGTGCCGGCAAGGGTGTCGCGTCCCTTGGATGAATCCCTGGGGCGGACCGAGGGGTGCGTGCCTTTCTACTTCTTCCGGGCGCCATCTGCCAACCCTCCTGATCTTGGGCCGGGGTCAGGACAAAAGTCTCATAAGTGGCACGGGCGCAGGCTTCCGCCCACTCTTCTGGCAACTCCTGATATAGTGAGATCTACTGACGGAGGAGGCTATGCTGGGCAGCTCGTGTGGCTGCGGGGGGTCTACTTTATGCTCCCCCATGTCCAGCTCCCCGTTCTTGATTAAGGACTCAATAACGTCCTTGAAGACGTAGCAATCTTCAATAGCATGCCCGAGCACCCGGTGGTACATGCATAAGCGCGGGTCATCCTTCTTCTTCAAGTCGCCAGGCCTTTTCGGCTATGGCAGTGTGATTTTATTGTAGCTGGTTGCCCATTCGAACAGGAGCTTGGACTTGTCCCGGGAGAAGGAATATAACTTATTTCTCATCTTCTCCCTTAGCGAGGGGCCTTCCCGCCGCTCTGTGGTTCTGGGCGGCGGAGGGTTGGCAGCTCCCTTGGCTTTCTCCTTCTGCTTTTCAAAAGCCTGGAAGTCTAGTGCATGCACCTCCGGGGGAGCTGGCTTCTTCTCGGCCTGTCTGGCTCTCTGGCTTGACATGCCTAGATCGGAGGAGTATCGGGCCAAGAATGCCTCGATCTCCGCTACCACATTGTTCAGGCGGTCAAATGTCTTGACCTCAGTGCCGATCATCCTTTCTAGGATTTCTTTCTTTAAGTTTTGCTTGTAGATCTGCACTGCGTCCTCCTGATGCGGGGGGCGTTTGCACCTCATACTAAGGTTCCTCCATCTTTTAATGTAGTCGAGGGCCGACTCATCATTCTTCTACCTTGTGGCGTAGAGTTCAGCCATGGTAACTTCTCTCTCGACAACGTAGAACCTTTCCTTGAACTTCTTCTGCATGTCGGGCCAATCGGCCACCGACCCGGGTGACAAGCCGGAGTACCATTCAAAGGCAAGTCCGGTAAGTGTTGAGCCGAAGAACTTCAGGAGGTAGGCCTCATCAACAGCCAGGTCTCCCATGACGTTCACATAGTAGGCAATGTGCTCTCTAGGAGACCCTTGCCCGTTGAACTTTTCAAATTTCGGCGGCTTGGTGACGCCAGCCGACAACTTCCTGGCAGCATAGTGAGCCGGGTAGGGTACCCGGTAGACGTCAAACGGCGTCTGATCCCCTTCGCCCCTCTCAGCCAGCTTCAAATCTATCATCTGCTCCAGCATCAACCGGCTAACTGTTGCCGGGTCAGCCGGATTTGGGTAAAAGTGAGCGGGCTGCGCGTTCGCGGTGGCTACCAGGGTCGCCCGGGGGGCCATAGGGGACCCTTGTGAAGGCGGAGCCTGTGGCGGGGCCACTACTGTATAATGTGTCTACTGTGGGGGCGCGCCCCCGAGAGGATTGAGGGTTGCTGGAAGAGCTGCCTCTGCAGACTGCCCCTTGTCCCTGGGTACTTCGGGTATAACCTCGGTCTGCCAGGACATCGGGGGCGGTGCGTCCCGCTCACTTAGCTGCTTCTTGAGTGACTCGATCTCCTGCTGGAATCATTGTATCATGAGCAGCATTGTGGGGTCAGCTGTGGGAAGACTAGGCATGCCCCCTGTCTCTCCGGCCGGGGCGTCCTCGGCTGATGTCGAGGGTTCGCCACTCGTGTCGCCGGTGGTGACCACATTGGCCGTGAGGGCCGCAAGGGGCTCTTCAGGTAAGGTCCCTTCGGCGCCTACGGGTGTCGCGCCGCCTGCCGCTCTCCCTCTTCTAGTAAGGGGTCCCGGTCTAACGGCTATTCTGGCCAATTCTTTCGGGTCGGTGGGTAAGGCCCCATACCGACCATGAACTCCTGCCATATTGCAGGTGAATGTTTGCCATTTCTTACTCTTATTTCTTTTTGTCGCCTTCCTGGACGATCCTCCTGGGAATGTCAGCCTGTCGAAGACCGACCGTCGGGGCGGTGCTTCCTCCCGTACAGGGGACTGGCGCGGCTCCTCCGGGCGGGTCCTCGATTCCATGCTAGATGTAGGTCCCCCCCTTTCTTCCTGGAAGGCGGAGGCCATTGCCCCCAGTAGCCTCTGGCGGCCGGCGGGGGTGCTACCCGGGCCTCGGAGGTAGTTCCTCATGGCCTGCTCGATCCCTTCCCACTCCTGGTCAGGGAGAGCGGCCTGGGGTTGCGCGTCGATGACAGCGGCAGGAGGGGAGTAGGCCGTGAGAGACGGGCGGGCGGCATTGTGCCGGCGCCCTCAGCGACGGCGGTGAACATTCTCGGACGGCACCGGAATGACGGGTGCCGGTCGGAGAGTGGGGGTCACTACCTCGACCCTGTCATCACGTCGGGCCCTCCTGGGGCGGAAAGTGCTGGGCCCTGCCTGGGCGGGTGCAGTGGGCTGGGTCTCTTTAGGTATCCAGACTTGCTTCAGCTTCGCCGACCTGTGGGTCGGCGCAGTCCTGAGTGATGTGGCGACAGCGGCGGGTGCTGCCTCCTCTTTCAACTTCCGGAGCTCTTGGAAGGAGTTTTGAACCGGCACGGTCGGGACGACGCGGTCCGGTGCCACAGGGGATCTCCTCCCGTCCAGACGGACTCGGTGGGTCCCCATAGTCATGGTCTTCCCAAAGTTGGACATGCGGCGCCCCGGGCCGGCGCTAATGTTGTTTCTCCGGAGCCTCCTCCGGTGAGATGCCGACCCCTGGTGGGATGGGCCGGTAGTCTGGTGCACATGGTGCACGTTGCAGCTCAGCGTCGTTGTAGGGACGCTGTTGTTGTTCTTGGCCACAGCTCAGCCGGCGGCAGCTTCGACGGCTCCCGGAGCGGGAGCGTTGGTTTGGGGCTCCTCGGGCGCTCGTGCGTCGAGGATGTCAACGAAGGCCACCCCCAGGAAGTTGGGGAAGCCCACGATGGGAGGGAAACTCCCGAAGGTGAGGGGGATCGCCAAGTAGCCACCCCGCACGTGGTTCTGGACGGGTTGAGGGCCGCAGACGACCGCCATTGTTGGTTCCATGACGCCTCTCTCTTTTTCTGCATTTAAGAAAGTGACCCAATTAGTATAACAAGAAGGGGGTCGCGGGGCCCCTAATTTCGGCAAAAAGATGAAGGGTGGATCGGTCCCACCGGGCGTGCCAGAGTTGTGGACGCACTTCTCGTCGAACCATCGTTCCGGTATGGTCTGTGGGTTTTGTTACGTGCGTGGGCGTGCCAGTCACCGAGGTGACGATTTATTCGGGCTTCGAAGAACCCATGGTGCGCTCGATCTGACTTCGTCAGATGATTGTGTGGTTCGTGTCGGGACCGAATCCCGTCGCGCCATAAAGGTCACGACGTCATTTACATCCCCCATACGAGGGAATACCCTTGATTAATTGCCGAAATCAGAGGCCCCGCGGCCGAAAGAAATAATACTAATTATGCGAGAGAGATAGGGATAGATCACACTGAAGGTTGTATTAAGGCCATAACCTGTCGGCCGTGTCGGCCACTCGTAGACCTTTTGTATTCGGACACAGGTCCGTGGCAGCGTCACAATGAGAAAACCGAGGTAGATCCCTTCAAATGTCTGCCGAGCATGCGGCGATTTTAATGAGGACTCGGAAGGTGTCCGGAACGAGAAAATAAATCCGGTCCGATTAGGATGTCGGACCGAGGTTAGATCAAAGCCTGGCCATATCGGGGTAATTCCCGAGACTCGGGCCCGACCTGAAAGGGCGGCGTTGTTATTCTCTTTTGCCCCGGGTCCCGGGGAGAGAGAGGGCTGCAGTGTGGATGTTAGCGTCTTTTATCTGGGGCTTTCTTAGTTATATCTTCTGGGATTTCTGATCTGATGTTTACTGTTTATTCGTGCCTTTGTCCGGGACGATTTCTCTTCTTTTATTCATGATTATTCTTGTTATTATCATTCATTTGTTATTTATTTTTTTATTACCCCTCCCGCCTCTTTATTGTGATTAATATTGCGCATTCGGAGTCCTTTAATTAGCGTAATTTTTATTAATTTATTTGCTATTGTTAATGCCTTTATCGGGCTGTATATGTGTATATGTATAGTGTGTCGGCGAAGGGGAAAACGGGAGTGTACTGCTGAGGGCAGAGAGCGTGCCGCTGGGAGGCTAAAAGGGGCATACCGCTGGAGGCCAAAGGAGCGTACCGCTGGGGCTCAAGGGAGTGTACCGCTGAAGGTTCAAGGGGCGTGCCGCTGGGGCAATTAAGAGTGTACTGCTGGGGGTTTGAAGCGCGTACCGCTGAGGGTTTAAAGGGGTGTATCGCTGAAGGTTCAAGCAGTGTGCTGGCAAAGGGGTTAGGTGAGTGTACCGCTGAAAGGTGAGAGAAGCGTGCCGGCTAAGGAGCCAATCAGAACGTGGGGGTGGGTATAAAGTCTGTACGTTCCCCAGGCTCGAAGTCTGTACGTTGCCAAGCCCAAAGTCCATACACTGGAGCAGAGTGGAGCAAAGTCTGCATGTTGCAATATGAAGTCTATACGTCGACTGGTCCAAAGTCTGTACACTGGCCGTCATGAAGTCTACACGTTGGCTGGCCCAAGTCTATACGTTGGAACGTGAAGTCTATACCTTGACCCTTTGACTGCAGCTCAAAGTCTATACGTTGTCAAGCCCAAAGTCTGTACGTTGTAACGTGGAGTCTGTACATTGGCGGGCCCAAAGTCTGTACATTGGTCAAGTTTATACATTGGCCGGCCCCAAGTCTGTACACTGCAACATGAAGTCTGTACATTGGCTGGCCCAAAGTCTATACACTGCAACATGAAGTCTGTACATTGGCTGGCCCAAAGTCTATACATTGGCCAAGTCTATACGTCAGCCAGCCCCAAGTCTATACACTGCAGCATGAAGTCTGTACATTGGCTGGCCCAAAGTCTATACATTGGCCAAGTCTATACGTCGACCAGCCCCAAGTCTATACACTGCAGCATGAAGTCTGTACATTGGCTGGCCCAAAGTCTATACATTGGCCAAGTCTATACGTCGGCCAGCCCCAAGTCTATACACTGCAGCATGAAGTCTATACATTGGCTGGCCCAAAGTCTATACATTGGCCAAGTCTATACGTCGGCCAGCCCCAAGTCTATACATTGTAGCATGAAGTCTGTACATTGCCTCTTTGATTGCAGCTCGAAGTCTATACGTCGCCAAGCCCAAAGTCTGTACGTTGGATCCCGCTGAGACTGTGTCTGAGGGTGTACCGGCGAAGGGAGGGAGCGTGCCGCTGAAAGGGGGGCCAAGGGAAGTGTGTCGCTGAAGGCCAATGGGAGCGTGCCGCTGAAGGCCAATGGGAGCGTGCCGCTAGCTGAAGGCCAATAGAAGCGTGCCGCTAAGGGCCAGTGGGAGCGGCGTACCGGCGAAGGGCCAATCGAGGCGTGACGGTGGGGGTTCGATCAGTTTTCAGTTATTTGTTTTAAGGCTTTTCTTTTCTTCTTATCTTAACTTTCGTGCAGTTTCATATAAAATTCCTCCCTTTGTTCGTTCTCTTTATTCGATTCGGCCTCTTTTCTTACGGGTCGGACGTTCGGGCTGCCGGGTGGTTAATTGGTTCGGTTCAGTTCTCGTTGTGGTGCCGGCAGTGGTTTGATGAGTTGGAAGGTTTCATTAATTACCCTGCTCGTTTGTTGCCTCCTTCTGCCTCTTTTAATCGTTTATTAGTTTCTCACAAAAATTCGGCAGCATCTCCCCTTGACCCGGGGCGTAAGGGAGGTAAAGGGAACGCGCCCACATGGAGTGGCGGAACCCGACAACTGGAGGTGGGCCCCCGGGGGAGCAACACCTTTATAGGGCCTCGGAAAACGTGAAGGAGAACAACGGGCTCGGGCTTGGCCAGCGGGTGTGCCGCTGAAGACCAGAAGAGTGTACCGCTGGGGCCAGCTGGGGGTGTACCGGGCAAGGGCCAAGGGCTGATGAGTGTGCCGGCCAGAAGCCCAACAGGGCGTACCGCTGGGGGAATGGCAAGGGGGCCAAGGGACGGTCACTGGTAACTAGGTGTTCTGAGAGTGGGTCTTAAGCTGGTGGGCACGGCAGGTGGCCATGGTGGGTGAAGAGCCCATGGGGGCCAAAACTCGCAAAGGAAGAATCATGTGACTGCGGGGCCTCCAAGAATACCGGAGAAGGAAGGGACGGATGAATACATCATATACTGCGAGGACGGGAGTAAAATCGACGGGAAATGGCAGAAAAGACCCAAGAAGGGTGACTTTCATTCATGGGGAGCAAAGGGGCCGGAGCCCTACACATACATGACAAAAGAAAATGCCCACGACAAGGCCGTAGGCGGGAAACGGAAAGAAAGACGGCACAAGAAGGGGGAGGAACCGAGTACAAAGGGAAAACCCCCAACTCTCTCCCCCCATTACATCGAGCTCTCTCTCTCTCTTACTCTTATTTCTTCCCGATGATCGCCGGAGGAAGCTCACGCCGGGACGCCTCTTCCGCTCTTCTCTCTTCTCCTCTGTGTGTCTGTCTGACCCTTTTTCGTCTGTCTCCCTGCCTCCTCTTTCTTTCTTTTTTTTAGTCGAAGCCGGGACCTTTTATATCCCCAGCAGCGGAAGTCTTCGAGCTCGGCCGTCGAAGGCGGGAAACGGCATGTGATGATGGCATTTGACCTGCCCTGTCCTGGGTCGTCCGGGGGTAGCCCACGTGGCCCAACGGACGGTTGCCACCTCGGACGGCTCGCTGCGCGCCAAGGAAGCGTAGGGCATGGGCTGCACGTCATCTTGCCGTTGAAAATCTTCAACTGTGCCGCTGGCGGGTTGAGAAGGCGTGCCGCTGGAAAGCCAAAAGGGCGTACCGCTAAGGGCTCAAATGGGCGTGCCGCTGAACGGCATGGAGGGCATACCGCTGAGGGCCCTTGGGCTAGGCGTGCCGCTGAGGGCCCTTGGGCCGTGCCGTTGAAGACCCCCCCCATGGGGTGTGCCGCTGGACCCCCGGGGGGGTGTACCGCTGAACCCCCCCCTGGGGGGGTGTGCCGTTGAACCCCCCCCCCCCCCCCTGGGGGTGTGCCGTTGAAGGCCCCAGCGGGGGGGTGTGCCGCTGAGGCTTCTTGGGCGCTGGGCGTGCCGCTGAAGGGCTCCCCAGGGGGTGTGTTCCTGGGGCCTATTCTGAGCCCGTCGTCAGCACGAGTCATGGCCCGTTTGATTTTCTTTGAGGCCCAAAAAGTTGTGGGACTCTTTGTGGCTGGTTTCTCTTCACTATCGTGACTCCTGGAGGCGGCTTCACGGCAGTCTATCCCGGGGCTTATTCACTCGGGCCGTCGTTGATACTCGTCCGAGTAGGATGTCATGGGTATGCAATATTTGGTGTCCACAATGCGGGAAGGATGAAACGAAATATGTAGGAAGCCCATGCAGCGATTTAATATGTCGATTCTTTGAAGATTGGCATGCGCGAACGTAAAGAGTCCAAGAATGATGCGCAACCCAGGAAGACGTAGGGAGTTCTCTTCTGTAGCAAACTAAAGACACCTACTCGTAGGTCTCTCTTGATAACCGAACAGAGCAGTGTGGCGACGGTTGCAACAAGATAAGCATGACGATGTCAAGCACTACTCTCTCTCTCTCATACGTCTCTCACTAATGTTGTAACCATTCCACTCATTTACGATAACATCAACCTCATCCGTGCAACTCTTGTAACAATATACGTCTATGTATACAATGTCCTTGGGGGTCTTGCGTGTCTCTCTCCCTGTTTCATCTAATTCCACTCTCATGATATCATAGCCATAGCCTCATAGAATCCTTCCTTGACCTATAGTTCCCATCTATCTTTGATCTCATCTCTCCCTCGTTAGCAGCAACAATCACCATGTCGTCTCACACACAGCCCCCCGCACAGTGCCAACATGGACGCAGTCCCCCAAAGTAACACCTCCCATGGCACCAACCATGTACATACCATCATCTATAGTCATATCCAATATAGTGAATCTCATCCCTGTGAAGCTCGACAAAACCAACTGCGTCATATGGAAGGGTCTCTTCGAACCCATGCTGAGAGGTCATCGCCTCACGGGGCATGTGGATGGCTCCCTCAACGTCCCACCATATGGCACTCTAGAAGATACCGAGTGATATGAGAGAGATCAGATGGTTCTCTCTTGACTCAATGCCACTCGTACTCTCTCCCTGGCAGCCCTCCCATACACTATCAAGCTTCCAAGCACCAAAGAAACATGGGCAACATTAGCACAAAGGTTTGGAGCGACATCTCTAGCTCGCATGTCATGAACCTTCGTCATCAACTTCATCACATTCGCAAGGATGACCGGTCCATGCAAGACTACTTACAGCAATTTAAAGTCATCGTCGACCAACTTGGCACCATTGGCTCAATCGTATCGATGATGAGCTCTTCTTGTCTATGCTCAACGATCTCCCTTCCACCTATATATGGTGCAATCTCTGCCATCATCAGGTACCATGCCCAAACTTCTGTCATCACTCATGAAGTGGATGAGAGCTTTCTTCTCAGTGAAGAGCTCACCCTTTAATGCCAAGCAGAGATTAACATAGTCAGCACCGCCATGACTGCCCAACGCCAACCTCATCGTTGATACCAACAACACTTTGGGCCCTCAGGATGAGGATGTCGTGGCGGAAAGGGAA
This sequence comes from Amorphophallus konjac, assembly GCA_022559845.1. NCBI lineage: Eukaryota > Viridiplantae > Streptophyta > Magnoliopsida > Alismatales > Araceae > Amorphophallus > Amorphophallus konjac. The sequence goes on from CM040129.1 coordinate 196,559,357, forward strand.
TGGGTCATGGTTCATCTAACTATGTTGCCCCTTCCTTACACCACACCCCGCTTGCTTGGTCTCCATCGCGGGCAACCCAACGACCCCATGTTGATCCCTCTACTACATACTGTCAAATCTACCTATCCCATGGTCGCGAAGCCATCGCCTGCTATAATCGCATGAATTATGCATACTAGGGAAGATATCCTCTAGACAAACTCACAGCCATGATTGCTTCATACATGGTGGCTTCCCCGTCAGTGTCAAACCATACCTGGTAGTTAGACACAAGTGCGATGCATCACTAATGATCTGGATAACCTCTCTCTATCTTCTCCATATGAAGGATCCTACTCAGTTCGCATTGAAAATGGACAAGGTTTGACAATCTTAAACGCATGCTATGGCCTTGTTCTCACGTCCCCTTTGTCAGAATAGTCACATGTTAGAAACGAGCAAAATTATAATATGCTTATATTTGTGGAGCCCTCTCTATTCAACACCTTAAGATTTTAAGTTGGATAATCTAATCTAATAAAACTTTAATACGATATCAGAGCCCATGGTTAAAATCTTAGCCGTGCATCCTGTGTTTATCATGATATATGTGATAGAGCCTAAATCAACTTGCATGTGGGGGAACATGTTAGAATAGTACCATATTGGAAACACTCTAAAATATAATATACTTATATTAGCGGAGCTCTCTCACTCAACACATTAAGGATTTGAATTAGATGGTCTAATTCAATAAAACTTTATTAATAACCCCCATTCGGACTATGTAGGCCCCCAATCCATGTCTATAAATAGACACCCTCCTCTTCTTCGTTCCTTTGAAATGTCTCATGGTGGGAGAGCAACCTAAGCATTTACTTGTTGATTTTAGAGTAAATCTAAGAGAGACCTTGGGTGTGAGATCTTGTAAAGTGCTTTGAGTGAGTTCTTATAAAGGAGATTTGTTCCTATACAGTTCAGATGTGATTTTATAATCTTCTCCACATCTAATGAATTTTTTGTCGTCATTGTCTATGAACGTAGGGGATGGATTTACTTTGAACCTCCGAACCACATAAATCTTACATGTTTTTGGCTGGCGTGATTTTTTCCTTTCTTCCCTCTCTTTTCTACTCTTCGTGTGAATCGAATGTTGGGACATTACTCTGTTCATGAGAGTGGTCATTGTTTCAACAATATAGACACCGTTCATCTTTTATGACGAGCACTATCTTTCAAAGATAGGAGAAATAAAGATATATAAGGATATTAGAATAAAGTTAAAGGAGGGGTTTTCACCGAGAGTATAGGTGGGGTTTTAATTACCTTTAAATGAGTCCTCTTGAGTTAAATGGTGTGAATCGGCCTTGTAAGCATACGAATTATTTTTCTCAACATCCAATGTGAGACTACTATGGTCCTTGGTCTAACCATGCATAGACTCGTGAGAAGGTGAGTTGGTGGGAGTTAAATGTTACCGCAAATGATGCCAATTATGGTGAGAGATTAACTTTGCACACGATGTACTTATAAAGTTAATCTTCATATTTTTAACTGAAGAGGTCACTTTTAGAGGGCAAAAGTGCACCTCTACTACAGGTACAATATCTCTTGGAAGCCGTAAAATTCTTCTCACATATATAATTGGTGTCATTAGCAAAATCACTTAGGCAGCACACGCTCACCTCCTCAGGGGATTGTGATGAGGCCATAAGCCCTGTAAGATGGTACCACATTAGATGCTGGGAAAACGATCACGTGCTTGTAAGATTACTTCTCATCCCTTAGCTCAACAAGGTCAATTTAAAAGACAAATTACTGCACTTCCGTTCTCGGGACGATCGATATATCTCTCTTGAGGGCTGCAAATTCTCACAAGGTAATTAAATAACCTTTTGCATCGATCCCTTGCCGTGGATTTTCCCTTCCCCTCACAAGGTGTAAAGGACGGCACTCATGAACTGATGATATTAGGAGTTCAAAGAGATGCAGGTAATGTGCTCCTGATGTATACATCCACATTAATTAATTACGACTAACTTTATGAGGGGCCTCATAGCCCCTTTGTCACTGGGAACTTTTTCGAGTGAGATTCTCATTCAATAATGCAAGCTTTTGAGAGCAGTGTGCGCGCACAGCACATTCCGAAATTGCCCCCATACTTAATTTCCCACTTCCATGGCATGGCTCTCTATATCATGGTTCGCCGACTCGGCCCGACTTGGGTCGACTCGGGCGTATCGTACCGTATCAGGGCAAACCCGGTACACTGCGGATCACCCCTAGGATCGGTCGAGTCGGGCCGAGTCACAGTGAGAGAGAGATAGAGGAGGGTGAGAGGGGGAGAGAGAGGGCCGAGTCAGACCGAGTCGGATGCGAGTCGGATGAGACTCGGGCGTAACGTACCGGATCAGGAGGATCCCGATCTGGTACGGATCAACGAGTCTACGAACCTTGCTCTATATAAGCCTGCAACATCTTCTTCTGCATGCGCACCATCCCTTCTCTTCCAGCTAGCTAGGTTATTCTAGCAAGCAATACATGACGGCTAATCCCGCTTCCGTGTTTCTCCCACGTACATTGTTCTTCTGACACCAACACGCCACCGTGATAAAAAAGCTTGGCTCGCTCCTCCAGGGAAAGCTTAATTCCACCACCCGCCTTGATATGTATCGGCCGGCTTATACACGGGGACGCTCCCTTGCCGCCGCCGTCCTCTTGCACAGGTTCGTCGCACTCCGGGTGCACCCGTTTTGTATCCAGCTGTTCTACTTCCTCTCTCTCTCCCTCGTGGGATTCTTGCTTCTGAAGGCGATCCAGGCGAAGGGAACGGCGGCGGCGTACTCGCCGACCGACCTCGACGTGTTCTTCACGTCGGTCTCGGCGGCCACGGTGTCGAGTATGTCCGTCGTCGAGATGGAGTTCTTCTCGAACGCCCAGCTTGTGGTGTTGACCATCTTGATGCTGATGGGCGCGGAGGCGTTCACCTCCGTGCTCGGCCTCCACCTGAGGATAGCCGAGTTGGGCGAGGAGGAAGAGGAGGCGAGCAGAAACCTCGCAGAGCACGGACCGGTCTCTAACGCATCTGATCAGATCGAGCTCGGGCTGGCGGTGGCGCCGCCCGACCTTAGTATGCACTCTCCAATAATGGCGGCAGGTGATGATAAGGACCTGAAATCCAGAGCAGTGAGGTGCCTGGTTCTCGTGGTGCTGGGCTACATCGTGGTGGTTAACGTGATGGGGTCATCTCTGGTCCTACTCTACCTTAACGTTGTGCCAAGAGCCAGGGATGTGCTCAGGGGGAAGGACATCCGGCTGTTGACCTTCTCCGTCTTCACCGTCGTCTCCTCCTTCGGCAACTGCGGCTTCGTTCCCACCAACGAGAACATGATCGTGTTCAGGAAGCACTCGGGCCTCCTCCTGCTGGTGGCCACGGTCATCCTCTCCGGCAACACCTTGTACGCCCCGCTGTTGAGGTCGGCCGTGTGGGTGCTGGGCAGGCTCACCGGGAGGCCTGCAGTACTGTTCGAGTACATACTGAAGCATCACAGGAAGATTGGGTATGACCACCTGTTCTCCACTCAGCGCTGCGTCTTCTTGGCCCTCACCGTCGTGGGGTTCCTGATGGTGCAATTGGTGCTGTTCTGCTGCATGGAGTGGGGCTCGGAGGGCCTGAAGGGGATGAACACCTACCAGAAGCTGGTGGGAGCGGTGTTCATGTCGGTGAACTCAAGGCACGCGGGCGAATACGTCGTTGACTTTTCAAGCATCTCCCCGGCCGTGCTGGTGCTCTACGTGGTGATGATGTGAGCTCTCCCTCTTTACTTGTGCACCTACTCTCCCGTTAAATCACAAATATAGTGATCGATCTGTCCGTATTTTTGAAGTATAGTAGGTACACAAATTTAGGGGATCAGTATTATTCGAGTTCTAATTTGAAAATCAAATCTAATTGATAAATTTAATTAAAATTAAATTAAATTAAAATTTTAAGAATTAATTAAAATTAAAATATATTAAAAATATTAATTTAATTTAATTTTGAAATTTGAGAAATTAAATTGAATTGAATAATGTATATTTAAAAATATTTTATCAAGTTAATATAAGTGTATATATAACTATAAACTTTTAATCGTAAAAGTCCATCTGATGAGATTTCTGACTCTACGAAGTAAGTTTCAAATCATCTTCTATTTTAACTGTAATTGAAGTTCTTATCTTTTTTATGTTAAAATATCATGGAATTAGCTCTTACAAGTTATAATTTTTGATGTTATTTTTTAATATTTATTTTATTCAGTAAAAAAAATTTACCCTATATTTCTCTAGTCTCTACTAATTTTTGAATCCAATATAATTTTTTAAAATGAGACAGAAATATGATTCAAATCGAATAAAATTGAATTAATTTGATTTGATTTGATTTAATTTTAAAATAATTCGATTTAATTTGATTTAGGTTAAACCCTTACTTCAGTTCGATTTGATTTAAGAAAAACTCTCTCCAAATCAAATCGTACTCACCCTACACAAACTCGGGTAAAACTAGTCAAACTCGATCAGAGAGGACATATGGCGCCGCAATTCTCTCACTACGTTAGAGAAGGTTCATGCAGAGTCCATTAGTTTGGGGCTCCTTAATTTTTAAGGAAAACAATGCAGATCCTTCAGATGTATTTGTTTATTAGAATAAAGAGCTTTTATAATGATTGTGCCCCCTCCTTAATTACACTTCTGAGTTCCCGTTTAGTAAATGCAGTTAGAAGTGTGGAACACTGTATGGATTATATATTATTGTCGAACAATATATATATATAGAACCGAGTTGCACTGGAATTGCTCTAGAGGAGCATGCATATGTTTCGAGAGATTTTGCTCTACTTCACATCGGACCAAGTGCACGTGTACGGGGCAATCAAAAATCTGTTGTCGATCTCTTTTGCTACAAATCAATAGGGGGATTTTTGATGTTATTCCAGTTAACGTATAATGCTAATGTGGAGGTTTACAAACTAACCCTTATATAATTTTCAGGTATCTTCCTCCTCATACAACTTTCATGCCTGTAGAACATGATCATCACGAGGCTAATCCAGTGAGTCAGAAGCAAGGCAAGAGGTGGACGCTACTCTTGATGAAGAGCCTCCTGTTCTCGCAGCTCTCGTATTTAGCGATCTTTACCATTCTCATTTGCATCACCGAAAGGAAGAACCTGTCCCGGGATCCACTCAATTTCAATGTCCTCAACATCGTAATAGAGGTAGTCAGGTAAAGCTCTACAAACTTTTTACGTAGACTCGCTTAATTATTATATGTGTAGATGAAAAAATATTTTTTCTTACTTTCCTATAAGGAACTTTTTAATCTCTTAATTAAAGGGATTCGAACCAGATTACCATCCTAACTAAGCGATCGAATTCTTTCATTGACTGTGGAAAACAATCAATAATTACCATTAATTGTAATAATGTTGCATGTGAGAGTCTCATCAATCTGGAGTTCTCTAGCTAATCATGAAGATAATTCAGGATCAAGAGATTTGACAATCAGAAGGATGACACCATTGCAGGCCACGTACCAATAGTCTGAGCCTCTCCCTGGAGATACTATCTACTCTTCAACAGAGTGAGAATAACCCATCCTCTTTGCAACGTACATCTGTATCCTCCTCACGCACGGTTTGATCTTGTTGCGGCTTCTTGTTCCTTCGGCAAGCTTGTTAATTAACTCATCCACCCATTCCACAGTAATTCGACCGACGGAAAGCTAGCTAAAACCTTCACATATATTCCCTATTTCTTTAATTTTAAACATTTGATGAGGATCCTTCCCGTCTTTAGCACATACACACACACTGGTGCAAAATGAGATCAGAAGGGGAAGGATTTGCCGGTGTGGATATAATTAAAAAATTCTATTACATATAATATTTCTATCAAATGGTCAAATTAATATCTTTGAACAGAGACCAAAACTTCTGTTCTGCATGCAAAATGTACTGTTAAGGAGCACTTCCAGTAGGAAGTGCTTCCTTGGAAGTGGAAGGCAAGCTCTGGTGAGGTTTCAGAGGCCGAGAGCGGCGCCGCCTGTACGTGGACCATTATCATATGACAATCTAGCTAGCTAGCTAGCTAGTGGCAAACAACCGGAAGTGCTCTCATGCACTCCTGCGATCGCTCCTGTCTTCCTCCAGATTATCCAGCTCGTGCTCAGCGATTTATATAGATATATGGTGGAGAACTTGCCGCCTCAGCAAGCCGATAAACACCACTTTGCAAAGTGCCATACAAGGGAAGACGACCCATGGATAAGTCAGTGCATGTATGTACCCAGTGTTAGGTCCCACATCACTTATTGTGCGTATATAAATCGAATGTTAATTAGACTTATAAAAGAAAACAAACCTCTATACATATTCATTGGCGCCAATTGATCATTTTGAACTATATAGATATTCTAATTAACATAATGATATCAAACTCGATCTGTTTGTGTAAATATATGCGATGCGATATTCGTATCTGACCTATATATATATATATATATATATATATATATATATATATATATATAGCTTCTGTTTGTATCTCATGCAAAATACATATATATATGTAGTTGGAGGATTATTCACACAGTTGAATTAATATAGAATATTCTGATGCTCATGAGATGGATTTTTGTGGCATTATATATATAATTGCTTTGATCAGCTGGGTGGTGGTAACAGTGCATACGGGAACGTGGGGTTCTCGACGGGCTACAGCTGCGCACGGCGATTGAAGCCGGAAAGCTATTGCAGCGACATGTGGTATGGATTCTCGGGGAGGTGGAGCCAAGGGGGAAAGCTGATCCTCATATGTGTGATGCTCTTCGGAAGGCTCAAAGGGCTCTGCGTGAATGGTGGAAAAGCCTGGGTACTTGGCTAATCCAAGGAAACTTCTCCTTAATTTAGACTTGTGTACATCTAGCTAGCTATAAGATGATCGATCGAGAGAACGCGCGCCAACAAGTGTTGTCCAATAATAATGCAATATATATATATATATATATATATATATATATATGTGTGTGTGTATATATATTAACTGTGTATATATGCTAGCTAGGTTCATTTTTGAAGTGTACGTTGCAGTCGTACCTAATATTGTGTTAACACGAGCGCAGTGGATTAGTCGTATACGCATTGCGGTGTGAGGCTGCAGTCTCCAAGGCAGGGGCATCGTCCCCCTCTCTGACGAGTGATCGAATATCCCCTGGAATTATATATAGACCTCGAAAGCCATGCAATTTGAGTTCGTCGATCGGGCCTCTCGTTCGGCCGCAGAGGTAGAGGGGATGCTCTAAGTTCGGCCACGTGATAACTTTACATACATAGCGGCTATGTCTGTCGGCCGTCTCAAAGCACATTATAAGCCTTGCTCCTTTTCCTATCAACTGTAGCATGCAGTTGGCATTAATTAATTGTGATCCCATGATGGCCGCATCAACAAAGGTTTTCCCCTTCGCTCTGTTAACCATCTTCTGGCTCAATTAGTCATCCCATGATACTCACCTGTAAAGTTGTTGTAGCAGCGGAAGTTAAATGGATATAAAAATGAAGAAAGTAAATTTTTATCGAAGAAAAGTTATAAATATAAAAAAAAAATTACAATGTAATGGGGAGTTTAATATAAAAGATGAGTAGTAAATGCTATTACACATGTGAAGAACTGACGCATGGAAGGGAGAGGAGGAAAAGACTTGCGAAAGACTTGAAATGTTAGTAGAATCTGTTGAGATTTTTGACTCAATTATTTACTTCTTCCCAACCACCTCTCCGGCCTATTTATATAGGCATACAGGTTGGTGGAGAAGACTTTTCACCATTATTCTAGACTCCTCTTTTTTTACCACCATTTTAGGAGATTCTCAACCATTCTCTCTCTAGGAGTTATTTAGATGACTCTCCATCATTCTAGAGTCTTCAACACCATCATCTTTCTTCCACAACATGTTAGATTTTTCTAGAGATGTCGAGCACATTCAAATTATTTTAACACACCCTCTTAATTTGAAACGTGCATACTCCTTCTAAAGTGTATAAACTCTTGTCGGTAGTCCAGGGCTTCGTGAAGATGTCGACGACTTGCTACTCTATTTTTATAAACTTCAAAATGATTTCTTCTTTCTCAACTAAATCTCGAATATAATGACGACGCAGCTCGATATGTTTCGTCCATGTGTGAAAGACAGAGTTATCCACATCCCGTCCATCCTTCGGTCTCATTTTCATGGTGTTACTTGTACATATCCTCTGATGGATCATGCTAGATGGTTAGGTTGGGTCATCTAACTCAAAATAAAATCTTAAGGTGTTGAGCTCCACTATTTTAAACACATTTTTATTTTAATCCATCTCTAATATGAGACGTGCAAGTCGATTTAGGCTCTTTCACATAGCATTTGATATTAATTAGAGGAGAAAGACTTGTTGGACACTTAGGTGTTTTTTATTTCTTGAAGTGACCTCCAAGATACCCTAATTAACTTGAGATGTAAGTCACGTCACCATCTGATTATCTAAAAAATCAAAAATAAAATGGGTCGAGTTTAAAAAAAATGTGTCCAACAGTATTCATTTGATATGGTTTCTTTTTTATATTCTTTTTTAGTAATCCAACGGTGACGTGGCTTGCACCCCAAATTAGGGTATCTTAGAGGTCACTTCAAAAAAAATTGAAAAAAATAAAAATTTAAACGCACTACACACCCTTGGTGTGCAACGAGACTTTCTATTAGAGTTCATGAGATTGGGTCATCCAACTCAAAATTTTAAAATGTTAAGTGGAGAGGACTTCACTATTTTAAATATATATTTATTTTAACTCGTTGTCACCGGACTATTCTAACAATTTAATTTCCACATTTGAGGTGTCTGATTGTGATTTGCACAAATGATCTTGGTCATACAATAACACTTCACCTCAACACACTGGCTAGACCAAAAAAATAAATTTCAAAGCGCTTACGTGTCGTTTGATCACCCAACTTTTCTTTTTACGTACTTTTAGGTCTAATTCTACTTTACAATTTTTATCCCCACCCCGTATATTTATTTTTTTCCATATTTTCAAACTAAATTAGTCGACTCTTTTTTACACTCATCTTGGCTCTCGAATCTTCTACAATTACATCTAATGAGTTCAGTAACTCAAGTTCAGTGTTCCCAAATTTAGTAGTACTAAATTAAAATTACCATATTTTTACTATCTATTTTTTGTTAAATTAGATGACAAGTCAATCTGACCTAATGGCTATGAAATATCGTTTGATCATCTAATTCCTTGGTTGTGATAGTGCCATACGGTTATCAATTAAGCTTTAATGAACATTATAGAAACACTTGCCTAAGAAGTAGATACAGGGAAGGAGCACATTTCCCACTCATAATATCTATCTCACTCCTTATCTTACATTATCTGATTTGCTAATTGCTTGAACTTTATCCCACTGCTCGTATCTCCTTGTACGTGGACAAGACTTTCTGATATAACTATTCAAACTTTATTGAGATTTTTTTAAATAATGACTAATATTTTGTGCAAGACTCTTGCACGAGAGTGCTGCTTGTGCAACATTTATTTTTATAAATTTTTTTAGTGGCCCTCACACAAAGTTATATTGGTGTGCCGACCATGTGATCACCAGATGACTTGACGTGAGGCCATACAAAAAAAAAATCAGGCATGTAAACAAATTACTCCCTTGTGAATAGAGTAAATGAGATATTCACGTGATTGAGATTTTATTTTTACGTACCCCTCACGTCATGTCATCTGATGACGTAGTCAGTATACTAAGTTATCTTGTCGTGAGGGCCACTAAAAAAATTCAAAAAAAAATAAATGTTGCACCTGTAAGTTTTTTTAGTGGCCCTCAGACCAAGTTATATTGGTGTGCCGACCATGTCACCAGATGACTTGACGTAGGGGCCACGGAAAAAAAAATCAGGCATGTAAAAAAATTTACTCCCTTGTGAATAGAGAAAATGAGACATTCATATGGTTGAGATTTTACTTTTACGTAACCCTCATGTCATGTCATCTGATGACGTAGTCAATACACTAAGTTAACATGTCGTGAGGGCCACTAAAATTTTTTTTTAAAAAATGAATGTTACATGTGTAACACTTATGTGTGTAATTAATAAGGATGCTGTATAAAGCATTACGCTAAAACACTATAAGAAAAAGTGCAATTACAGACAGAAATTTGTGACGGATATTTATGAGGGGAATTTCCGTCTGAAATTTGTGACGGATTAATTTCTGTCTGAAATACTGTCTGAAATATACAATTACATACGGAATTTCAGACGGTACAACACATGGAAAGCATTCCGTGTGAAATTTCACACAGAATTTGTGACGGATTATTAAACTGTTCGAAATTTGTGACTAAGAATATGTGACGGCCGAGTCCGTCTGAAATTCGTTACAAATGTGTTTTGTGACGGATTTTCAGATAGATTTCAGAGGGATATAGCCGTCTGAAATCCCGCCTTTTCTGGTAATGAAATATTTGGGTTGACATATAACATTATATATATATATATATATATATATATATATATATATAGGGAGATATTCACATGGGGCCGGCCCCATGACTATTTGTCATGGTGCCGGGATCTGGGCCATTGATCGCATGGGACCGGCCCCATGCGATCATCAACCCCATCAGATGGAGGGCCCAGATCCCGGCACCATGGCAAATAGCCATGGGGCAGGCCCCATGTGAACATTTCCCATATATATATATATATATATCATATCTTTGTACAAAGTATTTTAAATTTTTTGTGCAAAATGGGTAATTTTATGAACTTCTTTTGAAATGGGTATTAAAATTTTGTATCTATTCGGGGCTTCAAATGAGACTAGGAAATCTAACTTCTTTTAGTTAGACTTTTGTTATTTTTTGATAGTTTTTGTTTTTTTACTAACTCTATATAAGAGAGTCCAAAATTGTATCTTACATTATTCTGCATAGTGTGTGTAATGATTTATATATATATAAACTTAGTTCTCTTTTGACAATGTGAATTTCTCTTATTTATCGCCTAATATTTTCACAGTTGTGTTCAACTTTCTTTGATCAGCTGGGTGGTGGTAACAGTGCATACGGGAACGTGGGGTTCTCGACGGGCTACAGCTGCGCACGGCGATTGAAGCCGGAAAGCGATTGCAGCGACATGTGGTATGGAATCTCGGGGAGGTGGAGCCAAGGGGGAAAGCTGATCCTCATATGTGTGATGCTCTTCGGAAGGCTCAAAGGGCTCTGCGTGAATGGTGGAAAAGCCCGGGTACTTGGCTAATCCAAGGAAACTTCTCCTTAATGTAATCTTTAGTCCCATATTAGTTTTGTAGAACTTCTTGTATCACAACAATATTATATAAAGAGATGGGGTGTTCCTCTTGGAGACACACCCAATTACTCTTCTTCCCTTCTTATATTCTTGTTTCTCTATTCCTCTTCTATCTTAACTTGGTATCAGAGCCAAGTGTGAGGGGCGGGTGACACTCCACGCCCAATCGGGTGCGCCCAGGCTTGCCTAGGCAAGTGCGTCGCCCCCCCCCCCCCTTCTTGGAGGGGGGATCGGCGGTCGGGCGTGTCGAGGCAAGTCTGTTGCCCCTATCAAAATAATTCTTTCTCGAGTTGTGTGCAACAATAAGTCGTTGCCCTTCACCGGCACGGACGTTATATTCCTCGATGTCTCGCCATGGGATCTAGTGCAGTCGTGGGCTTATCTTCTCTATCGCCTTCTTGAGCAATATTTGTTGATGTTTGAAGTATAGAGGAGCAGTCTCCTTGTGTAGCTGTGTTATATAAGTTAAACGGGGATGGCCGACCCAGTTACTATGCAGAATCTTGAAGGGTTGATTGAGCGCCTTATCTCAGCGCAGATAACGACTGCACAATCAACCACTACTGCAAGTAGCTCAACTCGGGAGACTGTATCCCTTAATGCCTTACAAGTGGCAGTCAAACTTGATGGGCCAGCAACATATTTGACCTGGGCAAGGAGTACTCGTCTGCTTGTGCAAGGACGAGGTTTGGAGGGATATTTGACTGGTGTAGTGAAGAAGCCTCCTAATGATGCACCTAGCATGGTACATTGGAAGATGGAGAACTCGGTTGTTTTGGCATTTCTTCTTAATACCATGGCACCAAGTGTTACCAGGAGTGTTCAATTACTTGAGACTGCACATGAGGTATGGGAGACAACAACTCAAATGTTTTCACGAAAATTTAATTCTGCACAATTTTTTGAGATTCGGTCCCAGTTGCGGGAACTCCGTCAAGGAGATTTGTCGGTGACAGAGTATGCCACAGAATTGAAGCGTTTATGGTCTGAGGCTGATCATTATAGAACCTTTGTTCCTGCCTGTTCAATTGATGTTGATGGCTTCCAGAAATATCTCGAACATGAACGGGTTCAGGACTTCCTTTATGGTCTGAATTCAGAGTTTGAGTCCGTTCGTGTTCAATTATTGGCTCGAGATGTTCTTCCTAGTTTGGGCCAAGCATTCTCTACTGTCCTAAGCGAGGAAACCCGGCGGCGGGTCACCTCAGCATCGGGTGCTCCAATGCGATCAGCTCTTACTGTGCAGCCTCAACTATCAGGAGAGAAAGTATGTCACCATTGCAAGAAGCCGGGGCACATCAAGGCCTATTGCTGAGATCTTCATGGTCGTCCTCCTCAGTTTGGTCGTGGTCGTGGTGACAGTGCTGGACATCGTGGTGGTAGTCGAGCTGGAAGCCGTGGTTGTGGTAGTCACCTTGGGCAGGCTCATGTGTCTGAGGAAATTGGGAGCAATATACCTAATATATCTACGGAGGAGTATCAGACTCTGCGACGGTTGATGGCAAAGTATGAAACATCTTCTAGTACTACTTCCTCTGCGACGGAGACACCTAGCCAACCCGAGGGGTATTTAGACTCTTCACACTTTGCTCAGTCAGGTATCACATCTAGTATCGAGTATGCATTCAATTGTGTAGGTAAGGAATCCAACTCCTGGGTGATAGACTCAGGAGCCTCTAGTCATATGACTGGTACATCCACATTTTTTTGGTCATATCTCCCATGCTCGGGTAGGGATAAAGTCTGTATCGCTGATGGATCCTTTACCTCTATCTCACGCAAAGGATCTGTGGACTGTACACCTATCTTGAGATTGTCTTCAGTCTTACATGTTAGGCCTGTCAACGGAGCGGATACGAAGCGAATATATGACTATCCGTATCCGCTCCGTTTTTCGATTCAAATTATCCGATTTTGATCCGCTCCGATTTGACTCAGATACGAAGCGAATATCTGACTATCCGTATCTGCTCCGTTTTAAAATCTGAATTATTCGATTCAAATTTAAAAGTATATAAATATAATTATAAAATATTAAAAGTATATAAAATATAATTATAAAATGTCAAAAATATATAAAAATAAATTTTAAATTAAAATACAACTATAAAATATCTAAATTTCTCTATAATATCATTTATTTTATAATATATTATTTAAAAATATGTATTATATGATATATAATATTACGGACGGATATTTTTCGAAGCGAATATTATAATATTCGTATCCGCTCCGATTCAAATTCGGATATTATCCGTATCCGAAAAAACGAATACGAATCGAAGCGGATCCGGATAATATCCGTATCCGTTGACAGGCCTATTACATGTCCCTTCGTTTCCTACAAATCTACTTTCCATCAGTTCTATTACGCGAGATTTGAATTGTTATGTCACTTTTTTGCCTTCTTATTACATCTTTGAGGAGCTGAAAACGGGGAAGACACTTGGATGTGGTAAAATGCACAATGGACTCTACTACTTGGAAGGTGGAATACATAGTTTGAAGCTTGATGCAGAGAGGTCTATCTTTTCTGTTGATAATGCTATCTCAGATATTGTGTTACAACATCGTAGGTTAGGGCATGTTCCATTTCCAATTCTTGGCCGTATGTTTCCTTCTTTTAAGAGTAATTCACATATGTTGGTTTGTGACCATTGTGAGCTGGCCAAACATACCATAGGAACTTATCATGTTTCTGGAAATAGAAGTTCTGCACCTTTTGACACTGTGCATTCGGATGTTGTAGCACTGTCGCTGTTACAGGTCATCGGTGGTTTGTCACTTTTATTGATTGTTTCAGCCGAGTAACTTGGGTATACTTGTTGAAGAGTAAGGGCGAAGTTCTCAGTTGCTTTAAAAAATTCCATAAGTTGGTGGGCACACAGTTCAATATCAAAATTAAAATTTTGCGCTCTGATAATGGGACCGAATACACTAACAAGGAATTTTATGAGTATCTTCAAACTCATGGGATCCTCCACCAGACAACTTGTGTTGACACTCCTGCTCAGAATGGGGTGGCTGAAAGGAAGAATAGACATCTACTGGAAGTGACTCGTTCACTTATGTTTACAATGAATGTTCCAAAGTTTTTGTAGGGTGAAGCAGTTTTGACTGCAGCATACTTAATTAACCGGATGCCTCTCAGAACCCTTGATTTTTTATCTCCTCTTAAGTGTCTGAAAGGGTCGACAAATTATGTGGTTCCTCCTAAAGTATTTGGGTGCGCTTGCTTTGCTCGAGATCACAGGCCATCTGTTGGTAAATTAGATCCTCGAGCGTTCAAATGCATGTTTGTTGGCTACTCTGCTACTCAAAAGGGATATAAGTGTTATTACCCTCCAGAACGGTGTTTTTTGGTCACTATGGATGTTACATTTCGTGAGGGTGAAGCCTACTATGAAACTCGTCCCTCTGATGAAGGGACACCAGCATTGCTTCTTCTTGAAGAGTTTCTTTTCACTCCTAGTAATTCTGGTATCCAGGGGGAGTTTCATCGTGGTGGCGATGGTGTTCAAGGGGAACGAAAGAATGAAGAAGGTCAGTCCTATGTGCATCCACATCTTACTACTATCCAAGTGTCTTCACCGGTTGAAGCTCCATCCACTTTTTCTTCTGAGGTCTCTACGTCGAGTCATAACGGTAACAATAGTCTCATTCCCTCAGTTGTTTCTGACCTTGATATTCCTATTGCACAGCGAAAGGGCACTCGCCAAACTGTTCCTCCTGCTCGTTACCGTTATGATATTGCTAATTATGTTTCATATGAGTCGGTTTCTCCATCCTACCAATGTTTTGCAGTTGCATTAGACTCTATTTGCATTCCTAATACCTGGCAAGCGGCTATGGAAGATCCTAAGTGGAGGGAGGCTATGCTAGAGGAAATGAGTGCTTTATCCAAAAATCAGATGTGGGAGTTGGTTCCTCTATTAGCTGGGAAGCGTCCTGTTGGGTGTATATGGGTGTTCACTGTGAAACAAACACCTGAAGGCAAGGTGGAGAGGTACAAAGCTCGGCTGGTTGCAAAGGGCTACACACAGACATATGGGGTGGACTATGAGGAGACATTTGCTCCTGTGGCAAAGATGAATTCTATTCGTATTTTGATCTCGTGTGCAGCCAACCTCGGCTGGGAGCTACATCAGTTAGATGAGAAGAATGCTTTCTTACATGGCGATCTTCAAGAGGAGGTCTATATGCACGTCCCACCAGGCTTTGAGAGTGAAGCAACTACTGGGAAAGTTTGTAAATTGAAGAGATCATTATATGGTCTTAAGCAGTCTCCTCGTGCTTGGTTTGAAAGATTCAATAAAACTGTGAGAGACATGGGGTACAGACAGAGTAATGCAGATCACACTTTATTCTACAGGCATCGTGAAGGGAAAAAGACCATTCTCCTTATTTATGTTGATGATATTATTGTTACAGGAGATGATCAACATGAGATCAAGCAGTTAAAGTCCAAGATGAAACAATCATTTGAGGTGAAAGATTTGGGTCCGTTGAGATATTTTTTGGGTATAGAGGTGGCTAGATCAGCCAAAGGGATTTTTCTGTCACAACGCAAGTATGTACTAGACTTACTCTTAGAGACCGGGATGTTGGGGTGTAAGTCAGCTCCTACTCCAATAGACCCGAATCACCGCTTACAGGCAGATGGTGGTGCGCCAGTTGATAGGGGGAGATATTAGAGATTGGTTGGTAAATTGATCTATTTGTCGCACACTCGACCTGATATAGCTTATGCAGTTAGTGTTATCAGCCAGTATATGCATGATCCACGAGAGAGACATTTTGAGGAGGGTTATAGAGTGCTGCGTTATCTGAAGGGGTGCCCTGGTCGGGGCCTATTGTTCTCCCGATATAGTACCTTTCAGGTCGAAGGATTTGTTGATGCTGATTGGGCTGGATCACTGGATGATAGGCGTTCTACCTCTGGAAGTGTATGTTGGGGGTAACTTGGTTGCTTGGCGGAGTAAGAAACAATCTGTGGTGGCTCGGTCGACAGCAGAAGCAGAGTATAGGGCAATGGCACTGGGTGTATGTGAACTTATCTGGCTACAGAAACTACTTCAGGAGTTGCATTTATGGGATGAGTCTCCTCTTCGTCTATATTGTGATAGCAAAGCAGCAATCGAGATTGTGAATAATCCAGTGCAACATGATCGCACCAAACACATCAAAATTGACCGTCATTTTATCAAGGAAAAGATTGATCAGGGTCAAGTTTACATTCCTTTTGTTCAATCATCTGATCAGGTGGCAGACATTCTGACTAAAGGATTGAATCCTTCTATGTTTTCTATATTAGTAGGCAAGATGGGACTTCATGATATCTTCACCCCATCTTAAGGGGGAGTAATGTAATCTTTAGTCCCATATTGGTTTTGTAGAACTTCTTGTATCACAACAATATTATATAAAGAGATGGGGTGTTCCTCTTGGAGACACACCCAATTACTCTTCTTCCCTTCTTATATTCTTCTTTCTCTATTCCTCTTCTATCTCAACTCCTGGGTACTTGGCTAATCCAAGGAAACTTCTCCTTAATTTAGACTTGTGTACATCTAGCTAGCTATAAGATGATCGATCGAGAGAACGCGCGCCAACAAGTGTTGTCCAATAATAATGCAATATATATATATATATATATATATATATATATATATATATATATATATATGTATATATAACCGTGTATATATGCTAGCTAGGTTCATTTTTGAAGTGTTGCAGTTGTACCTAATATTGTGTTACACGAGCGCAGCGGATTAGTCGTATACGCATTGCGGTGTGAGGTTGTCTCCAAGGCAGGGGCATCGTCCTCCTCTCTGACGAGTGATCGAATATCCCCTGGAATTATATATAGACCTCAAAAGCCATGCAATTTGAGTTCGTCGACCGGGCCTCTCGTTCGGCCCTATATATATATAGAGTCAGAGGTAGAGGGGATGCTCTAGGTTCGGCCACGTGGTAACTTTACATACATAGCGGCCATGTCTGTCGGCCGTCTCAAAGCACATTATAAGCCTTGCTCCTTTTCCTATCAATTGTAGCAGTTGGCATTAATTAATTGTGATCCCATGATGCCCGCATCAACAAAGGTTTTCCCCTTCGCTCTGTTAACCATCTTCTGGCTCAATTAGTCATCCCATGATACTCACCTGTAAAGTTGTTGTAGCAGCGGAAGTTAAATGGATATAAAAATGAAGAAAGTAAATTTTTATCGAAGAAAAGTTATAAATATAAAAGAAAATTTACAATGTAATGGGGAGTTTAATATAAAAGATGAGTAGTAAATGCTATTACACATGTGAAGAACTGACGCATGGAAGGGAGAGGAGGAAAAGACTTGCGAAAGACTTGAAAGGTTAGTAGAATCTGTTGAGATTTTTGACTCAATTATTTACTTCTTCCCAACCACCTCTCCGGCCTATTTATATAGGCATACAGGTTGGTGGAGAAGACTTTTCACCATTATTCTAGACTCCTCTTTTTTTACCACCATTTTAAGAGATTCTCAACCATTCTCTCTCTAGGAGTTATTTAGACGACTCTCCATCATTCTAGAGTCTTCAACACCATCATCTTTCTTCCACAACATGTTAGATTTTTCTAGAGATGTCTAGCACATTCAAATTATTTTAACACACCCTCTTAATTTGTAACGTGCATACTCCTTCTAAAGTGTATAAACTCTTGTCGGTAGTCCAGGGCTTCGTGAAGATGTCGACGACTTGCTACTCTATTTTTATAAACTTCAAAATGATTTCTTCTTTCTCAACTAAATCTCGAATATAATGACGACACAGCTCGATATGTTTCGTCCACGTGTGAAAGATAGAGTTATCCACATCCCGTCCATCTTTCGGTCTCATTTTCATGGTGTTACTTGTACATATCCTCTGATGGATCATGCTAGATGGTTAGATTGGGTCATCTAACTCAAAATAAAATCTTAAGGTGTTGAGCTCCACTATTTTAAACATATTTTTTTTAATCCATCTCCAATATGAGACGTGCAAGTCGATTTAGGCTCTTTCACGTGAACCACACATGGTGCGCGGCCCAAATCATAACCATAGCATTTGATATTAATTAGAGGAGAAAGACTTGTTGGACACCTAGGTGTTTTTTATTTCTTGAAGTGACCTCCAAGATATCCTAATTAACTTGAGATGTAAGTCACGTCACCATCTGATTATCTAAAAAATCAAAAATAAAATGGGTCGAGTTAAAAAAAAATGTGTTCAACAGTATTCATTTGATATGGTTTCTTTTTTATATTCTTTTTTAGTAATTCAACGGTGACGTGGCTTGCACCCCAAGTTAGGGTATCTTAGAGGCCACTTCAAAAAAATTTGAAAAAAATAAAAATTTGAACGCACTACACACCCTTGGTGTGCAATGAGACTTTCTATTAGAGTTCATGAGATTGGGTCATCCAACTCAAAATTTTAAAATGTTAAGTGGAGAGGACTTCACTATTTTAAATATATATTTATTTTGACTTGTTGTCACCGGACTATTCTAACAATTTGCTTTCCTCATTTGAGGCGCCTGATTGTGATTTGCACAAATGATCTTGGTCATACAATAACACTTCACCTCGACACATTGGCTAGACCAAAAAAATAAATTTCAAAGCGCTTAGGTGTCGTTTGATCTCCCAACTTTTCTTTTTACGTACTTTTAGGTCTCATTCTACTTTGCAATCTGTATCCCCACCCCGTATATTTATTTTTTTCCATATTTTCAAACTAAATTAGTCGAGTCTTTTTTACACTCATCTTGGCTCTCGAATCTTCTACTATTACATCTAATGAGTTCAGTAACTCAAGTTCAGTGTTCCCAAATTTAGTAGTACTAAATTAAAATTACCATATTTTTACTATCTATTTTTTGTTAAATTAGATGACAAGTCAATCTGACCTAATGGCTATGAAATATCGTTTGATCATCTAATTCCTTGGTTGTGATAGTGCCATACGGTTATCAAGCTTTAATGAACATTATAGAAACACTTGCCTAAGAAGTAGATATAGGGAAGGAGCACATTTCCCACTCATAATATCTATCTCACTCCTTATCTTACATTATCTGATTTGCTAATTGCTTGAACTTTATCCCACTGCTCGTATCTCCTTGTACGTGGACAAGACTTTCTGATATAACTATTCAAACTTTATTGAGATTTTTTTAAATAATGACTAATATTTTGTGCAAGACTCTTGCACGAGAGTGTTGCTCATGCAACATTTATTTTTTAAAATTTTTTTAGTGGCCCTCACACAAAGTTATATTGGTGTGCCGACCATGTGATCACCAGATGACTTGACGTGGGGCCATGCAAAAAAAAAATCAGGCATGTAAAAAAATTACTCCTGTGTGAATAGAGTAAATGAGACATTCACGTGATTGAGATTTTATTTTTACGTAATCTTCACGTCATGTCATCTGATGACGTAGTCAGTATACTAAGTTAACTTGTCGTGAGGGCCACTAAAAAAATTCAAAAAAAATAAATGTTGCACTGTGGACGTCAAAAATGATAGTGATGATCATACGGCATTCGCGTCTACGTGCGAGTCGAAGACGGGAACGCCGAACAAACCTATACCTCGCCTGGTCAGGACGAGAACTCGTCCGGCGGCCCGCTACCCATCAAGGGAGCCCCTTCGAGCAGAAGATACCACCACAATTCTCCAACCGGCCATGCCGAGAGTAGAATCAAAGAAAATCAGAAACTCCGGCACCGTCTCGGCATGCACCGAAAGTTATGCAAAGTCTGGGACCGAGCCCCAGAGGCTGCAAACGGAATATTATGGAGGCCACACATTGCAACTAGAACATTCCGGGAACGCCAAAATTCGAATAAATGGCTGCGACTTCGAAAAGAATCCGTTTGATGCTTAAAACGGCGCGGAAGGGCCTTAAACCGGCACGCTCTAAACCGGCTCGCCCCTTCAACATCCTAATCCGGTGCCCCTAAAACCGGCGCGCCCCATTTTTCCATTTGCCCTTGCTGTTGCCTTAATACGGCGCGCTACTCTTTGGGTCCTAAATCGGCGCGCTCACCCCCCGCGCCGTTTTACCTTCGAGGCGTCCCATCTTGCATCGGATCCCCTATTTTCGGGTGTGAACAGAAGGAACTTACCTGAAGCGGGTGAGCAGACTGCTCCTGACCGACGTGCAACCGCCTGAGCCCCTGCAGCTCCCAAGAATGGAGATCTTCGAGCTCCGCACCGAACGTCGCTTCTCTGTCAGTCACCATCGGCATATCCCATAGAGGCAACTTCCCTACTCTACTGCCTCCCCTATCCGCAGGCCACTCAAGATCTTCGAGCAGGAGGAGGTGAAGAAGAAAAGAAGGGAGTACCGCTCCCATCCTGACTCTCATATAAAAGGGAGGCACACTCCACTGGAGGAAGAGACTGGTTTTTTATGGAGGGACTGGTTCGTTCGAGAGGCTGGTTCGCTCGGCTGAAGGGCTAGTTGAGAGAAGAGAAGCTCCATTTTCCCCTGCGCTTGTGAGGTGAAGAAGAAGAGAGATTAAGCGTGAGAGTGAGAGGTGAGCCCGGGGGGAGGGGCTTGTGCTCCGTTCCCCCCTCTGGCACCGATGTATTCACTTCTTCCCCCTGCTATCTTTCTTTTCCTCGAGATGTATTATCCTTTGTTCTGGGATAGATCCCCTTGTGTGTTTCGTCCCTCCTTCTCTTGCGGGTGAATAAAAGAAAAGGCGTTGCAGTATATGGTGTTCCAGTTATTTTGGTTCCCTCCCCTTTCTCTTTATCTTCTACTCACCCAGGGCCCTTCGAAGCTTGCTTCTACGTAGCATAGCCTTCGGAGGAACCCGTCAGAAGGGCGGACATTCGTGGCCACCTCTCATGGCATACATTCGTCCCGCTTACGAAATCATTGCCCGTGAGCTGCTGGAACTCTTGAAGGCTAGTCCTCGAGTCTCCACACTCACTTATGGGTTAACGGAGGCCTCACTCCGAGTTTTGAGGTTCACCCCGGAGCAATCCGTTTGGTGTTCCTCTACTTATCTCTGGCAAGCCTCAGTCCAGGGGAGATGCTGCCCGATTTTTGCCAGGGCTAAGAACAACAAAAACCAAATGCATACAAAAATAGGCAAACGAACTATTCTCTGAGGGCCAGAGCCACATATACTTGGAACCCCTGAATCAAATTTGGACCTGAATCAGAAGCCTTGCATAATAAACTCCTCCAATAAAACACTTGAACCTTCACGCTAATTTACCTTAACAAACGATCAAAACACTTAAACTTTCTCTCCACAAGCTTAATCCATCAATAAGATGAATAAATCAATCATCAAAGTAACCCACGGGTGAAAGAAAGAAGAAACAGAACGAAATAAAACCCACAGAGCTTAACCCGGCGCGCCCCTAATCCGGCGCAGGCTAATCCGGCGTGCTCACCCCCCGCGCCGGTTTAACTCTACACTCAAATCCATTTTTCAAATCTTGGAATGAATAGTGCCCTGGCCCCTCCTATTCCGGCGCGCCCCTTGGTTTCCCAAAACCGGCGCGCACCCACTTTCCCTTTAACCGGCGCACCCCCTTGTAGTGTCCTTATCCGGCGTGCCCCCTTGAGCTCCCTTAATCCGGCGCGCATCACTATTCATCCTGCAAAACTGGCGCGCCCCTCTTCTTAGCCTTAATCCGGTGTGCCTCTTGGCCTTCCTTAAACCGACGTGCCCCTTGGCCTTCCTTAAACCGACACGCCCCTTATTCTCTCCTTGGCATCCCCTTTAACCGGCGCACCCTTCTTCCCCTTGGATCCCATTAAACCGGCGCCCCCCCCCCCTCTTTCACCTCTTATTCCGGCGCGCCCCCCTTTGCTTCCTTAATCCGGCGTGCCTTCCATAAAAGAAACCTAATTAACCAAACAGATAAAAGGGATAGGAAACCAATAATCAAAAGTTACTCGTGCTTCAATTAAAATTTTGTTCCGGGGGCACTGCCTCCGGAAACCCCCGCAAGGGGCGCGGCCCCCTTGACCCGTGCTTCAATTAAGATCCCCGCGACCTGACCGCGCAGGTCGATCCGCGTGCGAGGGCGCACGATGGTGAGTTCGGGCTCCACACCTAACGACTCACTTCCCCGGACTGTGCGTGAAGAGAAAAGCAATGACGTCCCGTGGCATCAGACGTGGTCCTCGGAAACCCTGATATGGCCATAGTCCGCAACCACCTCGGGCCAATACATCATCAGCTTGACTCACCTCCATCGAGATCCAATCCCGCATCCACATTAACCTTTCCGTATCTGCGGCAGACATTCGTACGGTTTTGTCATCGTCTTTTATGTTACAAACACGGACTTCTGTCCGAATAAGAAATGGTCCGTTAGTGACCGACATATATATACCGGGATTTAATCCCGCACCTGCATTAAACTTGACATACTCATGGCAGACATTCGTACGGTTTGGTGAAGAGAAAAGTAATGATGCCCCACTAGATCGGACTTGGATCTCGGGAGCCCCCGCCCGGACGTGACCATGATCCGAACTTATTCTGGGTCGATAGATCGTTAGCTCGACCCGTCTTCATCGGGATCCGATCATGCACCCACATTAAACTTGCCGCACCTACGGCAGACATCCGCATGGTTTTATCGTCGTCCTCGACGCTACTAATACGGACTTCCGTCCGAATAATGAATGGCCCGTTAGTGACCGACATATATACCGGGATCTAATCCCGCGCTTGCATTAAACTTACTGTACTCACGGCAGACATTTGCACGGAGTCGCTCCCGTCATCGTCTTGTTTTCTACACGGACCTTTGTCCGAACATAAAATGGTCCGTGTATGACTGACAAAATCCGAATGGAATGAGGCGGCTCTCGTCCTCCCCGACCCTACGCATGGGAACATCGATAAGACCGTCGTGAGTCACGCTTGGACCTCGGGTTCACCCCAACCATGGTCATCTCCTGACCCACATCCTAGGCCTATAGCCAGCTATCTCTGTACACATCTTTGTTTGGGAATCTAGTCCCGGGACACTTTCTCGCTGCCTTTCGGCACCGGAAATATTAACGATGCCCACGCAAGCCTCGTTTGGACCGCGGGAGGCGCCCCCGGAATGGTCCTGACTCGATCTCGCACCGGGTCAATAAACTCGCTGATTTTCGACCACTCTAACCGGGATTCAACCGAGCGTTTTCTATCCCTTTGAACAATAAAGTTGCCGTACCCCGGCATACATATGCTCCAGCTTTCCCCGTGACGATCATGGTTCTCTGAAGCCGGATGCTCGTCCGAATATCAAAATGGTCCCTTGAGTGACCGACGTCTTTCAAATGCTTGCTTACCTAGACATATGGATTTTCGACTAATTCGAGACCGCTATCAACTTGTTTCTCTCGATATAGTTTCCTGGCCATGAGGCCCTGATTCCCGACGATTAATCAAGGGTGTTCCCCTCTCCGAGGGGATGTAAATAACGCCGTGACCTTTATAGCACCGCGGGTTCCGGTCCCGACACGAACCACACAATCGTCTGATTAGTCAGATCGAGCGCACAATAAATCGTCACCTTGTGACTGGCACGCCCACGCACTTAATAAACTCAATGAACAAATAAACAACGATTTTAAATAAAAAGTGCGTCCACATGCACCTGTAATTTTTTTAGTGGCCCTCGCACCAAGTTATATTGGTGTGCCGACCATGTCACCAGATGACTTGACGTAGGGGCCACGGAAACAAAATTAGGCATGTAAAAAAATTTACTCCCTTGTGAATAGAGAAAATGAGACATTCATATGATTGAGATTTTACTTTTACGTAACCCTCATGTCATGTCATCTGATGACGTAGTCAATACACTAAGTTAACTTGTCGTGAGGGCCACTAAAATTTTTTTAAAAAAAATAAATGTTACATGTGTAACACTTATGCGTGTAATTAATAAGGATGTTGTACAAAGCATTATGCTAAAACACTACAAGAAAAAGCGCGATTACAGACAGAAATTTGTGACAGACATTTGTGAGGAGAATTTCCGTCTGAAATTTGTGATGGATTAATTTCCGTCTGAAATACTGTCTGAAATATGCAATTACACACGAAATTTTAGACGGTACTACACATGGAAAGCATTCCGTGTGAAATTTCACACTGAATTTGTGACAGATTATTAAACTGTTCAAAATTTGTGACTAAGAATATGTGACGGCCGACTCCGTCTGAAATCCGTTACAAATGTATTTTGTGACGGATTTTCAGACGGATATGGTCGTCTGAAATCCCGCTTTTTCTGATAGTGAAATATTTGGGTTGCAGGCATATAACATGGGTGCCACATATATATATATCATATCTTTGTACAAAGTATTTTAAATTTTTGTGTGCAAAATGGGTAATTTTATGAACTTCTTTTGAAATGGGTATTAAAATTTTGTATCTATTCAGGGCTTCAAATGAGACTAGGAAATCTAACTTCTTTTAGTTAGACTTTTGTTATTTTTTGATAGTTTCTGTTTTTTTACTAACTCTATATAAGAGAGTCCAAAATTGTATCTTGCATTATTCTGCACAGTGTGTGTAATGATTTATATATATATAAACTTAGTTCTCTTTTGACAATGTGAATTTTGGGATATCGCCGGACAATGGGTTCTAACAAATTTCTCTTATTTATCGCCTAATATTTTCACAATTGTGTTCAACTTTCTTTATTCTTGAAGAAGTGAAATCTCGTGTTAAATCGCTAGTCGTCATATCTAGGACAATGCGGGTCGTAGTCACCTCAGTACGGAGTTATGTAAAAGAAAAGAAGTGATCAGAGAGCCTGGGATTATTATCCCGCGAAAAATCCTCCGATGCTTAACTCAGCAAAGGTAAGAGTGAGGTGAGAAAAGAAGCAAGGAAGGTGTAGGGCACGATCGAGACTGTTCTTCACCAGTCGAGGTGGCTAAAATTGACTTACCCTTCTGAAGGAGATCCCTGAGTTTATATAGTTGTAGGCTCCCTCTTCTGAGTAAGGGGAAGTGTGAAAATCTAAAGGGCGTTACGTCCGCGGTAGGAACTCTTACCGTTTAGGGATTGTTACTCTCCCCTTATCTTCTTGGGCTTCCCATTGTCAGGTGACAACATAACATTAGCTTATAATTATTTGGGATAAGTGTCCGGCCGCGAGGAATTCGCTCTGGCCTATCGGGGAGTCCTAGCGACGGGCTGATCTACGACAGATAAGGGATTTGTCTGCCTATGCAGGGAGTCCTGGACTTGGGCATCCCTCAGAGAGCATCTTATCCATCCTTGGACGGCTCGATCTAGTCATCGCCTGGGCTCTTCTTAAGCGTTGGGGAGACCTTCGCTCGGGCGACCGAGCAAGGCTCGGTGAGCCTTGCTAGACCTTTTACCTTGGGTCTCATAGCAAGTGAGTTTTGATGAGGCTGTCACTTATTAGGTCGCGCAGACTTTTATAGACCTTTGAACCGTGAAATATTATGCTATAAATCTCCCCCTCTCCAATTCTTATTTCTCCCTCTGCCCATACACAAGACCAAAAGGATAGACGTATATGATCATTAAATTAAAATGCCAAGTACTGACTGCAAAGAAATCATTTCCTCGTCGAAGAAGACTAATCCCAAATTGATTAATAGACGTTGTATAACTTCAGTTTCTAAACGAATTGTCTAGTCCGACCAATGGCTGGAAATGTCTGCACACAAAATGGTATGTATATATATCTGCTCATATGTATAGTGGAAAATGCTACATGGCGATCCAAAAAAATCTCCACCTTTCTTATCTCTGTAACGTGAGCTAGCGAATCTGATTGGTTCCCTTTTCTACTGTTTAGCTTCTATGATAACGTCTTATCATGAATTTTGTAGTAAAGCTTTTTGATCAAACGTACCTCTCAATTAGTTGAACAAGAAATCAAGGTAGAAATTAGTATTTTTTGGGTCATGCCAGCACTACGCTTTTCCTCTCATCAGATCGACCTACAGAGCATGGTTCGCCGACTCGGCCCGACTCGGGCCGACTCGGGCGTATCGTACCGTATCAGGGCAAACCCGGTACACTGTGGATCACCCCTAGGATCGGCCGAGTCGGGTCGAGTCACAGTGAGAGAGAGATAGAGGAGGGGGAGAGGGGGAGAGAGAGGGCCGAGTCAGACCGAGTCGGATGCGAGTCGGATGAGACTCGGACGTACCGTACCGGATCAGGAGAATCCCGATCCGATACAGATCAGCGAGTCGGCGAACCTTGCTACAGAGGACTCGTCGTCAGACGTACACAAGATCTAGCAAGAGCATACGCTCGAATCCAACCTCGTCCCAGCTGATCAATTCGTAATTAATGGGCAATGGCAAGCGGCGGATTTAATTAAGTCAAACTGTTTGGAATTGATGGTGAGCAGATTAGCTGGATCGTCTCCGAATGACCAACTCAAACGTGAAGTTAATTCACAAAACAGTACTTCAATCTGGATTGGGCATGTATAATAAACTGGGCTGAGTAAATTCAGGCCCTCTACCCCAATCTTCCAGGTTGTAATTGTGAAAGATTATGGGGGACTCTCTCTAAAAATCCCTAGTTAAAATCTTGAGTGCGTATGAACATTGTTTCTTCGTGCAATATTTATATGTTGCTACCTATATAGCAATGTAACATTGTTAGTGCTCTGCGGCTTCCTCAAAGAAGAAGCCCCGATCGAGTTTAACATCCACGAGTGTAGTGCTTGATCGATGTTCTTTATTATTAGTCCCCTGCTGCCTAGGGAGAGCTGGTTAATTTTTTTTACGCAACAGGGTTTTTTATAAAGCAGTCTTTACCACATTGATCAGTTTGGTGTGAAAACTCTCTTAGGGCCGCTTTGACGCGGGGTTAAGATAACCCAGCAGATGAGAGAGAGAGCGGGGCCCATCGCTCTCTCCTCACACACAACCCGTTTAATCGGGGTCGGTTAACTTACTCGACCCTTCAGGGTCGAGTAAATTAACCGCAAGCGGTTAACAAATGGGGCCTTAATTTTTTAGTAAGCCCAAGTAGGCACAGCGAGGTTTAACTTATTACAGTGGGTCAAGGACTTTTAAAAACTGGATTAAATTTTATTATTTTAGGAAAAAATATTTCCTCAAAGTTACAAAGTAAATTTTAGTCATTGTTAAGAGAAAGAAAGGTAGAACTGAGAAAAATATAGGAGTTTGGTCTTTTCTTAATTACAAGAAATAATTAAGGGTCGAGAGATGAAAAAAATTGAGATTATTTTTCCAGGAACATTAAAGCCCCGTTTAAGATCTTGTTGCGAAGATTTTCACTCAATTTAACACGCTTCAAAAAAAAATGCCAACTTTTGATGACCTATCAAGGTCAGCAGAAACAACCGCCCACCGTGGGGCTCGAACCCACGACCACAAGGTTAAGAGCCTTGCGCTCTACCAACTGAGCTAGACGGGCTTGGTGATAACCCGCTAATTTATAAGTAATATATATGTTTTTGTAGGTACCTACCTCCCTTGACCAGGTTATGCCAGTAGAAGATAATCATGAGGACAAGTCAGGGAATCGAAGGGAAGGCAAAACGAGGCAGGGACCGATCATGGAGAGCCTCATCTTCACGCAGCTTTCCTACATAGCTATCATCACCATTCCCATTTGCATGACAGAAAGCAAGAGACGGTCTCTGGATCCACTCAACTTCAACGTACTCAGGTTTGTCATCGAGGTTGTCAGAGAAGCGTGTGCATCGCCATGCATGATGTCCTTCCTTTCAATGTTTTCGCCATGGACCGCATGGCATCTATCTGTAGTTTCCTTTGCATCTTGCCCGCCAGATTTTGTTGATCTTTTCACGGACTAGAGTTCCAACTCATCTTGTATTTCGGATTCTCCATCGGGAAAAGGGTTCGGATTAAATGAAAGGATCAGCCCCCTAATAAATTTTGTAAAGAAATTTATAGCCAATTAAATTCTTCTGCCAAGGAGAAATGAACCTATTGTTAAGGTTTCGAGCTAGTATACATCAAGCTAGCAAAACCGTAATGAAACTTTGAGGCCACACGGAGAAACAATAAGACAATAAAGCCTTCCCACAAAAAACATAAGAGCAGAGAGAGGGCCTTGATGAGACTGGGGCGTGGACGAAGAGAGCTGGTCGAAAGATATATGGAAGGCTGGCATGCATGGCAGCCAGTAGGCCAAGGTGGCATGGTGCCTACGATTCAACAAATAGCTAGGAAAGGGAAGAAAGTCTTCTTCCCTGCTCGCCCACCCGCAATTGGAGTCCCCCTTCTGCATGATTAGCCCGAAGATGCTGAGCAGGCTACAGGTTCACCATATTGATGCCCTTGAATGAGTCCGTCAGACCCAGGCATAACTATACAGTAAGTAGAGGACAAAAATATGAAGCAGAGCCAGGAGAGAGGGCAGGAGCAAGGGGACAACATGACGAATAAGTGAGTGGGGAGCAGGTGCGGGTTGAGCTATTGTTGGCAGGTGAGATATGACTAACAGAGAGTTGATGTCTACATAGGTCAAGAGGTCCCGCCACCCCAGCAACAGTAGAGATTCTAGAGAAGGGAGAGGAGAGTGCACCGTAAAGATGACGAGAGGTAATTACCATATAGTTTATTAGATTGGGTCAGTTAACTCAAAATTTTTGAATTATTTAGTGGAGAGAGTTCCAATGATACAAGTATATTACATTTTATTCTGTTTCTAACGTGAGATTATTCTAACATGCCTCATCGTATACAGGTCGATTTAAGTTATGTTACATAGATTATGATAAATACGAAGTGTGTGATTTATATCGTAACTATGAGTTCTGATATTATATTAAAATTTATTGGATTGATTCATCTAACTCAAAACTTTAAGATACTGAGGGGAGAGAGCTCCACTAATATAAGCACATTATATTTTAACTTATTTTTAACATGAGATTATTCTACCGTTAATATCCTTTTTAATTTAAGAAGTTAACTGAGAAAGAACATGCTAATTGTGAAGATTCTAGATTTATATGAGTAGGGTTTAGGGCACATTTGGAAGTATACATCGGCTTTAACTTTTTTTTCTAAAGTCATTAAAGAGAGAAAATATTAGGTTGGAGGAGTTTTTAGAATTTTTGAAAAGTGAATTTTTTTTATTATTTTAATTGAGTGGAGGTGACAATATATGGAGTTAGATCTAAGATCACGCTCTGATATCATGTTGAATTCACAAAATCACGGTAATTTTTTTCTTCTTCCTATATCTTTCTAAAACTCAAAAGTTATCTTTTGAAACAAATGATATGACTTGGATGTATTTACTTTGACTTTAGGAGATTAGACTTTCGAGGTCAACAATCAAAGACCCCGAACAAATGTCAAACACGTCCTTAATATTTTTTAAAACAAAAATTTGTTGGAGCTAAAACTAAATAGTTGGATAGGGGGATTATTATTTTTCAAATTCAAAAATTTTTGAAGGACGACATCTAAAAGCATTTCTTTCTTTTTACTTCCAATAAATGAAGGGAAAGGGTGGGCGGTATCTCCTAATGTGAGACTTCGCAATTTTTCCAACCTTATTCGGAACAAATACGCATGAGGCATATAACGCATCTGCCGCAAGATATGAAGGTATATTTGACGTCACTTCTACAAGCACTCCCAGCCGGAAGTCCTTCAAAGTGGAAGACAGGGTTAATTTGGACAGCTTAAGGCTTAAAAGCCTGCAGGAGCACCCATGGAGCACCCATTTATACCAGCCGTACGTGCTCCTCCGTCAAATTTGGTGGCAAGCACCGGTGATCGCACTCAGGTCAGCCATTCAAAGGGCCGCGAGGGGAAGAGCACTCTCTTCTGTCCTGGATTCTAGGGTTTCTATTCTTCCATGCGCAATCGTCCATTAATGGGTGATCGACGAAGTCTCTTATCTTCGGACGAAGAACCCCACCACCTTTAGCAAGAGACAGTGAAAGGATAACCCACTGGGCAAATTAACGTTGGCCCCAGATATAAACCACCCAGGACAAAGAAAACCCCAACGCTATTTAATAATAATTTTCATACAAAAAAACCCCCAAGATTTAATTTGAGGACCCTAGCCAGCTAGAAAAAGCAACCTACTTGAATCGTTTACATTTGATGAAAATCGTGTCAACCTGGAATTGTCCTGTCAGAAATCATCTTCCACCTTATCGCTCGGATGTGTGTAACATTAAAAATCATCGTTGATTTATAGTTGTGCAAATTGAGAAGGGACATTGTGAAGCGTGATTTGTGGACTCGGTCCGAGTCGAGGTGACTCGGACAGATCTACTCGAATCTCGAAAAATCTGAGACATGATTCGGTCGACTCGGACCGAGTCACTACTCCCTCTCTCTCTATCCTTCTCTGAGACCTTCTAGACGTGCTCCGGTGATGATCCGACGGTGGTGGCGAGGATCCGACAGTGACAGACTGGGTCCGGCAGTGGCGACACTGATCCGGCCAAAAGGGACGTTGCCAGCCGCGGTGGGGGACTATCGGGGGTTGGGTGAGGGCACCGAGGTGAGAGAAGAAATCGCCGTCGGGTTGGGAGGGCGCCAGGATGGGGCAAACCATGCCACCAGATGAGGTGAGAGACGACCGAGTCGGCGACTCGATCCAGTACGGATCATTGAGTCGATGAATCTTGCCGTAAAGAGTGGACTGACTTTAATTAGTGCCGGCCATTAGTCATTAATTACCCCAGTCCGCACGTTCCCATTGCATCGACTTACCATTGCTTTCATTGTTTCATGAAACTTATTATTGGTATGCCATAAAAACGTCGTAAAATAATATCTTCAATAAAGTTTTAATATTCATAGCATTTTTGAATCCAATCAAGTGATGATCATTCCACAGGAATACTAATTATGTGTTGCACTCAATTAGGAGAGATGTTTAATCCCCTTTGTATTATATACAATAACTTTTCAAATTAAAATGTCTTAATTAAGTAATTCGAAGAGTCTTGAGAAAAAAAAATGTTAAGATTAGCAATGTGTGGAATATCACATATTTTAGGGTGTAACATTTCTCTAAAACTTATTGAAGCTTAAACAATCTAAAATGTAGCGTAATCTTCTCAGATAGCTAGCTAGGTTGAGTTCCGCAAATTAAAGTTCAAAAGTGCTTTCAAATGAAAGATGCATCCAATACGTGTAGGTCTGGTGTCGCATCCCAACAAGGAAAAGTGCTCGATTTTCATAAAACAAAATAGGGCTTCTTCCTTTTGGGCCTTTATTGCGTCAAGACATATTTACGGTGCGGAAAAATCTTCATGATCACAGCAGAATCTCCGGCCCACTACAAATCCTCGCCTACAGCACACTATGAACGCTCAATTTGTGGCATCTAATCAGGAACATGCCCATCCCAAGGCAAGGTGAAGACAAGATTGTATGGATACATGATAACGGTGTATTTAATGTAACTAATTCACGGGACAAACTAAGGATAATACATCAGAAAGCTGCTCATCGTGATTGGATTTGGAGTAATCCTACGAGACAAAGAGCCTCCCTCTGCACATGGCAAGCTTGCTTAATTAAGCCGACTTCCAACCATCGATAACTTGCAAAGAAAGGGTGTCATCACAGTTAATTGATGCTATCTTTGCAAAACAGGTGAAGAGAATGCAAACCCACTTATTCTTTACTTGTGAATATTCAAATTGGGTGTGGGAGCAAATTATTGCAGAGATTTGATTTTAGTAGAAATTAATTAAGCCGGAGAGCATTGCATTCACCAAGAACTGAACAAACTATCCTTGAGTTTCCCAAACACGAGTGTGACTGACAACCAAGTTGACGAAATTAACTAGCATTTCGTATCTCTCTATATATGGTGGTTATGGAAGGAACACTGCACAAGGGATTTTGATGACCATGAGACTTCGGCCACTCATCTTTTGATCAACATATATATATATATACCTGATTATAATGTGAGGTGTTGTACGTACGTATGGAAGCCAAACCATCAAGAAAACATTTAACATGCAGAGAAAGAGGAATATTTCAAAGGTTCAACATCAATAGCAAAGTTGATGGCTTCAGTAGGATCTCCCCACTCTTTCAACCTAATGCTGCAACTCATTATTTATTACTTTCATTGCACCTATATATATCCATATGCATCCCATTTCCTTGTTATGTTGTATATATGGCTAAGGGTAACTGCATGCAGTTTCTACAAACTTGGCAATTGGGCGAGAGATTGGGTCACTTGACTTTATTAATTCCTGCTTTTTCACTCTCCATCTAACCCTCTAACATCTTAAGCAAGTGTTGCAGGAAGGATTATGTAGAGCATTGCTCCATGGTAGAAAGAGTAGTAATTTTTCATAGTCCATGCATGGCCGTGTGATCATGATCAGATTCAATATTGATGTCTACACTGCTAAATTTTGGGTATATTAATTTTTGTATCCTTCACAAGTTGGATAGCCTTCTGTATCATGTTAAGGAACTGAGCTAACGTCAAGTTAACTAGTTTTGGGCCTCTATACATAGAAATTCCCAAAAACACACTAATTAATTATCTAATTCTCTGATCTCGGAACAACTATCTAGAGGTGTTCGTAACTCGGTTCACACTGAAAAATTAAATCGAATCGTTCAGTTTGATTCGGTTAAGTTTGATGTCAAATTCAGTTCAGTTCGATTTCTTAACGTGTGAAAATAAATCAAATTAAATAAATCAAAATTATTATTTATATTTATTTCTTATATTATACATCATAAATATATGTAAAAAAATTAAAAAATTAATTACATACACATACAAACATACAACATATAAATATTTTTATTTTATATATATATGCAAGCCATTAAATTTAAATATATATTATAATAATATATTAAAATTAAATCGAATCGTTCGATTTAGACTTGCATGATCGTGATATAATTAAGACGCAGATCTCTTTTAGGAGAGCCAAACTCAATTACCATCTCAAGTAGATGACATAATATCTGAAATATGTAAAGAGGAACCTCTATACATATATAGCTAGCCAACTCTCCTTAGTTTTATTCGCCAAAAAACCTTGGAGTATCTGCTTCTGCTAACACAATCACGTCAGGCGCGTTGCATCCAATTAATAATCATGTAAGCCGTAATTTGGCTAGTTAATTACTCTTGCAAAAATGCCCAGGTTGGCCTTGATGGCATCAGCAAAAACCATTGCATTGTCTGAACAGAATAGTACTCCAAAACAGTGACCTTTCATAGGCAAACTGCTGCATGTGATGACAAAGTATACCCTGCCAGTAGGGCTGTCAAAATGCCCCAGCTAGGCCCGTTAACAGGACCGTGGACGCAATAGTCAGGGAGTTCTGGGTCCATCCAGTTTCTCAATGACAGCTATGTATATACGTTAATATCATGTACTATGCAAAATTATGGTCAAATATTCATAATTAATTTCGGGCCCAAATTAAATCACGTTTATTTGTCATCTGTATTAGACTTTTGTGGCAAATGTGCAGAGCAACAGATAAGACTCTTTAGTCAATTCAGTCTTGCGGATCTGGATGTACTCTTGTCGGGTCTGGATCTATCTGGCCAAGCTCACGGATCTGGTTTCCCACAACACGGAACCTTCTAATGGGCTAAACGTGTTAATATAATAGAGAAAGACTAGTTGCACACTTATAGTGTGCAGCGCACTCTGGGTGTAGAGTATCTTTAAAACAATTTACAGTAACTTCTCAAGTATTCTAATTTGGGTTGTAAACCAAGTCACTATTAGATTATCTAAAAATAAATAAAAAATAAATTAAATAAATAGTATTTGATCTATTTTTAAAAAAATTATTTTATTTTAATTTTAATTTTTGAAATAATCAGATGGTGATGTGATTTATATTTTAAGTTAAAATATCTTAAAAGTTATTTTCAATTTTTTTTAAAAATAAAAAAATTAAAGACACGGCACACCTAATGTGTGTAATATCGAACCTTTATCTAAATCAAGCTTGTTTCTCATCCCTACTAGAGTCTATGACAAATGTGCAGTGCAACAGATCAGACTCTTTTGGTCAATTGAGTCTTACGGATCTGGATGTACTCTTGTCGGGTCTGGGCCCATCTAGCATGCACTGCCCGCAGGCCTAGCTTCCCACAACGCTGGAGCGCAACACGGAACCCTCTATCTAAGTGGGCTAAACGTGTGCACGCGGGAAAATAGCTAGCCAACGGTGAGAGCTCGGCCTTCTGTGCGCCATCACAGAGGAAAAGCTGTTAGGTTTCCTTCCCGGTTTCCACACCTCCCCTGTGCTCTTATACAGCTGCCCTTTTGCCGATGGGAAGAGACGCATACAACTAGCTTGGCTTTTAACATGGTTCACACTCTTTCCTAATTAGAACCGTTACACAACGAAGTGTGTTAGTTTGTGTGGAGCCTAACTGACGTCTCTACGCACGGCTGCCTTCCAGTTTTCCTAAATACGCTGGATGGTTGCAACGTCCAGTCGTATCTCTAACACAAAGATCGGAAGAACCAAGGCCGCCCACCCTAAAAGCTGCAAGACCACCGTTTGGCGAAGAAGTTAGACCATAGACGGCCATACACTTCCCGTAGGTGTAAAGACTTGAAGATTACGAAACATACGAAGCCCACGCTACTGTTCGATCATGGCAAGTACTGCCGGGGACGAAGGAAGTTTCTTCCATACCCGTCGATCATGATTCATGGAGCACTGCATTTCCCACTAACATTAAAAAGCCTTTTCTTGGTGTGTGTCGGCGTGGGATATCGTGATAAACTAGCACTGCATTTCCCATACATCTGCCCACCTTTAATTAGTTTCTCCCGTGCACGCATTTCCCCACTGTATGAACTGCAAGGAGGCTGAGCTACGCGCAAGGTCAGATCATGTGGACACTTTCTCCTGAATGTGAAGGATCTTTAGTAGAATCACGAGCGGGGTCATGCATATATATATATATATATATATATATATATATATATATATATATATATATATATATATATATATATATATATATATATATGGACGTCCTGAGAACCCATCATGACCGAAGCTAGGTAGTTAAAATTGTAGAGACATAAATCTAATT
This sequence comes from Amorphophallus konjac, assembly GCA_022559845.1. Classification (NCBI taxonomy): domain Eukaryota; kingdom Viridiplantae; phylum Streptophyta; class Magnoliopsida; order Alismatales; family Araceae; genus Amorphophallus; species Amorphophallus konjac. The sequence goes on from CM040129.1 coordinate 196,594,855, forward strand.
TCTACGTCACGTATCATCTTCTCTATTTATTTGTTGTGGAATTTCATCTGACATCCGTTGAAGTCTGCACGCACCAGAAACAAAGGGCGTCAGAAGGAGTCCCAGGTGTTACTCCAGGGGACAACACTCCGATGCTTAAGTCAGCAACGGTTATAAAGAAGGAACATAGAAGAGCTGAGGGGCGAGAGAGATGAAGGTCGCCGTAGAGGATCTGAGAGACGTGTAGAGCCTTGGCACGAGTGCTCGCCGCTCCCAGTGGGTACCCGGAGAGTGCTCGCTGGGTGGTAAGGTCTCGCAGGAGGGATGCTCTCTCTCTAGACGTAGTAGGGCGTGACCTCTCTTTCGCTGTAGTAAGATCAGTGGCTCTATTCTCAGTATGGAGTTTGTGGCAAAACTTTCACCGTGTCCTCTCTTCTTCATCGATGTCCCTTTTATAGGGGATTGTCTTGGAGCGAGGGGCATATCCCTTAACAGGGAAGGGCGCGAGTAGTGGAGTAATGCCTCCCGCGACTCTCGCGATTGTGACGGGAGTTTCCTATTGGAGGGTGATTACCCCGGCGTCGACTGGTCCCTGGGCAAGTCTTACGGCGCCCGTGGGACGTGCTCGCCGGTTATGGGGGCGAGCGGACGTCGTGAGGGGTAACGGTCGGTCGTCGGAAGGTTCTCTGGCGGTCATTACGTCTGGGCCATAACCCTTTTTTCGCTCTCGAATCCGATGCTGAGCCGTAGTGGACCGCACCTTAATGGGCTGCGGCTGCCGAGTATCCCTTGGGCGTGCTGCAGATCCGGAGTTGGATTTGGGCTTATCACTAACGGGTCAGTCACGGGTCGAGCTAGATTTACCCTCCTCATAAACCACATTCCACGATAAGATGGCAAACTCAACAGGTAATCAACTAAGTTGGACTATATTTTTGTTATTTATGCAGCCGGAGAGATGGGTACATTAATAATATGAGATCCGAACCTTCACCATATATATATACTTTGTAAATTAAAATCACAAGGTGGCATCGAAACTTAATTTTCTCCCACTGCACTAATTAATTGGGAGTTGAATACACCTTGAAACACACCAGACCTATTAATACGTAAAAAAGAAAAGGCCAAGGCAGCTATAGATATAGGTCATGATGCAAGACAATTTCAGAATATACGTACCCTAGCTATATGTTTCACATCTCTTACTGGCTTACACTATCACGTTTTCCTCACTGGGCGCATCCAGCTTAATGGTATGGCCACTCTTCCCGTTTCTATGGACAACAAAATCAAGGTTGTAAAGAATTGGGATCATAATGGTAGAAGAAAGCAGCACGAGCACTGGCCCGAGGATCCACAGCAGGAGAGGTAGCGCCGTGTAGAACAGCCGGTTGCCAATGGTGTTGAGGACGAAGCCTTTCTCCAGCAGCTCGCAGACGTACTCTACCGTCACGGAGGGAGACGGGTCGCCGGGGTTCCCCCCGGGGGGCACGTTAATGAGAAAGTTCGCCTGGTTCAAGAACCTGACGGAGAGGGAGTAGCAGAGGAAGGAGAAGAGGAAAATGATCAGCAGGGTGACGTATTTCAGGGCCAACATGAACTCGCCATGGGCGCCGTAGACGGAGTCGTTCAGGGGCTTCTTGACACTGTAGGTGCTGCTGATGACGGCGGCGAGGGCGGAGCAGAGGAGGATGGAGGTGGTGGCCATGAGGGTCGACCCCATTATGGCGTTCCGGATGGTTTGCACCGCCAGGATGTTCTTCTTGTCGTTGTCCTGCCACAAGACAAACGAATCAGCGAGGCCATTTCATAACAACGATAAACAGATCAAACTTAACTGATGAAACGGATGTAGAGTTGTATCCTTTCTTCTACTACTTTAATAATTTCCATCTAGATTTTGGAGCTTCATGTGCGACGAACTGGCCAGATAACCATTCGAAGCCTTGTGTTACGTACGTAGCAGAAGCCGGAGTAATATTTGCTTAACTTGGCAACGATGACATCTTCAGGAGCTCACGACTGGATCTCTGATATGGTACGTAGTACGTACGTACCTTCATCACGGCTGTGACCCAACGACGCCGGCCCGCAGAATTGATGCCGATGACGGTGCACACCGGCTCCGACCGGGCCTTACGCCACAGCCAGAGGTGGTAGGCTATGGAAATCAAGAGAGAGAAGGGCACCAGTATCAAGTCCAGGTAACTGTTCCTCCACTCCATCTCTCTCTCTCTCTCTCTCTCGTACACACACACACAGGTATTTGTCTGCCTGTCTCCTCCTCCTACTTATCTTAAAAAGCTTCTTCACTTGAACTCCCAAGTGCAGCACCACGATACCACCGTTTGAAGACCTAGCTAGCTAGCTCGCTCGCTCTAATATTTAAAGAGAATTGAATTCATTGAACGTGGACTAGTTCTCGATCGAGCCGCAAGCAAAAGCAGCGAGAGGGGAAAGCAAGGACAAAGTTTACGAAGCCCCGCCACTTCATTCATGATTGATGAGCTGATCCATGCAGACGTTCGTTCCGGTCACACAATACCCCCACTCCTGCCCATCCTCAGACCACACAACCACCGTCATGCCATCAAGCGTCTCCCCCTCTCTGGACTGCGCCCACCATGCATGATGGCGATCTCGTGGTTCTGCTGCCACCACGGGAGGGGCGTACGTTTCGATCGGTCCAGCGGGGTGAGCAGGGGAGAGGAGGGCTACTGTGTACTGTCTGGGGAGGATGACTGCGACGACAAGACCAAAGCGGTCGTGGAGACAATAATTATGCATTATATATGTGATGGACAAGTAAAGCCTGTAAAGGGAGAGGGCACTCGCTCCCACTTTCCTGTTCGGATTTCCAATTTCTTTACGAGAATTCATTAAAGGGCCGTGTCATTGCGTGGGGGAGGTCATTTTTTGTCTGCTCGTACGCATGGTCATGACACGTCAGCAGTGGAAGGGATTAATAGTTAAGGGGATGCAGCTAGTGGAATCACCAGATCTCACTGCCCACAACCGATCGAGTTGCTGTAACGTTCATGGATCTCATCGGTGCGAGGGGGTGGGGAGGCGCTAGCTTATCGGTGAAATACAATGAAAAGAAACTCCAACCAGTTTTGCTTCCGGCCGGCATAAAATTAGTGGCCGGGGATCTCCCTGAGAAGATGCCATACTTTCGCCTGCATGAATAAACACTTCTTCAGGGATTGGATCGAGTCCACCACTTAGAAGAAGGATATATATATATATATATATATATATAGTCCAAGTTTTCAAGGTATCTTCATCGGAAGTCATGAATGTGGAGCTACTTAATTAATTTTATCTTGATTGCAGCTGATGATCAGTCATTAGAATAGCAAACTGGACCCCTAGAAATCGACAGCCCGCAATCAGAATATATAACCACATCCTTCCATGGCCTTGCAAGCTAAGCTGCATCCTTGGATGTATACAGTTATAACATGAACATACACAAATTCCTAGCTAGGGGACCGGACCTGGGTTGTTACATAATATAAAGGGGCAATTAATTGAAGGTAAAAACGAAGGTACGTACCGGACGGTAGAAAGGGATCAAAGTGCATGGTTTTGAGTCTATTAATTAACCTAATTAACGTGGTTATCGGATGGTTTGCTGGAGAAATAGCGACGATCCAGCGATGTTGGTCTGCTGGGAAATGTATATTCAAATCTCTCTATTGTCGACGTCGACTTTCGCGAAATGAGGATATCAAGGAAGTGATTTCAGAATATGTAGAACACTAAGACGACGTCGAGACGTTTAGGTATTGGGAAACGTTAGAACGATTTCGCCTTTTGTGAGAGGAGAATTATTCCTGCACTTGATCCTGATCATATTCCATTATCCTCTCCCCATATCGTATCCACTATCCGTGAATTATTAAGGGATGGAGACATATGTTTTATTAATGAGAAGGATCACAAGTCATAGGATGCGAAGTGAAGTGTCTCCATCCCTTTACACGTCACTTTGCAATATATATATATATATATATATATATATATATATATATATTGGAGTAAAATTACGTGGAAATCTATGCCGCATTTAATTATCTTTGTACGTATAATACACAAACTTAACGTTACTTGTGCCCATTGGATTAACTTCCGTCAAAGTATCTAGAGAATTTTCTGTCTTAGTTTTTTAACGGAAAATGGGCATAAGGGTAAATGTGATAATAAATTCATATACGAAGGATATACATGAAAATGCAAATGAATGACAGATTTTCACACGATTTCACTTCTAAAAAGGATATGTAATTATGTATGTATGTATGTACGTAAGAAACCCTTTTTTCACCATCCTCGTTTTCTGCTCTCCAAATTATAAATTGGATGAGAACACTAAATATATTTAAGTAGTCCCACTTACGTTTTATTGCTTCTCATGTCTCAATTATCTAATTAACCTGGAAATTGGATATTTGTGATGAGGGTAACAAAGAGAGTGGTATCATAAAGATATCTCTTTTGTCACTTCCTCGCAAGGAGGCTTTGCTTTCTAGCTCCTATTGCTGGGAATGGGTCTCCTTCCAAGTTCCTCCTTCTGGTTCGGTCTTGATGTTTTGAGTATGTTAATTATATATCAGTGCGTACTGCCTGGAGGTGAGTAGATATGGCGTACATAATTGATTTGATTCAGCTTCTCTTCCTTTTTATATATGGAGGCTAGTTGCGGACAGAAGGGGGGATGCTAGCTATCGTCGTCATTGTCCCCCTAAACTCTTTGAGAAGCTCAGTACATTAATTATGTAAAGAATTGTCATTGGCCTCCAAATTAAGGAATGAAAATTAGTTGCGGCATGCACTTAAATTCAGCGCCAGGGTCTCTATTAGTCCTTTTATCCCTGCTTAATTAACTCTCTCCGAAATAATTATCTAATTCTTATGGGACATCTTAATTAATCTATTAATTCAAGGTGGTCTTCTTATCGTTGAGTTTCTAAAAATGCCCTCCAAATAAAAGTCTTCTGACTCCCAGGCGTATGTATGGCATACATATATAGAGGATGCCAATCCGTCTATCTTTTTCTTCATCCATGTTCCCGATGTTCGCATCCAATTTTTAATAATGGATTGTGCTAAAAGCCCGAACATGGTCGAAGGGAGCTTAGAACGAGAAAGAGTGATCAGTGCACATCCAGAGTTATTATATATCTCGGGTGTGTATTATGTTTAATTTTTTTAAAAAATATATATAACGTGAGATTTAAGTCATCTTAATTTATCGTGTAAGTCACACCTTCATCTGATGATTTAAAAAAATAACAATAAAAATGATTAAAAAAATAAGTCTAACACTATTAATTTGATCTGAATTTTTTTTAAAAAAAGAATTGAACTATCTAACGAAAATGTGACTTGTACCACAAATTAAGATGGCTCAAGTCTCATGTCACAAATTTTTTTAAAAAATAAAAAATAAAATCTAATACACACCTTGAGGTGTAATAACCCCAATTGTGCAATAAACATTTTTTAAATTAGAAATAGGTGATGCATCATCCTTACTGCTATCTGTGTTCGTTGACTGGTTCTTTCCAGATTCATCGATCCAATCCAAGTGGGGCCTGCCAGACTAGGACCGCGCCAAGGAAGCATAGGTCTAGCCTAGTTGTTGTTACTTCCAGCGACATGCCTGACGTGGATTTATTAAAAAACCATGCAACCAAGATTCTCACCATATATAGAATTTTTTAAAAAAATTCCTGACTTACCCGAGTTTCCTTACCATTTATTCTAATTTGCATATTGTGTTAAGACATTCAATTAATGCTATAAACAATGTACAACGTGGCCCATTTTAATTTCTTTGACAGACTATGCTTTCAGAGATAGGCCCAACATCTCCCCCGGGCCGGTCAACCCTAAACAACAAAGCAGCCCAGGCATGTTACTTCCTGAAAGATGTAACCACCATGGTTTGTTGACTCGGTCTCATTCGGGATGATTCGGACGTGCTGTATCATATCTAGAAAAATTTGATATGGTGCATATCACCCTCACGATCGGACGAGTTGAGTCATAGTGAGAGAGAAAGGGAGAGAGAGAAAAAGAAAAAAAGAGAAGATGATACACGTCCAGTCAGATCGAGTCGATTGTAATTCAAATGTATTGTACTAGATCAAAGAAGAATCGATTTAATACGAATCACCGAGTCGAGAAACCTTTGTCACAACAAACGTGAAATCAGATTTCTGAGACGAGATCGCAGTGCAGATGTGTCCTCCCAAGTTTACTGCTCTTTTCTCAAGCAACATTACTATATATTCCGACACGTTTTAATCTTCATCCTAAGTCATTCTCTCACAACACACCTATTGGAAGAATGGCGTATCTCATGGACGGCAAGTGCCATTTGTACTTTCTCCTATCTAGTAGTCCTTAAAATATTCCTCCTATTTATCGTGGTCATTCACCTGTAATCATTGCATGGATTTTTTCCCCGGTAATTAAGATCTTTAATTTGGAACACTCGACGGAGCTAGGGTGATAATCAGAGGATGACCTTAAATAATATCTTAAAGAAATTAAGAAAAACTTTAAAAGAGTACCATAAAATGGTATATTACTAACATTTTCCTTTAATAATCCAGATGGTTTGCCCATCGTACATAAGAGGAAGGACAAAATGACTTTATCCACATTTAATCCTAGAGCGGTATATATATAAAAGAATATATATATATATGAAAGATGTTCACGTGATGTCGGCCCCATGACACCTAGGCCCTTCATCTCGCGCGCCCTCCACCTCTCAGTCCCATGACAAATTGTCATGGGGCCAGCACCATGTGAACATCTCCATATATATATATATATATATATATGGGGGACGATATATAGGGGACGATCAGGTGCACCACCTGATGTCGCCGCCCCTCCTCTCTCATTGCCCCCCTCACCATATATATATATATATATATATATATATATATATATATATCGCCCCCTCCCCCATATATATATAGTGGAGGGGGTGATGAGAGGGGGGTGGCGGTATCAGGTGGTGTCGACATCACTTGAGCCGCCCCCAATTTCTCTCATCGCCCCCTCCCCCATATATATATAGTGAGGGAGTGATGAGAGGGGGGGTGGCGGTATCAGGTGGTGCCGACATCACCTGAGCCGTCCCATATATATATATATATATATGTGTGGGGGGGGGGAGGGGAAGAGATGTACTTGAGTGGCATTTACTAAAATGGTTCTCACCGAATTCAATTTTACGGAGCACAAGCGGTCTCCCACTTAGCATACTTTATTTACCTTTTAACCAATATGCGAATAATATGACACACAATCTCGTACATGGTTTGATCACCACCTGTTGACATCTGGAAAATGAACAAGGGTGAAAACATAATTGAAAAGAGGGTCAGACCAACAGTGAAAGACCAATGATGAAGCTCATCAACTGTCTACCCTGCTAAAGCCCTTGTCGGCAAAGCTGATGCCCGGTGTCAATGTCACTCAGTCGGCAGCACTGATAAAGCAGCAGTCACTCGACTGATGAGACCTTCCAGCCCTTTAATGAGAGCTGTACTACCGTTTCGTCCAAGAATCCACGGATGATATGTCAGGGTAAGTCAGATGTCGGCTTACTGACAGATGTAATATGAGATGAAGATGAAGCCGGTACCGGCAGATGAAGATTGCAAAGGCTTTTGCAAAGTCAGAACAGAAGAAGAATGGTCTCCACAGATTATACACCCGGCGGAAGTCTTTCCGGACTAAAGCTGATGCCCGAGCTCGTCACCATTCAAGTGACGATATCGATAAGATAATACCCGGTCTTGTCACCGTTCAGATGGCAATTCTGATGAAACCCCTGTCTACGGACTGATGAAACCCTTGTCTACGGACTGATGAGACCCCTGTCTACGGACTGATGAAAACCTTAATAATGATACAAGCTGTGTCACCAATGGAAGACCCCTTTTGGGTGATGATGCCCTTGAAAGACCCAAATGGGCCTGTGAAAGTGGCTAAAAAGCTTTAATTGGGCCTGCAAAGGATGGCGCAGAGAGCCACTTGCCGAAGCCCAAAAGAGGGCGCCGAGAGCCACTTGCAATCGCGCCGGGAAGCCCCATTTGGGGTGCGCCGAGATGAAGCCTGCCGAGAAGGGGGGAAACGGGTATAAAAAACCCTCTCCCTTCGAACAGATGGATGCCTGGAGAGAGAGACAAAAGGAGGGGAACAAAAAGAGAGAAGAAAAAGAGAAAAAAGAAGCCAGAAAAGAAAGAGTAGAGAGGGAGTCCTGCCAAGAGAGAGTCCCCCTCGGCTAAGAGAAGAGAAGAAGCAGAAGAGAAGAAGCAGAAGAAAAGAAGAAGAAAAGGGCTCCAGGTGGACTGCTAGGGGGAGGGAGAGGAGTCAATGCTCCGCCCTCCCCATGCTTTTTTTTTTACCGATGTAATCTAGTGAGCCTTTGTCTTGATTTATCGAAAGTAGCCGGCGAGTTCCGGTCTCAATCTCCATCTTTCTGCTTTGCATTTCTATTTCACAGTCGATGTAAGGCTTCGATGCGATGCAATGAAATGTCAACGTGACCCATTTGGGGATCTACTGATTAAGATGTCTGCTCTCCTTTGATCGAAATGTCTGCTCTCTGCTTATCTTTGTATGTTTATCGTTTATGCAAAACATTTAATGGTTCATACGAATCTTCTCTTTAGAGGCATAAAAACCGGGCCCCTCCTTGTGATGTTCAGGGACCAGAGACATCAATCTCTTGGTCCCCTGAACCGCTGGCTATACGAGGGTATATCGATTCTTCGGATCACTGCTATTCCGCGGATTCCAGCGAATGACAATCTCGATCTCTCGACCCTCCATTCTAATCCCTTGGATGATTAGGGTCTGGAGTTTGATGCCAAAGGTTCCTCAGTCACCAGTTTCTAGATGCTATTGGGTTCGTCCAGGGGATCAGAGACAGTCATCTCTTGATCCCCAGGCGGCCGGCGGCAGAAATAAAACAAAGTCTTCAGAAATCCAGATGATGGTCTCGTTCCCCATCGATCCTACCCTCCAGATCCCCCTTGGCCCTTTCTCAGGGAAATATCCATGAAACCCCCCCTCCTATACTTCAAATTCAACTTCAATCGCAGTCAGAAAACTCAGGAATCCCAGAAGCAGAGCATCGTCGGAACCCTGAAACCCTGCAGCGATTTCACCTTCTCGGCGTGCACAATTCCCCGCCGAGAACTATCCAGCCGAGAGGCCTCCCTCTTCGGCTAAACGACAAAAAAAGGCCATTTCAACCCTTCTCACGTGAGCCTCCATGCAAGCCTCTCGGCGCCAACTTCTCGGCGCGGCCAGGAGCACGCCGGGAAGCTCCATGCCGAGACCCCCTTCCCTATAGGCCTATTCAAGCCCCTCCATGCAAGCCTCTCGGCGCCAACTTCTCGGCGCGGCCATGAGCGCGCCGGGAAGCCGCCGCCGAGACCCCCCTTTTGAACCCCTAAACCATGCCGAGAAGCCCCTCATTCGGCCAGCTAAACCCATGCCGAGAACCCTATTTCTCTGTCAAATTAAAACCATGCCGAGAGCCCCTCCTTCTTCGGCCGATGAAACCCAGTCCTAGGCCCTCTTCTGCACTGACATCCTTCAATCTTTTAGTCTCCATACACATATGCCCCGGGGATGTTCAGAGATCGTCATGGATGCCTTGAGAAGACATAGTAATGGGGAAGGCCTCCCCTACAGTCCTCATTCCCGATCCAGATTTCACCCTTATGAACCCAAAGGGCCATGTCATTACATGAGTTCCGAGGGATTTCAAGGGGATATTAAACGATGGAATAAAGGTAAGCGATGTCCCGGGGCCCGGTGCCCATCCTCATTCGGTTGTCATCCCGGCACTCCGTGGATGATGACCTATCCTCTCTTGGCATAATCTAAGTTGAGGGGACATGCTGCCGAAATTTACACATACCTTGCCAGGTAGCTGTGATGTCCTCTCTCTCAACCCCATTGGCCCACGGAGCTATGTCCCTACATGCTCTCCGACGGTCCTTTGAAGGGGGATATAGATGCAACATCGCGTACGCACGGGGCACGTCATGTTACGCCAGTGCTGACTCGGATTCTGGGTCAGTTATGCCCGATCTCTTACGGATCCCACCCTGCCACTGCATGGGTGATTTCCTATTCCCCACTCGGCATGGTCCAAGATGGTGGGAATATGCCGTCGGTTTTATCCCGAAAATAACCAACCCCTGCTTCGTCTAATCCACTTAATGTCTTGCAAGTGAACGACTTCCGTCTCTTTTAAGCATGTGGCTTTACCGCTGTCATCCTCCTACCTTTAGCGTTTAATCAAGGGTTGTCCTTCCTTGGAAGGGCGTAATTAACGTCATAGCCTTTATGGTATGACGGACTTCTGGTCCAGACACGATCACTCACAATCGACTGACCAAGTCAGATCGAGCGCACAATGAAATCGTCACTTCGGTGACTGGCACGCCAATAAAAATAAATAAAAATAAATAAAAAATAAAAAAATAAAAAAATCCGCGTCCACAAGTCTGGCACGCCCGGTGGGACCAAGTCTCCCTTCATCTTTACGCTAAAGTAGTAGGCCCGGCGGGCCCCCCCGAAACTTCTGATTCTGTGTACTTTCCTTATTTTCAGGAATCTACAATGACAGCCGGAATCATGTCCGTTTGCTTCTACCAGCAGCCGATTGACATGCATGTGCGAGAAGGCTACCTGGCGGTACGTACCCCTCGCGTTCGGATCACTGCCGCCTACCGTTGGGCTGCCCAACTGCTTGGGCGTCGTCTTCACTGACCTTCTGCAGGTCGATGACAATGAGCAAGGCACTGCTGCAAGTGCCCCGGTGAAGATCACTGACCAGAAGAACATCTTACCAGAGAACACGGCGCCCACGGCCGCCGCTTGCTACGTCCATCATGTCCAAAAAAGGGACATGGTCCCTGCTGCTGCTCAGAAGGGGAGAAGGACCAACCAGAGGGGCCGGTATGTTGCTGTTGACCGTCGTCTTTCCAACTCCGGAAAGACCATGATGATTGGAGGTGTCCGGGCAAACATGAATGGTTGCCCAAGGGCGGTCAACCCGGACGTGATCGTCCCGATGGTGCCCACTACCAACAGATTCCAGACTCTGGCCACCAGGCAGGCCAACTGGGAGGCTGATGAGAAGAAGCCGCTGGCACCCAAGCCAGCAAAATACAAACAGGTCTGGCGACCGAAGAGGATTCAGAGCTGGGCTCTAGCTCGAGATGAGGAGAAGGCTGCTGAAAATGCCGTTGCCCGCTTCAGGGCAGGAGGCCGAAGAAGAGAGGGAAAAGAGATAAGAAATGCTGTTGCTGCTCGCCCCAAGGCCGGGGGCAAAAGAGATGAGAGAAATGATGAAGAAAGAGATTTGACTACTGCTCGCCCCGTGATGAGGGGCAGAAGGGATGAGAAGAAGGAAGACCTTACTGTCACCCGTTCCAGGGCAGGGGGCAGAAAATGGGAAAGGAGGATCTATGATGCTGCTGCCAACTGCTGCCAAGTTGGCGATGTAAGTGAACCAGTCACTGTGGTTACTGCAAGAAGACCAAGAGCCTATGCCAGACAGACTGATATCTGCAGATACTCCAAAGCCGAGCATTTGAATGCTCGGGTGGCAAGACTGGCTTATCAGCAAAAGAGCCAGGACAGATTGATACTCCAACCTGAGCCACAGAGGCACAACTCTGAAGAGATGAAGCAGATAGTCCAAGACTACTTCTACTACCTGGGGAGCTCTGCCCTCGGTCAACAAAGACTATCCCGTGCCTTGGGCACCAGAGGTGAAGAAAAAGAAGAAACACTGCAAGAAATGATGATCGGAGCCTCTTCCTCCGATTCAAATCACTATGAAGAAGGTCTCAAGGCCGGATATGACAAAGAAGACCTGTACCGAGAAGAAGCCAAAGAGAGAATATCGGTCTTTGACCGGCTCAGATATCCTGACCAGGTGAAAAGAAAGGTCTACAGGCGGAAGGGAAAAATGCAAATCTTCGCCTGCAACATGGCTGGACTTGCCAGGGGGCAAGATATACTACCAACTCAGCCAAATGAACTGCTCAGGTTGGCTACTAGACCTGGTCCTGTCACAAGAAGAGGCCAGGCCGCAAAAGATAAAATGAAGAAATATGATGAAGCCCGCAAGATCACCACCATGACAGTCAATGTGGTGACGGCACAGGATGAAGACAATCCCCTTATTGATGATGCTGAAGGGACTTCTGAAGATATGCAAATCCCATCAACCTTGGATCCCATGATCCAGATGATGTTCAGAAGATACCAGCAGGAGATCAGTGCTCTCCGAAGGCAGCTCAATGAGAGACATGAAGCTACATCAGTCCCAAAGCAAGCTGAACCTGCGAGGTAAACATCCAGGTCAGCAGAGACGGCTATCCCAGCTAACCCTCTCCTAGCTGATAAGGGCAAGACACCGAGCCAACCTGTTCCACAGCAAACAGCAGCTCAGCCCTCTGTGTCTCAGACACAGCCTACCGCGCCCATCTTGCGCGCCACTGTGATGACGACTCCTCACAGCCAGCAACAAGCTCACTTCTTCCCAGAAGAGATAGATCCAACTGTAGCCCACAAGCAGATGATTGAAAGAATTGTGGAAATGTAGCTGTCAGAAAAGACTGGTGGTGATGCGGGTACTTATGATGTGTACAGGGTACCCTATCCTCCCCAGTATGCTGCCAAGAAACTACCCCCAGGCGTCAGTAAGCCGCCGAAGTTTGAGAAATTTAATGGCCAAGGCTCCCCTAGGGAGCATATAGCCTACTACACTATAATCATGGGCGACCTAGCAGTCGATGAAGCTTATCTGCTCAAGTTCTTTGGCTCATCCCTCACTGGGTTGGCCTTTGAATGGTACTCAAGCTTGCCAGCTGGGTCAGTGGTTGATTGGCCTGATATGCAGAGAAAATTCCGCGACAGATTTCATGTCACGGAAAGGGAAATCACGATAGCAGAGCTATATGTAACCAAGCAGAAACAAGATGAAACTGCACTGGACTACATCAAAAGGTGGAGGAACTTGGCCATGAGATGCCGAAGACCTCCTCATCAGGAAGATGCAGTGCAGATATGCAAGCAGAGCCTCAGGAGGGAGGTGCTAGAAAAAATGATCGGTGCAGATGTCAGAACATTTGACCAACTGAACAATATAGTGGCAGAGGTCGAGACGTTCTTGTCCAAGCGTCCGACCGCCAATGTCCCCACCATGCCAAAGGGAAAATCCAATGAGCGACGGCCATCACACTCTGAGGCCAACACCGTCGATTTCAGAACCTTCGAGCAACAGAAGGGGAAGAAAGGGGCAGATGAAGCTCCCCCGCTGGCAGATACAGCAGAAAGAAAAGATAAAGTCTCTTTGAGAGACAAGATGAGAAAAGCATATTCCTTCCCAAAAGATAAGACGGCCGCACTATTCAACTGGGCATACAAGTTCAATAAGGTAACATTGCCTGAACCCAAAAGACCAGCAGATGCAGCAAAGAAAGATGATCCGCTGTTCTGTCCATTTCACCGTGTGCTGGGGCACGCGATTGAAGATTGTTATGTCTTCAAAGATATCATGGAGGGAATGGTCAAGAAAGGTGAGCTGCAGCTGGGAGATTACCAGGTAAAGCCGCCCCATCCACATGAGCCTCCACCCTGGAGAATGGCTGCCAATATGATCTCAGTCTACCAACAGCTGCCCAAGGAAGCCGTTGAATAATGCACCAAGCATACCTATGAAGCTTGCTTCCTCACCCCACAGAAGGATCAGGAAGGATGGCATTTGATTCCCATAAAAAGCAGAAAGAAGACTCCTGCAGCCAGTACCAGCGGAGCAGTTATCCGGGGTGTTACCCCAAGGCCCGAGCCGCTTCTAATAAAGCCAATATGGCATACAGCTGAGACCGGACCAGTCATCCGGATCCCTACTCACAACCGGAGGAGACAAACTCCCCTCCCTACACATAAAGAAGTGAGCCCTACAGCCAGGTGTCTGCAGCAATACATTAATGAGCTTGATGAGTACGAGTAGAAGAAGCCCAAGCATCTGCTGATGAAAGACTGTATACTCTGGGAACAGCTCAAAGAATTGAAAATTAAAGAGCAGCCAGAGGCAGAACAAGAAAAAGCTGAAAATGAGCCCTTCTGGGGGCAGGAGCCAGCAAAGCCAAATTCCCAAAAGAAGAAGAAACGGCCCAAATCCAAGAAAGGAAAGAAGGTCACGACAGTACAATGTAACACTCTGTCAGTACTCTTTTCCTTGCCCGGGGAGGATGATGAGCCGGAAGCATCCAACGCTTCGCTAGAAGCTAACCATGCCGAAGCCTCTACCTCGGCCCATGCAACACGTTCTGGGAGAAGATGGGGGTGCCCACCACCAGCCAACCATAATATCATGTTCAGAGGGGAGCAACCCTATCAAATCCCGGAACCAGAGATACGAGGTGTCCAGGTTCCTCCCCCTGCCAGTCTGTACCAAGACAAAAAGAAGGCAGATGAAGCCCCTTCATTCCTGGAGTTCCTGTCCAGCTTAGAAAATGAGCAACCGGCTCATACTGCTCCAGATAAAAGCAATAAATACCAGCAGACAGCGGCTGGAAAGGAGAAACAGCATGAAGAAAATGAAGAAGGTAACCCTCTAGCAAAACCAGGGGCAGTCGCTACAGAAGAAGCCTTCCGGGAGACCGACGAAGAAGATAAAATTGAAAATGGGCAGCAAAGGCCACAGGCACCATATGAACCTCCAAGACCCCGATGGGCAGAGGAGATGAGACTGTCTAATGTCCGGGTGGGCAGTCGAGTCATGAAAATGCTGAAGAAACTCCCTACCAAATTCTCCATCTGGAAAATTCTCTCTCTGAGTGAAGAAGCTCGCCAAGCAATTGTGGATGCACTGCAGTCCCCGGCACAATGTGAAGCACTCTTGGCAGAAGTGAATGCTGGGCCATCAGTCACATTCACGGAGGATGATATGCTAATCCCAAATTCCGGCCATAATAGACCGCTGTATATGAGGGGTTCCCTGAACTGTCAGCCGATAAGCAGAATACTGATAGATCCAGGGGCTGCTGTGAATATTCTCCCATACCGCATCTATCAGAAATATTACTTTGATCTGCAGCTCACCAAGGTCAGAGACATGAAGATTGCAGGATTCAACCAAAAATGTGAAACACCTCTCGGGGTAGCTGATTTCAACCTCACATTGGGCGACCTCACTACAATGGTACGATTCTATGTAATCGACTCCAACACCACGTATAAGGCCCTGCTGGGAAGACCGTGGCTGCACGAATATCAGATAGTGCCATCCACGCTACACCAATGCATAAAATACTGCCATAAAGGAAAAGAAGAAAGGGTGTTTGCAGACCTACATCCCTTCGAAGTGTTCCAGTGCCATATGCTCGATGCATCCTACTACACCGAGGTGTCACAAAGGGATAAAGAAAAAGAAACTGTGGTCAGCCAGGAAAAGCCGACGACAAAGACAAGAAATTGGTCTCTGCCGCCGCCAAAGGGATACATCAAAAAGCATGGGGTATCTCACATCTCTTATGCTGGTGATTTTGCTCGGATCACTCCTCCTGGCATACACCCGGATGATACTGAAGAAAAGATGAAAGAAAAATACACACAGGTGGAAGTTCCTCAGGGTCTAGTCAAGCCCATAGCCAGCATAGAATACCAGACGGTGCTGCCACTGAAGACTACAAAAATCCCTCGCTTCTGCGAGCCTCCTATCATATTCTACACCGGGGGGGCAGTCGAAGAAGATGATCAAGATTGCATGGTCCCTGAAGAAGCCGCAAACCGGATGGTGCCAATTACAGGCCTGGAGTACACTACCCAACAGGTTTCGCAGATGTTCTCCAAGATGCAAATGCCTTCAATACAGTCTGCGGCCCAGAAGAAAGCATTCAAGGAGCTATGGGATCCACCTCGAGATAATAAAGAACTGAGGAAAATCACACAGCACCCGGGACTGGGTTATACCCTGCAAGAATACTATGAAGCTGAGGTAGATGTCATCTCTGCCTTCTACCAGCATGAAGATTCCCCTGGGATGGACTATGACCAATACCCTTCGGAAGATGAAGAAATCATTTATCAGTCCGTAGTGGACAATGAAATCCCAGACAATCTGCCAGGGGTGGGGATACCTGACGAGACAAAGAGAGATTGGTACTAGGAAGATCTATCTTGCAAGGAGGATCTGTTCCAGGATGAAGCAAAATTTGACACGGGAACCCCGGATGAAGATCAAGTAGCCAGAGAGCTGCAAGAGTGCCTGGAGTTTGTGTAACGACCCGAGAATCCGATTACCGGGAAGGCCCGATAACCCGAGACTCGCACCGCCGCCCACGAGCCAGGAGGGCTCGGAAGGGCTAAAAGGAGTGTGGAGGCACAAAGAAATAGGAAATAAAGCAGGACAACCAACAACAACAAGCTGAAAGAAAGAACAGCAACAGCTACAACAGAGTCCAGTCCAACCGAAAGTACAGTCTAAAGCAGTAAAACGTACCACGTGCCAAGTGAACACTCGGCCCGGCAAGCTGGCAACAGAGAACCTCCGCTCCGCACCCTCGAACCACGAGGAAGAACCGCCACACCTGAAAAGCAGGGAATGAGTCTCCAAAACAGAGACTCAGCAGGGATCCCGCGGAACCCCAACCGGAAACAACGGCGGTAGCGGAAAGGAGAGCTACAACTACAGCAGGAACAGCAAACCGGTGGCCGGTCAAAAACTCGGCACTACAGCTACTCCTACTGCACCGGAAGGTACACCTCGGTCACGCAGACGAAGCTACCGAACCACACTAGTACCACCTACCGAAGCAAGAACACACGGCAACCACGCCGTAGAGGCCTGTCCCTCGGACACAGCCGACCTGGACACGCTGTCCAAGGTGCGACCCCGACCATCCGATCGCGGGTACCGCACAACAAGACCCAACCTCGGTAAAGCCACTAGCATTAGACCCTTGGCGCGAAAACCAACACACGCGCCACGGCGAAACAACCGAACTCAACGGTCAACACGACCGAAAACCCGAAGGTCGAAATCACGGAAACTGATAGTCTGTCACTCCGTACTCGACAGGAGTACCACCCACTAGAAGCACAGCCGGTAGCGTCCCCTGACGTCTTACACCGCACCGCAAGTGAACTGCCTGACGTGGTGGCTCCTACCCGAGGCACGAACACCGTACAAGTAACTACAACAAGTGACTAGCTGGGGTCACGCCCGTCGACGTGGGTCCAACCGCCCCCAACCACGTGTGCACACACAGACCGCGCGTCCCTGGTCTGGTCCTCTGACCGGTTTTCCCCTCAGCCGGACTCTGGCTGCAAGACGTGGGGCCCGACGGCAACCGGTCCACAAACCGCCTCTAAGGGTAAGCCCGTACACCACTCCCTGGTGCGACTAGCACACGCGTACTAGTAGGCTACGACTAGTGGAGGGTCACTGAAGGAGTAGACTCTCAAGTCAACGGAAAACAACGTCCGCATCCGACAAAGTACGGGGACCATCCCACGTACTAGCACCGTCGCACGATGACCACAGTCGGAGAAGAAACGGGACTCACAGTCCACAGCCGCGCACACACCCTGCGCGAGAGTCGAGAAAACCCAAGTGACGCTAAGTCACTGGGCTCTGGACAGTCCTCTAGACGCCCTACACCCAACGGTCCTTGAGTCACAAGACTCGGGGTCAAGACCGTTGCACGCAACAGCACAAGGCCGTCAATCTAGTCCAAGCTCTAGGTCTAAAACCACTGTAGCACGAATACCGAGGCAGCTCACGAGCCGCCGAAACCATTCCCTTGGGAAGGGAACTCACAGGACTAAGGCCACACACACGGCCCACGCGGAAAGCACAGAAGCACGATTCCCAAGGCAACTTGCACACCACCAAGCTGTGGCCCAACTCAAGGAAGAGAGGGAAGCCTCCAGCTCCAGACTGGATAACTGGGCTCGCAGCCCAAGGCCTCACACAGGACCCACTCGGGGATCGCTTTTCGGAGAAACCGATGACACACGTCAACACACGGTGACACGAGTCGAGAACTCTACACCCGGGACTCCAACGTACCACGACACCTGGCCCCGACGACGTGCACAACATCCGTCAGGCCACAGGTCGGCACGTGGTTCGAGAACCACACACCCGGGACTCGAATCAGTCAAAACGGAAACACCGGGTTAGACTGGCACATGTGCGGTTCACCCTGGGCCGCTCAAGGGATGTGCGGCTAGGGAACAGCCGCTCAAAAATACATGCGGTCAGGCAGGAGCCGCACAAGGCTCTAATCGGACTAACCCCAAATGGAGGATGGACGGTTAGGGCTGGACCGCCCAAGGGGATGTGCGGCCAAGGATCGTCCGCACAACCTAACCGACCTACTCCAGTGCCGGTCAAAACGGTTTTGACCAAACCGCACAACCCAACCGACACAAAACTGTTGACCAAGGGTCAACTGGGATATGCGGTCAGCTCCTGGCCGCACAAGCCCACGGAAGGACAGACGGCTGGGTACCAACCGTCCATGGGGGAGACATGCGGTTCTCACCTGGCCGCACAACAAATGTGCGGTCTATCGTGCGACCGCACAACCCCAAAACCAAGAGAAAATGAACGGGCCAAAGGCAACCGCCCTCGCGATGGACGGGCCCGGTTCGACCGCCCAACCATCACGGCGGGTAAACCCAGGGGGTCTCCCGATCGTAGCCTTTCCACGCCCCGTTCGTGCCGAAACGAAGGGGATACAACCACAACCACCCTGGCAATCACGTGGACTCCGACCGGAGTCAAAACGACGCACGAATCGCGAGAAACGAGCGATTCTACCGAAGTTACCCAAAAAGGGTTACCGAGCTTCTCGGAGCTCTACCGGTCCAACGGGACCACCAATCGAGACGAAATCAGGGGGAAAAGAACGCTCTCGCCCCAAGGAATCCGTTGACAGTAACCGATCTGGAAACCGTCGCCGTTTCCCGACCGACCCTACGAAACCCACAAAACCACAGTTTCGCTAGAACGGACCCAAACACAGCTGTTTCCGCGCCGAACGACGTGCAATGGCAGGGGAAACGAGCAGAACGCAGTGGTGTTCCGTCACCCTACCTCCACCGAAGAAACCGTGCGCCGAAGCGACTAATCCACGCCGAAAACCGCCCGGAACGCGAACGACGCCATCTCGGAATCCACCGAGGGATCGCGCCCGCCTCCGCCTCGATCCTCATCCATCCTTGCCCGCGCCTCGCCCGCGCCGTCCCCGCCTCGCCCGTACTCCGCCCCGTCGGCCGCCGGAGAGAGAGGGAGAGAGGAGAGAGCGTGAGAAGAGAGAGGGAGAGAAATGAGAAATGAGAGGGGAGAGAGAGAGAGAAGCTATTTATAGGGAAATCCGGAAAATCGGAAAAATCCAGAAAAATAGAAAATCACACCCTCGCGATCCTCGGAACGCACCGATCGCAACGGTACCACTCGCGCCCTGGTGAACGGCCCGGTTCACCCGCAACGAGGTTCCGAAGGGAAAGCCGAAACCCACGCCGGGAATCGGAAAAACACACGCGGAAAAAGCCGCGGAACGCCTCCGGGCCTCCGAAACAACTCCGGATCGCACCGATCCGAACACGAAAGATGTCCGAAACGAAATTTCAGACAAAACAGAGTTGGACAATCCGAGAAACCAGATCCGGAGCCCACGAAAAGGATCCGAAGAATCCGGGGCATTACAGTTTGGGCGCATTCTAGAAGAATTCCGAGCTCTACATAATGATGACCTCTCAGGGGAGCCCACATCAGAAGAGCCTCTAAGCACGAAAGATTCCACTTTGAAGTTTTCCGCTGAGCCAGTCACGTCCTCGGGGCAGACTGAACAGAATCCGGCCGTATTGGCCTTATACGATGCACCAGCATCTGCTGATGACCAATCTGATGAAACAGAAAATCATGAGAACGAAGAAGATTATATCCCGGGAGGCTTTATTGATCTGCAAGAAGCCCCACCCGAAGTTGAAGACGGAGGCCAAGCCACCGTCGATGAGCTGATAGAAGTGAATCTGGGGTCAGCAGATGAGCCAAGGCCTACATTCCTCAGTGCACTGCTGGAGCCAGCTGTCAAAGAACAGTATATTCAGTTTTTGAAAGAATTCCGAGACTGCTTCGCATGGACATATGATGAAATGCCAGGACTGAGTTCTGATGTGGCACAGCACCGATTGGCGATAAACCCAGAGGCAAGCCCTGTGAAGCAGCCTCCCAGGAGAATGCGTCCCGAACTGATAAATCAGATCAACAAAGAGGTCGACAAGCTGATCGATGTGGGCTTTGTTGAAGAGAACCAGTATACTACATGGCTGGCCAATATAGTGCCCGTGAAGAAAAAAAATGGGCAGATCAGAATATGTGTGGATTTCAGGGACCTGAATAAGACTTGCCCGAAAGATGATTTCCCAGTGCCAATCACTGAAGTAATGATCGATGCAACCACTGGCCATGAAGCCCTGTCATTCATGGATGGGTCATCTGGATACAACCAGATCTGGATTGCTGAAGAAGACAGAGTGCACACTGCATTCCGCACCCCGAAGGGGATATTTCACTACAAAAGGATACCGTTCGGCCTCAAGAATGCCGGCGCTACTTATCAAAGAGCTATGACAAAGATCTTTGATGATTTGCTCTTCAAGAAAGTGGAGTGCTACATCGATGACCTGGTGGTGAAAACCAGCAGAAGAGAGGATCATCTGCAAGACCTGAGGATAGTGTTCCAGAGGTTGCGCAAATATGAACTCAAGATGAATCCTATGAAATGTGCCTTCGGCATGTCCAGTGGAAAATTCCTTGGGTTCATTGTCCGTCATAGGGGCATTGAGATCGACCCATCCAAGATTAAAGCTATCCAGGAGCTCCCCCCACCAAGGAATCTCCACGAGCTGAGATCTCTACAAGGGCGCTTGGCCTACATCCAACGATTCATATCAAATTTGTCAGGGAGATGCCACCCTTTTCACAAGCTCATGATGAAAGATATACCATTCCTCTGAGACGATGGCTGTCAGGAAGCCTTTGAGAAGCTGAAAGAATATCTCAAGACCCCTCCAGTGCTGGGGGCACCTATTAAGGGCAAACCCCTGATACTGTACATTGCAGCCACACACTGTTCCCTGGGGGCAATGCTAGCACAGATAAATGAAGAAGGCAAAGAGCAGGCTCTATACTACCTGAGTCGGAGGCTGATTAGAACTGAAGAAAGTTACACCTATATAGAAAAGACATGCTTGGCACTAGTCTTTGCCGTTAAAAAGCTCCGGCACTATATGCTGTCACACAAAATCAGATTGATATCTGCAGCAGATCCGCTCAAATACATATTGACTCAGCCAGTACTGAAAGGCCGGTTGGGCAAATGGGCAGTAATTCTGATGGAATTCGATATCACATATATACCCCAGAGGGCAATAAAAGGACAGGCCGTGGCCGATTTCTTCGCAGAGCATCCTGTGCCAGAGAATGATATGTTGGGGATTGAGTTACCCGATGATGAAACATTAGAAGCCTGCCAGGCTCAGTCAACTATGTGGCAGCTATTCTTTGATGGAGCATCTAGAATAGAGACGGACTCTGATGGAAAGACCAGAATACAGGCCGGAGCCGGTATTGTGCTAAGATCACCAGAGGGGGAGGTTGTGCATACTTCATGTTCTATAAACAAGCCCTGCACTAATAATGAAGCAGAGTATGAAGCTCTGATAATCGGGTTACACATCAGCCTCAACATGGGTATCCAGATGCTTCAGGTATTCGGGGATTCAATGTTGATAATAAAGCAAATCCAAGGGGAGTTCAAAGTGTGAAAGTCGGAGTTGAACCCCTACCACCAAAAAGCTGTGCGCCTCATGGCGAAATTCTATCATATTGAGCTCAAGCATGTGGGCCGTGCACATAATGCCCAGGCTGATGCGTTGGCAAAGCTAGCCAGCTCAATAGCAGTCCCACCAGATGAGACACTGAACATTGTTGTTATAAATCGGCGGCAAGTCCCCAGCATGTTAGAAGGCTGCCCCGAAGAAAATGAAGTCACCACGATCAGTACAGAACAAGCATCTGATTGGAGACAACACCTGCTACAATGATTTTTACACCAACAGTTGCCGTAGAAAAGAGAAGAAAAGATGAAACTTTTAAGGATCAAAGATTCTTATGAATTCAGAAATGGAACTCTGTTCCGAATAATGGCAGATGCACGCAAGAAGATTTTGCTCTGCTGTCTGTCTACTGAGGAAGCTTGGCAAGCAATGAAAGAAATACATGCTGGGACGGCAGGTGCTCATCAAGCTGGCCCTAAGATGAAGATAGAAATCAAGAAGCTGGGCTATTATTGGCCCACTATGTTTGAAGATTGCTGCAAGTTTGCAAAGTCGTGTCAGAAATGTCAGGAGCATGCTGTTGTGCCTAGAAGGCCACCTGCCGTTCTGCACCCTACAGTCCCTAGCTGGCCGTTTGCACAATGGGGAACTGATGTAGTCGGCCCACTACCGACCTCATCGGCCGGACATAAATACATACTGGCAATAAAAGATTACTTCTCCCGATGGGCGGAAGCTATAGCATTACGAGAAGCGACTGGTGAGCTGGTTGCCAGATTCATCAAGCAGAACATTATCTTCCGGTTTGGGATCCCCAGCCGGATAATATCTGATAATGGAAGTCATTTCAGAAATCAAAAGATCTATCGGCTTGCCGAGAAGTATAAGATCGAATGAAGGACTTCCACTCCTTACAATCCACAGGCAAATGGATTGGCAGAAGCCTTCAACAAAACTTTATGCACCTTGTTGGCTAAAGTCGTCAGTTCTAATAAGAAGGACTGGGAAGAAAAGATGTATGAAGCTCTGTGGGCATACCGCACTGTCTTCAAGACACCTACAGGGTGCTCGCCATACTCACTGGTATACGGCCCAGAGGCAGTAGTTCCATTAGAGCTGGAAGTCCCGTCACTCAGAGTGGCAGTCCAATATGACCTGGCCCATGGCGAACAAACCAATGCAGAAAGAAGATTACAAGAATTGGCTGAATTGGAAGGAAAGCGCCTCCAAGCTCAGAAGAATATCCAGATGTATCAGGCCCGCATGGCCACTACATTCAACAAACTCGTAAAAGGACGAGAATTTAAGAAAGGTGACCTTGTCATGGTCAAGAAAAGAGAAGTCATGGCGTCCAACCCAAAAGGAAAGCTGAATCCTAATTGGGAAGGTCCTTATGTGATATATAGGGTCTACGAAGGAGGGGCCTACATGGTTGTTAACCATCGAGGGGAAATCTAATTCTCACCACTCAACGGTAGACACCTAAAGCTGTATCATGCTGCCCAACCAATATTCCCCGAGTAATCAGGCTAAAAGCTACCATTCCCTTGGTCTGGCGGCACTCCGCCCTAACCAAGCTACCCTCTTCCTTGGTCTAGCGACACTCTGTCCTAACCAAGCTACCCTTTTCCTTGGTCTAGCGACGCCCCGCCCTAACCAAGCTACCCTTCTTCCTTGGTCCAGTGGCACTCCGCCCTAACCGAGCTACCCTTCTCCCTTGGTCTAGTGGCACTTCGCCCTAACCGAGCTACCCTTTTCCTTGGTCTAGCGGCACTCCGCCCTAACCAAGCTACCCTTTTCCTTGGTCTAGCGGCGCTCCGCCCTAACCAAGCTACCCTCTTCCTTGGTCTAGTGACATTCCGTCCTAACCAAGCTACCCATTTCCTTAGTCTAGTGGCACTCCGCCCTAACCAAGCTACCCATTTCCTTGGTCTAGTGGCACTCCGCCCTAACCAAGCTACCCATTTCCTTGGTCTAGTGGCACTCCGCCCTAACCAAGCTACCCATTTTCTTAGTCTAGCGACACTCTGTCCTAACCAAGCTACCCTCTTCGTTCCTTGGTCTAGCGACACTCTGTCCTAACCAAGCTACCCATTTCCTTGGTCTAGCGACACTCTGTCCTAACCAAGCTACCCTCTTCCATGGTCTAGCGACACTCTGTCCTAACCAAGCTACCCATTTCCTTGGTCTAGTGGCACTCCACCCTAACCGAGCTACCCTTTTCCTTGGTCTAGCGGCACTCCGTCCTAACCAAGCTACCCTTTTCCTTGGTCTAGCGGCGCTCCGCCCTAACCAAGCTACCCATTTCCTTGGTCTAGTGGCATTCCGCCCTAACCAAGCTACCCATTTCCTTGGTCTAGCGGCGCTCCGCCCTAACCGAGCTACCCTTCTCCCTTGGTCTAGTGGCACTCCGCCCTAACCGAGCTACCCTTCTCCCTTGGTCTAGTGGCACTCCGCCCTAACCGAGCTACCCATTTCCTTGGTCTAGCGACACTCTGTCCTAACCAAGCTACCCTCTTCCTTGGTCTAGCGACACTCTGTCCTAACCAAGCTACCCTTTTCCTTGGTCTAGCGGTGCTCCGCCCTAACCGAGCTACCCTTCTCCCTTGCTCTAGTGGCACTCCGCCATAACCGAGCTACCCTTCTCCCTTGGTCTAGTGGCACTCCGCCCTAACCGAGCTACCATTTTCCTTGGTCTAGCGGCACTCCGCCCTAACCAAGCTACCATTTTCCTTGGTCTAGCGGCGCTCCGCCCTAACCAAGCTACCCTCTTCCTTGGTCTAGTGACATTCCGTCCTAACCAAGCTACCCATTTCCTTGGTCTAGTGGCACTCCGTCCTAACCAAGCTACCCATTTCCTTGGTCTAGCGACACTCTGTCCTAACCAAGCTACCATCTTCCTTGGTCTAGCAACACTCTGTCCTAACCAAGCTACCCTTTTCCTTGGTCTAGCGACGCTCCACCCTAACCGAGCTACCCTTTTCCTTGGTCTAGCGAAACTCCGCCCTAACCAAGCTACCCTTTTCCTTGGTCTAGCGGCGCTCCGCCCTAACCGAGCTACCCTTCTCCCTTGGTCTAGTGGCACTCCGCCCTAACCGAGCTACCCTTCTCCCTTGGTCTAGCGGCGCTCCGCCCTAACCAAGCTACCCTCTTCCTTGGTCTAGTGACATTCCGTCCTAACCAAGCTACCCATTTCCTTGGTCTAGTGGCACTCCGTCCTAACCAAGCTAACCATTTCCTTGGTCTAGCGACACTCTGTCCTAACCAAGCTACCCTCTTCCTTGGTCTAGCGACACTCTGTCCTAACCAAGCTACCATTTTCCTTGGTCTAGCGGCGCTCCGCCCTAACCGAGCTACCCTTTTCCTTGGTCTAGCGGCACTCCGCCCTAACCAAGCTACCCTTTTCCTTGGTCTAGCGGCGCTCCGCCCTAACCGAGCTACCCTTCTTCCTTGGTCTAGCGGCACTCCGCCCTAACCGAGCTACCCTTCTCCCTTGGTCTAGTGGCACTCCGCCCTAGCCAAGCCATCCCTCATCATGATCTAATGACAGTCCGACTTGTTACCCTCCCAAAAAGAGGGGAAGAGAGAATAAAAGAATGAAAATAAATAAGTAAAAAATGGGGTTAAAAATAGAGATATCCCGCCAGTCTTGTTCAGGTTTTCCGAGCAAGAGCAAAAATGGCTAAAACCCAGCTGTGGTGAAAACCCGAAAGGACACTGCAGGTAAAATCGGGTACCCCGCCACGTAAAAACCCGGAAGGGCGCGTGGGCAAAAGCAAGAGGGGGTTGGCTCCGGTGAAAACCCGAAAGGGCGCTTGGGCCAGTAATATGGTGATCCTAAAGGAAACCTCGCCTCCCGTCATAAACTTCTCATTGATCGATTGGCACCTCGCCCGATCAATGATGAAACCCTACCCAGTTTAGACCTTTCGTCTATTCTGATGAAACTTATAAAATCTTTGCATTGGTATAAACCCAATACCGATGATGAAACCAGCACTTGACCGATTAGGCGCACTGCCCGGTCAATGATGAAACCCATCCGACTTAGACCTTACGTCTATCCCGATGAAACCTATGAAATCTTTGCATTGGTATAAACCCAATACCGATGATGAAACCAGCTGTTGACCGATTAGGTGCACTGTCCGGTCAATGATGAAACCTATCCGGCTTAGACCTTACGTCTATCCCGATGAAACCTATGAAATCTTTGCATTGGTATAAACCCAATACCGATGATGAAACCAGCTGTTGACCGATTAGGCGCACTGTCCGATCAATGATGAAACCTATCCGACTTAGACCTTACGTCTATCCCGATGAAACCTATGAAATCTTTGCATTGGTATAAACCCAATACCGATGATGAAACCAGCTGTTGACCGATTAGGCGCACTGCCCGGTCAATGATGAAACCTATCCGGCTTAGACCTTACGCCTATCCCGATGAAACCTATGAAATCTTTGCATTGGTATAAACCCAATACCGACGATGAAACCTGCTGTTGGTCGATTGGCACCCTACCCGATCAACAATAAAACCAGCCCAGTGTAGACCTTACGTCTATTCTGATGAGATTCATAAGATCCTTGCATTGGTATAAACTCAATACCGATGATGAAACCCACCTCTGATCAATGGGCACCCTGCCCGATCGACAAAGAAACCCGTCCTATCAAATTTGCATATCCCTTTACGTCCCGCCGTGATGAAACCTACCATTGGTTGATCGGCACCCTGCCCGATCAATGATAAAACCAGCCCAGTGTAGACCTTACGTCTACCCTGATGAACCCTATGAAATCCTTGCGTCGGTATATACCCAATACCGATGATAAGAGCATGCACCAATGAAACAGCACATCGCCTGATCCGTACTGAAGTCCCAATTCAGGAAATATATGCATATATAAATAAAAATGGGGTTAAAAATAGAGATACCCCGCCAGACTTG
Source organism: Amorphophallus konjac (assembly GCA_022559845.1). Taxonomy (NCBI): domain Eukaryota; kingdom Viridiplantae; phylum Streptophyta; class Magnoliopsida; order Alismatales; family Araceae; genus Amorphophallus; species Amorphophallus konjac. The sequence goes on from CM040129.1 coordinate 196,621,716, forward strand.
TTCGGACATCCCGGATAAGGGCAAAAATGGCCAAAAACTCAGCTGTGGTGAAAACCCGAAAGGGCACCGCAGGCAAAATCGGGTATGTAACGACCCGAGAATCCGATTACCGGGAAGGCCCGATAACCCGAGACTCGCACCGCCACCCACGAGTCCGAAGACTCGGAAGGGTTAAAAGGATGGTGTGGAAACTACATAGTTATCACAAGTAATTGCAGAAATTAAACAGTTATGATAATAAGTAGGAAATAAGATAACAATTTACATGGTCCACAAAATAAAACCACAACAACAGTCCACGACTAGTACAGTGACAAGAAAGAAAAGTACAGCTACACGGGGCATCCCCCGGCTCAGACCTCTGGCACTACCTCTGGGCACCCGCACCACGCTGCGCTCCTGACGCGCTCCCCGAAGGTGGCGTCTCACCTGAAACACGGTGAAAACACGCAGGGAATGAGTCTCGGAACAAGACTCAGTAGGGATCACTCGAACCCTACCTCGCAAAGCGAGAAACCACTACTCTAGCGGTAGGAGAGTACCTCGGAAAGAAAAGCCCTGTACTCTACAAAGCAAGACTCTACGGCACGCAAACCGACACACGTGCTACGAAGAGAAGACCGAAGCTCAACGGTCACCAACAAACCCGAAGGTCGGAAACACACGATTGACAGTCTGACACTCCGTACTCGACAGGAGTACCACCCACTAGAAACACAGCCGGTAGCGTCCCCTGACGTCTTACACCGCACCGCAGGTGAACCGCCTGACGTGGTAGGTCCTACCCGAGGCGCAAACACCGAAAAGTAACTCACAACAAGTGACTAGCTGGGGTCACGCCCGTCGACGTGGGTCCAACCGCCCCCAACCACGTGTGCACACACAGACCACGCGTCCTAGGTCTGGCCCTCTGACCGGTTTTCCCCCGCAGCCGGACTCTGGCTACGACGAGGGGCCTACGGTAACCGGTCCACAAACCGTCTCGAAAGGTGGGTGCCCGTACACCACTCCCAGGTGAGACCAGCACCGCGTACTGGTGGGCTACGACTAGTGGAGGGTCGCTAAAGGAGTAGACTCTCAAGTCACGGAAAACAACGCCCAAGCCCGACAACGTGTGGGAATCACCCCACGCACTAGTCCCGTCACACGGAGACCACGGTCGGAGAAAAGTAAGGTTGCCACCCTCATGGGGCAACCCAGGAAGTGGCGGTCCGACCCTGGACCGTCACAGCCAAATGGTGGTCCACTCTAGGGCCGTCACTTGAAAATGGCGGTCTAAGGCAGACCGTCACACGGCCAGGGGGGATAGGGGAAGCGACGCGCCTGCCCTAGTGCGTCGCTTGGAAGCGGCGCACCTAGGCCAGGGCGTCACACGGCGCCCCACACCCTCCAAAACCACAGGGAAAGTAACGCGCCTACCCCGGCGCGTCGCTTGCAAGCAACGTGTCGGGCTCAGTGCGTTACTCACATGTAACGCGCCTAGCCCAGCGCGTCACATGGCCCTACACTCGGGGTGGGAAGGGGAAGTGACGTGCCTGCCCCAGCGCGTCACTAGTAAGTAACGCGCTGGGCCCAGTGCGTCGCTTGGCCCATCCACCTGGGGGACAACAGGAAGTAACGCTCCTGCCCCAGTGCGTTACACGCATGTAACGCGCCTATCTCGGTGCGTTACATGGCCTGACCCCCAACGGTCAAAAACCAACGGTCGAAAGCATGTGACGGCCTAGTCCAGGGGCGTCACAGGCAAATGGCGGTCCATCGTAGGGCCGTTACAGCCCCAGACCCCTAAGCCAACACCCAGAGGAAGTAACGCTCCCCCCCGGGGGCGTCACAAGAAAGTGACGGTCACTGGAGTGACCGTCGCTTTCCTCCGAGCACGCTACGGCGGGAAAACCCCAAAAACATCGACCGCGCCCCCGTACCTCCACCGGAGAGGGGGAAAACAAGGGGGAAGACCCCTGGGGACCCCTAGCATGCATCTAAGCCACCAAAACATAGAATCATAGGCTAAAACCATAGATCGGGCGGCTCACCCCCAAAACATGGAAAAACCCCAAAAATGCCCAAACATGCCTCTCTCGGCCTCCCCGCGGCCTACAAACCACTGAAAAGAACGGCGAAGAGCTAGGGAACGTCACCCTACCTCAATGGAGCGAATGCTCCGCCGGATCGTCCACGAATCGCGAAGAACGCTTGAAAACCCTCGTTCTTCCTTAAGCTTCCCACGCTCGCCGCACGCCCCCACGACCGCCTCGCCGCCGCCCACGTCACCGCGCCGTCGCCCCGCCGCCGTCTGCAGTCGGAGGGGAGCTCGCCGTGGCCAACCGGGAGGAAGAGAGGGAGAGGGAGGGAGACACGGTGGAGGAGGAAGGAGGAAGAAGAAGAGAGGAAGAAGAAGAAGAAAGTGGGGGGAGAGAGAAAATAGGGAGGGTTTTTATAGAAAAACCCGGAAAATCCGGAAAATTCCAAAAATTAGGAAATTACACCCCCACGATCCTCGGAACGTACCGATCGCAACGGTACCACTCATGCCCGTGTGAACAGCCCGGTTCACCCGCAGCGAGCGTCCGAAGAGAAAAGCCGAAACCCGTGCCAGAAATCGGAAATCACGCACGGAAAAAGCCGCGGAACGCCTCCGGGCCTCCGAAACGACTCCGGATCGCGCCGATCCGAACACGAAAGATGTTCGAAACAAAATTTCGGACACCATAGAGCCGAACGCTCCGAAAACTAGATCTGGGACCCACGAAGAAGGATCCGAAAGGTCCGGGATATTACAGGGTACCCCGCCACGTGAAAACCCGAAAGGGCGCGTGGGCAAAAGCAAGAGGGGGCTGGCTCCGGTGAAAACCCGAAAGGGCACTTGGGTCAGTAATGTGGTAATTTAAAAGTTCCATGCCAACCGGCACGCTACCTGTACCTCCCTTCTATTGATGAAGCTTTCCGTCGGTCAACTGTTTCCGCGCCCCGTCGACGACAGAACCCTTCCGGGGTAGACCTTACGTTTACCCTGATAAAATCTACATACCCTCTTTCAAACGTCCCATCGACAATGAAACCCATCACCATTTTGCTAAAGCCTATCCAGTTCAGACCTCACGTCTGTCCTGATAAAATCCACGCATTTCTTGGAAAAGTCCCACCTGCGATAAAACCTATTGGAATAGACCTTACGTCTATCCTGATGAGACCTACACCTTCACACACTTCCCACCGTTGATCGATTGGCACACTGCCCGACCAATGATGAAACCCTATCCAGTTAGACCTTTTGTCTATTCTGATGAAACTTATAAAACCCTTTGCATCGGTATCAACCCAATATCGATGATGAAACCAACTGTTGATCGACCGGCACCCTGCCCGATCAATGATGAAACCATGCAGTTTGGACCTTTCGTCTATTCTGATGAAAATTATGAAATCTCCTTGCATCGATATAAACCCAATATCGATGATGAAATCAATTATTGATCGACCGGCACCTCGCCCGATCAATGATGAAACCCTGCCAGCTTAGACCTTTCGTCTATTCTGATGAAACTTATGAAACTCTTCTTGCATCGATATAAACCCAATATCGATGATGAAACCAACTATTGATCGACTGGCATTTCGCCCGCTCAATGATGAAACCCTATTCAGTTCAGACCCTACGTCTGTCTTGATGAAAACCACATATCCTTTAATTGTCCCACCTACTATAACCCCTACCCAGTCTAGACCTCACGACTATTCTGATGGAACCTCTCCTTTCACACTCCTGCAAATTGTCTCCTTTACGGCGCACATGGCCAGAAGGATTTTTGCTGCCACTCACAAAATCCGGTTTAAGCACCTCTTCGGATGCCGTCACGCGGTGGAGCGAGTCCCCCATCCTTTCTCTGAAGGGGTGGACACTCTCCTGCCAAGTACGAGCCGTTCGTATGAGGGATTGTCAAAACCGCTACCCCACTTCCCAAAGTGATAAAACCATATGCAAAGTAAGATGGAGACGCTTGAAGCCAAGAGATTCCTTTCCAATAAAAAGGGAACACATGAAGGGCCCCGAGGGGACATTACATTACAGAAGAGAACAAAAAAAGGAGGGATAAACAATTCACGGCCGCCGGAATATATCTTCGAAGGCTAGAAGACCCACATAAGGGGCGGCTCCTAGCTCATGAAGGCGCGCTTCCTCCTCCTGAAGCCCAATGGACATGTCCTGAAGAGACATCACCCGTCCCTCCAGCGAGGCTACCTCCTCTTCAGACTGCGGCCGGATAAAGGAGAGTTGCTGCAGTTCGGCTCGAAGTCCAGAGAGTTCCATCTCCAATAGGGCTATCCGGTCCCGCACAGCTTCTTCCCGCTGAATAGCACCTTCTAGCTCAGCTTGGCGTCCATCAAGCATAAGTGTCAGCTTCCCCAACTCGGATTTGCATTCTGACCTCTGCAATTTCAGCGCCGTTAGCTTATCAACCATGGTCCGTGCTAGGAAATCCCTCCGATGCACGAATTTAAGCAAAAGCAAGACCCGCTGAGCCCATGTGTCCAGAGGGCAACCCATAGCCTGCAGACCGGCAGTGAAGTGATCAGCAATTTCCTTCAGCTGCAAATATGTCAAGCCAGGCTGAGATTCTACCAGCTGGCGCAGCATATCCAGGTTCTGCTAGACAAAGCTCTCAGACGATGCAAAGCCAAAAGAAGCAGAGGGGATCACTTCGAAGGTCACTTCGCTATCGATGTCTGCCCACAGTGCGACATCCGGCTGAGAGGATGAAGACGGTAAATCTGCTGGAAGAACTGGCCGGTCCCTCTCCGTGCCCTCTGGCTGAACTGAAGATTCCCCCTCCGTCTCGGGCGCTATGGCTTGAACATCAGCGGAGGGAGGACCGATGAATGATGGAGTTATCTTTCATGAATCTTCTGAATAAGGGCTTCATCTTCAGCTACTCTTCCTGATAATGGGGGCGAAGGGTCTCTAGTCTGTAAAGGCAGAAATCCAGTTTCTATAGCCACTGTGGCAGGGACTGCTGACTCAGGCGCAGTTGACATTATGGCAGCCGGTATGAAAGCGGAGCTTCTGGCTGGGTCTGCTTCGGCTCTGAACTCTGAGGCCCTGACAAGGATGGAAATCTCTCCTGGTGATCCTAAGTCCAACGATGCTAAATCTGTCGAGGACTATATCCGCGCCGGCACAGGGCGAATGATCTCGGGAATTCCCATGCAAGTTAACGGCTGGAAAGGGACAATAGCCCAGTTTGTGGAAGAAATGTCCGTAATAGCCGCAGTTGTGTCTGAGCTAGCAAGGGCAATGCCCTGAGACCAAAACAAAGCAACTTCAGCGCTAGATATAAAAGAAGAAGGGGCAGATGAAGCAACAAACATGAAAAGGAACCCACCCTTGAAGCAGGGTCCACATCCTCGAAGTGGGGTGAAAGAGAAGGAAGCTCCGTAGTCGGAATGACAAATGGTGGAGTTATGTCAATCTCGGTATCGAGCCTGGCAAACTCCTCTTGCAACTCCTCCTCGGGAGATAGCACCACCAGCTTAGCAGGCTGAAAAGATGGAACACCCTTTACAAATACAAGTGGGGCCTCTGATTCAGGAGCATCTCCCTCACTGTCGCTGAAGGTTGCTTCCTCCTCATCAGAGGCGGTCTTAGAACTGCCTGAGGATATTTCCACACTAGCTGTACGTTGTGGGGCCACCTCTAAAACATGCCGAGATGTAGACCGGGTAATTATGCGCTTGGCCGGAATGGTACGCTGCTTCGACTGAGCCTTGTAACCTTCCTATGGTGGAAGCAACTCTTCTGTCACCACAGCCTCAGTCTGCTCCTCGCCTGCCGCTGATGCAAAAAGAAACCTCTGAGAAATGTAGCAAAGAAGACAAATACAGGTATGAAATAGATGAGAAGATACACTTACCCCTCGCCTCACTAGCCGGCGTAGGAGAAGGCAATCTGGTCTCCACCACAGAAGGTGCTATGACTGTCTCTTCGGCTGTGCAAAAAGAATGGGTCAAATTCAAGGACTTCTTTGAGATCCTGCAGAAGACAGTGAGGAATGCAAATGCAAGCTCTTGATGTTACCTTGAACCGGTGTCGAAGCAGCCTCCCTTTGCAGCTCAAACTCATCAAATGATGGAATGTCAGGGAGAGGGGTCCCAGTATCCATCGCCACCGAAGTCGACTGTTGAATATGGGCCTTTTTGGCCTTCCTGGCCTTCCCAACTGCAGTCTTGACTGCGGAAGCCTTCCTCTTCTTGCCAGGAGGCAGGGGAGTAGTGGTCGGTGCCGCGGCAGAGACTTCAAAATAAGTGAGCTTCTCGGCCTACGCAATAATCTTTCTATAGAGCCCCTGCCGCTTTATATCAGGCCGGTCTGAGGAGAATGGCAGAAGGATGATGGGATCAGTGGGTGCAAAGTTCAGATGCTAAGCAGAAAACACTGCAATCAGAAAAGAAGAAATCTTACCTGCCGGGCCGTCATAGAATACAGAAAGTGGCCAGTACATGTAAGCTACCTCCTTGGAGCGGGAAGCAGCCTCCTTGATGAGCCAGCACACATCACCGAATATCTGGCACTTCTCTACCAAAGCCGCCAGATCATTATAGCCGCGAAAGTCAAGGCATCGAAACAAGTCAAGATGGTCCATGCTCCAACCATCGACATAATGAAATGATATAAACAGTGGCTTGTTCAATATGCCAGCTATCGGGCTTTCTGCAGATAACCCATGCAAATTTAGCAGAATGAACAGCCAGGACGTCTGTCTATAGTACGTCTGAGTTCTATCTTCTCGGCGTACAAACATCCTATATGGATGAAATCTATCAACTGGACCCCTCCAGGAAGCTACTGTCGGGAGCGGCTCTTCGACAGGAAATGGGTATTGCTGCACTTCCAAGCGAGAGCCCCCTACATGGCTCAGATGTTTCAAACTCTGCATAAAGGTGTCCTCGTTGATAGCAGCGAAGACAGGAGCAAGCGGCTCGGAACTCTTTTCCTTCAAGGCCCGCCGCTGAGTCAGATAATTCTCCGCCTCCCTCAGATGCTGTGAGTAAAGTTTTTTCAAGTGGGCTTCAGAAATATCAAACACCGGCCCAGGTTGCTGTTTCAGGAAGGAGCGCTCTGCCACGTCCCAGAAGGCACCCCTACCGTCCCTATAAAAGCCGGTCCGGATATTCCACCATTTGATATATTCTGGTGTTACCCGGGGAACACGGTTAGAAACAGGGGGCACCCTGAAAACTACATCATCCTGGCGATGATAGAAATCCCACCACAACCGGCCCTTGCCAACAATGATGGACCCGTGCTTGGCCCGGCTATCTAAGGGAAATTGGGCAGCCAAGGTAGGAATATGCTGGTCGTAGCTGAAGTTTCGCCCAAAGCGGAACGGATAGTATGGCTCCAACAGAAGCAGGCCACCCTTCCTGTAAACCAAAACACAGGGCCGAATTGCCATGGCCCATCTCACCAGCTCCGGCTCCAGGATTGGCCGAGCAGTGTTGACCCCTGAGACAGGGTGGATATATGTCTCTATTTCTTCCAGCTTGCACTCTCTCTGAGGATCAATCAAAGGAGCTGAACCTGCTGCCAAGCTCCAGAAATGTATGCTGCCGGGGGCGTCCACTTGTACTTTTATCAGTCGGCCCCTTATTTTAAACAGCTGATCATAAAAGGGACCAGGCTCAGCGCTGGCAAATTCAACCATCCTGGGTGACACTGTATCCGCCTGCAAGGTTCTCGGAGCTAATTCAGGGAATATACTGCAAACCCAGACGTTGAAGAAATGAAAAGGACCCACGGTCCTCAAAGAACGGGGAGTCCGATGCTTGTACAGGTCCCCCAAAGATTTGTATATCAAGCACAGGGCCACTGGGCAGAGCGACAGCTTCATCCCCCATGCCATCTGACAAGCTGGATATATGGCCTCTGGCCGAATGATTGTCTCGTCCCCTTGTGGGAGAGCAAAAGTGCACAGCCAAAATGTAAAATAGGCCGCGCAGTGTGTGATGGGGTCTACGTCTGCTGGGTTGGGACCACCGCAGCCTGCGCGGCGCAATGAGGAGGGTAGCGCCGACTTATAACGGGGAGCCCTTACCTGCCTGCTAGCAGCCGGACCCATAGAAGGAAAGTCTGCATACTTCAGGGGACTGTCAAAGAAATACTGGATCCACTGCCCTATCCGGACCCTCATTTTGCTGCCTTTCTCTCGGGGTTGATAGCCTTTAGAGGACCCCTTGCTGTACGCCAGACAGATGGAGCGGTATACCTTCATCAGATATCGATATGAGAAGCCGAGGGAATACTTGCCCTCGCCATCAGAGCTATCCTTCTCGGAATCTGACAAGCAAACCTCCTCATACGGCTCGCCATCAATGGGCAGGCCGGAGAGCTGTGATAAACTCTAGAGATCTAGGGATGTCTCCCCCTCTGCTGTATAGAAAGTGTTGAATAAAGGGCAGAACACTTCAAACATTCCACAGCACAGCCCTCGGGATATGGGATATCGGAATCTAGAAGCGAAGACACTGTGGTACACCCCTGCTCTGATTAGTAGGGGGCATATTTTATCAGAACAAACTCTGTAAACTCCACTGCCCCCACTCGGAATAGGTGGGCGTCAGTGATTTTGGTTTCTCCGAACCAGCCAGTGGCCAGAAGGTACTTGAACTGAACGGCCGAACAATTCAGCACGAAGGGTTCTTCGCGATATCCCCACTTTAATGGTGCCAACAACATACTATAGCCGGGCTTCTCTCTATGAACTCGGCCGCTAGCATTATCCCACCGGGCAGGTGTGAATTCCGGGGCCCGGACCAGCATCTTCTTCTCTGGTTCCAGCTCCGATATGCCAAGGACGGCATCCCAGTCGCGCTTTTCCCCAGGAAGAAAGATGGCCTTGCTGCGATACACTGAGTCCTTCAGGCTATCTCGCTCAGCAAGGATGGCAGCTTCAACTACGCGAGCTATCCGGTAATCTCGCATGCCGCCCACTGTGAAAGTCCGGATGAACGGCATCAAATGTCGGTCCTTCGGGAGGTCTGGCCGATAGTTACCATCCCGCCTGAAGCATGTCTCAGTCGCCGTGGAGTATACCCGGGCTGTCGACAGGGTGTCAGTTTCAGAGTCAGATGATTCGTCAACTGAAGCAATCCTGTCATAGCCGAAATCCAGATTATGCACATTCAGCCAATTTACTGTGGCCCGAGATATGTCTGGCTGGGCCGATGAGGTAGCACCAATAGCTCCGGAAGATGCAACATCAGAACTGGAAGCCATTGCAGTGCCTGCAGTCGAAGAAAAAGTGTGAATTAAAAGCCAGTCTTGTGTAGATTGCAACATGAGATTCTATAAAAATTTCGGCAGCATCTCCCCTTATTCGGGGTCTGCCCAAAAAGAATAGGGAATCACCAACCAAGAGGGGGTGATCCCGAAAGGAAAAGGGATTAAATCCCTAGTATCGTCCTACCCGGGTGAAATCCGACTAAACGGGAAGAAAGACGAGGGCGGCCGAGGGGAGACAAAGCTCCCGTCGATGAAAGAAAACGGAAGAAGAAAAAGAAATGAAGAAAGAGAAAGAAGATGAAGAAATGAGAAAGAAAACCCTCTCGGGGGGTTAAATAGAGAAGGGGAGGGAGAAGCTTCTCGGCGCGAAGCAATGCGCGCCGAGAGCCCTCCACGCCGAGAGCTCCAGGCGGCCAAAAAGCACGCCGAGAGCTCCATGCCGAGAGCCTCAGGCGGCCAGAAGGCGCGCCGAGAACCCCAGGCCGAAAGCCCCCAGGCCGAGAACCCCATGCCGAGGCCCCCTTCCTCCAGGGCGCGCCGAGAAGCCCCAGGCCCAGAGCCCCTTCGTCCGCGCCGAGAAGCCCACGCCGAGAGATCCTTCGCGCCGAGAAGCCTTGCGCTGAGAGGGTCATGCCGAGAAGCTTGTGGCCCGTGCCGAGAAGCTCCAAATTGCTGAAAATAAAGAAAGTATGAAGAATGAAAATGTGAAAAGGGAAGGTAAGAGTGCAAAATATTGTTGCATCAAGATGATCAGGTCTGAGAACCGGATTAAAGACAAATTGAGGAAGATACCCTCGAATGATGAAAGACACCTGCAACCCCCGTGCCGCTTATTCTGCGCTTACGCCGCCCGCAGGTGGGGAGCATTTGTTGACATCTGGAAAATGAACAAGGGTGAAAACATAATTGAAAAGAGGGTCAGACCAACAGTGAAAGACCAATGATGAAGCTCGTCAACTGTCTACCCTGCTAAAGCCCTTGTCGGCAAAGCTGATGCCCGGTGTCAATGTCACTCAGTCGGCAGCACTGATAAAGCAGCAGTCACTCGACTGATGAGACCTTCCAGCCCTTTAATGAGAGCTGTACTACCGTTTCGTCCAAGAATCCACGGATGATATGTCAGGGTAAGTCAGATGTCGGCTTACTGACAGATGTAATATGAGATGAAGATGAAGCCGGTACCGGCAGATGAAGATTGCAAAGGCTTTTGCAAAGTCAGAACAGAAGAAGAATGGTCTCCACAGATTATACACCCGGCGGAAGTCTTTCCGGACTAAAGCTGATGCCCGAGCTCGTCACCAGTCAAGTGACGATATCGATAAGATAATACCCGGTCTTGTCACCGTTCAGATGGCAATTCTGATGAAACCCCTGTCTACGGACTGATGAAACCCTTGTCTACGGACTGATGAGACCCCTGTCTACGGACTGATGAAAACCTTAATAATGATACAAGCTGTGTCACCAATGGAAGACCCCTTTTGGGTGATGATGCCCTTGAAAGACCCAAATGGGCCTGTGAAAGTTGCTAAAAAGCTTTAATTGGGCTTGCAAAGGATGGCGCCGAGAGCCACTTGCCGAAGCCCAAAAGAGGGCGCCGAGAGCCACTTGCAATCGCGTCGGGAAGCCCCATTTGGGGCGCGCCGAGATGAAGCATGCCGAGAAGGGGGGGAAACGGGTATAAAAAACCCTCTCCCTTCGAACAGATGGATGCCTGGAGAGAGAGACAAAAGGAGGGGAACAAAAAGAGAGAAGAAAAAGAGAAAAAAGAAGCCAGAAAAGAAAGAGTAGAGAGGGAGTCCTGCCAAGAGAGAGTCCCCCTCGGCTAAGAGAAGAGAAGAAGCAGAAGAGAAGAAGCAGAAGAAAAGAAGAAGAAAAGGGCTCCAGGTGGGCTGCTAGGGGGAGGGAGAGGAGTCAATGCTCCGCCCTCCCCATGCTTTTTTTTTTACCGATGTAATCTAGTGAGCCTTTGTCTTGATTTATCGAAAGTAGCCGGCGAGTTCCGGTCTCAATCTCCATCTTTCTGCTTTGCATTTCTATTTCACAGTCGATGTAAGGCTTCGATGCGATGCAATGAAATGTCAACGTGACCCATTTGGGGATCTACTGATTAAGATGTCTGCTCTCCTTTGATCGAAATGTCTGCTCTCTGCTTATCTTTGTATGTTTATCGTTTATGCAAAACATTTAATGGTTCATACGAATCTTCTCTTTAGAGGCATGAAAACCGGGCCCCTCCTTGTGCTGTTCTGGGACCAGAGACATCAATCTCTTGGTCCCCTGAACCGCTGGCTATACGAGGGTATATCGATTCTTCGGATCACTGCTATTCCGCGGATTCCAGCGAATGACAATCTCGATCTCTCGACCCTCCATTCTAATCCCTTGGATGATTAGGGTCTGGAGTTTGATGCCAAAGGTTCCTCAGACACCAGTTTCTAGATGCTATTGGGTTCGTCCAGGGGATCAGAGACAGTCGTCTCTTGATCCCCAGGCGGCCGGCGGCAGAAATAAAACAAAGTCTTCAGAAATCCAGACGATGGTCTCGTTCCCCATCGATCCTACCCTCCAGATCCCCCTTGGCCCTTTCTCAGGGAAATATCCATGAAACCCCCCCTCCTATACTTCAAATTCAACTTCAATCGCAGCCAGAAAACTCAGGAATCCCAGAAGCAGAGCATCGTCTGAACCCTAAACCCTGCAGCGATTTCACCTTCTCGGCGTGCACAATTCCCCGCCGAGAACTATCCAGCCGAGAGGCCTCCCTCTTCGGCTAAATGACAAAAAAAGGCCATTTCAACCCTTCTCACGTGAGCCTCTATGCAAGCCTCTCGACGCCAACTTCTCGGCGCGGCCAGGAGCGCGCCGGGAAGCTCCATGCCGAGACCCCCTTCCCTATAGGCCTATTCAAGCCCCTCCATGCAAGCCTCTCGGCGCCAACTTCTCGGCGCGGCCATGAGCGCGCCGGGAAGCCGCCGCCGAGACCCCCCTTTTGAACCCCTAAACCATGTCGAGAAGCCCCTCATTCGGCCAGCTAAACCCATGCCGAGAACCCTATTTCTCTGTCAAATTAAAACCATGCCGAGAGCCCCTCCTTCTTCGGCCGATGAAACCCAGTCCGAGACCTTCTTCTGCACTGACATCCTTCAATCTTTTAGTCTCCATACACATATGCCCCGGGGATGTTCAGAGATCGTCATGGATGCCTTGAGAAGACATAGTAATGGGGAAGGCCTCCCCTACAGTCCTCATTCCCGATCCAGATTTCACCCTTATGAACCCAAAGGGCCATGTCATTACATGAGTTCCGAGGATTTCAAGGGGATATTAAACGATGGAATAAAGGTAAGCGATGTCCCGGGGCCCGGTGCCCATCCTCGTTCGGTTGTCATCCCGGCACTCCGTGGATGATGACCTATCCTCTCTTGGCATAATCCAAGTTGAGGGGACATGCTGCCGAAATTTACACATACCTTGCCAGGTAGCTGTGATGTCCTCTCTCTCAACCCCGTTGGCCCACGGAGCTATGTCCCTACATGCTCTCCGACGGTCCTTTGAAGGGGGATATAGATGCAACATCGCGTACGCACGGGGCGCGTCATGTTACGCCAGTGCTTACTCTGATTCTGGGTCAGTTATGCCCGATCTCTTACGGATCCCACCCTACCACTGCATGGGTGGTTTCCTATTCCCCACTCGGCATGGTCCAAGATGGTGGGAATATGCCGTCGGTTTTATCCCGAAAATAACCAACCCCTGCTTCGTCTAATCCACTTAATGTCTTGCAAGTGAACGACTTCCGTCTCTTTTAAGCACGTGGCTTTACCGCTGTCATCCTCCTACCTTTAGCGTTTAATCAAGGGTTGTCCTTCCTTGGAAGGGCGTAATTAACGTCATAGCCTTTATGGTATGACGGACTTCTGGTCCAGACACGATCACTCACAATCGACTGACCAAGTCAGATCGAGCGCACAATGAAATCGTCACTCCGGTGACTGGCACGTCAATAAAAAAAAATAAAATAAATAAAAATAAAAATAAAATAAAAAAATAAAAAATCCGGTCCACACCACCTCATATATACTACTGGACCATCTTACTCGACGCATGATGGCATTGAATGGTGAGCTAGCAGGTGGGCATAGAAGATACCGATACCTCTTTAATTATTGATCATTCTTCTTCCATGTCTCCAAGGTTCACCTCCGGTCTTGGATCCCTCGCTCTCTCCACGCACGGTAATTCCAGAATGGTCAATTGCAAAGCCAGAGGCCTGGAACCGGGAAGGCCCAGGTCCGGCCCATTTATTGTCTTCTCATCTCCAGGCCTGGCCCCTGCGCACGTATTATATAGCCTAGTAAACCAAATCTGGGCTCGATCCATTAGAAAATTTCAAATACTGCCTCGCCCCCCTGCTAGCTCACCACTTACTGTAATTAGTGTTTGTATTAGACTATTAAATGTTAAAAGTAATGTATAAATCATTGATCTGGTACCATGATGTTCCACCACTAGCTATGGGAATAACTCTAGCTGGACGCATGCAGTACTCCAAGTTGCTAGTTTCTATTGGAATACGGTGAGCAGTCTCCTTCCACATCAACTAGGGGAACCTCGTTCTCCTCCTTGCCCACTCCACCGACATGCCAGTATTTTTTTTTTTATCGAAGAAGACAAGAAGCTCCGCACAAGACTGCAGTCGTACCGTCGCCATGGACGATGCATCGTCAAAAAATCGAGCTTGTGGCAGCGGAAACGACGCGTACAATTAATATTTCTCTCTTCTCGGCTACAAAAGAAAACTATGATCAGATTCTGACACCTAGGAGTGCAACGAAGTGGATGGTGATATCGCTCGTAATGTTCTTGTATATTGGCCTTTGGATCCCTCGTTCGTGCCTGCTGTACGCTGGGTTCCTTCTTTATTTCTTCCCATGCATGCTAGCAAGGCTTGTTTCAGATTCCTTCCGTTTTTATATGAACTTGGCAGTCTCATCTACACGTACCCACTAGGCTGTTACAGGTGATGAGACCCCCGTTAGAATGCTATACTATGCGGGGAGGGGAACAGAAGGGCACCCACGGCGATATATATGAAGGCATTTAACAAGAGATTGGCAGAACGCACGCAGGAGCTGTCCTCTTCTTTCTTTTTTTTTCTTTTTGTTGATTCCTCCTTTTCTTTCCCTTTCTTCTCTGTCCTCATTTATTAGCGTTGCTAGTACTCCTATCGATCTGTGTCGTCTGACGCGAGTTTTTCCCTGCATGGGTTCATGCATGCTCAGCACCCGACGGAGAGCGAGGTAGGTCGATCTCTCCCACCCGTTGCAATCTAACCAGGTCTCCTCCTCACTCTCCATCAGAAGGAGAGCTTGAAGGGGAAGAAATTGGAACCCACAAGTGGAGTTGAGGAACAATATATGGGACCATCAAATAATGGCTTCTCATGCCAAAGTCGAGCAGATATCTATAGAGAGAGAGAGTGTGTGGCGACCTCATCATTGGCTTAAATTTGGTGGCGTTGGGGGGATATGGAGCATTGCCCCTGAACCTGTGGCTCCTTTATTCTAGCTCTCTATTATTTTGCTAGCATGCACCCTCTCCTCATTCCCATCGTTATTTGGATGCCCAGCCAGCTGAAGTGGAATGAAAGAAGAGTAATGCTTGGTAACCAAAATTTTCTTTTTGAATTTTTTTTTTGGCGTGGAGTCAACCCCAAACTATCTTGACACGGGCACTACGCTGCAATCTGGCATGACTTACACGTCAAGTATACAAAAAAAATCTCTATGAATAGTATAAATTCTCAAATTTGCACTATCAACATGGGTTTTTTTTCTTTGAGTATTTTTGAAAGGAGGGACGAGTGACGTGAGATCCACTTCAAGATAATTTGATATAAATCTCATGTCAAAAAAAATTAGTACACCACCGAGAGGTGTACTTAAAGGGGTTGGTGTACCATACTCATGCAGGAAAATGAGTGGTGCAACGGTGGGTTGGTGGAAGAGCTCATAATTGGGATACGAGTGGTTCACTGGGGAAGTTGACAAATATAGTTTGATGATGCGGTAGATGAGATGTCTTCTCAATGGGCGCTTCATATATAGGAGCTAGGATAATTGAGATGCTAAGAACTGTCTAGACTGCAAAGTTTCGCCAGATTAATTATGTACTTAAAACATTTTGAAAAACCGCTTTTATGACTTACACCCTAATTATCTTATAGGTTTTCCAAGCTTTCATTATGCATTACACGATATGGTTTTCCCTCTATGCTACAAACCATTAGTAGTAGACTACATATCTCGCCTTCATCATTTACGTAGCATTGAGACTGACATATTTTATCGCCATAGTCACACATTTTCCACGAGTTACGTGCTTTTGCTCTTACATACATCGACTATACATGTCCAAGTTTCTAGGTAGGTTGATAGCGCTGTACATACGTTGAAATCGATCGAGCATGTGTACGTACTGATCATCTGAATATCCTTTCGGAAAGATGTCAATTTTTTTTGCCCGATAAGGAGATATGACTAATGAGGAATTAACTTTTGAAATATCATTAGGATTAGCATAGTAAAGAGAAGACTCAGACGATTTTGCAAACATATGTTTCAAAACTAGGGAAGCTGAAATTGTAGATTTCGATCAACCCATGCACAGGGAACATCATGTAAAAATGGAATAGGAGATAAGTTACCCATGAGTAATGATGGATATGATAAAAGATGTTTAGTTGATCAGGTGCTGAAGAAAATCGGTAGCAGTGGTCAGGATCTGGAGGTGGATAATTAGTTCTCAAGTCACGGTAGACATCGTCTTAGCTCGATGATTTGCAGTCATCACATGCTAGCTGCAAGAACACTTGGAAACTTGATTCCACCAACGACATTAACGAGGGGATGACGACATGTGAATCCAAGGTGACATTAAAAAAGCCCCTCTCAACGAAGAGTAATGTTTAATGCACACTAGGGCCTAGTTACACACCCCGAGTGTACATCAGTTAAACTTAATTTTTTTAAAAAAATATATGACATGGGAATCAAATCATATCACCCTAAATTATGGTGCAAAACACACCGACATATGATGACCTAAAAAATTCCAAAACAAAAATAGTCGATTCAAAATAAATTGGGCCCAACACTACTCATTGAATGTGATTTTTTTTAGATTTTTTTAGGTTATCTTATGGAAGTGTACATTGCACCACGAGTTAAGGTGACTTAGATCCCATATCATAAGAAATTTTTTTAAAAAAATTAAATTTATTTGATGCACACTCTCAGTGAAAAAATAATATGCACTAAGTACTACTCCTCAACCAATGGTTGTCACTTCAGCGTTGAGAACAGTCTTTATCGATCTGAACGGTGTCCAACCACTTTAGTAGTCACACCCTGCAAGATCAGTGTACATAGAGGACACAAAGTATCATCTGAATAAAGCCAAATAAGATACTGGAACTAGAAAACAATGCGCAGGAGGGCTCTAGTTTTCTACGTTGTTGATGATGGGAAACTAACTTGCATATGAACAAATATTAGGTCTTACAGTGCAGCAAAAAAATTAAATAGAAGGTAATTACATATAACATCAAGATTTACGTGAAAAATCTCTCCATTACGAAGAGAAAAAAATCACGGGTAAGTTTGAGAAAGAGATCAGATCCATTATAAAAATAATAAATATACAAAAAATCAGAATTTCTTATCAAGACTCGAGTGACGATCACAAGAGAATAATATAGATAAAATAATATTTAAATTCTCCCACATAATCACAGAAAAATACGTTACAAATCCGATCGCCCCCACGTTGTTCGAACGGCGAAGAACAATCTCTTTATATTCTTCTCTTGTATTATCCTTCTCCCTTAGAACACGCCGCGCGTGCACAACCCTGTTCAGCCGCACACACACATTATACTGATCAGCTGTCTTTCTCCCTGCTTCTGCCGCGCCCTGCACCGCCGCAAGACCTGCTGTAGTTCTGCTGTGAATAAATCATGTGCACACAGCCGCTCTCTATTGCCCAGCCGCAATAAAAGCCTTGTTCCCGTTTTTCTTCTCCCGCCACCAACAAAGAAAATGCACGGGCGCCACAAGAGACCCTTCACCCAGCAGAGCACCCAGCAGAAAAAGAAGAAAAACGACTTTTCCTGATTTTGTTTTCTGTCTAACCAGCAAAAACAATCTCCATCGTTGATCAACACAAGGGCTAAATAACCCTTGTGGCTGTGGGTTATGATAACCCACCGTGGGCTGAAATATAATGGGCCCAAGGAGCCCAACAGATGATCGATGTTTCACAAGTCACAAGTAGCTGTTAAATTATACTCGCTCAAGGCCTCAGAAACGGCCTGGCGCAGCAAGCTCTTAATTCTAAAAATTCGGAAGAGTAACAAGGAAGAGAACGACAGTAGATAAGAATAGAAGGCAGCCAGATGCAATGGTAAATATTCGTGTTTCCAAGGATTGGAGTGGCATCTGATGGGAAGAGAGACCAATACAAAATTCTGCAGCACCATATATACAATGTCTTTTAATTAGTTGTTTACAAACTGCGGTAGTTAATCCCCCCCCACCATAGGTTAATATTAAACAAGTAATCGCCTCGATATCCACGATGACATAGAATAATGTGATACCATCTGGTGTGAACAGAATAAGTTGATCGAAGTCTCATTATTAGAGAGTTGATCGGGTACATTAGAATCATATGATAATTTTGGCACCAGTTTGAGCAGTTATGTAAACACATGGGTCTTCTGTCTTGTCTTCCTCGAAGTGTTCTCCACTGCCAGAAACTAGTTTGGTTTTCTGCCTTCCGGTTCGGGTGGACGCTAATGATCCTCCTCTAATGTTCAAAGCAGCAAGATGCACGCACTACACATAATCGATTAATTGGAGCTCCAGAAACAGGTAATTAATTAAGTTGCCTTTAGTCTCTTCTAAGAAATACACGTCTTATCCTCAATTAGAGAAACCTACCTATCTCCTTAATTGTAGGGAAGAAATTATGACATTGTTATGAAAGTACTAATCAGCTCCCCACAAAACATGTAATTAATATATCATGCTTATTCAGTAGGTTAGGAACTAAGCTTCACTGGTGGTGCACATGCAGCTAACCATGCATGTGCACCCTCTCAATCCATGGTATTATTAATCCTAACGGATCCCAATATAATCTCAAACTGTTTGGAATCGTACCCACAAATCTGTACTGAATGATGTTCTTGTCCTCTGACAGCTTTCATCTGGCTAGCTAGATTGGTAATCAATCAACTCAACCTCGTTTACCTGTCTTAATTTTCATCGGCTACACTAGTATTCCTTCTTCTCTTTTCGATCCTTTACCTCCGAACTCCAGATATCTACGCGTTCCACATGCACCAGATGTATGAGCAAAGCTGAGAATTGAATAGAAAAGAAGCATATATGCATGCAAGACAAATAGGAGGTGATGTACAACCATCCAAATTATGATTAGTAGGAGAAGATGAGGGCGAGGAAGGAAGTAGGTCTGCACAAGTCAAACGTACAACTCAATCATTTTGTAGTCTTGGGTCACAAGGCATTCCACATGCAAGTACTCCACTCACGCTCACCATCCACGTTCTGCCATGCAGCGCCGATCGAATCCAATCTGAAATTGGGAACCTGATCAAAAACATTACAAAAAAGGGGCCGCAATATTTTATAGGAAAAATGATAAAAGTTTAAAAGGACATCGCACTAAACAAGCTCCTTCAATTCATATGAGCATGTGTATTGGGATAAGAGAAGGTAAAATCTTGATCGGTTTCTGGTTCCTGGGGTCAGTTGCAGCAGAAACCCTGGTGAGTGGTTTGAATGCCATCATTAATAATTGTTGCAGCATCGAGACCGGAAGAATACAGTGAAATGTAACCCAAAAATAAATAAATAAAAATACACAGGTGAAAGAAGAAGGTAGGTTAAGTTGCAGCGTCTTTAAAACCTCATCAGACGCCACTCCTAGCTCCATCCAAGCTCGAACCATCACCACACAAGAAACAACTTCGATCATCCCTTCACCAGGCTTCTCTCCTTTCCATCTTTTCCCACCAGATTAAGAGCTGCCATCTTGGTTTCCCTACGTACTTGCAGGGCATCAAGACCATGGAGCAGCCAATGGATACGGCCAGTAAACCCAGCAACAAGATCACCGAGATCGTGAGGCTCCAACAGATGCTGAAGAAGTGGAAGAAGGTGGCGGCTTCACCCAAGAGCAACGGCAAGAAGAGGATCGGCTTCCTCAAGCGGACGCTCTCCTTCTCCGACACGTCTGGCGCCGCCGTCTCCGGCGAGGTGCCCAAAGGGTTCCTCGCCGTGTGCGTCGGGGAGGAGATGAGGAGGTACGTGATCCCCACAGAGTATCTGAGCCACAGGGCCTTCGTGGCCCTTCTCAGAGAGGCAGAAGAGGAGTTCGGGTTCCAGCATGAAGGTGTGCTGCGGATTCCCTGCGAGGTGTCCGCGTTTGAAAGCATCCTGGAGGTGGTGGAGGACAAGAAGAAGGAAGCGTACTACTACTGCTCATCAGAGGCTGAGATGGCACAGTCCCATCTTCCCCCCAAGCCAATTTGCAGATGATCGAGCAGCACATTTTCCAAGCTGGGACTCTTTTCCATCTTCCTAGAAGTCCCCCACACTAAAAACCTAGCAAATCTTCATCTTCTTCTTCTTTATCCATTTCTTTTCTTCCGGATCATCCTCAATTCTTCTGTCAGGTCCTGTGACGTGCAAATCTATGCGGTGTACTGTTGATTTCTATGAGATGTACTGTTGGGACCAAGGGGTTCAAGGATCCTTAATTAGGCTCTGTGCCCATATTTTCCTTAATTTCTTTTATTAGGTGATTGGAAAGTTGACTTCTATGCGTCTGTTCCATGCATTGCAGTTCTGCATGTGATGATCTCCATTTTCACACGAGAACTTAAATTAGAACACAATCGGTAGACTAGACAATGGCATATAATCATACAAGTAATGAAGTATTTAATTATATATATCTCCATCCGTTTAGGGAGATATATATATAATTCACCAAGTAATTAATGGCTATATATGGAAGAGCAAAAAAAAAGGAAGGAACTGATCTAAGCATAACATGTATGGACATCATGGCAGTCTTTCATGGGCCAGTTTGGTGGGAAAAACATTCAAAAGGCTATAGCACAGCATATGTTGTTCAACTGAAATGATGGAGGGGGAGTTAATTAATTAAAAAAGGTCCTTCATTGCCAGTTGCTGAAGCTCACATGCTGTATGGTACGTACGGTCCGCAATCTGTATGGAAATGATTAGCTATAATAGATTTCGTGGACAGCTATACCTAAACCAGGATGTCCCTGCTACAAATGTGAAAAGTTTGAGTGAGAGTTGACCTTTTAATTAACCAGATCCCGAATCGGAGAGGGTCGTAGTTCCAGTTAAGGATAATTGGGTGAACAACTTTGATAAAGTTTAATGTTACCTAAAACTACTCCGTGAAAGTTTAATTATATAAATATCCCTCTTAATTAAGGACTTAATATTGTGACACAATTAAATGTCCTTTTAGTTGCATGGACATCTTACTTCTAGTAACATAAGCTATACGTATGATCTTCGGATGGTATCGAGAAGGGCATTGCATGAGATTTTTTTTCCTCTCGAATATATATCAGTAAATTCGTTTCTAACACCCCTTTATGATTATTAAACCAAGGGTTTGTCGTCTCGGCCGGATCAGCCGTCTCGATCACGGCCTAGGACGTACGGTACGAGTCGGTACCGTTACGTACCGAGATAAAAATATATATTATACATATATATAATGAAATAAAATAATTCAAATGACATTCTAAAACGGACATCCCTCATCCAAATTCCAACTCTATCATTGTTTTAAACATTTTTTTTAAAACAACTTCTCAAAAAATCAAACAAAAACACGCATGAAGCGTGTTTCGAACCCAAGAGACCGCACGGTTAACCGTGAGATCCTCGACCAACTAACTTACAAAATAAATTTGTTATAAAAAATTAAAATAATATATAAAGTATCTCGGTTGTATCCCACCGACCAGTCGTCCCGGTCTGTGGCTGGGACGGGACGGGCGGTTCGGGTCGTCTCGTCCCGATTTGATAAACCTTGATTAAACCGACATTTTTTTTGATCAATAAGTTAAGAGAAGAGATAGAAAAATTTGCAGCTCCCACCGGTGGTTGCATGATTTGAATCTACAATCTCTCCCATGCAAACGGGAGGAGTGAACCACCAAGTTATAAGCTGGGAGTTCTAAGCGGACATATTAGAATATGGAGTTGCAAAACAGTCCTCCCCCACCCCCACCTGCCCGCACCCAAAAAAAAGGAAACCCTTTGGCTGTTACTTATCCCTCTGTAGAAATAGTACTAATTTTCGAGATAGTAGTATCAAATGAATGAAATAATTGATTTGCGACCCAAATAAAAAGTTTAAACGCTCTTGTAAATTCTCGGTGATCGGGAAAAACAAAGCTGGAGGAGGAGGAGGAGGAAAGGCAGGAGGTTTGCCATAGAACCCATGTAGCTTAGAATATATGGTGTCAGTGTGAATTAGAAAATCAAATAACCGTAATCAAGATGCCAATACAGCTTGATATACATACATATGTTTAGATATATAAACATAGGTACATACACGAAGTTAGCACGCAAGGCTAGTGTCACTGTGAGAGAACGCTCCGTCCAGCTGATGGACTCCCTTGTTTCGGCTGTGGGGCAGGTTTGATGGATCCTGGGCCTACCTACAGCGGTCCTGTCGAGAACCTGCTACCATATCCACCCACTACTACGGCCCAAAACTCAGTTGCGTAAGAGCTCGTTAATCTGCCATAAAACGACACCAAACGACATATAATGGTGATTTTTATAGTATTTTACAATATTTTACGTCAAAAAATAACCCCTAAAGTCCAGGGGCAAAACTTTATTAGAGGACATTAATTATGCTGCCGCATCGCCTAAGTTAGTAAGAAAAGCGTACGTAATCCTAACGATTTAAGTCTCGTTTGGAACAGAGACGGGCTCTGTCTCTTTACACATAATCTTACTTCTCGATCGTACACAGAGTGTCAGAAGATTATTAATCATTTAAAATCTCAAGAAGTAGGTGTGAGGTTATTTCGAAGGATTTGAAAATTTTAACCCTTTTGTGTCTAACATCTCTTTCCACTAAAAAAATTTCTCCTCACGCAAGTCAAGAAGTGCAAATTACTTTGATAAAACTCAAATTATGTCAGGGATTCCAATGATTAAAATCTCCACAGAGTGAGTTCTCGTACGGGGCCTTAGAAACGTGAAATCAGGCAAATCTACTTAATTTGGGTTATATCTTCGAACGAAAATGGATCGAGTTTTATCTTGTGGTCATTCATTATGGGATGTACGAAAAATGTAGATAAAGATACTTGGGGCCCAACAATATTTTTATCGCTAAACTTACGGATCCCATCAAATTTCATGAAACAGATGCAGAATCAAATTGCAGATTAAACCAATGTACTAGTAGAACAATCCACGTGCAAATTAAGGCACATCTTTAATAAAAACTACGACATGAATTATTAAAAAATCCGGTCAATTGGAAAATAAAACCATATAAAAATTTTATCTCAATGACAATTGCAAAGTGAGAGAAAATGAGAAGATGATTTTTTTAGTTTATATTGCCCCCTTGGAAGGTCAAGAAAATGAGAGAGCATTTTTCGGACAGTTGAAAAATCGTGACATAAAAATGCTATTGCGATTAAAACTAAATAAAATAGAAATAATATATTATAAGATGAGGTTGAAAGAGCCATGCCTCAATCTTGATTCTTATGTAATTAATCTTATCAAAGATTGCTTGAGAGACAAAATTAGGCTTCGAAGTGCCAACGTACAAATGAATTTACGTCGTAAATGCATGTCAGAGAGTAGAACTAGAATAGTTTGTGAAAATGACAAATAATGCATCGCTCATGAGAAGTACACCATGGATTGTATGCGAACTGAAAGTATTAGTAGACAGATAATTGAGTGTCGAAGGTCTAAAGATCTCTCTTCCCATATAATAGAAATTAAAAGATATCAATATTTTCACAAAATATGGTCATGAATAGGCACTATATATGTTCAAGCATGAAAGATAAATCAAAAGAATTTGAAAGCCCAATTCGGGAGATTTAATCAGCATCAATAATGTAAAAATGAAGATGTGAAAATAATATATTAAGGCCCTGTTTATTTCTAGGTTAGAATAAGACGTTCTATCTTTTTGGGTCGAATAAAGTTTATCGGGTGGAATAAAGGGCGTTGGATGTGAGGGAGGGATGTGAGTCTCACATCGATTCTCTCTCATCGTATAGATAACCCAGTCGACAGTTCTAATAATAAATTAGACTTAAAAGATCAACTTTCTCTCCCAAAAATATCAGATTTTTTAGAGATATGGTCGTATACAGTTCATGTAAAATATAAAGAAAGGGGGGGAAATAGTATAGAACGGGGAAAAGAAAGGGGGGGGGAATGGCTCGAGAAGTTTGAAATCTAATTGATAAAATCCCTAGAAGCCCTTCTCTCTTATATATATATATGAATCTTATTTTATTTTATTTTGATTTTATTGCAGGGTTTAAGTCCCCACCATCGTGAAAGGTGAAATAAAAAAAAATGCTCTAAGACTACCGCCATTAATGCCGAGAAGTGCTGACAAGTAGTTGTTTGCCCTTGCGTGTGATGAGGAAGGCAGCAAACGGATGATTAAATTAAAGAGCGGTGACGGGGGCTCCATGCATGGAGGACTATGACGGTGGCGGCGCGGGCCACGGTGGTGGTGGAGGGGCCATCACAGGGGAAGCCATTGCATCATCAGCCCTATCTATATATATATATATATTGAGTGTTTTCTCTCCCCTCGGGACCACCTTCGATCTCCCTTTCTATTGAGACGCTCTAGCTGCAGCTATGGATCAGTGGATACCCGCTACTACTACGTACGTACCAGAGGGAGGGGAGGGAGCTAGGGAGGAAGGGGATGACGCCCTTATCACTAGGCGCATCACATATCAGAAGGGGTGCCCTGTCAACCGACCGGCCTCCAACGTTGTAGAGTCGGATATGTGAGGAAGAAGAAGACCAAGGATCAAGTGTGAGGGCAAGAAGGCGTATATGTAATTCTATGTTCATCGAGATCTCAACTAATGAGCCGCTCCTTTGTCTCTCTCTCAAAAGTTATTTTTTTATTTTGAGAGTATCAAAGCATGAGATTTTATTTTTAAAAAAATAATAATAATTAAAAGATTTAATTACCAAATATATTCTTATTTTTTATTTAAGAGGAAAAAACAAAATCTACAACGAAATACGCATTTTCTTGCGTGTACCTGTCCAAATTAAGCTTTGATGACTTTTTTAAATGTATTAACTCATTGTGTTCCAACTTGCATTCGTTAAAGCTTACTTAATTTGACAATGAAGTGATTGAATCAAGTACTTCAGCTCTTCCCCCCCCCCCCCCACATGGCAACGGCTGTATACATATATATATATATATATATATATATATATATATATATATATATATATATATATATATATATATATATATATATATATATATATCTTTACCCCCGCACAGAATTAAGAAGGCTCGAATGATCAACAACAAGCAGTGGGCCTTAATTAACTTTGCCTTTGGAAAAGTTTGGAGAATCTTCAATTTTGAGGTATCATGTCGATCAAAAGCTTCCGTCGTTGGGATATCTTTTAGGAACTTTATCAATTATGTTGAAAAGTCCTGTCAAATGTACCTTTAATCTTGCAACATCCTTTAATCGGAGGATGGGACTCTGCTTTTAATTAGCACCGTTATGGGTGTTAAGCGCCCAACTGGAACACCACTAGATATGTAAACGGAGTGGATACGGAGCGGATAATGTGATATTTAAATTTATATTTAATTAATAATTAGATTATTTGATATTTGATTAAAGTATTTATCAAATATTTTATTCAGATAATTATCCGATCAAAATGAATATATACGAATTCGAATCAAATTTTAAACAGCTAATTACCATGTCTAAATACCACCTTCGCCACCGTCAAGTTTCTTCTCCGCAATTTGTACAGACTCAGTCTGTGAGCTAATCAAACTTAATTCAGGCTTGGGCTGAGAAACAATACTGAATTCACATAGCATTTAGATCTAATGTTGCTGAACTTAAACACTAATCCGCGTTGGTGGATATATATGATGAAGAATATGGCCTAGAGGTGTTTTAAAAGTATAAATTACATATCATGATTTTTACATATATGAGATTTTAAATTAGGAGGTAACCAGAAAGCTTTTTCATATATATTTGCATATATATAGGTATATGTATAGTTAGAACACTCGGAAGATAAAAAGATAGAAGGAGATCCCACGAAGAGAAGAAGTGGGGCACCTGGGATAATAATATTAAGCAACTGCCGGCTAGCTTGCTCGTCTTTGCAGTGGCAGAAGATGCATAAAACATGCAGCATGGGTCGTGCTCGATGCCAAATAAACAAGAATATCATGTGGTGCCGTAGACGAGGAGGAGTGAGGACGACAGAGTTGCAAGCTGGTGCGTTTTTCTTTTCACCACATGCACCACTGTGGTGAGTCCGCATGCAGAGGACATGCTCGAGCATGCGCTGCCTGCCCAACTTTTTACTACCTGATCCGGAGGAGGCAAGCAGGCGACATGTACAACCTTCTTCCACGCTTCCCCACCCCCCAGGACTGCCCAAAGCACGAGCTCTCTGCATGCTGCTGACCTGAAAGTGCAGGCCTAGCCTAGGCCTCTCTGCCCTTCCAGCTGACAACAGACTCTCTCTCTCTCTCTCTCTGCTGTTCTCTCTTTCCCTTCGCCGAGACTTTTTCTGTTTATCCTATGCTGAAGCTGACAACAGTTCAACTCTGAGGTCCCAACCGGCGGATGGAGGGAAACTCTCTCTCTCTCACTCAGTGTGATCTGTGCAGGCATGTCGTACGTGCAGAGTACTGTAGCAGTGTTTCTGCTCTACGGTCACCATCTCGTCAAACCCCGGCTGCTTCCGTATCCGACCATCAGTGATACTGGGGCGGCAGTCAGCCGTCGCACTCCCGTGACCACGTGCCCAGTCGCCGGCGACATCTCTCTCTCTCTCTCTCTCTCTCTCTCAACGAGGAGGGAAGAATGGGGCAGATGAGTAAGAGGGAACAGTGAAATAGGCACGGTAAGACAGAGAGATGGAGTGTGTGCACGAGTAGAGTGAGAGAAGTGTGTAACTTGAAGGAAAACTATGTAAATAAAACAATGGAATCTTGTGAACCCGAGGGAAATTGTGTAAATGAGATGAAAGTATTGCAACTTTAAGGAATAATTCTGAAAATAGGAAAGTGTATAAATTAAAGTAAAAGTATGTAAAAAATTCAAATGTGTAATTAGAGTACGGTTTTTTAGTGACATCGAATACCATGTGTATTACGTACGTATGTGAAAGTCTGTAAATTATAATAAAAAATGTAAAAAAATTGAGTTGATTTCATATATTCCCTCCTTACCTGTAAAACATAAAATTTATCATCTTTAATTCTCAAAGATCATATCATTGTTATTAACCATAATTTTTTTTAGAAATTAGTCATGTTATATCTGATCCATGCATAATATCATGAAAAATTGGTACAAGTCAAATATCTTATATACCACTGCTATTGACTAAAAATTAAAAAAATATATCACTAAATCACGAAAATACTCTCCATGTTTATATCAACCCAAACCTCCCCACATAAATCCTGGGGATATTTTCCCCATTTAATGGCATTTGTGAAACTTTTAGTTAATAACTATGATATATATGATTTTTGATAATTAAGGATGATAATTTTAATATTGTACATGTAATGAAGCTATATATGAAATTATTCTAATAAAATTTGAAGGGGTAAATGAGGGAGGAAAAAATAAGTGGGGGAGAAAGAGAAGGGGTGGATTTTATGGAGAGAGAGAGAGAGAGAAGTGGGGGAGAAAGAGGGGTGGATTTTATGGAGAGAGAGAGAGAGAGAGAGAGAGAAGTGGGGGAGAAAGAGGGGTGGATTTTATGGAGAGAGAGAGAGAGAGAGAGAGAGAGAGAGAGAGAGAGAGAGAGAGAGATCTCAAATTCCCCGAACTTGGATGAAAACTACAACATGAGAAGCATTTTATGTCACGTCCTTACGTTAGAAATTTAGAATACTACCGAGAGCTAAACCCCTGATCACCCTTACATTAAGGGGTTTTTAGTTTTGACATAAAATATTAAAAATATTATATTTGTATCGCATAAAAGACAGTATTTTGCAGTATTTTGTAGTGTTTTATGCAGGCCATACCGTACAACTGCCAAATGAATTCAAAAAATAAAATCATAATTGGAAAAAAAAAGGAATTTGACAGGCTCGAATTCTCTTATTCACGATACTTAAAATCCTCAATGTTATCAGTTGACCAGTCCACTGTGCGATAACAAAATATCAGCTTTTAACTACGTTTTATGATAATAAGCAAATCAAACTCGATCAATATTCATTCATTTGCCAACTATAATATTTATTGATCCATACGTTAATTAGATAAACAGACAAATTTTTCTTCAAGTTGAAATTAGATTTTTTTTTGTTCTATGAAACATGTTTTATATCTGAGAAAATATTGATTAAACTTTAAGTTGTTTGACTCAGTCACCGGAAGCTTTTGAACACGTTAATCTATTGTTTGCACCGGCATGACGGTCCAAGATCTTATGGTCTGTTTTCTTTTTTATCTAATTTGACTGGGTTCGGTGTAAAGTGTACAGTAAAATGACTAATGTGACCCAGTCAACAAAATCTTTTACTAAAAATAAAATTTGTAAATGTAACATTTTAAGTCAGTAGTAGTGTAGTACTAGTCAAGATTTATCCTCCCGGATGTCTCGGCCGTCTCAGTCACGGCCCGGGATAGGACATGACGGTACCGTCTCAATCCATATCGGTCCATTCCGTAAAATGTCAAAATAAAGAAAACTCTTTATATAAATAATATATATAAAATAATATAACAAAATTCTTAACTTAGTTGGTTAAATGATCTGTGTGCTTTGTTTAAGATGTCTTGAGTTCAAATCTGTTGAACCCCTTAAGATTTTGAGTTTTTTATGTAAAAATCTTAAAAAGAAATCAAAATAAAACATGTAATTGGTGAGTTTCAAACTCAAATTACCTCCAAAATCTTACTTATATAATATTTTATATTTAAAATATAATATTAAATATATTAAGCGACCTGATCACGACCCACGGCCCGTGCGTCCTACCCCTGGGCTGGGATAGATCAGGTCGTGCGGGTCGTGTCATCCCAGATCGATATTACAAACCCCGATATTAGTACCGATGTTAATATAAACTATTAGATTTGTGCCTACACCCCTTAAGCCAATCTATTAGATATAACAATAACTTTACATTATGGAGAAGGTTACATGTTTGTCCTCACTATCTACGCTATTGAGTTTTAACCTTTAAGACTTTAAGTACAAAATGACTAATATGTCCTCCAATGTTTTGCTGTACAGTGTACACCCTCATATTCTTCAAGTTTGCACTTATGCCCTTAAAAAATTATAAATTTGAAGAGCATATTAATTATTTCTATCTATAAATTAAATACAATTGATAACGAGAGCTCGCATACAAATTTTTTCATCAATACACGGGCGTTAGATTGTACTAAAGGTTGGGTTTGCAGTCCCATCCCATCCCGCATCGACTCGCACGACCCGACTCGACCCAGACGGACGACGGGTCACACGGGATGGGGGTCGTTGCCGGGACAGCTGGACCGCATGCTCCCGTGCGTCCCGCCACGTACCGGACCGGTTCGAGGCGGGCCCGGTCTGGTACGTGAGGGTCCGTGCCGGTTCGGGCATTTAACGGGCCGGGGCGTGGGCGCTTATGCAATGCAGAGAAGACGGCGGCTCTGGGTGGTGCTCCACGGTGCAGAGCGACGGTGGAGGGCGGCTCAAGGCGGTGGCGGTGCAGAGTGGCGGTGAACGGCGGCTCTGGGCGGCGACAACCGGCGATCAGAGGTAGGTGATTCTACTTTAAAAAAAATTTAATTGGGGAGGGTGATCGGTGGGCCACCGTCGTGGGACTGTGGGAGGGCGGTGGAGGGCGGAGGGGGCCGGATCGCGCCGGAGGGGGGCGTACGCCGCAGGTGGGGGGTGAGGGAGGGAGGGGAGGGAGGGGGCGTCTGCCACCGGGGGGGCGTCTGCCACCGATCTGGCCGATGGGGGGGTGAGGGAGGGAGGGGAGGAGGCGTCTGCCACCGGGGGGCGTCGGCCACCGTCTGCTAGCGGGTGAGGGTGGTGGAGGGAGGGGGGCATCTGCCAGCCGCCGGTGGGTGGGTGGGGGAGGGGGGCTGTCTGCCACCGACAGTGCCGGTGGGGGTGGGAGAGGGAGGGGGGGCTGCCAGCCGATTGGGGTGGGGGAGGGAGGGGGGCGCCGGATCTGGCCGGAGGGGGGGCGTTTGCCGCCGGTGGGTGGGTTGTAGACACCCAATTTTGGCTGATAAATTGAGCATTTTCTTTGTTCTCCCAGTTAATGCCCCAAATTGATCCTTAGTTGGTTGATTTTCTGGGATGTCTCTCTATTCTTGGCCCAACATTTCAATTCCATACCTTGGATCTCGTCTCGAGTTTGGCATTCCCGCGCTATCCTCGCTTTCTTGCTCATAGCGCGTTGTGGATCTAATTGGAGTTATCATTTGAACATTTGTTATTGACAACTGATCATTATAGCATCCACTTTGGATGTTATTCTCACTTAACATTTGATTAAATGGATGCCCAAAGGATATTTCTCCTTTTTTAAATCATTTAATGGGCCTTTAATTATCGCGCTATATCGTCATAGCGCGTTCTTCATGAACGCGCTATGGACATATAGCGCGTTATCAGGCAGAACCCAGTCCGATCGACCCGGACTCCCTTCTTTCGACTCAGAGTCCTTATTTGGTAAGTTTCCAATCGTTTTCCTTCCAAAGGAAGGTTCCAAACCCTAATAGGAGTCTTTCCCCCTCATTAATCGGCAGGATTACCTCAATTTGAGCCGCCAAATCATCGGATTGAATTGAACTCCGACCTAGGGTTGCTTCTTGATCTTTCTCCTATAAATTGGACCCTTTGGCCGTCGTTTCAGGGGATGCCACTCGAGATGTTGATGAGGAGGAGGAAGTTCATCGTGCCAAGTCAATAAATCCTCGCTCCTCGCACATCCAAGGGAGTATTTAGGGGCCCTTTTCGTGTTATTCCTCTTTCTACTTTTTCTTTCCCCAATTTACGAATTTTAATCCTTGCATAGCATTGCATATTGATTTCAAAACACTCCTTTTACGAAATACATGCATACACACACACCACACCTATCTTTTGCCCTTCCATAAGGGTTTAAAAACCACCAAACCCCCAGGTAATCGAGCCCCCCATTTTCATGCTTTTGATTAAGAATAGGGGTAGATTCTACTAAAATCTCGATCTAATGGGCCTTTTTGTTTGTTGTTTATGGTTGTTTGCAGGCATTAGAAGACTAATACGTGGAGCCCTTGCACCTTGGCCGGCCTTGGAGCAAGGAAGGGACGAATCCAAATAGCCCGCTTCCTGTCTGATATTGCGCTATATGTTCCTAGCGCGACCTGAAGAACACGCTAGGATGATATAGCGCGTTCATCTCCAGGCCTACGGCTGGCCCCTCATGAATTTCTGAGGTATGTAGCATGCCCCTATCTTAGTCTTTTATTATTTGGCATGTTTCGGGCCTCAGTGGCGATCACGGATCTTATTAATGCATGTTTCACCCCCCTCTTTTATCATCGACTTTAGCGCTTTTATCTTGCTAAATTATCTTGCTAAATACAAATTCATCAATTTTGGGGGTGTTCTAAACTCATGATTCACAAATTGGCGATCACAGTGGGACCCTTTGTGCTACCACGTTCGTTCTTCTAATTGCCTGCTTGTCAATACATCTGGGTGTGTGTTTATTTGATTTTTTTGGGCCCTTCCCCACTGTCGTTGATCGCGCTATGTTTCCATAGCGCTTTCTGTAGATCGCGCTGGGGACATATAGCGCGTTCATAACCTGAGGGTATTCTCAGGTACACTGTAACGACCCGAGAATCCGATTACCGGGAAGGCCCGATAACCCGAGACTCGCACCGCCACCCACGAGCCCGAAGACTCGGAAGGGTTAAAAGGATGGTGTGGAAACTACGCAAGCATCACAAATAATTGCAGAAATTAAACAGTTATGATATTAAGCAGGAAATGAATTAACATTTTACATGGTCCACAATAAAATAACAACAACAGCAACAGTAGTCCACGACTAGTACAGTGACAAGAAAGAAAAGTACAGCTACACGGGGCATCCCCCGGCTCTGACCTCTGGCACTACCACTGGGCACCCGCACCACGCTTCCGCTGCGCTCCTGACACGCTCCCCGAAGGTGGCGCCTCACCTGAAACACGGTGAAAACACGCAGGGAATGAGTCTCGGAACAAGACTCAGTAGGGATCACTCGAACCCTACCTCGAAAAACGAGAAACCACTACTCTAGCGGTAGAAAGGTACCTCGGAAAGGAAAGCCCTGTACTCTACAGAACTAGACCCTAACGGCACGCAAACCGACACACGTGCCACGGTACGAGAAGACCGAAACTCAACGGTCGAACCGTCAAAACCCGAAGGTCGGAAACACACGACTGACAGTCTGACACTCCGTACTCAACAGGAGTACCACCCACTAGAAGCACAGCCGGTAGCGTCCCCTGACGTCTTACACCGCACCGCAGGTGAACCGCCTGACATGGTAGGTCCTACCCGAGGCGCAAACACCGTACAAGTAACTACAACAAGTGACTAGCTGGGGTCACGCCCGTCGACGTGGGTCCAACCGCCCCCAACCACGTGTGCACACACAGACCGCGCGTCCCTGGTCTGGCCCTCTGACCGGTTTTCCCCTCAGCCGGACTCTGGCTGCAAGACGTGGGGCCCAACGGTAACCGGTCCACAAACCGTCTCTAAAGGTCAGCCCGTACACCACTCCCTGGTGCGACTAGCACACGCGTACTAGTAGGCTACGACTAGTGGAGGGTCACAGAAGGAGTAGACTCTCAAGTCTCGGAAAACAACGGTGCAACTGCAGGTACGAGGAACGCTCCTTGTACCAACACCGACGCACGGTGACCAGCTGCCAACAACATCTCCCGGTACACTCTGTACGACGAGAGACACACCGACGCAACCCGTACCCTTGAACGGTCCACACTGGGCCGCTCAGGGATGTACGGTCACACAGGGACCGCACAAGGATTAGAACGGTCATATCAGGACCGTTCCACCCAGGGTCCAAACGACGGATAAACGGCCAACACAGGACCGTTCAAACAGATGTGCGGCCAACTCTTGACCGCACGTGGGTGAAGAACGGTCACCTACTGGCCGCTCGTCTCCCAACGGTAAAAAGCCTGGACGGTTAGTCCTTAGCCGCACTTGGGGAAGGGCGGCTACGGCTTAGCCGTTCAGGTGTTGTGCGGTCAGGGCCAGACCGCACATCCAACCATAGCGCTAGGGGATGTACGGCCAGCACCTGGCCGTGCAAGGGGTTATGCGGTCAGCTCCTGGCCGCACATCCCAGAGCACTGCACAACGGTCACAACCAACGGTCAAAACCCTTGGGGTTGGGCGGTAGCTGTGGGGCCGCACATTAGGATATGCGGTCCCACGATAGACCGCTCAAGCCCACTGCGCGCCAAGCCTCACCCAAAGCGCGCCGAGCCGATGAACGGTCCGAACGGAACCGCATAGGGGTTGTGCGGCCACTGGTTCGACCGCACATCGCTCACCGGCGAGAAAATGGCGAACCTCACCGGAATCGCCCAATCGGCCTCAAAACAAACCCCACGGAGGGGGAAATGGCGAGAGAAGAACCCCCAAGCCCCCTAGCATGCTCCTACGCCCTTAAACCGTGAAATCGGGGCTCAAAACGATGGATCGGACGAACTCACCCCGCGGCATGATCGACCCTTCCCGGCTCAAAATAAACCCCTCTCGACCTCGTCTCGAGCTGAAACTCACGGGGAAGGAAGACATGAGGCTAAGGAACGTCACCCTACCTCCGGTCCGCGACGAAACGCTCCGATCCGAGCTCGAAGTCGCGAAGAACGCCGCTAGAATCTCGCCTCTCCACGCCTCCCACGCTCGCCGTATGCCCGCACGATCGCCACCACGTCACCCACGTCCTCGCGCCGTCGCACCGCCGCCGTCTGCAGCCGGAACGGGGGTCGGCACGGTCGAACGGGAGAGAAGGAGGGAGAGAGCCGGCCACGGTCGCGTGAGGGAGAGAGGAAGGAAGAAGAAGAAAAGAGAAAAGAAGAAAAAGAAAAGAAAAGAAAATGGGAATATATAGAAAATCCGATTTTTCGGAAAAATACCGAAAATTAGAAAAATACATTTCCGGAATCCTCGGAACGCACCGATCGCAACGGTACCACTCGTGCCTCGGGGAACTGCCCGGTTCGCCCGCAGCGAGCGTCCGAAGAAAAAGCCGAAACACACACCGGAAATCGGAAAACACGCGCGGAAAAAGCCACGGAACGCCTCCGGGCCTCCGAAACGACTCCGGATCGCGCCGATCCGAACACGAAAGATGTCCGAAACGAAATTTCGGACACAACGGAGCCGGACACTCCGAAAACCAGATCCGGGACCCATGAAGAAGGATCCGAAAGGTCCGGGATATTACAGCCCTCCCCCCTTAAGGAATTTCGTCCTCGAAATTGAGAACAACCCAAGGGGAAAGAAGAGGAAGACTCACTCAAACAGATACGGGAACTGCTGACGCATCTCGTCCTCACGTTCCCACGAAGCCTCACCACCAGAGTGTCGTTGCCACACGACCTTGACCAAGGGAATAACCTTGTTCCGCAGGCGCTGCTCTCGCCTATCCTCCACGCGGATCGGAAACTCTGGGAGAGAAAGATCTGGAGTCACCTCAGGCCAAACGGAAAACTCGAGCACATGAGAGTCATCGGGCATATACTTCCGCAACATAGAGACGTGGAACACGTCATGCACCGACGCCAACTCAGAGGGTAACTGCAACCGGTAAGCAACCTCACCGATGCGCTCCACAATCGCGAAAGGACCAATATAGCGGGGACTCAGCTTCCCACGCCGTCCAAACCGCATCACCCCCTTCATCGGAGAAACTCTCAAGAACACATGATCGCCCACGGCGAACTCGAGGGGCTGCCGCCTACGGTCAGCATAGCTCTTCTGCCGACTCTGGGCCGCCAACATGTTCTGACGAACCAGGTGCACAACATCCACACATTGCTGCACCAATTCCGGTCCCGTCAAAACACGCTCACCCACCTCAAACCAATCAAGTGGAGTCCGACAAGGACGCCCATACAATGCCTCATAAGGAGCCATGCCGATGCTCGAATGAAAGCTGTTGTTATAGGCAAACTCCACTAACGGTAGGTGATGAATCCAACTCCCCTGCCACTCCAGGCAGCAGGATCTCAGCATGTCCTCCAAAGTCTGAATGGTCCTCTCAGACTGACCATCTGACTGCGGATGATACGCCGAGCTAAATGCCAACTCCGTGCCAAGAGCTCGCTGGAAACTCCTCCAGAATCCAGAAGTGAAGCGCGGATCCCGATCCGACACGATCGAAATGGGAACCCCATGCAACGGAACGATCCGCTCCACATAAAGACGAGCCAACCTGGACACGCTCCAGCTGACTTTGACCGGTAGCAACCGCGTCACCTTCGTCAGCCGATCCACCAGCAACCAAATACTGTCCTGCCCAGTCGGGGTTCTGGGCAACCCCACCACAAAATCCGTGGTCACATGGTCCCACTTCCAAGCAGGAACATCCAAGGGCTGGAGAGTACCGCCTGGTCGCTGATGCTCCGCCTTCACCTGCTGACAGATCAGGCACCTGGCCACAAATTCGGCAACATCTCTCTTCATGCCAGGCCACCAGAACTGCCTCCGCAAGTTCCGATACATCTTCGTCGCACCCGGGTGCACAGTGTACCTGCTCCCATGAGCCTCGCGTAACACCGCACGACGAACCTGCTCCTCCGCTGGGACGTACAGCCTGCCACGAAACCTCGCAGCACCGTCCTCGCCGAGCTCCACATCAGCCATCGCAAGAATCCGGGGCAACTCAGGGTCCGCATGCTGAGCCTCTGTCACCTGACGACGAATAGCAGGAGTGACAGTCAGACTCGCAAGCACTGCCAACCCTGGCTCCTGGGGAATCTTGAGCCTGAAAGATACTTCGGGCACCTGTTCCCAGAGCCTCCACTTCCTCAGCATCAAGGTACTGACCGCAACCTTCCTACTCAAGGCATCGGCGACGACATTCATCCTGCCCGGCTGATAAGACAGGGTGAAGTCATAGTCCTTCATGAACTCCATCCAACGCCTCTGTCTGAGGTTCAGATCTCTCTGCGAGAACACATACCTCAAACTCTGATGGTCAGTGAACACCTCGAACTTCTCACCGTACAGATAATGCCTCCAGATCTTCAGCGCGAAGATCACTGCCGCCAACTCAAGGTCATGGGTAGGGTAGTTCTCCTCATGGGGCTTTAGCTGCCGAGATGCATAAGCCACCACTCTACCATGCTGCATCAGAACAGCACCCAATCCGACGCCGGAAGCATCTGTACACACCACAAAACCTCCCGATCCAGAAGGCAAAACCAACACCGGAGCCGAGGTGAGCAATCTCTTCAGTTCCCTAAAGCTCTGCTCACACTCCTCGGACCAGACGAAAGGCACATCCTTCCGCGTGAGCCTCGTCATCGGGGTCGCAATGCGGGAAAAATCCTGGATAAACCGGCGATAATAACCCGCAAGCCCCAAGAAACTCCGGATCTCCGTCACCGACCTCGGCCTCGGCCATTGCATCACAGCCTCGACCTTGGCGGGATCCACGGAAATACCATCACCAGAAATCACGTGCCCCAGAAAGTGCACCTCACTGAGCCAAAACTCGCACTTGCTGAGCTTCGCATACAACTGGTGATCTCGCAACGTCTGCAGCACCACACCCAAATGGTACGCATGCTCCTCAGCAGACCGCGAATAAACAAGGATGTCATCCACGAAAGATGACCACGAACTGGTCCAAATACGGATGAAACACCCTCTGCATCAAGTCCATGAAGGCTGCTGGGGCATTGGTGAGCCCAAACGGCATCACCAGAAACTCATAATGCCCGTACCTCGTACTGAACGCAGTCTTCTCCACATCGGACTCGCGAATTCTCAGCTGATAGTAACCGGACCGCAAATCAATCCGCGAGAACACTCGCGCAGACTGCAGCTGGTCGAACAAATCATCAATCCGCGGCAACGGATACTTGTTCTTAATGGTCACTTCATTCAGCTGCCGATAGTCAATGCACAGCCGCAGACTACCGTCCTTCTTCTTCACGAACAACACGGGCGCACCCCAAGGGGAAAAGCTCGGACGAATGTACCCCTTGGCCAACAGTTCCTGCAACTGCGCCCTCAACTCCCTCAACTCAGCGGGGGCCATACGGTAGGGAGCCTTCGCCAAAGGTCCCGTACCAGGTACAACCTCGATCACGAAATCGATCTCCCGCTGGGGAGGTAATCCAGGCAACTCCTCAGGAAAAACATCGGGAAACTCGCACACCACCGCAATGTCCTCGACATTCGGCTCCATCCGGTCAGACACAACCACAGACGCGAGAAAACCCTGGCAACCTGAATCAAGCAATCGACGGGCTCGAATAGCAGAGATAATAAATCGAGAAGAGGCGGAACGGATACCTTGGAAATAGAAGGTCCTCTTGCTCGGATGTTGGAAGTAGACCCTCTTCATCCCACAATCCACCACCGCTCCATGAGTCTCGAGCCAATCCATGCCTAGAATCACGTCGTAATCCCGAAGCTGCAACGCATACAACCTGCCTGGCATACTCCGCCCATCGATCCACACCGGAACCTGGTCGAAGCAATACGGAGTGACCATAAAGTCACCCGAAGGCAACTCCACAGCCAAATCACAGGACAACTGGGTCACCGGCTCCTCGACGTTCGACGCGAAATCCTCCGAAATAAACGAATGAGACGCGCCAGAATCAAATAAAACCCGAGCCGCACAACCCAAAATCTGAACGGTACCTTCCACGAGCTGCGACGCCATTGCCTCTGCCCTGGTCAAGTGCGTGATCTGGCCACGAGCTCTCTGCCTGCCTCCCACACTAGCTGACCTGGGTAGCGGCGGATACTGTCCCTGCTGCTGCTGCTGCTGGGAAACCTGCTGCTGCGGCGGCCTCTGGGGACAGTCACG
The DNA here is from genome assembly GCA_022559845.1 of Amorphophallus konjac. NCBI lineage: Eukaryota > Viridiplantae > Streptophyta > Magnoliopsida > Alismatales > Araceae > Amorphophallus > Amorphophallus konjac. Next base: position 196,659,476 of record CM040129.1, read on the forward strand.
CGCCATGTGCCCTGGCTGGTCACACCGAAAACAGATGATCGGCGCCGTGCACTGCCTGCCTGGGTGGGTCCCACTACACCGTGGACAAGGTCCTCGCGATCCACCCACCGATCCCTGTCGCTGCAAAGGAAACGGCTGCTGCACACTGCCCGATGAAGCCTGCCCCTGATCCTTGGGCTTCTTACGGAAACCCTCTCTTGAAGAACTTTTTGACCTTCGTGCCAAAGGACGCAGATCCTGTCACCGAAGCTGCCGATGCCGGTACTCCTGAACCACCCGACGCAGACTGAAAGAAACCCTGCTGCTGAGTAGCCGACTGCTGGCTGCGACCTGACACAGACTGCCCCTGGCTGATCGGTCCTCGAGTCCTCTGCATATCCATCTCCAAGGAAATCGCAACACGAGACGCCGTCTCGAGATCAGTGGCCCCATTCGCGATCAGATGGTGCCTCAGCTCCAACCTCAAGCCCTGCACAAACTGCGTCGTCCTCACCCTCTCATGCTCCATGATATGAGGTGCGTACCGACCCAGCTCGACAAATCGGGCCCTGTACTGCAACACGGACATGTCACCCTGCACCAGCTCCAGAAACTCCCGCATCCGCTGCGTAGCAACAATATCTGGACAGTACGTACGCTCGAAAGCACTGACAAAGTCATCCCACTCGATCTGCTCAAGCGGACGAAGCTGAAAGGACGTCTTCCACTCGGAAGACCACCACCTCCGAGCCGTACCCTGCAACTGGTTGTAGGCCAACACCACTCTGTCCTCGACAGCACTCTTTGCAGAACTGAACACCCGCTCCATCTCATCAAGCCAATCACGAGCCGCATCAGGGTCTGCCTGGCCGCTAAAGTAAGGTGGATGAAACTGCATGAAATCCCTCACTGCTCGGCCTGGCCCACCCCTGACTGACGAGCCCTCACCGGCCTCTCCGCCGAACTGCTGAGCCATGAGATGGTACATGCCACGGAGAAAACCCTCGGCCCCCGGAGCCCTCGCAGCATCCGCGGCCTCGGTAGCTCCCGGAACTCTGCTATGCTCCTCCTGGTCCCTCTGGACCCCCTGCTGGATCTCCTGGCCTCCAGCCGACTGCCCCTGCTGAGAGCGAGAACTCCTCCTCGGCGCCATCCTCGCTCCTTAAGCACAAGACAGAAAACTCAGAAACGGAAGGTCAGAATAAAACACGCGGTGCCCAATGCCAGCGTCACATGTACATCATCGTTGTGGACTAGTGGACCAATACAATTACCTATGATTCTCATGTAATTCCACAACCGCGCTCTGATACCAGCTGTAACGACCCGAGAATCCGATTACCGGGAAGGCCCGATAACCCGAGACTCGCACCGCCACCCACGAGCCCGAAGACTCGGAAGGGTTAAAAGGATGGTGTGGAAACTACACAAGCATCACAAATAATTGCAGAAATTAAACAGTTATGATATTAAGCAGGAAATGAATTAACATTTTACATGGTCCACAATAAAATAACAACAACAGCAACAGTAGTCCACGACTAGTACAGTGACAAGAAAGAAAAGTACAGCTACACGGGGCATCCCCCGGCTCTGACCTCTGGCACTACCTCTGGGCACCCGCACCACGCTTCCGCTGCGCTCCTGACACGCTCCCCGAAGGTGGCGCCTCACCTGAAACACGGTGAAAACACGCAGGGAATGAGTCTCGGAACAAGACTCAGTAGGGATCACTCGAACCCTACCTCGAAAAACGAGAAACCACTACTCTAGCGGTAGAAAGGTACCTCGGAAAGGAAAGCCCTGTACTCTACAGAACTAGACCCTAACGGCACGCAAACCGACACACGTGCCACGGTACGAGAAGACCGAAACTCAACGGTCGAACCGTCAAAACCCGAAGGTCGGAAACACACGACTGACAGTCTGACACTCCGTACTCAACAGGAGTACCACCCACTAGAAGCACAGCCGGTAGCGTCCCCTGACGTCTTACACCGCACCGCAGGTGAACCGCCTGACATGGTAGGTCCTACCCGAGGCGCAAACACCGTACAAGTAACTACAACAAGTGACTAGCTGGGGTCACGCCCGTCGACGTGGGTCCAACCGCCCCCAACCACGTGTGCACACACAGACCGCGCGTCCCTGGTCTGGCCCTCTGACCGGTTTTCCCCTCAGCCGGACTCTGGCTGCAAGACGTGGGGCCCAACGGTAACCGGTCCACAAACCGTCTCTAAAGGTCAGCCCGTACACCACTCCCTGGTGCGACTAGCACACGCGTACTAGTAGGCTACGACTAGTGGAGGGTCACAGAAGGAGTAGACTCTCAAGTCTCGGAAAACAACGGTGCAACTGCAGGTACGAGGAACGCTCCTTGTACCAACACCGACGCACGGTGACCAGCTGCCAACAACATCTCCCGGTACACTCTGTACGACGAGAGACACACCGACGCAACCCGTACCCTTGAACGGTCCACACTGGGCCGCTCAGGGATGTACGGTCACACAGGGACCGCACAAGGATTAGAACGGTCATATCAGGACCGTTCCACCCAGGGTCCAAACGACGGATAAACGGCCAACACAGGACCGTTCAAACAGATGTGCGGCCAACTCTTGACCGCACGTGGGTGAAGAACGGTCACCTACTGGCCGCTCGTCTCCCAACGGTAAAAAGCCTGGACGGTTAGTCCTTAGCCGCACTTGGGGAAGGGCGGCTACGGCTTAGCCGTTCAGGTGTTGTGCGGTCAGGGCCAGACCGCACATCCAACCATAGCGCTAGGGGATGTACGGCCAGCACCTGGCCGTGCAAGGGGTTATGCGGTCAGCTCCTGGCCGCACATCCCAGAGCACTGCACAACGGTCACAACCAACGGTCAAAACCCTTGGGGTTGGGCGGTAGCTGTGGGGCCGCACATTAGGATATGCGGTCCCACGATAGACCGCTCAAGCCCACTGCGCGCCAAGCCTCACCCAAAGCGCGCCGAGCCGATGAACGGTCCGAACGGAACCGCATAGGGGTTGTGCGGCCACTGGTTCGACCGCACATCGCTCACCGGCGAGAAAATGGCGAACCTCACCGGAATCGCCCAATCGGCCTCAAAACAAACCCCACGGAGGGGGAAATGGCGAGAGAAGAACCCCCAAGCCCCCTAGCATGCTCCTACGCCCTTAAACCGTGAAATCGGGGCTCAAAACGATGGATCGGACGAACTCACCCCGCGGCATGATCGACCCTTCCCGGCTCAAAATAAACCCCTCTCGACCTCGTCTCGAGCTGAAACTCACGGGGAAGGAAGACATGAGGCTAAGGAACGTCACCCTACCTCCGGTCCGCGACGAAACGCTCCGATCCGAGCTCGAAGTCGCGAAGAACGCCGCTAGAATCTCGCCTCTCCACGCCTCCCACGCTCGCCGTATGCCCGCACGATCGCCACCACGTCACCCACGTCCTCGCGCCGTCGCACCGCCGCCGTCTGCAGCCGGAACGGGGGTCGGCACGGTCGAACGGGAGAGAAGGAGGGAGAGAGCCGGCCACGGTCGCGTGAGGGAGAGAGAGGAAGGAAGAAGAAGAAAAGAGAAAAGAAGAAAAAGAAAAGAAAAGAAAATGGGAATATATAGAAAATCCGATTTTTCGGAAAAATACCGAAAATTAGAAAAATACATTTCCGGAATCCTCGGAACGCACCGATCGCAACGGTACCACTCGTGCCTCGGGGAACTGCCCGGTTCGCCCGCAGCGAGCGTCCGAAGAAAAAGTCGAAACACACACCGGAAATCGGAAAACACGCGCGGAAAAAGCCACGGAACGCCTCCGGGCCTCCGAAACGACTCCGGATCGCGCCGATCCGAACACGAAAGATGTCCGAAACGAAATTTCGGACACAACGGAGCCGGACACTCCGAAAACCAGATCCGGGACCCATGAAGAAGGATCCGAAAGGTCCGGGATATTACATACACCTTCTGTTGGGGTTCATCTCTGGTGGCATCTTATATATTTCTTGTTGTATACTTGCATATTTTTGTTTTATTTGTCAGTTCTAGTTTAGATGTTCTTGCATAGCATGGCATTCATCTTTGCATTTGGTTTGAGAGACCTCCTCTCTCTACACTAGGATTCCACACACCCTTCTTGGAATTGGAACAACCCTCCATTGAGCATTCCGTCTCTTTGGATCGGAAATTCCTTTTCCAAGACCTCCGTAAGTCCCCGTACCCGTGGATTCCCTCACGGACGCCGGGCAGGTTGTACCTTTGAAGACCCGGGTTTAGTTGGCCTACGCATGGTGAGAGAGTGTTCCTAGTTGGCACCGGAGAAAATCACATTTGAAACTAGGTTCATCACTTGAGTGATCACATCAATTTGTTAAAAATCATTAATTCACCAAGGTTCAAATAAAAGTAATCAAAGGTAACCATCCCAACTTGTTTGTTATCTCTGTGAGCTGTTGTGATTGCACATTGAATTATTTGGATTACCTTGATAAGAAAGTCAACATGTTTAACTCAATTAATGTTCATGAGGGAGATCAACCTAGCACATCTTATTCCCCTCAATCTCAACATATTCATCATAATTCTCACCATATTTTCAAGGGACCACGCCCTCATTCTTATGGTGTTGTCCCACCCATGGGCAATATCCAATCTCATGGTCCCCCGATTCAATCGCGAGCCACTACTCCTACGGGACCGTCTCCTCCCGACGATGAGAAGGTCTCCCAGATCTTGCATGCATTAGACCATCTCACCCCTCAACAAATCCAAGCCCTTAAGGCCGTTGTTGAGGGTGCATCTCATTCCTCTCATCCTTCTTCCAATCCTACGCGGGTGGCCCATCACCCACTTCCCTCTTCTATTTACATTTCTACTCGGGTAGCCCATCATCCATCTCCTCCTATTCACCCTTCTCCTCGGGTGGTCCAATACCCGCTTCCTTCTATTCCTCCTCCACCACGGCCCCAAGGCCCATTTATTCCTTGCAACCCGGCCCATCCGGGTTCTTTTATGGGTCATCCTATTAATCCCCCACCACGGCCCCAAGGCCCATTTATTCCTTGCAACCCGGCTCTTCCGGGTTCTTCTATGGGTCATCCCAATCCCATTCCACAGCCTCTTTATGCGGCCCCTCCTTCAAGGCCCTGCCAACCCTCTGTTGCTCAAGTCGCACCTCTCCAACGAACCCTTCTCGGCAAAGTCACTTTGTTGGAGGAACAATGAAAAAGGGTTACGAGCCCACGGCCCGCTCCTTCTACTCCAGTCAATTCCCTCCACGCCGCTCTGAATGACATTACAAAGATGGAGAAAGATTGGAAGGATAGGAGAGACGACTACGGCATCGACAGTGCGAGCAAGCAAGAGCCGGCGGGTTTTAACATTCAAGTGGACGCCATCCATCCTCCACCCATTCACCCAATTCACACATCGCCCATTCACCTAATTCACACATATGGCCCTCCACCTCCACATACACAATACTATTACATTCCACCACCCACATACATGCCTCCACTATGGTGCCCACTTGAACTAGCTGATGAAGAACCGGCGATTGAAGAATTTGAGGCGGCATACGACGAAGCTCCTCAAGAAGCACCCCTTCTGAGTTTCCTTCGCTTCCCTCTCCCTCCATTACCACTTGATGAACCCCTTGCTCAGGACGAAGCCACAGTCCCCGATCCAACCCCCATTTATGAGACCTCTTGGTGTTACGATGATGGGTCGACATTCCAATCACCCACACCGCCACACCATGAGTCACATTCTATCCCTAACACCGCTCGCCCCATCTGGCATTTTCAACGCACTAAACCTTCTTCGCTCACACCTCCCGTAACCACACCAATAGTCTCCATCCCATCGGCCTCCGCCGAGCCTCCATCACCCTCCACTACGCCGGCTTCCGCCAAGCCTTCCATTATACCTCCTCTTTGTTCGCCACCTCAGTCGTCCTCTATTATACCTTTAACCCGTGACCTAGCCACTCCTATTCCACTACTTAACCCTTCACCCTTACCCGTGGCTAGTCCTGAGCAAGGTCCACCCCTTTTTGCACTCGAGCCAACCCCGACTGCCTCCAAGCAAAGGGAGAAGCTCGACATGTTCGAACCTTCGCTTCCACTCACCCTGTCTCCAACACCTTCCGTTATACCTCCACCATCCATGGAACCTTCCACCTCCGCTTCGCACCTCTTTGCTACTCGGAATGGGAGTGCTTCTGCAAGTACTTGTACAGAAGATGATCAAGAGCCGGGCAAGAAAGATTTGGCCACAGACATGCTGTTCAAGATGCAAGAGTTTATTTACCGGATGCCAATCCGGGTTGTTGTACCAAGCATGGTCGAAGAGGCCAAGTCCCCGCCACTGCTCACTAAAAGAGAATGTCAAGCTTTGATGCCATGTAAGTTTGTGCCCAAGGGCCGGACAGGGCGCCCCTTGTTCCAACTTTCGAATCTTGAACCTTTTCTTCCATACAAGGGGTGAATGCCTATTCTATTCAACATCCTTTATATTCCACAACCCCTGGGCAACACGATGCTTCCTATCCCAATTCTTCAACTCCCTCGCACTATTACTTTTCACTCTCCAAGGGAGTTGTCATTCATTGTTGAAGCTTCATCATGGGCTTGCACTTTATCCATAATTGGCTATACACTTTCACTGCCATGGAGGGGCGGTTATCTTGGTGCCAAAGGGCTTTCCACTATTTCATCCACATTCTTATCTATCACATCTTCTTCATGGGCCACTCCAAGGGTAAGGAGGAGGATCTCATCCTCTCGCCCTTCATGTTCTTCATATTCTTTGCATCTCATGCATTCTGTTGCATCCATGCATCCATCGCATCTGTTGCATTGCATTCGCATACATTTGCACGTCTTCTTTCCCGGGTTTCCGGACCCGTATCTTCTCCGCCTTCCGGAACCTCCGGATCTTCCGCATTTCCCATCTTATTCATCTTCATCCTCTTCTAATCCACTCTCCCTGGGGCATCGCGTCCCCTTTCCTGCTATTTCCCTGGAACCTCCAGGTGTTTTATCCCTCCTCTCTTTATCCCTTGGGCATCGTGCCCCTTTCCGTCTTCTTCCTCCGGAACCTCCGGATCTTTCTCTTCTCCTTGGGCATCGCGTCCCATGGTACCTTCCCCCTCTAGAACCGCCGGACTCTCTTCCCTTCTTCCCAGGGCATCGCGCCCTTTCTGATTCTCTTCCTTCGGAACCTCCGGATTCTCCATCTTATTCTCTCTATCTTCTTTCAGGGCATTCCGACCCTTCTGATTCCATTCCTCCGAAACCTCCGGACCATCCATCTTTCTCCCGATTCATCTTTCTGCTCTTCCAGGACATCACATCCTTCATTTTCTTCTTCCTTTTCCATCATCTTTTTCCCTATTTCTTCCCAGGGCACCGCATCCCTCGATATTTTATCCCTCCAGAGCCTCCGGATTCCTCCTATCATGATTCTCCTCCTCTGTCTCCGGACCCTCCGGATCCGCCTCTTTCCATCTATCAATTTCTTCTCCTAATTCCTCCTGATCATGGGTCCGACCCAACTTCTTCCACATCCACTGCCTTGGACATCTGTCCTTTCTCCCACTGCTTCCGAGGCTTTAGTCCTCACTCCTCCTTCTAATTCTCCTCTCCTTCTGTAGACTGTTCCATGTGATCAGGGTTTCTGCACCTTAGTGAGGGAGTTCTAGCCCTTATCTCTCTTCCTTTTCTCCTTATTCGTCTGAGTATAGTCTGAGCACCACTCCTTCTTGTTAAGCCACTTTAAATCCTTTAAGAGGACAAATCCCACAATGATCAACATCGCATCTGGCAGCTGTTTCAATAAAAGTTGCAAGGTAATATGTTGGCATAAGTACGCATTTTATGATATCATTACCTCATTGCTTCACGCCTGATTTTCAAAATAAAGTGCCTCTTAACAAGATTAAAAGTGGTGTTTTAGACCTTTATCTTAGACTTTTATTTAATTAAATTATGTTAAAAAAAAGTCTGTAGGCTTGCTATGCAGCACTTTGGATAAAAGAACCCCGCGCTGGGGATTCAACATTCTCTCCCCGCTTGTTAAGAGCAACCCTTAGCTGCGCATTCCACACACCTCACGGCGTCCTTAGCCGGCTCCTTTAGTTAAACACCGTTGCTACTTTGGCCATGCCATGAGTATATCTGAAAGTCTTTTATCTTTTTTACTCGGCCGAATGCAGGGGCAAGAGGTTGACGGATGAGATGACCAACCTCGGTACTCCCCAATACGAGAGGAGTCTCAAATAGGGGCAGTCTTGACCCAAAATCAATATGAGTTTTCATATGAATTTCATGATATACATCTAGCCAAAAGGGCTATTATGAAAATCAAATCAGATTTCGACAAAAGTAAAAGTATGAATTATGGCATGACAAGAGTGGCAAAGTCCCCGCAGGGAAAACCCTGGTCGTATGCATGTCAAGGGTCTAAAAATCAAAGGCACAAAGTCCCGGCACAATAGACTACCTCTTTGAGGGGAAGCACCTTGAAAGGAATTCAAGTCCCGACATCTCCCATCCTGCATAAAGCTTATCCTCAATTATTCTTCTCTTCTCCCTCTAAAGACCGAATGTTTCTCAGGCATGGCCTTGGTAGAGGCACCGTTAATCAAGGGCAGTCACTATCATTTGTCGGTTGTGATGGGTGTCTCTTTTTCCTTGATATCCACTTATCAGTCCGCTCCACTACGTTTCCACTTTGTCTCCCCGTCACTATCACTCCGTGTCGTCTCCGTTTTGCCTCCGTTTCACCTCCGTTTCGCTCCCCTGCAAAGCGGATATCAAGGAGGGGCATCTGTAGACACCCAATTTTGGCCGATAAATTGAACATTTTCTTTGTTCTCCCAGTTAATGCCCCAAATTGATCCTTAGTTGGTTGATTTTCTGGGATGTCTCTCTATTCTTGGCCCAACATTTCAATTCCATATCTTGGATCTCGTCTCGAGTTTGGCATTCCCGCGCTATCCTCGCTTTCTTGCTCATAGCGCGTTGTGGATCTAATTGGAGTTATCATTTGAACATTTGTTATTGACATCTGATCATTATAGCATCCACTTTGGATGTTATTCTCACTTAACATTTGATTAAATGGCTGCCCAAAGGATATTTCTCCTTTTTTAAATCATTTAATGGGCCTTTAATTATCGCGATATATCGTCATAGCGCGTTCTTCATGAACGCGCTATGGACATATAGCGCGTTATCAGGCAGAACCCAGTCCGACCCGGACTCCCTTCTTTCGACTCAGAGTCCTTATTTGGTAAGTTTCCAATCGTTTTCCTTCCAAAGGAAGGTTCCAAACCCTAATAGGGGTCTTTCCCCCTCATTAATCGGCATGATTACCTCAATTTGAGCCGCCAAATCATCGGATTGAATTGAACTCCGACCTAGGGTTGCTTCTTGATCTTTCTCCTATAAATTGGACCCTTTGGCCGTCGTTTCAGGGGATGCCACTCGAGATGTTGATGAGGAGGAGGAAGTTCTTCGTGCCAAGTCAATAAATCCTCGCTCCTCGCACATCCAAGGGAGTATTTAGGGGCCCTTTTCGTGTTATTCCTCTTTCTACTTTTTCTTTCCCCAATTTACGAATTTTAATCCTTGCATAGCATTGCATATTGATTTCAAAACACTCCTTTTACGAAATACATGCATACACACACACCACACCTATCTTTTGCCCTTCCATAGGGGTTTAAAAACCACCAAACCCCCAGGTAACCGAGCCCCCCGTTTTCATGCTTTTGATTAAGAATAGGGGTAGATTCTACTAAAATCTCGATCTAATGGGCCTTTTTGTTTGTTGTTTATGGTTGTTTGCAGGCATTAGAAGACTAATACGTGGAGCCCTTGCACCTTGGCCGGCCTTGGAGCAAGGAAGGAACGAATCCAAATAGCCCGCTTCCTGTCTGATATTGCGCTATATGTTCCTAGCGCGACCTGAAGAACGCGCTAGGACGATATAGCGCGTTCATCTCCAGGCCTACGGCTGGCCCCTCATGAATTTCTGAGGTATGTAGCATGCCCCTATCTTAGTCTTTTATTATTTGGCATGTTTCGGGCCTCAGTGGCGATCACGGATCTTATTAATGCATGTTTCACCCCCCTCTTTTATCATCGACTTTAGTGCTTTTATCTTGCTAAATTATCTTGCTAAATACAAATTCATCAATTTTGGGGGTGTTCTAAACTCATGATTCACATGGGTGAGGGAGGTGGGAGAGGGAGGGAGGGGGGTGTCTGCCACCGGCAGCACCGGTGGGGGTGGGAGAGGGAGGGGGCACCGGATCTGGACGGGGGGGGGGGGGGGGGCGTCGGCCACTGGTGGGTGGGTGAGGGAGCTGGGAGTGGGAGGGAGGGGGTGTGTCTACCACCGGCAACCCCGGTGGGGTTGGGGGGGGAGGGGGGGCTGCCAGCCGGTGGGGATGGGGGTGCTTACAGTGGCCGGATCTGGCCGGAGGGGGGGCGTCTGCCGCCGGTGGGGGTGGGGGTGGGGGAGGGAGGAGGGGAGATACGGCAGGGGGATGGTGGTGGGGGCCGGTGGGGGCCGGGGAGGTGGGGGTGGAGAGATTCAAAAATTTTATTAAATTTTTTTTAGTAAATTTAATTTTTTTAGTTATAAAAAATTAAGATTAGATGTTTTTAGTTACTTAGTTTTTTAAATTTTATTTTTGATGTATTATGTAATTCATTTAATTGTAGAAGTTTCAACTTTCAATTTAAATTTAGTGATAAATATGTTCCACCGTCAGGGACGAGGTGGGCAGATGATCATTGGGATCCCTACTATGGCAGTTCTGTTGCAGACAGTACATCTGATTTTGAGAGGATGAGCACACATGACTCTCAGGGATCTGGAAGCGAGTATGGACAGTCATGGCCGCAGCAGCCGATGTATCATGGCGATTCAGATAGCAGTAGTTCATTCTTCCCATCGTATCCATATCCTTATGCCCATGCTTCAATGCCGCAATATACCGTAGGATACGATCAGCCATCAACTGTGCCACCGCCGGTCGTTGACGCACAAGGTTCGCCGCAGTATGAATACTACGTATACTTGTACTGGGAGAACTATGCAGGTTCGATGCGTTATGGAGACTATCTATCATATCTGCGGTCCACATTTAATGTCAGATTGTTTGGAGATTGGCGCTGGCCCAGTTTGGGCCCATATGATTAGGAGTATGTATCATTTGTTTATATTTATAAGTAACTATTAATTAATTATAAATTTTTTCGTATCTTGAGTTTTGTACATGTCATTGAAGTTACTAATGTAAAATTTTACAACATTTGTAGGTCATCATGGACGGATGACGGCACCCAGTGTGGGAGCACGGTTACACTATTGAGGGTGATCGACATGTGCACTGTAGATACTGCGGACACCGCGTCACCGACATACACAGATTTGCAGAGCACCTTCCGGGAGTGGGACGTGATTGCCGTGCATGCGACCGAGTTCCTGGGGATGTCCGATATTATTTTCTGACAGAGTTAAGGGAGGGATGTGTTTCTCGTAGCAGAGGCGGGGCATCCTCTTCTACTTCTAGAGTACCCCCACCACTAGCACAGGGCGGAGCAGGATCTTCCTCCACGTCCAGAGTTCGAGCAGCACCAGCACCAGAACCAGTCGCACATGATAGAATTGAATGTATAGATGTAGTGATGATTTTTTTTACATATTTTCATGTACCCTTCACCGCAGCACACGACCCATTATTTGTGCAAATGGTTACATATTTTCAGTCTCACCGACATATATCTCCACCCACTAAGATAGAGTTAGATCATACGGGTCATCCATCTCATGTATCTGATTGTGATTGGGACTCGGACTTCACAGATGACTCAGATGAGTGAGTTTTAGTATTTTATACTTCATAACTAGAGTTGAATGAAGTAATTATTATGTCTATGTTTACATTAACATATTCAGTGAGTTTTTTTGTATCTGTTAGCATTGGATGTTTAATTTAGAGGTGTAATATGTTAATTTTATATAGTTAATTGTGTGTAATTTAATATGGATCTATTATCATAAAAAATTAACTCTATATTCTAATATTATTAAATATATATACCATTTAATCTTTAAATACAATTTTATTTTTTAAAACTAAAATTTTAAATTTTAAAAAAATTAAAAAATCACGTGACTTAGACCATTGGTGAGAGAGCGGACCGGGTCGATGGGCGACCCACCCGACCCGATCCGTCCCGCGCCGAGACCGGGTCAACCGGGTCGCGCGGGTCAGCAAACCCTGACTATAGGAACGTATTTATGTTTTATGTCAAAATCGCCTATTTATCTAACTTTTGCTTTGCAATTTGCACCAATGTTTGCATATACACCCTCGTGATCTTCAAAATCTATGCATATATATGCCCTTGTACAAATACAAATACACAATCGGTGCCAAGATCAAGTGTATATATGCAACTTTTTTGAAGTCCAGTGGTATTAGAAATGGGGTTAATTAAGTTCATATATACCCATGGATGTAAATTATCAAAAATATCATTCTTAATCATCAATTATAATATATACTACCATTGAGAATCAAAAGTTTAAAACATACCGCTGCATAACGAAAATATTTCCAAGGTCTACGTTGGGAGATTTGGAGTTGATACGGATGTTGAAGATATTTTTATAGTTTAATAATAACTTTTTAAAATTTTACTATTGATGATGTTATATATGATATTTGATAACTAAAAATTATTAGATAATCAATATTTTATGAGTAATATTTTGTGCACTGAATCTGCTGCACAAAGTCATGTCATTATGTAACATTCTCTTCTATTGACCCAAAAATCTGATGAAATGTTGATGTTCGCACAGAAAACGACGCCCACGTCAGATTTATATAACCTACTTTTTCGCTCATTTAATGTGAAGCTCACTTGACGGAAAAACATAACACTGAAATATTTTATAAGACTGAAATATTTGATATATGATTGAAATATTTTGATAAATTCTTGTAACAAAATGTAACAAAATATTTCATTCATATAGTAAAATATTATTTTTATAAAATATTTTATTAATTTATTTTATATTCAAAAAATTATTTTATTTATTTAACAAATGTTTCATTCTATAACAAAATATTTCGTTCATATAGTAAAATATTATTTTTATAAGATAAATTTTTAATTTATTTCTATAGTCAAACAAAATATTTTATTTATATAACAAATGTTTCATTCTTGTAATAAAATATTTCGTTCATATGTAAAATATTTCAGTATTACAAAATATTTCAATCATATATTCTCCCGCCAAGTGTGCTCCGCATTTCATGCGCAAAAGTGGATAGTAGATATCTGAAGCGAGCGTCATTTTCTATGTGAAAATCATCATTTCACCAGATTTTTGGGCCAATAGGAAGGGGTGTTATATAATGACGTGTATTACTCATATTTTATATGTAAGGAGAGTACGTATAAGATTAACCTTTAGAAATAATAAGTTGATTTTTTAAGGATAAATATGAATCTACTAATTTAGAAGAATATATTCACACAAAAAATCATTTTTACAAAAAAATTGATCAAGTCCACTAGGTCAGATTAGGTTTTTAACATGACAACATTGAATACACCGTAAGGGCCTCTTTGAAATTCGAACTGGGATACCGTGTTCGACCTCAGAGGGTCGAATACGGTGCCCGGTGTCGGTTTACGAGAATGTGTGTGATGGGAGAGTGTGGGCCTCTCACATTTTTCTCTCATCGATTTGTAAATCGCGCCCGACAATTTCGATAACAAAGCGGCCCTAAAAGACTAGTCAACCATGGAGTTATGTTAAGCCACCACTTTGTGATTTAATGCGCGACTACACCATGCTTTGACGGATCGATCTGATCTGTTATGTATTGCATATGTCGGATCGTGCCAACATAGAACATGCACGATTGACACAATGGTACGGGCATGGTACGATGTTAACTGGAAGAGCGCAGATGGTAGCAATGATGCACAGCGATCGAAGGCAGCACTAGAGTGTCAGTCGACAATGTAGGGGGAGTAGTTGGGGAGCGACGGGCGTCAGCGATCAAACTCTGAGGGGGGGATACGACAAGGGGTGACGGCTCAATGCCAAGCAGCAACGTCGGGCAGCAGCGATCATGCATAGTAGGATAGACAACAGCGGCGGAGCAGAGTGAGGGGACGATGCCGAGATTGTCCATGGTGGGGGGAGCACGGCGGCGAGGAGCAATAGCCTGCAGGATCGACGAGGGGTAGGGCTGAGGGCGTCGTCCGAAGACTTGTGGGGAGGGGGGGGTGGAGTCATGGAGGGAAGAAGAAGAAATTAAGAGGGTGGAGGAGGGCGACCTCTAGTAGCAAAGAGGGGGTTGCGAGTTAGAGTTGGGAGAGAGACATTTACATAATAAATTTTATAGAAATTTATTTCTCATCATTTGGAGTTTAATTTATTTTTATTAGAAAAATATTTTTTAAAAAAGTTATCCTCAATCCAATACGTTATTTTTTTTTGTGCAATGGATCCAATACGTTACTTATAAGAAAAAAACCAACACGACCAATAATATTAATATGTCAAACCTTGGACCAATATCAATTTTATGTCATCTCATTTTTATGTTGAGAAACATTTTGTTCAACACGCCGTTAATTACACTCATGGATGTTGCACCAATTTTTTATCTTTTTAATTTTTTTGATGTGACCCTCACATCAAATTATTTTGATATTACGTCACGTCATCATCGGACGTGGTTTAGGGGTCAATGAAAAAAAATTGTGAACATTACTGATCCAAAATTTACACTATTCACATGGAGGGAGATTTCCATTTTTTGGAGAGGGGGATGAATGGAGTGGGGCCCACGTCACCCACATCAAAAAAATTAAAATAAAAATAAATTTTGGCACACTCGTACATATTGCACAAAATATTTCTCTTTTCTTTTAGAGTAAAAAAACAAAAATTAATGGATAATTTAAAAATCACAAATTTTCTCACTATCATTTTTTCATATTTACATTAGTAAACTTACCCTTGGGAAATAAATAAGATGGGGCCTCTTTTCGTTCAGAGCCAACCCAGCTCAACCTTCTTCCGTAAAAAACTTAAAGATGTGATATGTTAGTGGATATTGTCGAACCCTAGTCTTCTCTATAAGGGTTTGGAACGGATAGACGTTGGAAATAAATTTTAAAATTTTTAATCATTAAAATTCTCACTTTTAAAATTATTTTCAAATGTTCCATCAATTTTTTCTTTACGTGAATTTAGAGATTTAGAGAGAGATAAGAAAAAAAATAGAGCTCAGAATCTTCAAAAATTAATTAAAGTCAATTTCCTCTCTCTCTCAAGAGATTTTGAACAAATCTCCACACCTACTATACGTTCCAAAGGCAGCCACCTCGCTCGCTTAATTGTTGTGAGATAGAATTAATTAACTCATTCTTATTCTAAGGAATAAGTTGTGTTAGATTTAATGCCAATTCTTTTTATGGTTAGTAGACTAATTCAATGTGATGAATTAAGGGCATAGAATTTATCTCTCTAATTAAAATACATGTTTCCGATGTAATCGTGCCCTGATTAATCCGAGTTAATTCTTGCAATTAAATAAAAAAAAACAAATTTCTAACGCTAGACCACAGCCAAAGCAACGGAAAAGGACAAAAGAGATAATACCCCCCAATTAAACAAGTACCCGGTGGTTGGCGGTCAAATCGCCAACGGCAGCATCCAAGCAGTCCCAGAAAAGGCACGCACCCTAGCCCTAGTTAGTAGTTACATGGCGGCGTGATGCACGCCCATCGACTGAGAACGTCGATCGGACGGCTCTAGATTGATGTCTCGTTTGGACTTTTCTTCTTCTGCTGAGGAAATAATAACTGCCATTAAATGGCCCCTCCTGAAGATTGCAAAATCCATAAAATCGTGGGGGCGCGTTTGGTAAATAAGGAGAAGGTGAAGCCTCTCTTCCCCAAGGATGGTTTTGGCCAAAAAATCGGATTTGTATCTTGTGCCCGCCTTAATTAAAACCCCCCTACTCTGCCTGCACCGTCTTCCCCTCTAAAAATCCCAACCCCCAAACCCTCTCTCTACACAGTTCTTACTGAAGAGGTCAAGAGGAAGAAGAGAATAATAGAGTGGGAAGAAGAAGGTTTGCTCTTCTTCTGGGTCTTCTTCTTCTTCTTGTTGTTGGGGGAGATGTCGGGCGCAATGAAGAAGGTGGAGAAGATACGGCAGGTCGTGAAGCTGAAGCAGGTCACGAGGCGGTGGAGGGCCCTCAGCCTCCGCCGCTTCCACCGCCCGGGGGCCGTTGGCGACGCCGGTGGCGGCGGGGGGGACGGCGGCAGCGGCCGGCCCGTGCCGCCCGGGTCCCTCGCCGTCTATGTCGGCCCGGAGCGGCGCCGCTTCGTCATCCCGACGCGTTTCCTCGGGTTCCCCGTCTTCGCCGCGCTGCTGAAGCAGGCCGAGGAGGAGTTCGGTTTCTCCTCCGCCGGCGGCCTTGTCCTCCCCTGCAGCGTGGAGCTCTTCCGCCGGGTGCTGGAGATGCTGGACATGGATGAGGAACGATTCAAGGGGCTGCCCCTTGAAGGGTTCATGGAGCTCAGCGGCGTGGGCGGGGCCGAAAGCTTCGATTTTTCCTGCTGCAGGAACGAGCTGGGCGCAGCGGAGGCCGGCACCTACAATGGGTTCTCGCCATTGCTGCAGAATGCGAGGGTTTGATGTCGGCGCATCCGGGTTCTGAGAGGAGAATGGAGTAGGGTAGACAAAAAGGGTTAGCCTTTCCTCCCTAGGGTTTCGTCTCTCTCTTCCGCGCTCTCTTCCTTTTCACTTTTATTATGATATTTCTCTTCCTGTAAAGACGCATTGGGGGAGGGATTTGTCTGGAGGGTTGTGATGTGGTTTTTTTTATTGGTGCATCCATCCTTGAAAACTCAGTGCATATTGAAAATGGTGATGCTGGTTTTCTAAGATTTTGGAACCATCTGTTCATATTATTTCTCTAATCCCCTCTTTGTAGTATTTTCGCGTAAAATTTTATCTTTTCTATCTTTTAATTGAAGGTCCGAGGGGCATAAATTCGGTTATTGTTGAATTGTCGGCGGAGATGGAGAGGTCATGATTCGAACCTTCACAATTAATAGGACACCCAAATTCCTCTCTTTCTAATTAATAGGCCATGGTCTTCTCACTTGGGTTCATAGCCGTACTGCTTATATCGATTCTGCCGGTAAAATGACAAGTTCTTGGGATAAATTTCCGAGGGGGCTTGGGAGTTATTTGCTGCTCATGCATGCATGGTCTTGAAAGGTCCAGAGGAGGAGCTCGTGAGGTTGGTGTTGATATCACATCACCTCCCCCCTGGTCCCCCTCTACAGTGTCTGCTTGCTGCTGTAAGTCCTCTTCCCGTCACCTGGACCTGGGGTTGCTCTTAACATGCTCTGTCTTCCTGTCCTCTCTCTCTCTCTCTCTCACTCATATTTACAGTGTGGCAGCTGTGGAATGGAATGGGACGCAGAGGATGAATTAATCAATGTGAAGCTAGAAACTGTCGTTGTGAGGAAAAGGCAGTGATGGTAGACTTCCCCACCCCACAAATTTTCTCCAGCGGGACACTGTAGACCCAATGATAGTCCTGTTGGTCCATGAGGACCACCATACTGCTGTCTTGTCACCACAAAAGAAGATAGCTGTTTTCTTGATGATGGGATTTCTTCTCATCAGATGTACAGTTAATCGTGGGGTTTGGATAGAAGCCGCACTGTGTTTAATGACTTTACTGTTCAAATTGGGGATACGGAGATCTTTTGTGCTGTGGATGATACCCACTCTCTGCCAAGTCTTTCCACTTTGCTCACAATTGTTAATTTACTCTGGATTGATGGCACGTTTGGTTGCTGTGATTCAGGGTGATGCTTATAGAATTTAGCACCAGCTCTATGTGCTTTTCCCGGTGCAAATACGTACCCTTGGCTGCTGTAGAGTTCAGGGATATCCCGATTCCCCACTTTGATAGGGGGTTATCCCCCACTTGTCCCGGGGATAACCCTTCATTTATCCCTTTTTTGCTAAATGCATCTTCTATGTAGTGAGTGCATTTGTTTGGACTCCCGGATTTGTTTGTATGCCGAAGAGTCAATGGCCCCTACCTCCCCCTAGTAGCCACCACCCCACCAAGGCAAAGGGGGCATCACATTTGGTGGCAACATCATTCACGGCATTGATGATGCCACTAAAAACTTAACGATGTTAACCATATGGTTGTGACTAATTTGTGAATATTTTTTTAACTCCCAACACAAATGTGAGGGAGGGTCTTGGGTGATCCTGGAGGTCAGCGGGTAACTGACCTCCGTTGGGTTGCCTGTTAGTAGAACTGAGGGGGGCTGGTTGCCGGTGACACTAGCTTGCTCTCCTACTATTAATTAATAATGGGAGAGGATCACCTATATATGTACCTCATATGATATGTGAGATGTAGACAAGTGTGTCAATTGTCTGCATAAATACGAGTATCAAACATGATAAATTGTAAAAAGAAGGATACGGAGAAACGAAAATAATATATTTTATGTATCTAAACTGATACATATCTATTTACCAACATGCGTTGAAATTTTGATGTAGAATATTGATTAAGTTATTTTTGGGTACCTCGTACTATTAATCAAAAGCTGAGTTATACTTGGTGCACACGTGCACACCTTAGGTCCGCAGCAAATTCTATCCTTCATTGTCCTTAATTTATGTCTAATAAGTCGAGACCCAGTTAACCTACGTGTCCACATAAGATACACCCGTATTGAACTAAAAATAATAATAAAACAAAGAATGGGAATAGGTTGATAATTTGATCCGTCTTTTTCTTGATTTCCTATACGCGTCTGGTCCGATGTACATTTGTACAGACACTAAGTTCAACCCTATCTCAAATTTAGACATAAATTTAAAAAAATAATAATAAAGAGATATTGATGAGTCAAAGTCGAGTCGTTATGACATAAACTCCACCCATTGACAGTCCTAAAAAATAGTGGTGCACACCCATTGACGGGTCATGTTTGGGGCTAACGACCCATCAACCCCCCGGCATTTAGAGTAATGCCTTTAAATTTGTAATATTTTAATTTTAATCCTACTATAATATGAGATATTGCACCTAAAGCTTTAATATTAGATTGTTTTCGGGGTTTGTTGTGCCCTATTGTATCGGTCTATATCATATGTATCGGATCGTATTATCAAGAAATTGATGTGTCGGTACACAATGATCCAATATCAAATCGTCTGAATTATGGGTGTTGACTAAGATCACACGATCCGATATGGCACGCACCTAATACCCACAATCCTATAATGGATCGTGAGATGAAAAATGTGACCTAATTGGAGTTTAGGATTTTCTTTCTCTTTTGTTCTTGTTTGCATGTCGTCATGTAAGGGCTCCCTCGATGATCGATTCGACAGGAAATGAACTCTTGATACTTCTTTTTTTTCCTCCTTTCTGTGGGATGATCAATTCGTCGTCCAGCCAGACCAATCTTGGAATGTTGGAGAACAAAAAGGAGTTGTGACGGGAAACGTCGCATCCCGTGGATCGCCATGGCAACCACAAGCTGGCGATCCATAGGCACATCTTCTCCATCCCAGCCTCCTCGATCAGTCCAGATCTGTCATTGCCGAGCTGGTGATCAATTGGCATCTGGGAAACGTCGGCGAGCACCGGTAAATGCGTGAACGTCATAGTCAATGGGTCATCGTGGCAATCGCAAGCCAACGAAGACCGCGAACTTCGTCCGTGACATCTCTTACCCCACCTCCACCTAGATCCGTCGTCGACACCGAGGCCCCACCTCTCCTCTAAGGAGTTAAGCCATGGTTTAAATCGACATATTTTTTTTATTTGAGGTGATCCTCTTAAATTAATCTTAAAAAATTATTTTAAAAAATCACTTCTCGATACGACAAGTATTTTACAACGTAATATAGTATAGTCAAAGCCCCGTCATAATGAGTACTTATGGTAGGAGAACCTTAATCCTTTCACATTTAAACGCATTTTATGCAAAATCTAAAGTATGCACTTAATTAGGCCGTGGTTGGGAACCCACTTAACTTCACTTTCAGCATAATCTCCTCATCGTACAAAATTCTTCGCACATCAAAGATTTCTCGTCATTAAAAATCTTATGAATCAATTTTTACGCTTGCCTCTGCATATTCACGGACGCACCATTATTTTATTCCTACAAACTCTCTCCTCGTATTTTTTTTCTGACTCAGAAGTTTAGATAATTGTCAAATATTTGAGAAAATTTAAATCATCTCGAAGATTTCAATAATTTTATTAAATTTGTTAATATTTGTGCTCCAAGTATTATTAATATTTAAAGATCCACCATATCTTTCCGTACGCGATGGCGAATACTCTCTGCCCATGGCTTGTTCTTGTCAAGACTTTAGTTTAGTACGAGAAGAGTAACCCGTGACACCTGTGTAAGGGCAGTCTGGTCACTCCGGCCCCCTGCGCTCACCAGGGGACAGAAAACCCTGGACTATAATGCAAAAAGGTACGGCGAAGTGGACGTGGCTACGGCCCCCGTCCCTTTCGGTCCTGGACCGTACGGTGCCGTGGATTCTCAAAAGGGCACGCACTCCCGCCTCCAACTACAAGACTGCCCCCACTGGCATCACCGTCTGAGAAAAATTAAAAAGGGAAAATTGTAAAAAGTAACTACCTAATTATCACCCTTACATGGTTACTATCATTAATGACTAAAGTTACGTTGTAACGTGTAACACGTGAAATTTTATTTTTACTGTCACCTGTTGCTAGCATTATGTTGAAATATTTTGTTTAAATCTAATTAATCTTTAACTAAATTAAAAATAATAATAAAGTATCTTAATACGTACTAAATTCTCTCTCTCCTTTCACATGTATGTCAATTATACCTATTCCTCTCTCTCTCTCGTTCACACAATGTACCAAGGAAGATTGTAAGTATTTTTGTCTAAAATTTTAACTTCATGAATAGAGATGGGGGACGTAAAACGCAACTAAACTTCTAGAATAAGTTTTTAGTTTTTTTCAAACAAGGGGGTTATTAATAATAATAGATGTACAATAATGGTATGTCCAAAATGGTTCATTTAAGGGGGATATTTTTGTAAATCTTTCTAATTAAAAATTAAAGGTGGGACAAATTGGGTCCACGTGGGCACCAGGCCCGTTAAGGCATTCCCACTGTGAGTTTGATTTGGTGCACACCTAAGTGTGCAGTGTCTTCATTTTTTTAAAAAAAAAATTTAAGTGATCTTCAAAATACTCTAATTTAGAGTGCAATTTATGTCGTCATCTTATTATTAAAAAAAGTAAAAGTGAAACGGATCGATTTTTAAAAAATAAATCTAAAATTATTTATTTGATCTAATTTTTTATTTTTTTAAATAATTGAATAATAGCATAATTTATATTTTAAATTAAAATATTTAAAAAAATTTTAAAAATAAAAATATTACACACACCCATGACATGCAACACAGGCTGGATGTGCAACGAGTTTAATATTTCATACGTGCCATGGACCCGCGGCCTGTCTCAGCCACGTCCGCTATTTCGCAAGTCGTACCGTTCATGCTGTCCCCTTCCTCCACGAGTCCACGTGACGCCCAAGCGAGGAGGAATCGGGGCGGTTGAGCTGCCGGGGCCCGTTTGTCACCTGGCCCACTACAGCAAGCTGGGATGATTGGTGTGAGTGCATGGGCCCACAGCCCAGGCCCGCGACACGATCGTGCACTGCGGTATCTCCTTCACGTAGCTTTCACAAACTCACGGTTGTGAGCTTCCAGCGCATTCACATCACTGTTTCCAAACTTAACAGTCGATATCAGTAACTATCGTCGACCAATGTTACAACATCAAGTGAGTTTGTGAAAATCATGAGAAGGAAAATGCTCTCCCACTGAACCCAGGCAAATCGATGTAGGCAGATCTTTTTTTTTCTGTAATTTCCGGAGGTCGTACTACTACTATCTATTCCAATTTCCAAGTGGCCACTTAGGTCTGCCCATTTAAGGCCGTATAGTAATTAAGACACCTGCATCTATGGTGGTGGGGCCTTCTCTATCCTCCCCATGTCGAGTAGTACAGTAGTACACCGCCTAGCTTATTTCCTCTGTCCTCCCTCGGCAACATCTGGTGGGTCTGAGCCTATCGAGTGTTTGGGCTGAAGAGTCAGAGAAACCTTGGGAATGGGCAGTGGCCAGTGGGTAATTTTTAGTCTGGTGAGATGGGGTGTAATTTCACATTATTAGATTCTTCATAAAAAGGGAAAGAACGGGGGGGGGGGGGGTTCTCACTTTTGTGTCCTTTCTCAATTTCTTTTTTGAACTTTATGAAAAGGGGGAAAAATGGTGTTGTGGATGGCAACCCGGGTTGGAGGGACAGAAGGAGATCCAACGGATCCTTGTCAACCTTTTCTGGTCCCTCCCCTCCCCTACACAAGATCTCGTGGCTTTGCGCTTTTTTTTGATGCCCTCGAGGATATAAATGCAAAAAAGGCTGCACATGGGGGGGGGGGGTTACCGTGCAATATATATATATATATATATATATATATATATATATATATATATATATATATATATATATATATATATATATATATATAAGCATTAAAGTTGGCAGCTCAAACCCAAAGTTTAAATTTTTTTTTCTATATTCTCTTGCTCTCTCATGACGTCTTTGTTTCTCGGGTGAGATACGGTGTTCAACTCTCCGAGATCGAATAAGTCACTCGGAGGTCGAACAAATCTATTGTGTGTGAGGGAGAGTGTGGGTCTGCCGCGCCCTCCACTCGACGGTTCGGATAGCAAAGAGGACCTCAAAGTTTTCTGTACGTACGGCCAAAGTTGGGTGAGATGTATTTGAAGATTTTCTGACTCCGATTTAACAAAAAAATGCACGGAATAAAATTAGGTCGACTACCCGATCCAAGTAATTAAGATTTGCTTTATAAAAAAAACTCTGGTCCCAACCCACGTTGTTGGGTCAATTAAGTTAGACCCGGTTTGATAAAGGAATGGTCGGCTCCTTGTCGGCTGCATCGTGGGGCGGGTCATCTCCCCCTCTCACACACATAGTCTTACTCGACCTTATTCGACCATGTTGGCCGAATAAACAGATCCCAGCCGATTTTCAAAGACCCCCTTAAAGTTTATGAGCTCGATCTAGTTGTGTGCAATAATTTTAATGGAATTGTCCTAATTAAAACACTCTCTGTGATCTCAAGTATCATCGATCCGTTTTCTTCTCAGAGACAATTAATGATGCGAGCGAGTTCATATTCAAACGTGCATGAAATTTCCATGATAGAAATCTGGGCACGTAAGCAAACGTGAAGCCCATGTCGGAACGTCTATAGATCTCGATCTCTCCACCCCACGACGGTGTCGGCGATCGCGCGCACTGCCTTTAATTCGTCGATGCTGCAGGTTCTCTCACCTGCGCCAGCGACCGGCTTCTCGGCTCATGTAGAAAGAAAGCTGTGGTTGCCATGCATGCATGACCTCGTTAATTTCCCATGGCGAACATTACAGACAGAGACCCCCATCAGTAGAGAAGAAGGGAACACCAGGAGAGAAATCTCGGCTGATGAACCCCCATATATACTCGCCGGCTGCAGGTACGTGATCATTCTCCTGGGACGATCGACGACATCTTCCAACTTCTTTTTCTTCTTTTTCATTTTTTTTTGTGTGATCGAAGACATCTTCCCACTTCATTGCCCAAATGCCAAACGTATTAATTCATCATGTGATATATATGCATGTGGTATGGGTCCAATGTATACATCTCCCCTCTCTCATGTTTCTGTATGCTCTTCGTGAGCAGTGATAAGATGTGTGCGTGTGCCTTCCTCTCTTGTCCTGGGCGCCATTGCGCAGAAGGTGAAATTAGTGTTGAGCCGGCCGCATCTTTAATTTAGTGGCGTCGGCCAAGTTCCAGTAAAGGTTGTGTAATGTTGGATAATACATTTGGTTGATGCTTTTGCACCTTCAATTTTACGAGGAAGGTAATGAAAGGTGAAGTGCGTATATGCATAGCTAATGCATGCAGAAGTGATCTAGATTTAAAATTATCTCCAAAGTCAAAACTTTGAGAAAATATGCGGTATTTTCAATGTATGTCTGTATATGTTGCAGTAAGTTAGAGGTGAGTAAAGTTTGGTTCGAAGAAAAATATTTTTAAATCAAATTGAATCGAATCAACAGTTCAACTCAAATCAGATTATATCGAATTATTTCAAAATCAAATTAAATGAAATCGAATTAATTTAACTTTATTCAATTTAGTTCGATTTAAATCATTTTTATGACTCCATTTAGAAATTAGATTAGATTTAAAATAAAAGATAGAAAGATAAGATAAAAAAATTTATCAAATAAATATATTAAAAATAACATCAAAATTTGTAACTTGTAAGAGCAAGTTCAACGATGTTTTCACATAAAAATTAAGAATTTTAATTATAGTAAAATAAAAGGTGATTTAAAATTTACTTCGTGATATTAGATTTAGAAACTTTATTGAGAAAGCGAAGGTTGAGTTTTTAGAATTAGGATTAATAATTGTATATACATTTATATTAACTTGATAAAATTATCTTTAAATTGAGTTAGATTTTTAGAATTAGGGTTAATGGTTATATATATATTTATATTAACTTGACAAAAATATCCTTAAAATCAGGTTATTCGGTTCGATTCTATTTCTTAAAAATCAAAATTCAACCAAATCAAAATTTTTAATATGATTCAGTTCGAACTCAAATCTAAAATTTTTAAATTTTAACCCAAATCAAATCGAACCAAATCTATCGATTTGATTTGATTTTCGAGTTGAACCTGAATACTTGACCCTACAGCAAGGTGAACTAATATTTTTCCGTGTCCAGAAAAATAAGTGCAAAGAAGTCTCTATTAATTATAGCTCTAACTTTGCACAATAGTAAGGACAGGCCTAACATATGCCACCAAATTTCTCCCAAGACAATGATGAAAATGAGCTACACGTCAAGATTCGTCGACTTGGTGATCCGTGTCAGATCGAGATTGCCCTGATCCGGTATGGTACATCCGAGTCGCATGCTCGATCTGTCCCACCCCACCTCGATAGCCATTTCTTCCCCCATCTCGGCGCCCTTCCATCCCGGCAACCCTGTGACTCTAGCCGACTGCCCCACCCCACCCCGACAGTCATTTCTTCTCCCACCTCGATAGCCATTTCTTCCCCCATCTCGGCACCCTTCCATCCCGGCAACCCTGTGACTCTAGTCGACTGCCCCACCCCACCCCGACAGTCATTTCTTCTCCCACCTCGACGCCCTTCCATCTCGGTACGCCTTTCTTCCCCCATCCCGAGGACCCCCCCCCCCCCCACCCCGACAACTAGCCCACCTCAGCGCCATTTCCCACCCCTGACAGCCCCCCACTGGGGCTGGCAACGTCCCTCCCGATCGGATCATTGCCGCTACCACTGGATCTCGTCTTCTATCGTCGGATCCTTATGGCCACGTTGGATCCTCGCCGTCACTGTCAGATCCTTGTAGAAGTACACCTAGAATATCACAGAGAATGGTAGAGGGGTAGGGAGGAACGACTCAGTCCAAGTCAACCGGATCACATCTTGGTTTCTCATGAATCTGGCACGGCACGCCTGAGTCGACTCGAGTCAGACTTCACCGTCGGATGCTCGTCAGAGTACACTTGGAATGTCGCAGAGAAGGGTAGAGAGGCAGGGAGGAATGACTAAGTCCGAGTCGATCGGATCACGTCTCGATTTCTCATGAATCTGATATGGCATGCTCGAGTCAACCCGAGTCGGACCTCACCGCCGAATCCTCGTCGAGAATGTCACATAGAAGGATAAAGAGGTAGGGAGGAACGACTCAATCCAAGTCGACCGGATCACGTCTTAGTTTCAAGTGAATCTGATATGACACGTCCGAGTTAACCGAGTCATAGAACCATGCTTCACGTAACAAAGACAGGTAACGGTAGATTTAATTTGAAACCCTAGTTATCTTTCAGTCGGTGATACGTACGTGTGTGAGAGAGATCTATCGAGAGGGAGACTAGTTCCACGATCGGTGATGACAGTACGGACCTTGAGGTGATGTTGGCTCACGGGTGACTACTTACTGGACTCCTTATCATGTGCACGTTGGCGAGATGAGTGCAACAAATGAAAGGAGAGGGTCCCATAACAAGAAGATTACAAGTATATTTATAGTGATGCCTTAACCCTAATAATACTCCTTTAAGAACCTAAATGCTCCTAAATAAAAATAACAAATTATTACTGCATGTGTAAGGCATATATGAGGCACAATAACTACAGTATTCCCAAATAGGGATAACATCGTTTTGTTTACTTTAAAAATAAGATTCACATAGAAGTCAAAATACACAAGAAAATAAAAAATGACTTGATTATTCCACATCAGAAGGACGCCGAAGAGACATGACTGTTGCGCTCGATTCCAAGGAAGGCGGACCTGGGTATGGCTACCAATGGGTCGGGCCATCACATATATGGGCTTTTGAGCTCGGCCATTTGAGACTTGAAAGTGGAGCCAATCTCTTTAAGCCTGTGAGGTGAAATCGGGCCAGACGATTTTTTTTCACTTTTACACCAAATAGGTGACCCCGGGGAGGACCCAAATTTTTTTTTAAAAAAACAAAAAAAAACATGCACCGGCTAAGAGAGTATTACGCTAAATTATTTAGTCTATTTTTCATTTTAACTAATTTTTAACATTACGTCGTTATTAGATAATGAATAAATGAATAAACTTGAAAATAGAGATTATTATCTTTCATCCATTAAATGCAATAACTATGACTACTGTTACGTCATTATATGATTACTATAATTTTTTAACTTCTAAAAAATTAAATTAATTTTTAAAATATTATTATTTAAATAATTTATAACAACTCGCACCATCCTAAACCGATCGCGTATCGGGTTTGTCCGGATGACATACGAGTTGTCTGAGTCAACATGAGTCACTTTGATATGTCAAACCATGCGCGATCCCTGCCATCGAGGGCTCTTTGTTGGCTGCCCATCAACTGCTCGAGGAAATGCTCCATAGTTTATGCCATACATGAAACAGCCAAGAGCCCGGCCACTCGGGAGTGTCTTGTTGTTGGGGTAATTAGGCATGGAACTTACAGGTGATCGATCATATGAGGAAGATGGATGGACGGGCACCACCCTTGGTTTCTCTGGCTGAATGGGTGCATCCAAGAGTCTTCCGATCACACTTTTTGTTGCCCACCAGATGCTCGAGGAAATGCTCCAACTATCAGACATTCGACGCTTTTGCCGTGGGCTTGTTATCTTCTAGTCATCTGCATTTTTTTATGCTGATTGCTTAAGTTTATGCGAAGTTTAGAAAAGAAGACACTCCAGGCCTGGCTGGGGGTGGGCCGAAGCTAAATTGGGCTGGGCCTTGGTTTTATGACGTAAGCTTCAGCCTAGCTGCTGTTGAGTTTGGCCGCCCATTGACACCACTGGATCTGTGGGCTGCACGGAAGGAGGCGGTAAAGGGGCCCAGTTGTTTACTGCATTAGAGTTTGTTTAGTTCAACATAAAATATTATATTTCAGGTGCCATATAAATATGATATTTTATATCAAACCAGATGACTTTAATCGAGTAAGAAAATAAGACAAGCCTTTTCCATATCCATAAAAAGCCAGCATAGTGGAGAAGAAACTGTATGCTTGACAAACTTTTCTATTCGGAGTAACATAGGAATCATTCAATATAAGATTGTTCCGAGATTGCTTAAGAGTTAAAAAGAAAAAAAAATGAGGTTTTTAGTTTGGGGATTAGTGCCCCCAATTCTAATATTTAAATATAACACCTGATAATTACACATTCATTTGATAAATTTTTTTTTCTAGGGACTTCTCTCTAAAAACTTGAAAGATTTATTCTTAATTTTTTGGAGTCTTTTCGATATTAACATGAGATTGTGAAAAGTTATAGATAAATAACAATATGCGAAGAGTTAATATCTAAATACGATATTTTTTTGAGTAATGATTGCTGCATGGCATCCCTAATTACATCACAGGACAGTGCAACAAGTTTTTTTTATTTTTTATGACGTGGGGTGCACGCCCCCTAACTTACCGTGCAATTCATGTCCCCATCCAACCGCTTAAAAAACCTAAAAAAAAATAGATCAGGCGAATATTAACTTTTCATTGTTCACGCGGTCTTTTTTTTTCTAGTTTCTTGAGTCATTTGATGTCAAAATTGACTTTCACATCAAGTTAGAGGGGGATGGCCCATCTCTTAAAATTTTCAAAAAAATAAAATAAAATTTACTACATGCCTTGCCCTGGGTGTAGTCAAGGAAAGTGAATAGTGATATTTGCACTGTAGTTACAGTGAGGGCACCTCCTTTGAATCTTATTTTGTGAGGGTTTTTTGAGAAAAAAAATTGAGTGAGATACAAGATCCTCTAATTTAGGGCGCGTTTGAGAATAACCTTCGGCGTGATTTTCGAAGGATAATCTCTCGACAATTTTTAATCTTCCTTGAACGGTCACGATTGTTGTTGACTTCCGTGAAAGAGAAATTTCAAAGAGGAGAGAGAATCAAGCATAAAGTGTTTAATTCTCCAAATCTCTCCAAGTTTAGATATGTTTTGGGAGATTTTAAATGATGAGAAATTTGTCGCTGTCTGCGCACAAGTATGGTAGATGCATTTTGATAAAACATCGGAGGTCATGGCTGTTCTCAAACGCGGTCTTAGAGTCGGAGTCGAGTCACTTATTTTATTTGGGATCACGATAGGTTTTGAAAAAAGTGATTGTCAACGCTACAATAAAAAGTGTGATTAATCTGAAAAAAATTATCCTTATTTATTATTTTTAAATTTTATTTTAAAAAATTTACCAATATTTGAGATGAATTAGGTACGAATTTTTTTGGATGAAAATTGATTTCTGTCCTTAAGTATTTTTATTTTTTAAAAAAATATTATTTTTAGGAACGAATTTAGAGACAGATTTCTTGATCCGTCCCTAAAAAAATAGAGATGGATTTATAAATCCATCTTTCATTATTTTTTATTTTTAAAAAAAATAATTTTACAAACGATATAGGGATGATTTATTTCTCCGTCACTAATTTTAAAGATAAATTTTAGAACGAATTATTAATTTCGTCTCTGATTATTTTTTATTTTTTATTTTTTAAGAGATAATTATTTTTAAGACATATTTAAGATGAAATTTTTTTCGTCTCTAATTAAAAATAAATTTTTTCCATCAAGACGGATAAATCTGTTTATATCGTGTCTCAAGTTTATTATCTCTAAAATTTTTAGGACCTCTTTAATAAGTGAACGGTCAGAAATTTGTCGTCCGCATCGTGGGACGGTGTCGTCTCCTCCTCTCACACACGCATTTATCCGAGCTTGTTCGCCCTATCGGGTCGAATAAGTCTATCCTAACCGGAAAGCAAACGGGGGCTAATTATAGAGACGAATTTGCATAAATCTCACTTTTTTTTTTCTGTGCAAACGGCCTTCATTGTTGCCATCGTTATTCATGCTTTCCCCTGTGACATCGTTTAGCTAGTATGTTGCCCTGGGTGGAAGGATCAACTTGGCGAGGGGAGGAGGCCCAACAGAGCTCCTCCTAAGGGACGTGTATGGTCTAGGGCTTGTAGGCCTCTTGGAACATTTGCTCCCCCTCTAGGATAGGGTTTGCAAGCCTCGTGAAACATTGCTCCCCCTCTAGCACTGAGACCTTCTTGAGGATGCATTCGTGGAGAGCCTGTGTAGACTTGGAAGTTGTGTCGACTACCCCCTCAACATTGTTGACATAGGTGAGTGTGATTTGTAACGTACAGTCATTGGTGCGTCGCTTGACTAAGACTTGGCACCTGGAGGGTGGGGGGTTGCCGTGCTTGATAGTATCGTTGCATTGCGCCAGAAGCTCCATGCAAGACGTTGTGCGTGTGCCCAGTGGTCGGGTTGAACTCGATTTACATTCTCGATACGAATCTAAACATCTCTCTCTCTGCACACACCCTCGATGCTAGAGGGAAAATCCCCTCCACCACCCTCCCTTTCTCTCTCTACTCCCCCGATTCTCTCTCTCTCTCTTTATTTATCTATCTACTCACACTCCCCTCGCTAGGGGGAGTGACATAGTAGAAGGGGGGAACTCCTCCGACACCCTCCCTTTTTTCTCTATGCTCTCTCCCCCTACTCTATATCTCTCTCTTCCCCTATACTCTCTCTCTCTCTCTCTCATGTAACTTGGGGTTAATTTAATCTTTTTCTACATATGGGTGAAATTAATTATACATAGATTAACATTTTTCTTGAGCGTACCTTAATATGAGGGAGGGACATGGACTATTTAATGAAACAACTAAGGGCGCGTTTGAGAACACATTTGTCGGTGACTTTCGTGCCCAAATCCCCCGACAATATTTATTTTTTTTCAAACGACATTTTATCGTCTCGGTGTTTGAGCGCTCATCAAAAGTCGGAAGAAAGAGAGACAGATATAAAATCGTACTTCAACAGGAATCTTTATAAATCGGTGTAAAGAGGATTTTAAAGATTTTTAATCATTATAAATCTTACATATGTTATAGTTTTGTACGGTTAAAGAATTTTTGTGAGAATATAAAAAATGAGTGCGTTCTCAAAACGTGTCCTAAAATTTGAGAGATTTTTCGAGAAATAGACCAATTACGTGGGCTCATGCAATTTACGCTACTTTGTAGAGATAAAAACCCCTTCAATTAAATGTCACCGAGGCCACCGTCCTTGTGTTTTCGTGTAGACATAATACAACATGGAAGCCCTCTTTAGAATCACATGTTCGGGGGCAGTTTCGTCCACGCGCTCCTAGTTTTGCCCTCCGGCTAGGGTTTAGCGCTTCGGCTACAAAAGGGGAGACGGAGACGTCGAAGCCTGGGCGTCTCTTTGTTCCGCCGCGTCTTGACTCTTCCCAAATCCCATCGCCGATCGGGAGCTTGAGAGAAGCGGAGGAAGACATGGGCGTGTACACGTTCGTGTGCAGGAGCTCCGGCAGGGAGTGGTCGGCGAAGCAGATCACCGGCGACCTGGAGGCCTCGGCGGCGTCTACCTACGAGCTGCAGAGGAAGCTGGTCCAGGCTGCTGCCGCGGCGGACTCCTCCGGCGGGGTCCAGTCCTCCTTTTCCCTGGTCACCCCCAAGTCGGCTGTCTTCCAGGTCGGTGACCCGACTTTTTCCTCCCCCACCACACCATTTGCTTCTTGATCTGCCGTTCTGTGATATAACGTTTGGGAAAACGAAAAAAGATGCGAGTTTTAATAAGATTGTGGTTCAAAATTCGAGTTTTGATCCTCGAATCGGCGATAGTGAATAGAAACTAGAGTGAAGCGATCGAATCAGTTGCGATGTTCTTGATTTGTGTAGAGTTTTCTTTGATACTTGATGACGGTCAGCATCAGAAATTAACATGCAAGCTTGGGCTAGATGATTTATTGTGTCGGAGAGGATCCTTTTTTTTCTTCGTGCTTATTGATGCGTGCTACAGATCTGGTGCTCTCTGAGGTTGAAGAATGGGATTAGATGTCTGTTAATTAACTTTGGAAATCTGATTCAATGCTTAGTTTTGCATGGGAATATTTTGGTAGATTTAAGTCAGGAAGGTTTACTCTCAAAATTTTCGAAAGCTTTAAAACAATGAATCCATGAAAAGTATCTATAAGAACAGAGAAGTTTCAACTGATGGGCTATGGCCCAATTGGTATGGGGTAGAGGGCTAGGAAGGGAACCACCCTGGTCTGAGCGTGGGTGGGCAAGCTTGTATTGGTTCTCTGAGAGTTGTCTCTGCTACTACGACAGTGGCTTTCAAGAAAAGAACAGAGAAGAAGCTCCGAAGTATTTAAATATCCAAGTTAGAAGAGTGGGCACTTTCAAAAATATTTAATACATGAAAAGTATTTATAGGAGTAGCATAGATGCCCGATGTTATTGTTTTGTAGATCTTATGGTAAAAATGGCAATAATGTTGCTATTCTAAAGCATCTAGTTGTAATAGGAGTGACATTCTCATAGGTGATTTCATTCACTGGTAAACAACAGCTTATGAAAGACCATTTTAGTCTCGATTATTATCTAAAATAAACTAGTGTTCTGAACATGGTTCGCTTGCCGTACCGTATCTGGGAAAACCCGATAGGTTGCGGATCACCTCCAAGATCGGCCGAGTCGGGTCGAGTCACAGTGAGAGAGAGAGAGAGGGAGAGGGCAGAGATGATGCATGCCGAGTCGGGTTGAGTTGATTGTAACTCGGGCATACCGTACCAGATTAGAGAAGATTCGATCCGATACGGATCACCGAGTCGGCGAACCTTGGTTATAAGCACCAATTTCAACTTGAGTAGTAAAGAAATACAAGCTTCTGTGGCATCTGTTCCCTATGAGTTGCCTAATAGTGAACATAATTTTGATGGATATCTGTTCATGTTAATCTAATATATATTGGGAAAAAAAATAACTACAGTTCATTGTGAGAACTCTCACTTTATTTCTCGCTCTTTCTCCAACTCTTTACTGGTGGTCTCACCACCTCCCCTCTTTGGGGGAGGTCCCGGGTTCGATCCCAATTCCTCCTCTCTTTAAAAAAATTAAAGAAGAAAAAAAAACTCATTGCTGACCAACAAACTTTGCTTCATGGGGAACTCATGTACTGCCTTTTTACCGTAACCATTGTCAATGCATTATTGCCTTAAGACATTAAATTGTTAAGGTATTACCATGCTGACATACTAATGTATTAAAGTAATAATATGTTTATGTATTAACATGTTAGTATATTAACATATTAAAGTATTATTGGGTTAATATGTTGAGACATTAATTTACTTATGTATTAAGATATTAACATAATGAGTTAGCATATTAACATGTTAACACTTGAAATATATTAACATATAAACACTTTAAATTGTTAAGACATTAATACATTAACATGTTAATATATTTACATATTAATGCATTAAAATGTTAATTAATATGTTAAAATATTAACATAGTAAAATATTGATACAGTAATATTAGTTTATCATTGCATTAAAACATTAACCTATTAAAATATTAGAGCTTAAGCATGTTAAACGTTAATATTTTAATACGTTAATGTTTGAATCCCATTAATATGCTAATATAATAACATGTTAATGTATTAATGCCTTAACAACTTAATGTATTTGTATGTTAATATATTTAAAGCCTTAATGCGTTAAGGAGATGAAAGATAAACATTTCATAATGTAGGGGTGTACTAATCAGCAAAATCTGACGGGGGGGGGGCATAAAATAAGGGGATGCTTTTGTTGGAATTTGGGCATAGTCTCTGGACAATAGTCCCATATCGGTTAAATGGGTTATGGTTCATGTGCTTATGACCATGAGCCTGTGTATCTCAACACCGTGATTTTATGGATTTCAACATGGTATCAGAGCATGGTTTTGGGCCCAATCCCATATATTTCTTATCTTGTCACCTCCACCCAATTAATCTCGCCGTGAGGGGGAGTGTTGGAATTTGGGTATAGTCCCTGGGCAATAGTCTCATATCGGTTAAATGAGTTGTGGTTCATGTGTGCTTATGACGTTGGATCTGTGTATCTCAACACCGTGATTTTGTGGATTTCAACAGCTTTGACGAACGGGCAATTGTTAATTTTTCGGATATATTCCTTTGGAAAAGATAATTCTGTGTCCCCTATTAGAGTGTCATCTTAGTTTTCACCCCTTAAACTTTTGCAGGTTGGCAAGCTCCTCCTCCATGTTGGGAATTAATTTTTCATCTTCTTTTGTCATCATTGCTAACGTGTTAATGCGTTAATGCTTTAAATGTACTAATGTATTAATGCATTAAAGCGTTAAGTTATTGACGTATTATTGTATTAACACAACAAGACATTAAAGCGTAAAAAGTATTAAATTTTAACATATTAAAGGGGTAATGTATTAATATAGCTAAACATTAATGTGTTAACACATTAAAATGCTAATGTATTAAAGTGTTAGCATTTTCTTTTGAGGGGCTCCTGTTCAAATGCATTAAAGAAGTATTAACCTGCTCGGTTAACATCTGAGCCAAAACCCAGCGGTATTAGCATATTGATATATTATTAATGCATTAAAGAAGTATTAACCTGCTCAAATGTTAATATGTTAACACGTTAAAACATGTAAAATATTAATATGCTAATTTGTTAATCTGATGGCATGTTAACACTATAATGACTCACGTGTTAACATGTCCCATTCTTGAACCTTCAAAAAAGAATATGCCCCATCCTTGAGCTCCCTGATCCTAATTCCAATTAAACTCATTCCATTGAAAAGGGGGAGTTGGTATATTAGCACGTTAGCACCCAATGTTTCGACACATTAATGTCTTGAAGCTTTAACGCATTCTGGTGTTAACATGTTGGAGATGTTGAAGTATGGCATGTTGATACATGAACGTGTCGAATGTATTGGCATAATGAGGTGTGAGTGTTGATGTGTTAACACGTAAACATCTTAATGCCCTAATATGTTGATATTTTAGTATCTTAAATGCTTTAATGTGTTAATATCTTAACACGTTTGAAGCGTTTAAGGCGTTGCAGTTACGCAAAGGCCCGGAGCATGAGACAAGATAGAGGCTTTGACAGAGGGAACTGCAATTAATTTCCTCATGTTCTGTTAATTAATCTCCTCATTTTTTGATGTGTTTTTTTTTTTAAAATTAAAAAGCCTAGAAGAGATTGCAACAGTTTTGTACCACCATGTCAGCTTAAGAAGTCCAATCATCTTGTTAGTAAAACCTTATTTAACTTTCGGAACTCGAATAAGAGTACAATTGTTTTCATCTTTGCTGCTGTTGATTATGTGTATATGTTCTTCCTTGCTAACTCTTCTTTATCTTTTTGTTGTTGTTGCTCGGGATAGGTGATCATCGGCGGTGGTGGAGGTGGCGGTTTGATCGGGGGTGGTGGTGCTGCCGGAGGAGGCACTGCAGGTGGCGCTGCTGCGCCCGAGGCACCTCCAGCGGAGGAGAAGAAGGAAGAGAAAGAAGAGAGTGACGACGACATGGGATTCTCACTTTTCGACTAATCAAACACCCTTTTGCCTGTGGCTCCTCCTGCCTCTCTCTATCCGAAATCTCTGTAACGAGGAGTATAGGAGATGTTGTTCGTCAGTTTTTGGATTTGGGTCCGTTTGATGCAGACTTGTTGAAATCTGAGCATCGTTGTTGGCGTCTAGATGTTCCTTCTTCTGTAATCTCCAGCGAGAGCATCACGGCACTTAAAAACACTTTAAAAAAGCTTGTCGTCGTCCAGTTTGAATCGGAATTTTCTTTTTTTCTTTCTTTTTTACACATTGGTTCCCAGATGAATTGGCTCTCAACTCATGCATCTGCCTGCCCGACTGTGTCACTGAATTGAGTTAGATCAGAGAGGAGTTGGGCTCTGTATGAATGTTGCAACGGCAGATATCCTGAAGTCAAGCGTTCATCACCGTTTTGATTCTAAAGAGGAATTGCTTCACTACCCAAAGACATCCATAGGAAAAAAACAAATGCTAAACCGGAGCTGACAAATTAGCAGTCAGAAACAATTTTATGGTGCAAATTAACTGAAATTTCAAACTAATCTTTGAGATATATTGATAAATTTGTTATCGGCGATAGGACAAGAGTTGGTGTCACGAAGAAGCCGCCTCGTGTGAACAAGTTCACCCGTTTCTTACAAGCCAACGCTGCTTCAACTCCCATCAGCGATGGGATCTGTGTTATGCCTATCATGTAACAACATCTTAGCATATGTTAAGCGTTAAACCCAAAACCTCTGGACTATCTTATTTATGAAAACCCCTTTTACTAACAAAGACATGTAAAATCACCCTATATTATTATGCTATGCGCGTATAATATCTTGTAGGTTCATCAGATCAGGCGGTTATTCACACATATATAGTGAATATGTGCTGGGTTATTTCAAAACACTCTTTTAGCCTGACCGATTCTTCACAAAGACTATCTTTCAGCGGGCTACTGCAAAGCATGGTTCATCTTTACCGCTGGATCCAACCGTGTTGGCTCCTCCTCATCGACGGTATGAGCATGTCAATCCATGTTGATTCGACTCGTCCTTGTTTATTTAACTCAGAGTTCGCCGACTCGGTGATCCGTACCGGATCGGTTCTTCCTTTGATCCGGTACGGTACACCTAAAATATACTAACATTTTTTGTGACTCGACCCGACTCGGCCTGACTCGTTTCTTCTCTGATCCGGTACGATACGCCCGAGTCAGACGAGTCAAAACCGAGTCGTCGAACCGTGATTTAACTCGCATAGATATGGTACGAGTCAGCGGACCATGCTACCGGTCCTTATCGTATCCATCTCAAACTCTTCCGAATCAAATTACAACTTATATGCCTCCTCCTCCTTTACATCACCGAGATGATAAGACCATCATCTCCACAACGTGAAAGCAAAGGGCATGCATATTCAAAGACGACGATTTTTGTCAAAACAAGTGACTGAAAATTTATTGTTAGATTGGACGTTCTAAGGAACTCATGAGGCCCCCGTCTTAATTCTTTTATAGCCCTGGTGGTTGTTGGAAGAAGGGTCAAAACTGAAGAGCGGATCTTCCGTGGGCTGGACGGTGATCATCTCTGACTCTAACACGTTCCCCCACTTTGACGTGGAAATGTCGTGCATTTTCCATCTAACAGCTCCTCGTTGTCCCTTCCGTGTTGGATTGAATTCAACTTGATACGGAGAAATTTTCTCGAGCAAAAAAAAAAAAAGCTTCCAATAATGCGAGACCCGTTAAGTTAGGACAGAGTATTGGATCGAATTCGGATTCGTCACCCCCAACCCCACAGACGCTTCCTATGGTTGAGGGTAGATGGGCCACTCCACCCACCCCAAGGATGAGCCCAACTACCTCGACGGGTTTCACAAATCGGTGGGTGCGTTTGGAGCGCAAGCAGATCCAAACGATTCCTTCACGCAAAATCTCTCGATCCAAGTCCCGTTCCAGTTCTCCCACCCCCCCAAACTTGTAGGCAGAGTTTTTTTTTTTACGTATATACTCTTGTTTGAAATAAAATTGTATTAAAATCTAGCTTGTATTCATATTTACTTACATGCGCTCTATGCATGAAATTAATGTCACGCAGACCTATATGGTCTCTTTCCTTTGAGAAACTGTTAACAACTCTTAAGAGGATATGGAGAAGAAAACAGATTATTTTGTGAACATTTTGACCGAAGTTAATCAAAAAAGCATATACGAAATGAACTTTACGTACAGATAGTAAATATATATATATATATAAGATGAATTTTTACACAATTTTACTACTAACAAGATTATATCTAAAAGAAAACCCCCCCTTTTTTTTTCCTATATGGCTCGTTGGAATCAACCTGCCGCTACCTACCCCGGCAGGCGGACTTGTCAAACAAAGTCGCATCTCGAAGCTTCCTATGTCCTGCTCACTAACCCTAATAATTATTCTGTTTTAAACATGATGTTCGATGATTGTATTATATGTATCTACGTCAACAGTGGATCCGTCGTCTCCGCGGCTTTTCGAAAATTCTGTAGTAGAAGAATCTACAAGTCATCGTATTCATGTATTGGGAGAATCCATGGCTTATCATATCTCTATTTTAGTTAGTTAGATGATTGATTATATTCTACAATTTTGATATACATACGTCAAGAAATTCTATTTGTCGTACTCAGATTTATACTAAAAGTTTTATTATACAGAGCTCTTTCCTTCCCTTGTTCATCACTCTACGCTTTT
The DNA here is from genome assembly GCA_022559845.1 of Amorphophallus konjac. Taxonomy (NCBI): domain Eukaryota; kingdom Viridiplantae; phylum Streptophyta; class Magnoliopsida; order Alismatales; family Araceae; genus Amorphophallus; species Amorphophallus konjac. The sequence continues at coordinate 196,697,428 of CM040129.1, forward strand.
TCCTTCTCCCTTCAATCTCTCCAACACCAATTAGATATTCTATAAGACCCGGTTTGATATTAGAATAAGATATCTAAATCCAGGAGAGATAAAATGTGGGCCCCACATCCACATCTCACACATAAACATGTTACCTGACCTCGGATAAGATATTCAAACCCCCCCAGCTCAAATATCTTATCTTACCAATTTTTCAAACGGAGTCTAAGGGCAGGTGTTGGCAAATTCTTTGGATGAACATCATTTTTGACGTCCGCTTTTTACCATGGAAAAATATATTAAGAGTAGTTATAATTGGTTTCGGGTGATTTCCAAAAACAAATTTTTCTCTCTCAAAAAACTATATTTTTACACTAATTTCGGAAGTTATAATTTAGAACTTTTTGTTAGAAGCTAAAAATACCCTCAAAGCTACCTCTTCTCCTCAAAATAACTAACAGAGTTGGAAACTTGTGACCTTTCATGGTACATAAAAATAGCTTCAATTAGAAGTTTCACTATAAGATTTACTACATTAAAATTTGATGTGCTCAAGCTTCTAACCTCCACTTTGGTCCGGGATTAAAAATAACTCGGGTAAAGTTAAATATATTTATTTTATCTATTTTTATTTTTTTATTTATCATGTCGTCGAGTCAACTTAACTCACTTATGAAAGTAGAACAAATTAATTCAGATCAATTATCTCTCGTTTAATTTGATTATCTAAATCTGCTCAGGTCAAATTAAAAAAATAAATCTGAAGTAAAAAAATGTAACCCAAGTTATCCCTCAAACCAAGTGGGGTCAAGGGACACATACTATTCAGCATTGGGAGGCTGGTCAAAATGACGTGGCAGAGTGATACTGGTCACGGCAGGCAGGCGTGCACATCGTGGTGCAGATGAGGCGCAGGAGTCCTGGGCGTGGCGCAGCTGCCGCTCAACTTCCCCTCGCCAGGCTTCAAACGTCGGCGTCTTCCCCCGCGGCCTGCTGCTGTCCACTTCCCTCCCATCCAGTGGCTGCCGCTGCTGCAACACCTCTCTCTCTCTCTCTCACATTCTCTCTCTAAAAGTTGTATCTTTGGGACGTACGCGTCCTCTTTCACCTCTCACCACGTCCTTTCTCACTCTAAAAATGTGTCCTCGACTCTCTCTCTCTCTCTGCGTCCGCACAGAAACGGCGAAAAGGGTGGTCACACGACTACAATTTGATCTTTACCTACACGCAGAGAGAGGGTTGGGGGAGAGAGATAGATAGAGAGAGAAAGAGAGAGAGAGAGAGGGAACTGGAAAGAAGGAAAAACTTGAGAAAGCGAGGGCGGTTGAAGGGGGAGTCTGGAAAAAGCAGACATTCTCTCCCCCACGTCCTACAAATCCAACCTCTCTCTCTCTCTCTCTCTCTCTTCGTCGTTCCAGCCGTGCTGGGGAAGCTTCCCATATACCCCCCTCCACTCTCCTACCCTATCTGTCTTTCTTTCTCTGAAACTGTCGAGATTCGTCGGTTCTTCGCGCGAAATTTCGTTCCTTTACACACCCAAGGTACTGCTCCGGAAGATTGTGGCCTAACCCGGACCACATCCCACCGTTTAGAGAGAGAGAGAGAGAGAGAGAGAGTCCCACTTGTAGATGCTTGGGACTGTTCTGATCTTATTCTGAGCTTCAGGCCAAAGTTTGTGTTGTGTGTTAGGAGGCGGGATCCACGCGGTGGTTCTTCTGTCTGTAGTTTCCGGTTTGCAGTCTCTATATTTGCTGGAAACTAGAAAGGAGCCATCTTCCTGCGAGGGTGAAGTTTGGATCCGGTTTAGCATCTAATAAGGTTTGGATCGTATTACATCTTGACAATTCTCTCTCTTCCGGTGATGCCTTTTCCTGTTTTCTATCTTCTTATGATGCTCTCACTGGTTCTGAGAAATGGGTGAATGCTTGATCCGGAAAATTCGTATCAGATTATGGATTTGGAAAGCTGGCCCTTTTTTCTCGTAGCCATGTCTCAGTGCTCATTCAAAGTGAATTCCTACCCACTTCCATCGTACAATTTTCTTGTCCATCTCTATCCTCATTTGCTTTCTGCCTTTGTAATCACTCGCCCACTGGATGGATTTGAGACTTATATTTATGTTATCGCACCTTTGTTCTTACTGTTTCATTGAACAGACCAAGTTAATGAATTTGACGTTGGCTTGGTCTAGCAGGGTGCGAGATCTTGAGTTGACAATCCAAGAACCTTATATCTCAAGGAAATAATTCACAGTCCTGTGATTTCACCGATGGGTTGGGGAAACATTTACAAAAGACGCTTGAAAGTGTTCACCCTTGCGTTGGTGATCTACTTGGACTACAAGGTCCCTTGATTGTTTGACGAATCTCAATTTTTTTGTTGATTTCTTATTCGCTGTGACATGGAAATTCAGAGGAAACTTTCTTTTTGTAATTGTAGGCTGTTCAGAAGAAAGTGAAATGGTTTAACAAAAATAGAAGGGCTGGAATATGGGAGAAGACACATGAGCGGAATGCTAAGCGTGTGCTCAGTCTCATTGTAGAGCTGGAAGGCTTGTGGGTAAAACTTGGCCAGTACCTATCTACTAGGGCAGATGTGCTTCCTGGGGCCTACGTTTTTCTCCTGAGGCAGCTGCAAGATTCTCTTCCTCCTCGTCCTGTGAATGAGGTAAATTATTGTTCTGAAACATAAAATTTGGGTTCCATGCTATTCACCTAAGGATCAGTAGCTGATTGCCTAGGGTAATGTCTAAAGTACTGACCCCTGGTGGCTTAGTGCTTCAGATGAGTTTCGATGATTTCATGTTGCTTTTTGCCTGAGGTACTAAACCTCAGTCTCCTGTAACCGTCCTACCACGTGGAATCCAGTGCTGTTTCAACTTTATTAGATGGCATCTTACATATCGTTATTTTTTCTGATGTCTTACACTTGCTTTATCAAATAGAACAGAAATAAATGTTGAATGATGATTTTCATCCTTATTCTGAATCACATCGTTACTCAGAGATACACCTGAAAGAAATATAAATTGTTAGGGACTTTTTCTACTCATGAACTATGTATGGCTTTCTACACTCTTTTTTGTTGGGATTTGACTGCCCAACATGCGATTTGGTCTTAACTCTTGGGTGACATTCTTCTATGATATTTTTTTAAAATAAAGAAATTGAGATTAGAGGTTGTTTATTAATGTCTTGGCAAATTTTCTAATCGTTTGGTGCTGCTCTCCTAAATTTTTTTGCAAGAAAGGTGCTTCCTTTCTGTAGATCACGATGCTAAAGTACATTATCCAAGGTTTTGCATTATTCTCAATGTGTTTTGGCAGGTTAAGCGAACTATCGAAAGGGAGTTGGGAAAGCCACTGGATGATCTCTTCTCCAGTTTCATTGATGTGCCTCTTGCTACAGCATCTGTAAGTAATGCCTATCAAAGTTGAAAAGTTGGGTGAGAAATTTTCCGCGATTGCATGTATGATGGATGTCTTCTTTTAATGTTGATATGATGTGCCAACTAATTGCTAGAGCTATATTTTGTCTTCTGACTTGCACAAATTTGTTGGTTGTAGATTGCACAGGTCCACCGTGCAACACTAAGAAATGGGCAGGAAGTCGTGGTGAAAGTTCAACATGAGGGCATCAAACAAGTCATACTGGAGGTTTCCACATCCTAATTTTCATACAATTGGATGGTATTGAGGCTAGCACCTGTTGTATGATGACAGTTATATATCTACAGGATTTGAAGAATGCAAAATCCATAATTGACTGGATAGCATGGGCAGAGCCACAATATGATTTCAATCCATTGATTGATGAATGGTGCAAGGAAGCTCCAAAGGAGCTTGACTTTAACATTGAAGCAGGTACACATCAGTGGTTGGTCTTATATTGAGAAAGCCAACACACATTTCCTGTCATTCACATGGATAATTTGAATTTTCATCCTTGCTGCAGGAAATACCAGAAGAGTTTCAAGGAACCTACATTACAAGAACAATCATGACACTGTTACTCATGGTAATCATGTGGATGTGTTGATTCCCGAAATTATTCAGGTACCTTGTAATTTCTGCTCTTTGATTCAATTTTTTTTTTCTGTTGAGCATGGCGATAGTTTCTTTGACTTCATCATTTGCGTTTGTCTGTATCAGTCATCCGAAAAGGTCCTCATTCTAGAATACATGGAGGGTATTCGTTTGAATGATTATGACTCATTGGAAGCTTTTGGAATTGACAAACAAAAGCTTGTTGAAGAAATCACCCGTGCATATGCTCATCAGATATATGTTGATGGATTTTTCAATGGTGATCCTCATCCTGGTATGCTTTCTTTCTAATTTTTCAAAAGCAAAATTGTAAACTAGTTTATTTGCCATCATGCATAGTAATATCTAGCTATGCAGTCATTTTTTTCTTTTGACCTGTTAGATGATACTGATATTGTCACATCTTTGGATCTTTTTGTAGGGAATTTCCTCGTGAGTAAGGAGCCCCCACATCGCCCAATTTTGCTCGACTTTGGGCTTACAAAGTCTATTTCGTGCCCATTGAAACAGGCACTTGCAAAAATGTTTCTAGCTTCTGTAGAGGTCTGTCCTTTCTGTCTTTCCCCTTACTTGATGGTCAAACAAGTTTGGTGCTATGTAACATAAACTACTATGAAATAAGAATACAATGTACATACTAAGTTTTTTACTATAAAATATCATTTGTTCAAATTTATGATGTATGTGCAACCATAGAAGTCCCCAAACTCATTGCTAGTTACAGCCTCCAAACTCGGTAACTTGCCTATGGGATCTTCATTGTTTCCTCATTATTCGATAAACCCCAGAGGAACAATATTTTTGCCACTACTCTCTTATGTTTTAGGAATGTTTCACACATTCATTTTATTCCTTTGATACATCTTCCATACCATGGATCACAGTCTTCAATCACAGAGCGGATTGACCATCCAGCATGCTACATATGTAGAAAATTTTTCTTGAATGTGTTAATGTATCTTTAGATTATCTGGCAAACAAAAGGCCTGATGACCTTGGATTCTGGCTGTGTTTTCATTCACCATAAATTCATACTGCATCAATCTGAGATGATCCATTTGCTAATTAGATTACACAAATAGAAGTTAGCTACCATCATGGAGTTAACAAAAATGTTCAATGTGATGGTGTAGAATTCTTAGTCCTACAACTCTGGATCTATGATTTTAATCTTCTCAAGTATTGGGTTCTCTGAGTCTTGCCACACACAATTCTCTTGGCCCATTTTAGCAGATGGACAAATGTGGAGAAGAATATTCAATGCCACATAACTTATACCATCTACTATCAATTATCTGTTTGGCAAAAAAGTGATTAACTTAGGGGAGAATGTCCAATCTCATTTTGTCCATTTGAGAGTAAATGCCAAATAGAAGTCACTGTATATGCTGACCCCCAGTGCTCTGGTTGCCAAGTGTTCTTCTTGGCACCCGAAGTGAGCTAAATTCCTGTTCTGCCTATTCTATTGCCAAGCAAGGTCCTGGAGTATATTTTGAATTCCAATTACTAACTGCCAATGAAATTTTGGTTGCATCTGCTTTCAATCTCACACTATCCTGCCTAACTCAGGTCAATGATACAATTCATTCATATGTAGAAGTACTGCTTTATGCTTCTATAGAAGGTGACTTGGTTTATTCAACATGGGACTTCTAAAGTATGACTCTAATTTTTGATTCCGTAGACAATAAGAGAATGCATGTCAACATGAAAACTATGAAGAAATCACTTTGAATATTGAAAGCTCATTGTAATATAGTAAAATCCATTGGCATGGTCTCCCTGGAAAGGGGAGCCTAGGTTCCAACCAACATGTGAGATGTCTTCCCTGTCCCTTGAAAAAACGAATTTCATTGATCTCAGAGCTGAAGGGGTTAGGTAGGAGATTGACAAAGGACAACTCACACACATTGATGTACATGTGTACATTTACTTGCATATACAATAGATATATTAATACTCACATGCACATAAAGACAGATAGACATGGATACACAAACAGCATAAAGACACATGTTGATGCATGTATGCATGCAAACACATAACTCATGCATGTGTATATGTACAGGTTAGCACAGACTCTGCACATTACAAACATACATACATACACATGAACATAACCTGTCAGATTTGAGCAAGTTTTCAGGCTGGCCCGATCCCATGATAATTATCATGTACTTCATACAGATCAGATATGCTAGATCTCTAACCTTAGTTGGCTAGTGATAATGTGATGTATTAGAAGGAAGATACAAATGGTCATTGAAGAAAAAAGGAACAAATAAGCAATTGCACCTGCATCAGTTACATCATGTACTTCCCAAGGAGGAGGCATGCCATATTCCTAGCTAATATTACTTAACTTTAGCATATTGTGAAGTAAAGATAAAATAGAAAGAGTGAGCTATGGTTATCAGTGCCTAAGGAAAGGTTTACTATGGTCCTGGTTAATTTTTGTCCTTTGGGAGTATGGGACAGCAGAGGTTTCATATCAGTTTGCGTAGGAATCTGATCTCATGTTGCTATTCTAAGCGGACATGAAACATGATGCATGCTCTTGTGCTATGCAGAGGGCGGAGGGTGATAGTGCAGTTGTGAACTTAGATATAGGGTTCTTAGTGGGGGTAAAAAATGGATTATATCTGGTGATAATGCTATTAACGTGTTCCATACTTGATAAAAAATGATTTGACACAATGCGTTTTCTTGATGTCCAATGACAGGGGGACCATGTAGCACTATTGTCTGCTTTTTCAGAGATGGGACTTAAATTGCGACTTGACGTTCCAGAGCAAGCTATGGATGTAACTAATGTAATCTTCCGGGCAACCACACCAGCAAATGAAGCCCTTGTAAGTCCATCCCAGAAGTCTTCTCTCCCTTCAGATTTTCTTGGAAAAATTACATATTGATCTGCTTCTCTCATCTTTCATCAAGGAAAACATGAAAGCTTTAGCCAATCAGAGAACAAAAAACATGAAGGTCATTCAAGAAAAGATGAAACTCAGTAAAAAGGAAATGTCACGCTTTAATCCTGTAAGCATGTATCATCTGTGAAGCGAGCTATGTTTTTTCCTCTTAGATTGACCATTTTTGAAAGGTAATGATTTGTTATTGACAAATGCAACATGTTGAATAGGTTGATGCTTTTCCTGGTGATGCCGTTATATTTTTCCGTGTCATAAATCTTCTTCGAGGTATATAACAAACATGTTCATGTTATGCTAATTATTTATTATTAGGATGTCTATAGTGAAATATTTTCCAAAACTTGACATAACTTTGATGAAATCTAACGCTGTTGTTTCTTAATCTGGTATGTGTTCACTTACAGGGCTTTCCTCCTCTCTGAATGTGAGGATAGTTTACCAAGAAATTATGAGGCCATTTGCAGAATCTACATTGCAGGGGTGCGAAAATCTTTTGCCCTCTAGTTTGTGTCCCTGATGCTTTCTGATATATCTCATTATTTTCTAGATATCTTGATAAAATGCCATTTTTTCCTTCTAATTCTTTCTGAAGGAATCATTTATTGAAGCAGATTTCTTGGTGCTGGATCCCTTGTGAGCACACAATGGATCCATGATTCTCGTGTTCACTCTGATGTGGAGGCCAAGTTGAGAAAGCTCCTGGTTGAATTGGGGAGAGACAGAATACTTGGCATACAGGTAGCATGCAAATTGTGGCAGTATATTGAAACTTCAGTGAGAGCTTGCTCTTGATCATATGATACGACATTGACTTTTTGTGTTGCTTCCTAAACTACATGTTAATCTGGTCCCTAACATGAATTACTCAAATTCTATGTTATCAGATGAAGAGATAGATTTATGAATTCATTTTCTGGTTATGAATTCAAATTTAAAATGAGGGATAAGTATAGTACTTGACAGAATGAAAAGCATCGTAACAAACTTATTAGCATGGCTTGCCGACTCGGTACGTCTCGGACTGACTTGGGTGACGCAATGCCATATCTGGGCTGGACTGACATGGCTGAATCAGCATGAGTCAGTGTCAGTCAGACTGACTCATACCAGATCTGGGCCGGACCGAGTCGATCCAGTCCACTGAGCTGGCCAACCTTGCTTACTAGTGATTATTGATTTATCAACAATAAATTCTACTGTTCAGAGGCTCTGTTGATTTCTTCTCTCTCTTGGGCCTAGGGTAGGAAATGGCCACTTGCTTTTCCCATTATTTTCTGATGCAACTCTATTAATTCTTTTGAAAGCTGTGTTTAGCTTATTCACATAACGTTATGAAGAAAACATATGAATTGGTTTGCTCTTCCTCAGGTATGTGCTTACAAAGATGGAGAGGTCATAATAGATACTGCTGCTGGTGTGCTTGGCAGATATGATCCCAGGCCTGTTGAACCTGATAGCTTGTTTCCAGTTTTTTCTGTCACAAAAGGTGTCACTGCTGGAATGCTTCATTGGCTGGTTGACAAAGGGTATTGACTCTATCATTTTGTGGATATGTGTTATTTTTGATATAACGAAAACCATTGCTTTGATGTGGTTTCTGCATTCAATTTTCTTATCTCTTGAAATGTGGTTCTTCAGAAAGCTCCTTTCTTTTGAGCCTAATGACCCTCTAGAACGATACCTGGACTCGTAAACTTTGACAATATAACAACATTGTTGGAAGGAAAACTTGCACATGCTTTACAAAAAGTTGCTGATGGTTCATTTTATCTGCACTAAATAATTGAAGAATTGAAGAAATCATTTGGTCAGCATGTGACAGGAAAAATCTTACTTTCCTAGACTCTGTTATTTGTCATAGCAGCCTGTGGTTTCCTTAGCTGTTCTTGAAATGTAAATATCTTTCTGTTGATCTCAACGGCCTTTATCGTCCTTTGTTACCCTTTTATGTGGCTTGGCCAATTAAAAAAATAAATTATGCAAAAAACATATTCACAGAACCTGCCATTATATGAGTTTCATGAGATATCTGCTCAGTGTCTAAGGCAGGATTTGGCTTTTGATAGTTGGGAAATTATGAGGAATTAATATCCTTAGGTATGTTACGTGTGTAATTCAAGGCTTCCTTTAGGACTTGAAACAGAAAATACAAAGTAGTGGAATTATGGGAGTGCCTAATTTGGTTGAAACAATAGAATGTAATAAGCCTTATAGATACTTGCATTTATATTCATTTTTTCTTGATTCTTGAATACAAAAGACAGAAAAATAGGACCTCAAAGATTTGTGAAGGAATGCCTAAACGAAACCCTATACAGATGTAAACAAAATAGGTAGGAGCAGAGAGGACAAATTGTCTTCTCTGCTGGGATAAGCAGAAAAAGAGATGAAGAAAAGGAGTTAGATGTAAAATTGACAACTTTTATCAATTGGTTGCCTAGTGGATTCCTTATTAGGGACTTTATAAGAACCTAGACCTGAATCACAAGGAGGCACAGATGTCTCTTTTTCTTCTTCCTCACTGGACACTATCTATCCCAGCAGGATCTCTATAAATCCCTGTTCCATTTTCATCTTGCAATCATTCATTCTGGCTTTTCCTGAAAAGGCAATTATGAAATATTATTTTGGTTTTGCGGTTGGCTTGAATTCTTGTATGGAGAGAAATAAAAATGGATAGCTGCTTCGTTGTACCTTCACATTATCCAGTTACAGCATTCATGCACATCAACCTGGGATGGTCGCATGTTATCCCAAAGACAGGCCTCTTTCTACGATAGAAAATGTGGCAACAGATTCTGTCACCTTATAAATTCAACTAACCATCGTTTACTGTTATGTTAGGGGATGCTTTTGATGTAATTCAAGGACTAGGGCTAGATACTCATGGTTGTCGTGTCGTGAATATTTCTTTGCTTCTCCATGCCCCCCATGATTAACTCTCGGCAAATTGGCACATTTAACTAACAATTTATTACTGTCCTCTTAAATTTACCTCAGGAAGGTAGAGTGACTCTTGTCCAGCCAGTGACAAAGTTGGTTCCATGGCTATTACCTTTTGGACTAATGATGTAAGATGCCTCTAACAAATTGATTATTGTGCCCATATGTAGTGCTGATGTTTGGAGAATGGTCCTTTCAACAGGGGAGTATAGTTTGGATAGAAGATTGCATAAAACCGGTCTCCTATAGATGTGGGCCTATATTGCACAAAAAACTTTTTTGGTAATGGCTTCTAACCCAGGGGGCTCTAGCCCATGTTAAGGGACCAATCAGAATTCGATTCCCATCTTTATTGATATATGTATAGTAACTTCTAACTTACTTTTGACATGGCTATTATATTGTTGTTTTGTTATAATCTAATAGGATGGATAAAATGATGCCTCCTTGATTGCTTGCTCTTGCAGGAAATTAACATATGGGGAATCTGTTGCAAGTGTTTGGCCAGGTTTTGGAACCAATGCTAAAGAACAAATAAAGGTAGATATGCTGTCTTCATTTCACATTAAACAGTCAATTTCCACTATATATCCCAAACTAGAAGTCTCTTAGTTGCAATTTTTCTTTTCCTTCTATCATTAGGTCCACCATGTGCTTAATCACACATCAGGTCTACAGAATGCAATGGCTGATGCCATGAAGAACAGTCCTTTCTTAATGTGTGAGTGGGATGAGTCACTGAAACAGATGGCTATGTCAAACCCTGAGAGTGAGCCTGGTTGCCAGCAGCAATACCACTACTTGTCCTTTGGTTGGCTTTGTGGTGGAATTATAGAGGTATTTTTCATTCTTAATTGACCATTCCAGCTATTTTAGCATATATCATCATTTTATAAGAGGCATTCCATTCTCTTAGAAAAGTAACTAAACAAATCATAATTGAAGGTTTTGTTGTCCACTTGGAGTGTAAATTCTTCTCCTAATTTTCCATCCATGGAAAATCCTTGGCCAGAGCAAGTATGAAGGTCTTATGATCCCGAAACTCTCAACTGATCTTCCAGTAATTCACTTGGGAGATTCACAAGGTTTATGTAGCAGATTATAAAACCCATCTTCTATATTTTTCATTGACCATTTTTATTTATGTGTCCTTGGTCCTTACTTTTGGACAATGAAATGTTTTTTCTTTTCCCTTTTTCAAAGCTGTTTGCCTATTTTTCATTCTTTTTGGTTCTATATCATTATCAATTATGCAGTCATTGTCATCATTTTCATTATCATCAACATTGTCCACTTAGTAGTTTCTCGTTTTCTTATGTAATACATTTGCATGGAGCAGCACACTTCAGGAAAGAAGTTTCAAGAGGTTCTAGAAGAAGCAATTGTTCAACCACTCAACATTCAAGGCGAGCTATATATTGGCATCCCTCCTGGTATATCAGACCTACTTCTGAGTTCTTACCATCTAAAAAAATTGTCAAATATCATTGATGTTTAGTTTTTGCATAGCGATGCTGGTCCGCTTGTTACAATCTAGTAGTATTCCAAGGTCGGAACAAATTTACATAGGGTACACAGCTTACATGAGCAGGGAAAATGCTTTTTCCTGCAACCCTGAAAATTTTCCCCTGAAGCAAGACTCGTTAATAGGGAATTGTCTCCCGTCTCAGCAAAGATCTCGTATTTTCTTTCAGATTTCTGCCGAATAGAATGATTCTGATACAGGATCCTCATGCAGGTGTGGAATCTCGGTTGGCTACGCTTACACTCGACATGGAAGATCTCAACAATTTTTCTGTGATCAGCAGCAGACCGGAGATACCCGACAGTTTGAGGGAGCGTAATTTAGTCGAGACGGCATCTAGCCTTCCTGTTCTTTTTAACACACTTAATGTTCGCCGCGCTATCATTCCTGCCGCTAGTGGGCATTGTTCAGCTCGAGCATTGGCACGCTATTATGCAGCCCTTGCTGCTGGAGGCCTAGTTCCACCACCACACTCCCCATACTCCACCCCAACCCTTGGCAGCCATCCTCACATCCCCAAATTCCCCACTTTTGAAAAACACAAGAAGAAAAGATGCGGCAAGGACAAGGAGATAGCTGAGTCAGAGAGTGACAAATTCAGCGGCCAAAACAGTGTAAGTTCTAGAGGTTACAGCAACAGTCATCATGAAAATGGCACTAATGACGCCCATGTGGATAAGAATGGTGGTCACAAGATTGGTAGGATTTTCACAAATCCAAAAGTCCATGATGCATTCATGGGTTTGGGCGACTACGGGCATCTGGTCTTCCCAGATGGGAAATTTGGACTTGGGTTCAGAAGATTTGACACAGTTGAAGGCAAACTAACAGCCTTTGGGCATTCGGGCATTGGCGGATCGACCGGCTTCTGCGACATAGAACACGACTTTGCAATTGCAGTTACAGTGAACAAGATGTCACTTGGTGGTGTCACTAGGAGCATAATACAATTTGTCTGCTCTGAGTTGAACATACCTATTCCACAGGAGTTCTCCGCAGGTGGGGAGAAAGGGCCAGACATGCAGATAAATTTTGGGTCATAGTTGAGTGGTGAAGGGGTTTGATTACTCCTGCATCAATTGTATGTTTCTTTTTTAACGGCCAGAGGAAGAAATAGACATCGTACAGAGGTTGCATCAAGGAAAGCTACACAGATATCTTTTTTTTTCCTTTTTCTTACTTACCAATACAAAATTTACAAACAATTTTGTTTTTGTTTTCTTTAGTCCAAATTTAATGTAAATGTATTGCCTTCCTGCTTGGTTTGCATGAATTTTTTCAGGCCTGCAACTGAAAGCATTGCGCAATAGATCTTTACATGCCTCCCAATTTACCCTGCCTATGTCGGAGTATTGTCATAAATCGACTCTTACCCTTGTAGATGGCGGTGTTATCTCATAGATCCATTTATTCATAACTATTCTTTGTGAAGATTTATGTCTACCCTACTCTCTATAGGTGATTGATCCATGGGAGGAAGGTTATTACTCTTTGTAGTGGGAGTTTCAAACTCAGAACAGTCATTTAAGAAAAAATGTTACAACATGTACAGAAAAGTTATCCATTGAGGGGAAAACATGTCAACGCTCGAATTTATACTTTCCCCTTTGAAAAAGAGTTGGAAATACCATGACAACGTTAACGAAAGTCTGATGAAACAAAAGTGTTTCTACCAGCTGCAAACCAGCCAAGCAGATGGGGAATTGCTAGAATTTTTTAGTTTTGAATTGCTCTTCTCCTACTGTTAAAACACCAACATGAATTTGTAGATTACAGATGGGGAATTGCTAGAATATTTCCATTCATTTTAGATAGAGAAGAATATCAGATGAATTTTCAAGAGGAGAAGATGAAATAATGCTTCTGTCACATTCTTTCTTTGATTTCCACTATTTTTGTATATATAACCCCCTCTCCCTATTTTTATTGAGGGGATATGGTAAACTTCTAATAAAAGGGTGGAAATCTAATAGAGGAGGTGGGAATAGCATTTTACCAATGAAGTTGCCCATGATAATTAATTAATCACAATAAAATAATTACCACCAAACGATGCCATTTAATTACATTTTTCACAGAGCTTCCCAAACTAACCGCCCTCCAATTATCCTGAAATTACGATCCTGCCCTCGCCTCCCTCCCGGCCACGCCCTCCGAACACCGCCGCTGCAGCTCCTCGTAGCCGTCCCGCGACCTGGCGGCGAACTCCGCCAGGGCCGTGAGGGCCACTGACAACCCCGCGCACAGCACCCTCACCGCCACCTCCGCCGCCTTCTCCGGCGTCACTGCCACGCCCACCTCCGCCTCCTCCCCCGCTGCTCCGCCCTCCAACACCACCACCCTCGCACCCCGCCTCGCGGCCTCCTCCGCCTCCCTCTGCTGCCCCGCCACCGTGTAGACGCCCGCCGCGAAGAAGTCCAGACCCTCGAGGGCCCTCTCCTCGCCGACGGACTCGAGGAGCCTCGACCACTGCATGCAGAGCCCGTAGATGGGAGGGGCCCCGCTGGAACGCGGCGGCGAGAGCGGTGACCGGGCCGGGTCGCTGGCGTCGTCGTCCTCGGGGACCCGGGCGCGGAGGAGCCACCCGGCGAGGGCGCGGGCGTAGGACTGCTGGGCGGCGACCCAGTTGTGGAGGCAGCACCGCCAGTGGCGGAGCTCGGCCTCGAGGCGGGCCGCCGGGCGGGAGAGGCTCCCCGGGGGCGGTGCGGCCAGGAGCTTGGGGGTGGTCGCGAGGAGGAGCTTGGCCTCGTCGATGGTGCGCTTCTGGATGTGGTGGCAATCCGCCACGGCCCGCCACATCCTCCCCAACCTGCGGCGTACATGGCAGAGTATGTTGTTAGATTCTGCAAGTGCAAATGTGCACTATTATTTCTAAGAACGTGTCTTGGAAAGGAAACTCCACAAAAAAAGCCTTTTTACACCCTGGTCCCAACACTTAACTTTGGCCATAGCCCCCTTCTGTAATATTCAGCACTTTATATAGCTTAATCGAATTCTTTGTGGAATTTCATCTTACCTTTTGTTGGATCACTACAAATTCCGATGAATTTTATTATCCTACAAGATAGGTTTGAAATCATGGGAGACTAGTTTGGTTTGAATCCTTGATTCAAACAGCTCTTCTACACTTTATTACCAATTGTCTTCAAGAAAAAAAATCCTGTTGCTGCTCATAGACCAGTTTGGTTTGAATCCTTGATTCAGACAGTTCTTCTACACTTTGTCATTTGTTCAAAGAAAATATGGGAGGCTAGTGGATCCATTTGTATCAAGTGGGCATATAAACAGGCGCCTTCAGAAAGCATAACCAGCAATCCTAGTTTTTTATTTTCAAGTCAGAACGCCTGTGTTAGATAAAAAATCTTTGACAGGAGGGGGAACCCTCAAACCGCAGTACTGTTCATACATACAAGTTTACCTGGAAGTTGTGGTATGCACATTTCCTTCTAATATTTGTACACAGGCTCCAAATTATTCAATTTTTTATGCCTAGATCCTACATTCTTAGCTTATTCCTATTGTCCTCTTTTTGGCTGAGCACAGGCTTCAGAAATAGTAAGTTGACTAATGTTCTAAATGTTGTAGTTCAAACATGGTGATCATGTTTTTTCAACTGGGAAAACTATCAAGTAAAGGTTTGATAGCAATACCCTCCAATTAACTCCATAAGCTGTGGATGCAGCTCCTTGTCCCTCAATGTTTCAATCCTTTTTGATGTGGCTTCAACAGAATGAATGGAGACCCTACTGGAAGTTGTGGTATGCACATTTCCTTCTAATATTTGTACACAGGCTCCAAATTATTCAATTTTTTATGCCTAGATCCTACATTCTTAGCTTATTCCTATTGTCCTCTTTTTGGCTGAGCACAGGCTTCAGAAATAGTAAGTTGACTAATGTTCTAAATGTAGTAGTTCAAACATGGTGATCATGTTTTTTCAACTGGGAAAACTATCAAGTAAAGGTTTGATAGCAATACCCTCCAATTAACTCCATAAGCTGTGGATGCAGCTCCTTGTCCCTCAATGTTTCAATCCTTTTTGATGTGGCTTCAACAGAATGAATGGAGACCTTCAACCGAGTATGGAGGTCTCTGATTGCTATCCTTGTCTTATCCACAACAGAAGGGTCCTCCCCATTCACATCCTGATTCCTCAATTGTGTGCACTTCTTTTCATATGCTCTTCGTATGCGTTCTCCAGACTGTCAACAACATGCATTAAAGTGGTTTACTTATGCAAATCTCATATTTGCTGTTGCATTTTTTTTACATGTTCAGAGAACTTACCTTCACTTCCTCATATAGCTTCTTCTCCCATGCATACAATCTATCCAAGGTCGACTGATGGCTTCCAGACATCATACAGAATTCCTCGGAAAGATCACTGCTAGTTTCATAGCCATCATCCTTGGGAATGGAAGGGGATTGGGGAAGTCGAGAAGATGTTGAACGAAATGATGCAGAGCGAAATAATGCAACGGGATTCAACATCTTAACAGCTGCAGTAAGGAAATAACTTTTCATCATTTGAGGCAATTTTCACTGTGTTTCCAGACCAAAGGTTTGACTCAGTTAACAATAAACATAAAGTTACAGATGGTTGATGCATACCTGTAAGCTCATTTGAAGTCGAAGAGTATTGTGCTCTGTTTGCTTCCAACATCATTGAAACTTCATGAGCAGAATCATATATTCTTATGAATTGGCGCTCAATATCCCTTATGACTTCTGCCATGCTTGCTGGTCTTCGGTTCATATAGACCGTAAAACCAGGGGTTTCCTCTGCTGTTTCTCTATTTCCTGTGAGCTCCTGCCCGTTATTGACCTCAAGCTCTGCCACCTTCTGCATCTCAGATACATCAATGCTGTCAGCTCCATGGGATTGACATTCCTTCACATCGTGCATTGTATCAGACTTATGGTTGAGTTCATCAGGATGATCTATGGTCGCTTCTTTAACTTCATTTGTATCAACCTTACACCTCTCATCAATATTTTCTGGCTTTGTAACTTCTTCTTCTTCCAGGTCAGGTATTCCTTCTACTTCTCGTATCTGCCTCAGACCTGCCATCTCATCATCAATGGCTGTCCTATCAGGACTATACCGAGAGGGGTAGTCAGATCCATCCAGTGAGGAGAATGGGTTCCAAAAAAAATCCCACTGTGAATTTTGTGGTGATGGTGGTGGGTAACTTGGTGCATTGTGAGGAGAAGAAGAGAAAAATGATGAGTTCATAGGAGATGACTGTATTGTGAAGAATCCATCTATTCCATAATGATCTGGAGGGTAATAAGAATCAATTCTCACAGTTTCTGGTGATTGAGGCCTCTCCTCAACTGAAACTGCTGGATTACCACCTGATCTTAAATAATGTACCATATGATTACCCTTATTAGGTAGATGTAGTGCTGGTGAGAAGGATTTCAAAGGCATTCCAATGATCTCTGGGCTCAATCTTTTCACGGGAGTGAAAGGTGGAGTAGAGCAGGAATCAGAGAAGAAATCATGATGCTCATCTCCATCAACATAATTGTGCAAAGCAACAGATACTCGCTTTAGGGACTGAATGTATGCAATGTGCCCAGAAGCAAACCTTGCTCTTTGCTGTACTGCTTGTTTGATGAAATTTTTTCTATCCCTGCAAAGCCGAACGGCCTCTTCGTCGTCCAACTTTGATGCAGAACATCCCATCTCTTAGAATTTTCCTATGATTTCTTCAGACTTGAATTAAAGCCAGGATCAACAGTGAAGCACTTTGACAAACTCATAGGGATCTTGTGCACTGTCCAACACATTAGATTGGAGACAACCTTGCAAGAAAAGCACAAGGGATGGAAAAGGGCAGAGAAAGATCATTTAACAACATCATAATCCACTGCAAGGAATTCTTGCTGAATCAACCAAGTGGTTCTTCTCTTCGTTCCCAAGTTTCTTCGAGAAAACTTGCAAGCAGCTGAAACGTACCTGGATAACAAATGGAAGTCTTAGCATCTAATAGAGGAGGATATCCGTAACAAAATATTCCAAAGCTCCATGACAGTTGCAGTCGGCCACCAGAGAGAAACAGTGCAGAAACTGAATAAAAGGGGGATGCAAGAAAATTCAGCCATTTCTTCTGTCTAAAAGGCTTGCAAGAAATGCACCAGAACTAGTTTAGGCAGGTTTCAGACAAATGATTTTTGTGGTTGCTTGTGCCGAGGAAATTAGAAAAATTTGCCATTGTACACATTTCCAAAAATAAAACTAGGTTTGCATGTCATCTGAAAGGAAGATTCTAGCACACGGAAAGGAACCAGTGGGGGTTGAAGTCGGATTAGGAATAGACCAAATACAGACCTAATTTAGTAAGCTTGAAACTACGGATCTCCTGATTAACATGAGACGTACTTTGGATGGAAATAGGTGGATTTTGCTAATAATACACAACCAGTTGTAAAAACATTGGGTCTCAAAAGAAAAAAAAAGAAGTAAAAGAAAGGAACTCTCTCTGTAGAGAAAAACAAATTAGAAAGGAAAATTTCAAAGTTAGAAGAAGATTAGACGTTAAAAACAAAGAATAAAACAGAGAAGAAGGAAAATTGCATTGACAGAAGAAAATGCGACAGATGATTATGAAGATCATCCAGTGAAAGCAAAGGTGAGAGCACACGATGAGAGCTGTTTAGAAAATTTAAATCCAAGAGGATGTATGATGAAACATTACGGGAAGCAGTGCTATGATGAAGCATTCCTTGGCTTTATCTTCCAAAAGTACAGATGCAGGTTAAACCACATCGGGAACCATGAAAGTGAGAACACATTCCCCCAAAACAGGAATCCATATCGAAAAGCAAAAGAAGAGGCTACAAAACTGGGGAACTAAACGATTGAAAAACAATCAAAGATTCACATAATGTTCCCGAAAAGAAACTGAAAGAACATTGGTTAAATTGTTTCAATCAAATGTGATAACTAAACAAAATGAAGATTGCAAAATAATTGCCTAGGGCACGGGTATGAACTAGCCGAACATTTGTCATTCAAGAGTGGTAAAAATTCAAGAAAGGAAAGATCTTCACAGAAAAAAACAAATACCGTTTCCATCAAGAGATTCTAAGTGGAAATCAGGTGAAGAAGTTGAAACTATGTGGATAGAAACAAAATAGACCTACAAGGATATGCTCAAACGTTACTGATGCGAACCCCATTCTACAACGCCCTGCTAATGCGAAGCCGCCAGTGTCACCTAGCTAAAGTGGAAACTCCCCACAGAGAAAGCAGAAGATGGGGAGGAAAAAAAGAAACCCATCTGCAAAAATGAGATTTTGCAGATGGAAACAAACCACCAGGCTTCTCAATAAAGTGGAACACAGAGAGAAGGGGCGCTGAAAGCAAAAGAACAAGGGAAAGAGAAAAAAAAAAAGGGCTGATAAGGTCCCTGCACCGTATGCAGAATTCTAGCTAGAGCGCCAAACTACAGAAAAAATGCATCTTGACCATGATGTAGAGGAGATTAAGAAACACACCTGCACTTCCACACGAAGAGAGAACAGGAGTGAAGCAACGGGGAAGATGTAGAGAGAGAGAGATGGTGGGGAAATTTGATATGAGACAGAGATGGTGGTGGGGAAATATGTTATCTCTGAGAGAGAGAGAGAGAGAGAGAGGGAGAGAGGAAAGGCAACGGTCAACTGGGTTCAAAGGAAACAGGGCAACTCCACGACAACAGAGCGAGCACAGCCAGGGCGATCGAGAAGAGGTGCCACTCGCAATGGAAAGACCCCTGTAACAGCACCAAATTACAAGGCGCACCCTCCATCTTTTGTCTTTTTTGGCGTCGTCTACGATTTTATCTCCACCGTGGATTTCGTCGACTCTGTTCCGTGTTACACCAATCTAACGGTCAGAATCGGCGCATCAGACGTAATGACGGGTGACCGGGTATGGTCCAAACTTGTCCTTTCCGCGGACAACCAGGACTAGGATGCCCCCGGTGGGAAAAGAATTCCAACGTTATTGCGGGCCGGCAACTTGCCGAAGCTGACGGAACAAACACCCCCCCCCGGCACACCTTTCAAAATAGTTGGATAATAATAATTAACTTCGTAATTAAGTGGAGATACAAAATTTTTGCATCAATTAGTTCTATTGGAAGATTTTGTTTTTCTTGATCCCACCCATGTTGCAAGTTCCCTTTGATTCTCCTGTTTTTCCCTCTGAGCGAAATTACCAGTTAATTTGGTTTCGAAATTTTTGATCGGAAAAGTGGGTTTGAGCAGTGTTCTAAACATCAGATCGAATATGACTGAGAAAAATAAAATAAAATAAAATAAAATGGCCATATCTCCAATTTTGATTACTTAGATGTTTTATCAATTCTTTAGTTGGTACTTGGTAGACTGCAACAGATTACTCAGTCGGTCCGATTCGAAAGCCTACCATTCGGTGTCATGGGACAATGATTTATCAACATGGTTTTTCTTGACACCAGATTTACCACACCAATAGCAATTTGCATTCTTTCTTATAAAGTGCCAATAACTTGCAGCTAAACATAATTAAAAGATGGTAGCACCCAAATGGAAATGGGCATCAGAAGGTTTCAATCTCGACCATTATTGGAACTCTATTAAGTTTTTAGTTACCTAAACGGTTGCGCCGCAGCTGACAATGCCACTCCTTAGCATGGAAGCGGTCTTAGGTTCGATCATGGGCTCGGAGAGCTCTGACCCTCTGGGCGCTTGCCACCGCAGTGGGGGTAGATCATTTGGGGTGCCCCTCTTTCTCACGAGTGTGACGTGCGTAGGCGGTAGAACCGCCGAGAAACGTTGGGGGCGACATTCGGTCACTACTTCTAGTTTAGGTTGTTTCTTCTCCCTCCCCCTCCTCTCTAGGGATGTCAAAAAATACCCGCAAACCCGATTACCCGCATTATCCGACCCGTGATGGGTTGGGATAATACCCGAATAAACGGATATTGATTCGGGTTCGGATACATTTAAAATATCCGTTTCATATTCGGATAGGGTATGGATTTAGTGCATCCAAATCTGTACCCGATCCGAATCCGCTCTTAATAACTTATTGTGCATGTTAGGCCTATGATTTTGACATGAACCCAATCCGCTACCCGTCTTGTTGAGTTTGTGAGTTTAGACTTCTTGTTAAAATTATAAGGTCATTTTTATAAAACATAAAAATTACTTTAGAAAGTAAAGAATTGACCGGATTTCTTTTTTTCTAATTCTCATAAATCTCACATTTCTTTGGATGTGAATGTGGACTCATGCTTTATGGACGGATACGGATATCCGCGGATATATCCATACCCGTGACGAATATACCCGTATCCATACCCGCGAAAATAATAGGGTACTATCCGGGTATGGTATTAGTAAAATTTTTACGGATAGGATATAGTATTGGTCTACCCGAGCCGAGCCCGATCCATTGATATCCCTACTCCTCCCCCTTCCATGTCTCCCCTCCACCAGTGCAATTATACCTGAGGACCCTGACCCAAAAAAAAAAAAAAGCTTATGAAATGGATGAATTGTTTAATGTATATGTGGGGGGGAGGGGTGGGAAGTAAAGTGGGAGGAGGAGAATTTTGAGAAAGACAAGAAAAGAAGCTGCAAAAAGCAAAAGGGGGAAGATTGAAGGGAATCGGGCCGGCCCAGCTTTAAAGTGCTGCTCTCTCACTTCCTGGCTTCCTCCAATCTTCGTTGCCACGGTTTGTGTTGGTAATAAAAGCAGATTCCTCCCCCACCTGTCCTGTCAACAGCATTTGCTCTCGTCAGCTGCATCAATTCACTTCACGGGAACCAAGCATCTTATCTCCCTTCAATGCCCCTGGAATTATTTACCGAACAATTGCTAATGGAGTGTCACATCCTGAGAGATTTAACAACCGAAAGTTTAATATTCTTGAGTTTAATTTGAAGCACGGAACCTTGAAGTTGACCTCATTTTTTTTCAAAATAGTAGTAGTGATATGTATGCTAACGAGTTTTCAAAAATGATATATATGTAAGTTCATCTGTAATGATGATTTATTTGCAAAAAAAACCATCGTTAAATTTAAATTCACCACTTGAAGAGTATAATAATCATAACATGTCATGTCCGGATCGCCCCGGTGCTGCTCCTCTTCCTCTGATCATTTTGTGTGTGTGTGTGTGTGTTCTTACATGTTTCAGATCCATACACAACGTTCCAGCCTGTCGCACCAGAGCTTTCCTACTTCCTGAATTAAGAACCATGGGGACAGGAAGACAGCAAGCACTAGCTAGCATAAAGAAACAAAAGTAACTGGGCATGCATTTATCTCATCTCGTTCCGTTGCACCGTGATGCATCCTCATTTAGTTCACTTCACATCCGTCTTCTTTTACACTATCAGGAATATTTTGACCAAGATCAGTGGGGTAATTGATCGATATCGTTCCGGGCCCTCGTCATCTAAGGAGGATTGGTGATGTTGTGTCACACTGTATCTGATCACTTGATAAGAGAGACCGGTGACAGTGATGATGACGACAATGTGTTGGAAATAAACAGTGTGCAGGGACAACATCATGGCAATAAACGGACCACAGTAGATGTAATGCAAACCATAGTAAAATTACATAGGAGGTTGATTCAAATAAGGACAACCAAGAAGAATCAAACATAAGCATGATTGTTGAACAATTAAGTATGAAGGAATAAACAATTATATCTATCTAAACAACTGGATTAGTAGAAGCGCCTCAAAGAGACTCCCCTTAGAGAAGATATCGCCCCCACAAACACGGTGCGATAGATATAGTGATCTTCCCTGAGGATACGACTACTAACACAAGAAACTTAAGCGCACTCTTAAGAATCTTGTAATAATTACTACACGAAAAACCTAAATCGCTTCTTTTAAAAAGGTTAGAAAGCATGCACCGAACACCGAAGAACAAGGGCTGCAAGTGTCCGCGAGCGTGCACAGCGACGAAGACGGTGGCGAACGCACGGGACGAAGACAGCAGCGATATCCCCGGGATGGCGCAAGGAGGAGCCGGAGACGAGAGCAAGAGAGCGACGTTGCGAGCGGTTCCTCTTTTAAAAAGGTTAGAAAGCATGCACCGAACACCGAAGAACAAGGGCTGCAAGTGTCCGCGAGCGTGCACAGCGACGAAGACGGTGGCGAACGCACGGGACGAAGACAGCAGCGATATCCGCGGGATGGCGCAAGGAGGAGTCAGAGACGAGAGCAAGAGAGCGACGTTGCGAGCGGTCCCTCTGTGAAGTCGAACAGACACGAAAAAAGAGAGTAGCAGTAATTATGGTAATCCTAATTACTCTCCTTATGTGCCCCACGCCCGCGACGGTTCGTATCCGAAACGATAAGTTCGGAAACCCCTCTTTCTCTCCAAGGAAAGGATAGAATAGCAAAAAGAATTCCAAAAAGGTGCCAAGGCAAGCCGGCTGGACCCACACCTCACACACGCCAGCCCAGCCCAGCCCGGCCCGTGCGTGCGTGTGATTGGATCTAGCTTACCTCCACTATGTCTATAAGACATAGTCCATGGGGTCCTAGGAACTATAAGGTCCCATCACCTCTTTGTGTTTTCCAATGTGGGACTAATATCCCCATACAAAACACAACACTTGAGGTAGCACCCTTATGGAAAACCTTTGAGTTTCCCTTCCTTAGATATACTCCCAACCCCCCTTCAACCTAACACAATGCTCATGGATCAACTACTTAATTGTAAGCAAGCTTTTAGGAAAACGGGCAACTTTCCACCAGTGCCAAAAGAGTCGGGGTGGGTGCAGGGTTCGTCGACTCGCTGGATCGTACCTGATCGGGATCTTTTTGATCCGGTACGATACTGTCGAGTCGCATTCGACTCCGCCCGACTCGGCCTTCTCTCTCTCTCTCTCCCTCTCCCCTACTCACCACCTCCTCTCTCTTTTTCTCTCTCACACTGTGACTCGGCTTGACTCGGCCGATCCTGGAGGTGATCAGCAGAGTATCGAGTTTTGCCAGATACGGTATGATACGTCCGAGTCGGGCCGAGTCGACAAACCATGGGTGGGTGTGGGGGGCAGTGTAGTAGGATTAGAAGATAACAAAAGACTGTTCTGATCGAGAAATACTTCTTCTGATCTGAATCCTTGCCTTTGCATTTTGATCCTGAGCATATATAACACTGCCCAAGGTTTCCAGACCATGACAAATCGAACCGTGGGCAGAGGTCACAGGAACCCACACCCAAAGTCTTAATTATGAGCTCTGCATGCACGATCCGTCCCTAGCTAGAGCATACATGCATGCATGCATGATCTCAGTTTTTGGCCTGTTGCCATTCTTATTGAGGATCATCACCTGAAGCTATCTCAACCGTCCGTTCAGGGCGCCTTAGAGATTACTGGTACTTGTTAATTTAATCTCCAATTCGCCGATAAGAGGAACCCCATGTACATGTGCTACAAGGAGTACTCCAGGAGGCATGCATGTCCTTCTAACAGTAATTCGCATGCATGGACCACAGAATCTTCTGAAATCTGATATGGGGATGAAAGGATTCAACTTCGTGACCTGCATGCACATCTAACTTTGGTGACACAGTGATATAGATAGTGTGCACAATCAAATCTTGCACAGATATATGAAGATTTATTTATCGAGAGCAAATGATGATGGGCAAGAAAGCGTCGATGCATTGGTTTAATTAATGGGCAAGTTGCAAGTGATCAGCAAGAGAGAGAGTGTCCTTCCTATATATATATATGTTTGGGCTTTCTTCTTCTTTCGATGGGATCCAAATGCAAGTAGCAAACTGTAGCTCAGGCAGAGAGAGAGTTTAAAAAAAAAGGTGGGAAGGGGGGGGGGGGGGGAGAAGCTGACATTTAAGCAACTTTCTGCAGGACAAGAAAGACCACGGACACGGCTACAAACACATTTACTGCAAGATGAAACGACGGGAATGGCTGCAAACACATGACATGCCCAAGATAAAGCCAAAGACCAGACTACAAACACATGACATGCACAAGGAAAACCATCTCCACCATTATTCAGTGGCAGCCGCGCGCAGTAGCGTGATTTCAGGATATTACGATAAATGAATACGATAAAAGTAGAGATAGAGGAGTAGTTTCATAAGATTTTAGGGGTGTATCTCTTACTCTTAATATTTTGGAGGACATATTGTTATGGGTTGTCTTGTTGGGTAGGATTCCAAGGCCCAGCTGCTTGAACTTACTGATCATGAGCTCGTACGTAGAAAGTTGTGCGACTGACTGAGGGAGGAGCATGGCTCCAGTGTTCAAATCTATATAACATCCGGCATGGAATCTGATGGCTTAAAGTGTTGTAGCAAATCAAATCAAGAGAGATGTGAATTGAGTTTGTTTCAAAATTTTCACTTGATTTTTGCATGTTCACTCGAACTACAATCACAACCTATATTTTAATGCAAATCTATAGATAGTAAATTTTCATCACAATCTTAATTAAATCGAGCCTAATAACTTCAGCAATATATATCACCCTAATTAAATATTTCATCACGATTTTTTTTCTTTACATCTCGGTTTGACTTGATAACCGTGATAAAAATATTAATCTTTTAATTATGTTTATGATTTATTAACCATGATTAAAAGCATTTCGTCACGGTGAAAACCCGTGATTAAAGCCCTTCATTGTAGTAGTAGTGATGGTTGCCATTTTTTAAAGACAAAATCGTCTTGACGGCCATTTATCAAACTGCTCGTGTGAAATGTAATATTTACGTCGTTTTAGATCTCTTCGGAATTAGGTTGTCAGGGAAAATCCCACCCTGTCTTTACAATATTATATTTTTATAGTTTGTTTAACTTTGACTATACCTCATTTTTGAAACCTCTTCAGAATAATAAATTGGAGATAAAAAAGATTTGACTGTACTCACTACAAAGAAGAGGTCTTACGATGGTTAATATGGGTCTCCCCGCCTGACAATGCACGGCGTTCTTCGACTGATCATTACTCATGATGGTAAAGTTGTTATTAACAATGAGTTTATTAATTATTTGGTTACGTTCAACTCAAATAGTAGTCGTCTCCCCGCCCGACAATGCACGGCTATCTTCCACGCTTTCTATCTCGGAGAACATTAATTCCCTGTGAGAGAAGTTTCTCCGGGGCCTTATACTCAGCCGATTGTGTGAAATGCGACATCTACATCTATCAGATCTGTCTAGAAACAGCTTGTGAGGGAAAATCTCATGCATGCTGTCCTCTCAACATTTCATTGTGAACCTCAACCTATGTCTCGGTGTTTCACTCCTCTCCTTTGAAAGGGAGAGATTGCGAGTTCAAATCTTGCAAACGTCAGTAGGAACTGGAGATCATTTTTTCACCTCTGCACTTAACTTTTTACCTATCAAAAAAAAACATTCCATTGTGGGAGTCGAGCAATCCTAAGGTGTCAAGCACTAATAGAAGATACAACAATAATGTGTGACATCCAAGTGAAACGATGTACTTCAAAAAAAATTGTTGATTCCCTGTGAGGGTGATCCTCGTATGGATGGTAGGCCTTGATTTATGCATGGTAACCAATTAGATGGCCATGTAACTTACAAATGATAAAATTTTAGTTTCGGTAAATGTATTTGTAGAGGTCTAAGAAGGGGGCTTAAAAGATCCCATATTAAAAATTACAAAGATAAAAAAGGATAAAACTCTAGTTGCCCTCGGATATAGTGGGAACAATATCTCAAAGGAGACACCCCAAATTTGTGCGTCTTCGTTGGCACCGTCTGTGAGAACCCCGGCCCAATGAGCACAAAGCCCACCTTTGCTAGAGGGGGGGTAATGTAGAGGCCTAAAAAGGGGCTCAAATTAAAGATCCCATATTAGAAACTACAAAGATGGGAATGCGTTTATAAGCAAGACCGACGTCTTGTCCTTTGAGGGCCATTTTACTGATAAAAAATGACAAAACCCTAGCCGCCCCCAGACGTAGCGGGGATAATACCTCAAACAAGACATCCCAAATTTATACGTCTTTAGTATTAAAATCAAAGTATCAATTTTTTATTTTTAATTGATTAATCAAGATTTTCTCGTACTTTTCACATGGAATGTCATTAACGACAACAAGAAGGATAGGGTCCACTTGAATCCACAGTTACGTGATCTCCCAAATAGATCCAAATACTACATGCACAGCCTTAAAGCCACTTAACTTTCATTGTTCTTCAAAATTGATCACATGTCCCACACTTCAATGTTTCTAAACTCTTAAGAGATGTTTCATATACCTCACCCACACTTCAATAATTTATCTGGCATTTATAAACCCCCGTGACCCCAATTCTCTTTCCTTCTCAATGAGTAGTTATGAAGGTAATCCAAGACCATGTGGAACACCACTTGAGAGAAATTACTCTTCTAGCAATGACATAATGGAATCACTGATCGAGGGGGATTAAAAAAAGATGAAGAGAATATTAGGATGCTTGATAATGATATTCTATATATGTATTATACTCACTTGGTAGCTCTAACTTTTGATTTGGGTTTTCGGGACTTCATTGGATCACTTTTTCTTCAATAGGGGTTGGATGATAACGTATTTTAAAATCATAAATAGATATTCTAATTTATACCTAAACCGCTTTTGAGCTGATATTATATCAGCTGATTGTATGTCAAGTCCTACCAACAGCAAAAATAATACTCCTGAAATATCAAGTCCAACTTCTTTTATTTCCACGGGTTCAAAGTGCATATCTTTTGATGATTATTGAAATATGTTAAGGATGCCATTTTTATGGCATTTTGATGTTACATTGATCAAGTCCAAATTTTTATTTTTTAATTGATTAATCAAGATTTTCTCATACTTTTCACATGGAATGTCGTTAACGATAATACAAGGATAGGGTCCACTTGAACCCACAATTCCCCCAAATAGATCCAAATAGTATATGTAGAGCCTCAAAGCCATTTAACTTTCATTGTTTTTCAGAATTGATCACATGTCTCACACTTCAATATTTCTAAACTCTCGAGAGATGTTTCATATACCTCACCCACACTTCAACAACTTATCTGGTATGTATAAGCCCCCGTGACCCCAATTCTCTTTCATTCTCAATGAGTAGTTATGAAGGTAATCCAAGACCATGTGGAGCATTGTGGACGCACTTTTTATTAAGATCGTTGTTTATTTATTTATTAGGCTTATTAAGTGCGTGGGCGTGCCAGTCACAAAGTGACGATTTATTCGGGCTTCGATGAAGCCCCTGGTGCGCTCGCTCTGACTAATTAGACGATTGTGTGGCTTGTGTCGGGACTGGGAACCCGCCGTACCATAAAGGCTACGACGTTAATTACATCCCCTCAGAGAGGGGAAGACCCTTGATTGATTGCCAGGAAAAAAGGGGCCCTATGGCCTGAAATTCATAATAATGAAAGCGAGAGCAGGATCTCGGATTGCATCTAAACAAACCCCGCATTGGGGCATAAACGTTCACAGATATGCGTATATCGGTCGCTTGTGGACCATTCTTTATTCGGACGAAAGTTCGTATTAGTAGCGTAGGAGACGGCGACAAAATCGTACGAATGTCTACCGTGAGTACGGCAAGTTTAATGCAAGTGCGGGATTAGATCTCGGTATATATATGTCGGTCACTAACGGACCATTTCTTATTCGGACAGAAGTCCGTGTTTGTAGCATAAAAGACGGTGACAAAACTGTACAAATATCTACCGTGAATACGACAAGTTTAATGCAAGTGCAGGATTAGATCCCAGTATATATATGTCGGTCACTAACGGACCATTCATTGTTCGGACGAGAGTCCGCATTCGAAGCATCGAAGACAACGACAAAAACTGTACAGGTGTCTGCCGTAGGTGCGGCAAGTTTGATGGGATTGCGGGATTGGATCGTGATAGAAGTGGATCAAACTGATGATCTATTGGCTCGAGGTGGTTGCGGACTATGGCCATATCGGGATCCCCAAGGTCCACGTCCGATACCATGGGGCGTCGTTACTTTTCTGTTCACGTACAGTCCGGGGGAGTGAATTGTTAAGTGTGGAGCCCGAATTTGCCATCCTGCGCCCTCGCACGCGGATCGACCTGCGCGGTCAGGTCGCGGAGGTCAAGGGGGCAGCGCCCCTTGCGGGGCCCTCTGGGGGCGGAGCCCCCAGAACAAAATTTCAATTATGGAAGAAGCAGCTTATATTCTTTCATTTCTTTTTATTGATTTAGGTCTCTTTGTTTGTTTTATTTAATAGTTTCAGGCCTTTTCTTTTATTTAGCTAATTATGTTGCTTTTTTTAGGCGCGCTGGTTTAAGGAAGCAAAGGGGGCGGCGCCGGTTTAAGGGGTCTTCATGGGAGGCATGTCGGATTAGGTGGATGCACAGGGGGCGCGCCGAATTACGTTCAAGAAGAATGGCACGTCGGATTAACAAGGTGAATAGTAAGGGGGTGTGCACTATTCATCCCATGATTTTGAAAGTCATTTTGAGTGTGGGGCTAAACCGGCACGGGGGGGGGGGGGGGGGTAGTGCGCCGATTAGCCCGCGCCGGATTAGAACCGCGCCGGACTAGCTCCAAAGAGGTTTTCTTTTATTCTGTTTGCTTATTTTTGTTCTTTCTTTTCTTTCGCAGATTGCTTTGATGATTGGTTTGTTCGTTCAATTGGTGGGTTAAGTTTGTGGAGAAGAAGATTAAGTGTTTTAATTGTTTATTAAGGTGGATTAGCATGAAGATTCGAGTGTTTTATTAGAAGAGTTTGTTGCAGTAACTCAAGGGTCCATGGTTTCAGACATGAAGGAGCATGGTTTGTTCAGAGGTTCAGTTTGATTCAGAGGCTTCAAGCACATGCAGCTCTAACCCTCGGAGAGTTTAGTTTGATTCGTTTGTTCTCATGAGTTCTTCGCCTGGTAAAAATTGGGTAGCACCTCCCCCGGACTGCGATTTGCTGGGGCGAAATAAGGGATTGTCAAACGAAGTACTCCGGGACGATCCCAAAAACTCGGAGTGGCCTAACGGCAGTCCGATGTCCCATAGTCGAACGCAGAAGCCTCGAGGACTGGCCTTCAAGGGGTTCTAGCAGCTCATGGGCGATGGTTTCATGAACGGGACGAATGTATGCCACAAGAGGGCTATGAATGTCCATCCATCATGTGGATTCCTTTGAAGGCCATGTCACGGAGAGGCAGGCTTCAAAGACCCTGGATGAATAGAAAGTGAAGAAGGGAGGTAGACGCTAAACAAAGAACATGAAGCTCGCAAAAGGACATTTCTTTTATTCATCCACACAAACGGGGGAAGGTTTTTTTAACGCAGAGGAGGTTCATCTGGAGATAAAAATGAAATACATTGCAGGGGGGAGAGAATACATCGACGGAGGAGGGGAAGAGAGCACATGCTCTTTCCCCTCCGACTCACCTCCCACTCTCACTCCCCTCTCTTCACCTCACCTCTCCGGCATGGGGATGAAGCCTTTCTTCTCTTCCGCTGGGCTCCTCTTCTCAGAAGCTCTCACCTCTGACCAACCGCCCAGCCATCTAGTAGCCAGCCTCTTCTCTCTTCTGACGGGTTTGTCATATATATGGAGGTGGGGGAAGAAGTCTCTGAATCTCCCTTCCCTTTCATTCCATTCTTCTCGTCCTCTCCGTGTCTGAAGCTCTCGAGTGGCCTGCAGGTGGAGGGGTTGATAGAGTAGGCAAGCTGCCCCCACGAGATTGGCCGACGGTGACCAACGAAGAAGCGACGTTCGGTGCGGGGCTCGAAGCCTTCCATTCCTGGGAGCAAGAAGGGCTCAGGCAGTTGAACGCCGGTCAGGTGCAGGCTGTTCAGCCATTTCAGGTAAGTTCTCTTTGTTCGCACTCGAAAACAGGGGATCAGACAGAAGATGGGACGGCACCCTTGGTTAAAACAGCGCGGGGGGTGAGCGCGCCGATTTAGGACCAAAAGAGGAGCGCACCATTTTAAGGCACCTTAGAGGGGTGCGTTGGTTTAAGTGGTCCATAGGGGCGCGCCGGTTTGATGGCCAAGGGAGGGGCGCGCCTGTTTAGGGCAATGTAGGCACGGCCGCGCCGGTTTAAGTGTCGAAGGGTTTCTTCCAAGATTAGCGACGATTCGGCCGGACGCTTGCCCTCCCGTGTTGCTTTAGTTGTGAGCCTCCGAGTCCCGGTTCAGGGCTTTGAGTGATTTCCGGCGCATGCCGAACATGCGTTCGAATTCCTGAGTTTCTTTTGATTCGGCCTTCGACACTGCCAACTGGGGAGCCGGGGCTGTCCTTTCTGCCCGAGGGGCTTCTTTGTTGGGTGACGGAGCACCGGGGATATATTCGTCCTGCTTGGAGGAGGTATGGAGTTTATTCGGCATTCACGTCTTCGATTTGCTCTTGAGATGTCGAGACGTCCGTGCCGCAGGAACGTTCCTTTTCTTCTCTCTTTTTTGACGTCCACAAGCACCACTTGAGAGAAATTACTCTTCTAGCAAGGACATAATGGAATCATTGATTGAGGGGGATTAAAAAAAGATGAAGAGAATATTGGGATGCTTGATAATGATATTCTATGTATTATACTCATATGTAGCTCTAGCTTTTGATTTGGGTTTTCAGCGCTTCATTGGATCACTTTTTCTTCAATAGGGGTTGGATGATAATGTACTTCAAAGTCATAAATAGATATTTTGATTTATACCTAAACCACTTTTGACTTGATATTATATGAGCTTATTGTATGTCGAGCCCTACCAATAGTAAATAATACTCCTGAAATATCAAGTCCAACTTCTTTTATTTCCACGGGTTCGAAGTGCATATCTTTTGATGATTACATTGAAATATTTTAAGGACGTCATTTTTATGGCATTTTGATGATTACATTGATTAGGTCCAAATTTTTATTTTTCGATTGATTAATCAAGATTTTCTCATACTTTTCACATGGAATGCCATTAACGGCAACAAGAAGGATATGGTCCACTTGAACCCACAATTACGTGATCCCCCAAATAGATCCAAATAGTACATGCACAGCCTCAAAGCCACTTAACTTTCATTGTTCTTCAGAATTGATCACATGTCCCACACTTCAATATTTCTAAACTCTCGAGAGATGTTTCATATACCTCACCCACACTTCAACAACTTATCTGGTATGTATAAACCCCCGTGCCCAATTCTCTTTCCTTCTCAATGAGTAGTTATGAAGGCAATCTAAGACTATATAGAGCATCACTTGAGAGAAATTACTCTTCTAACAAGGACACAATGGAATCACTGATTGAGGGGGATTAAAAAAAAGATGAAGAGAATATTGGGATGCTTGATAATGATATTCTATGTATTATACTCACTTGTAGCTTTAGCTTTTGATTTGGGTTTTTAGGGCTTCATTGGATCACTTTTTTTTCAATAAGGGTTGGATAATAACGTACTTCAAAACCATAAATAGATATTCTGATTTATACCTAAACCGATTTTGAGCTGATATTATATCAGCTGATTGTATGTCGAGCCCTACCAACAATAAATAATACTCCTAAAATATCAAGTCCAACTTCTTTTATTTCCACGGATTTGATGTGCATATCTTTTGATGATTACATTGAAATATTTTAAGGACGCCATTTTTATGACATTTTGTGAATGTTTTATAGCATTTAATCAGGGCAAATCAATTGAATTACCCCTCAGAGTAATATCTTAATTTCAAGCATGTTGATGGTAGGGCATCCTTGTGTCGGGTTTGGTCAAGCTTGAGAAAGTCTAAACTTAAGATCATCAGCAAATTTGAAGCCTAAATTTAACTCAAGCCACCTTTATGTGATCAAGAAGCCCAATCAAATTTAACAGGAATTAATTGTAAAAGTAACCTTTCATTTAATCTTTACAATTGACTTTATAGGTTTAGCAGAACCAAAATTGATTTCTTTTTTCTCATTTGTTGATTCGATGGATTTTACTTTTCTCAACTTTGACTAGGTGAGCTTGACAAATCTGGCTAGTCTTTGTAAAACATATTAGCACCATTTCAAGTGTCATAAAATACTAATGTACTATCGTTTTTTAATTGGATGCATGATATATTATAGTAAGGTGAGTATTTTTGGATATTTCTTAGTTATCATTGTCAACAATAACCATCACTTTTATTATTGGATGTCTGATATGTTGTATTAGGGAGAGTATTTTTGATATTTCTTAGATGAGAAATGCTAGTTGCATGTTTGGACGGGTAGGAAAACTACATGTCTAGCGTATTATTAGTTCGCACACTAGTGCACAAGTCCCACCCAACATGAGTATTAAATGCTCCTTAAATGCTCATGTGTCTGTTCCCATAAAGTTATTTGTCACCCCTAACTTGTTAACTAAGGGTGACAAATAACAAGTTAAAGGTGACAAATAACTTCAATGTGAAAAAGTTACTTGTCTGTCTTAATTTTTTATTTGCCACTCTTAGTGTTAAATGTGATAAATAACCTTTTACATTAGAAATGTAAGTATATAAAAAAAAGAGAAAGGATGGTGAGACCCATGAAATGCATGTATGGCTCAATGACATATAAGACGCGAGAAGTAAGTATTTCTCTTCTTAGTTATGTTATAAAGATGCATCAATAACTTATGTTTACAAAATTATTTTCCAGCTACTTAATTTTACAAGTCCGTACTGTCAGGTCATGTAGCCGTGACATCCACTAGAGTGCTCCTTGCCAAATAGGCTTTACACGAAGCTCTTCTTCTGCAAATGTAGATACTAATTATGAGGCAACAACCACGCATGCATTCCTCACAGTGACATAATGCTTATTGCTTCCCTAGCATTTACTCATTGTGCATGCGTGACTAAACCATCATTCATCTCAGCTGATTCTCATGTATAGTGAAGTGATCACACAATGTTAGCACTAGGTGATGTCACCATGATCACTTCTCATATTTATAGATATTTTTTTATTTTTATTTTTAAAAAATAGATGTTGCTCAAGATCCTCTATCTTGAAGTGGGGGTCATGCCACCAAAAATTTGTCTTGTAATGTAAGAAAAAAATAAAAAAAGATGTGAATAGTCAAAAAAATAAAAAGAGTATGAATAGTGACTTTTCCTATTTACACCCCTTTTTATTTTTTTTTTCTTGTCATGGATCCCAAGTAAAATAGGAGACTTGATCCCACTCCAAAGTAAAGAACCTTGGGTCCCACCTAATTTTTTTAATAAAATAAAAATAGTTGGAACCAAATGAATTGATCATATAGTGTCAGCACTAGGTGATGCCGCCATGATCACTTTTTATATTTATAATTAATTTTTTAAAAAAAATAAAGTGGAACCTAAGGTCTCTTATCTTGGAGTGGGGCCCATGCCACTAAAAACTTAATTATCTTAGAATGTAATACAAAATGAAAAGGATTGTAAATAGTGACTTATCCCCAAGTCACTATTCATGCCCTTTTTTATTTTTTCTTAGTGTGAGTCCCAAGTGAAATAGGAGACTTGGACTCCACTTCAAGGTAGAGAAACTTGAAGCCCACTTAATTTTTTGGACTCATTAAGGGTTAAATTCTGTTAATTTGGCTCTCAATGCAAATCTATGGTCTGGAACGGATTCTTTCCACCGTTCATTTTACCGCTGGTTAATGGGCTTCGTTCTGCACTATATAGCCCAGGCAAAACCTCCCAGGATCACCCTCCCTTGCGACCGTTTAGCTCGATCCGGTGTCCCTAAGTTACAAACAAGTTGAATAGAAATATAGCCTATTACGAGTTTGGTTTGGATCCTCGAGTTTACCCCGCTATGGCCATGACCTAATCTCACCGCGGAGTCAATAACCACTTAGATTCTACCCGCCTCTATTGGGTTTTATCCCTTTTCCTAATATTAAATCACGTCAGATCATATGCAAACATATGTCTAAGGGATTATCCATGGCATTGCTACATTCTCGGCATAAATTGGTCCTGAATGTGTCTGAATAAGTTTCCGTCATTGACTCCCAAGATTTGTGATGCTCCTTAATCTCAGACTCAATGGCCCGAGAATACACCGGTTCATCTTGAGCCTATGTGCGTATGCGACGGCGTCAACAATGGGTTGAAAGGTTTGCACAAATATGATCGAAAGTCCTGAATGATCTAGACCCTCTGGCAGGCTAGTCCTAGAGGGTACCACATTCGACATGGGCTCAAGTGTCGCTGCTACTGGCCCACCTGAAGTATCAAGGGATCGTCTCAGATTTCTACAGACGAGCACCCACCACATCCCTCGACATGCTTCGGGACAGGGAGAGATGTTGCCAAAATTTTATTAGAACTTTGGGTTTATAGATTTCTGAAAGAGTTGATTTAGATAATTATATGCGAATTTCATTTTCGAGATTTTCATCACTCGAGTCACAAAAATATAATAAGATCAAAGACAAAAAAATACATAATAAATATAACAACAAAATATATATAATAAAACCAAAATAACCAAAAAAGAAAAGACATAATAAAATCAAAAAAATAAAAAATAAAAAATAGTCAAGTCAACAAAAGAATAAATATATAATATAATAAAAAAGGCAATCCGAACAAAACAAAAAAAAGAATGTATGTGTAGTAAAAATTAAAATAACTAAAAAAATAAACAAATGATAATAATAATAATAACAAAATAATCACAACCACTACCATAACGAAACAATTGTAGGAGGCGCGATGTTTCTTTTCCTTGCCAAATCAAAAAGGTCTGACTATGACTAATTTTTCATTCCTCGGCGTTAATAATAAAGAGTTCTCTGCACTTTCATGCATATGTTAATGTAAATTCCACGCCGTAATGTCCTTCTTCCTAGCGATTAATTAAGAATTTTATCTCTTCGGAGATATGTAATTAACATCGTAGTCTTTACGATACTGTGAGTTTTGA
This sequence comes from Amorphophallus konjac, assembly GCA_022559845.1. Taxonomy (NCBI): domain Eukaryota; kingdom Viridiplantae; phylum Streptophyta; class Magnoliopsida; order Alismatales; family Araceae; genus Amorphophallus; species Amorphophallus konjac. The sequence goes on from CM040129.1 coordinate 196,732,750, forward strand.
GTCCCGACTCGACGTCCATTATCGTCTGATCATCTGATCAGTTAGACGACGCGCACGCGACTTCAAGCTCCTGAGTCTCGAGTCCGAATAAGTCGCCACCTCATGATTGACACGTCACACCCAAATACTAATAATAAAATAAACATAAAAAGGAAAAATGTCCCACGGGTGTGTAAAAGCACACACTCTATAGTTCCACATATAATAGTTGGTGTACAACCATCCTTCGATATTTACATGGTGATTCTAAAGAAAGGGATAAAATAGAAGGGATATATATATATATATATATATATATATATATATATATATATATATATATATATATAGCATGGACATATGCTATATACAAGAATATATGGGATCCGTTCCACCAGGGATGAGCGGAGAATCCATGGGATTTTTTCAGATCTGCCCTGCATGGCAATACCTTCCTCCTGGGTTCCGTCCTTCCAACCGGGGGATCTGTTCATTAGTGGTTGCAAGGCAAATAGGAACAACGGCAGCAGATTTTCTAGCTTCATCTCATCTCTTAACAGCTTACCATTTCTGGGTTTACATGGCACCTCCACGTCTGAAGAAACATTTCCTACTTGCATGGGTCATGCTCTGCAGCTCGATCCAGTTTAACAGTTCTAGACCGGAGGTGGAACATGCTCCATGGACCATGGTGCGCTTCATCCACCTTGTCGTCATAGCACCACTCCCAGTTACACTAGCTTATTCTATCCCATAATCGCATATATGGGTCACGTTCCTGCTGATATTGGTTTTTGCTTCCCTAGCTAACTCATAAGAATCCATCGTGGTCGGCCATGGCTTCGAAGGAAGCATTATTCCTCTGTCCTTGGTACGAGTTCATCCTCTGGTTTCTTTGGATCTCGGTGACAACCATTTGGTTGGCCAACTTCCACACGCCTTGACTAAAAAATCCCCCAGTACCGACCATTATATGCGGAGCTTGGAATTCTTAGTGACAATATAGATTCATGGGATCGCTGCCTCCAAATAAAGTCATCCAACTCTTCTCATTTGAAGGTCCTTGTCGAGCGCATTAGTAACTTGACCGGTGATAGATCTCTCACATTGTCTCTACCAAGTTTTCCCACTAATACATATGGCTGCACTTTTCTTAAGACAAAATCCCCCTGATGGCCATATATCAAGCTGCGTGTGCATGTGAAACGCAATATTTGGGCCATTTAGATATCTTCGAAAATATATATAGTTCGCCAGCGAGAATTTCACCCTGTCTTAACAATATTTCAGTATGGTCAGACGAGGGATCAACTGATCACGACAAATGGCCAAGTAACTCTTGCTCCGCCGAGGCCCCTGGTGAAAATTACAATTACCATACAACCAATTCAGAACAAATTACGATGTACTTGACATCAAAAGATTTTGTTTTTTCAATTCTTCATGAACGTATGTATCCCGCTATATATGCATGCTTGATGACTCTCCTTGATTTATATATCATTTAATCAACTTGATGGCCACGTTCCTTGGGAGATTGGACATTAATTGAGGGGGGTGCTGTCACTGAGCTTATCAAATAATCATTAATTTACAAGGTTCTTTGCCGGCATCAATGGGAAACATGGAATGGTTAGAAAGTTTAGATCTATCTCATGACAAACTAAGTGGTAAAATTACACATGAATTGGCTCATCTCAACTTTCTTTCTATTTTTAGTGTTGCATTCAATAATTTGTCCGGTATATGTGATCCCTTGTGACCACCAGCTCTCTTCATTAATGCAGGACAAAAACGCTTCACCCCATCCAAATAACTGAGAGCTCTCGTGGGCATTTGATCAAACATATAATATGCGACAAATCTATGATGTCTGACTCAAACAAATAAAATTATATGTCAAGTCTTGATCAATAAATAGGAGAGCAATTACAAATCGAACTTGGTGAAATCACAGCCTCCGGATCAGGTAACGGAATCACAGCAATATCTAATATCTCCGGATGGGAAAATAGCAGCACTTCAAGCTCCGCAGGTGAAACCTGGAATCCTTTGCATTTGATGAGCTCTTTTATACGGTCAACAACGAAGGGCAATCTTTGATCATCAAAATATCCAAGATCTCCTAGTTGGTCATCCGTGAGGCAATCCCCGGGCAGTGCCCTCTTATCTTTGCTCCCTATTTATTTTGTCACCAAGCTGGAAGCATAAAGATTGATCAAAGCCCTCTGACAATTAAACACCATCCACAGAAACAAAACGACTTTAGACTCCAAAATTGAAAGGAATGACATGGTTGATACAAACACATGTGAACATGGACAGGGTTGCCAACTACGTCAATGCTGATGTAACCATCATATGCCAGAAAGAAGTGTCTTCAATGACCAAAGGAATTGTTCAATGCACGCCGGGAAAGAAACTCCAGCCGTCATGAGCAGTGATTAGATTGCTGGCAACATTACATATGGATCCACACCGATGTGGTAGCAAAACGTTCGGCAGTCATGACTAGCAACACCTGGACGCTGGTGGGGCCTTCGGGAGCCTGCTTGCGGCGGGCACGGTGGCGGGGTTCTGCAGCGACGGACGCAGGCGGCAGGAGAAGGCCGCAACAGAGCGCCGTGGTTAGGTCACCGTGGTAGCAGTGCCGGTGCGGGTGGGAGCGCCGGCCGGGCGGACGGGCGTGCGGTGGCCGGTTGGGGCCGGCTGCGGCGGCCGTGGCGATGGGGCAGCGCCGTTGTGCGCGGCAGCGGCCCACCCGTGGACGGCGGCAGAAGCGGCCGACTGGGATGGGGAAGATGAACAGTGCCCAGAAGATAAAAAAACGCACGTTGCAGGGGAAAGTTTGATGGCAGGTTGGGGAAGAATTAACTAAGAGAAAAGTGAGAGAACAAGGATGATTACCGTGGGAATAACAAACGTGATTATGGTGGGGTTACGGTAGATAATCAAGACAGCCGGAATCAAACAAAAAAGAAGGAAGGAAATGGGGGTTATCATACGGATGGGAAATAAAGGAGAAAGAATATAGAGAGTGAAGATTCGGCCTCGCGCCAGAAAGAAGTCAGAAGGGGTTTGGTATCTCACCAGAGGAAGTACGGAGGGTTGGGCATCTCGCCAGGAGAATAAACACACAGACGTGCTGCACTTTTTTTTCTAACTATTACTTAACCCTAATTAGGACTAGCTTTTCTTATTTATAGAATAACACAACTACAAATAAACCCAAAATTCATTGTACTTTAACACCTACGATATCCCGACTATTAAAATAAATAAAATGACATAACCGACTAAATAAACTCTAAACTAAAAATAGCCTATAAATTAATTACGAAAATATAAAAAAATAGTAAAATGATCTTCCGACTCGATGTCTTCGGCGCTTCCACATAAATCAAAATCCTTCTCCGTGAATTCGGCGACTCGCTCCGCATCATTCATTCTCTAGGAGTAGCTATAAAGATAATCCGATATTGTTGGGAGAAGCTGCTCTAGATCTTCTAGCAAGGACACGAGAGAATCACTTGAGGAGGATCAGAAGAAAGATGAAGGAAATGCTGGAATGTTTGAAAATGATGTTCTCTTCTACTCATTAATTTGTAGCTCTGGCATTTGCTTTGGGATTCTGGGGCTTCATTGGATCACTTTTCTTCAAGAAGAAGTGGATGATGGGTATAAGTTCACCGACTTATGTGTACGAACAATTCTAGAACGACCAGAGAACGCAGCGGAAAATATCAAACGGAACACAACCACATGAACACAAAAGATTTACGTGGAAAACCCCTCCAATGCGAAGGGAAAAATTAAATCACGGACAAGTCACAGGAGAAAATTTCACTATGAACAATAATGAAAGTACAAATAACTCAAATCTCTTGCCAAGACTTGAGTTTGATTACAAGAGAGCAACTGGGATATAAACACAACTGAACTCTCCTACTCGATCACGGTAGAACACACTGCAAACCTGATCTTCCCTGTAGTGAGAACCCTGTTCAGCTGATGGAGATCTTCCCTACTCTTCACCTTCTCCTCTAGCAGCACCTTCTTCCACGGAGCTACAGTAACCCCTTTCCTTCACCCTTGATGGCCTCTTAGATCTCACCTTGTCTCTTAGGTTTTAGATCTTAATAAGATGTTTTATATATCTAGGATGATCAAGGGACAACCCAGGGACCAGATCCACCAAACTTGCCAAATCCCATGACTTTTGGGATTAAATAAACCAAGTAAAAGATTTATTTTCGGACATGGAACAAAAGGTCAAACATGGCTGCCTCGGGACTGCCGGTCGACCGGACCTACAATGGCGGTCGACCGAAAATTCTCAGACATCCGGATCTTTACTCCCTGGCAAAACCGGTCGACCGGAAGTCGTCCGGCGGTCGACTGGTTTGGTCGACCGGTAGGAAATGGTCGGTCGACCGATGGTGCATGGGCTGAAAAGAAAAAATGGGCAACGTGCCCAACAGTGGAGACCAACGCATTTCAAGGCCATAGATAGATATTCTGATTTGTACATAAATCGCTATTGCGCTGCTAGCTTGTTATCAGCTGAAAGAGTTTGTGATATGCCAAGCACTACCGGCAGCAAATAATGTCCATAAGATAGCAAACCTAGCTAGTTTCTGATATGCCATGGCCTCAAAGTGCATTTCTTTGAGGAGTTCATGGAAATTATTTGCAGATTTTTGTTTTCCTCGTCGAGGAAAACATACTAGATCTCCCGTTCTCTCTCACCACCCTGGCATGTGCCTATGCATGTGTGTTTGTGACAAGGATCACATCTTCTTATATGAGGAATATGGGCACAACAGTTGCATTAACCACTCGTTCTACTCCATTTTGCATGGGTTAAAAGGCTGAGAACAGGATTCGGTTGTGGCATTTGGACGTTGCTCTACTTTTCTCACTTTTCTTCTTACTAGAAATAATGGACAGGCAAGTGCACGACGTATAACATATATATACATAAATGGGTTTCTTATTTGCGTACTACAGTTACTAAAAGGATGCCAATCATATATAGCGGATTTCATCTTGAGAACCTCTAGCCGTTGTGAACAACCCTGGGATTCGTTAAGCAAGTACATACACCAGCCTAGCTCGGTTGATCTCGATCCAAGTTCTTGCATGCACTTGGGTACTTGTTAATGGTATTTGCACAAGATGACAGGACTTCTAGCACAAAACAATGCAACTATCTGAAATTAATTTAAAGATTGTACTACGTACAATGACATTTGACACTCGAATGGTGTGTTGCAAATTCGAGTTTTCGATGATCGTTCATGTAGCATTTGCATGATCATGATTCTTATATATGCCGGATTTCTTAACAAACGGAATGAGTAAATAACCAAATTAACAAGGTGTGTACTTCCCGTAATGCCAAGAGAAAAAGGCAACTAGTAAGATTTAGGAAAGAAAAACTCATCAAAGATATATATAGATGACTACTTGAAAGGGAGAATATGAGATTAACAACATATACTTAGAGAAAAGGAGTTTAGCATTATTCTACACTTAAAAATTATTTAGCTAAAACTTTTAGAATTTATATTCACTAAAAATTTTGACCCAATTTTTAATAAGTCTATCGCATTTCGGTTATTCACCCTGTTTGGCAGGTTTGTACCAATCTTTTGCGAATGAGGGCTGAAGCCCCGCACTGCCCTCCTCTCTCACTTACCCAGCGCACCGTCTGGAGCCCCGGAAACCCGTACGTAGGTTCCAGTGATAAGTCTCTCACATGGGAGAAGGAAGATAACGAGCAAATTAGGGTAGAGCTACCCATCATGAAAGACTTTAGGAAGAGTCACGGAGGAGGTAATAGAGAACCTGCTTAGTCTCTCTTCGGTTGAACAACCAAAGAACGTCATCTTTCCTACCACTCTTTTCTTTCGACGTGCAAGCATGCTGTACAAATATATCATTCTGTTCTTCCAAGCACTCCAACCAGCTTTTCATTAGGGTTTGATGTGAACAAGTGTGATCTTTCACCAGAAGTAAGTTACGGCAGTACTAACTCCAATTGTCGAGGTCGACGTTACACAGTCGGCGCTGCTCTCTGGGTTCAATAAGACGCCCAGTGGCAGCCATCCAGGTCCACACAGCGGTCGACTTGCTGGAACCACCTGCCGCCGGCGCTGTGAGCATTGATGTCGAGCTGCGCTGCCCCAAACCCCTCGTCGGCCGGGAGGTTGCACCCAGGCAGGACTACACCAGCTGCTGACATCGACGACGTGTCGGCTGCCACCTGCAGCTGCTGCGGCAACGATGCGAGCAATCGTGGGACGGGTTGCATCGGGCCCGGCGGCGGGGTGATCGACGGAGCGACCAAGTTCAGGTTGAGACCTGGTAAAGCGGAGCTGCCTGCATACGTCCCCTGAGAGTACTGGACAGGAAGGTCCATGCCATGATTCCAACGAAGCGCCCTCGTCAGCTCTGCGAGATCGGCGTAGCTCCGGCCGAGTTGGCTGCCGAAGTGGTAGGGGTGGTGGAGGAAATGGTCGCCCTGGATCACCGGCGTACTCATGAGGGGTGGTGCAACCCCGAGGTTGTGCGGGTTGGCACGGGGATGGTTCATGGGGGACTTCTTCCCCACTGAGCTCTTCTGGAAGACCCGGCAGACTACCCACTCGTCCTGCAGACGTGAAGAAGAACTGCCTTTTGAGACCTGTTCAAGGACCGAAAAAAAAAAAGCTTGTTATACTGTAAGAAAACTTCAATTGAAGAGCTCAATCAAGTACTGTCCTCATTTGACATTAATATTGGAATGGTTATTACTTGGAGCCGCGGATGAGCAGGCTGATGGGACGTGGCATATGATTAAGCATCCGTAATTAGGGTTACTCTTAACCCTTATTTCATGAATACTAATTGCGGGGGGTTCTTGAGATATGGAGCGTGCATGAACGATTTTCATATCATTATATATAGTCTGCTAGAGAAATTGGGGGAGAGAGAGAGAGAGAGAGATCGTGACCAACAAACATTAATGTGGTTTAGATAGATCGAAGAGGAGAAGTTCGCTATTTTCTTGCCTTGCTGCTAGAGGCGGATTTGGTGTGGAGGCGGTACTCGTGCATGACCCAGTTGGACTTCTCGCCGCGGGGGGCCCTCCCTTTGTAGAAGACGAGCGTCTTCTTCATCCCCAGCAGCTCCGCGGTGGCGCTGCAGAAGATCTCCTTGTCCTTCCCCGTCGTCTTCCAGTACCCAGTGTTCGTCGCCCGGTTCGTCCGGACCCCAGTGGGGTACTTCCGGTCCCGCGTGCTGAAGAAGTACCACGCCTTCTCCCCCATCTTCGCCCTCCCTGTCCACCATCACCAGTTAACACTTACCATTTGTCAGTACTATTCTTCGGAAACTTGAAATTGATTACTAACAAATACACTCTCAAATATTCGATGTCCTGTATATTATTCAAATGTATGATTGAGGAAATTAATACACGGCCAGGAATTAATTAATCGTGTACTTCACCTGGTAGATCCCATGGCTCACACTTGTTGAAGTCGACATCCGCGATTGCTCTCGCTGCAAAATTGGTGTTGGAAACCTTGTGACCAAGGTAATGAGTGATGAGCTCTTCGTCTGTAGGATGGAACCTAAACCCAGGAGGGAGAGTACCCTTCACTTCACCAGCTCCACCCATTAATTACTCACCTTCTGTTTCCACAGCAAGGCTTCGATCGACTTCTTCCCTTGAATGGATCTTCGGCGCCTTCGTTCCCCTATCGATCAATCCTACAACTCTTCCGTAAGATCACCTATTTATAACGGGGTGACGTTTTGCTGAGAATTCAAGGACGTCAAGATACATGAACGTTCTTGGTCCGTTACAGAGCTGCCTCAACTCTATCTTGATGAGCTTGACACCTATCACAATGATCCAAGAAGGTATCTTCTTCGGACGAGCTAGCGAGGGAGACGCAAAGACGTAGTCCTATGATTTGTATGATCCAATGAGACGGATGGAAGGGTGGAGGAAAAGGAAAAGAACGAGAAACCTAACAGGCCATCATCCCCATGCAGATAACCAGAAGGAGAGAGGAGATTGGAGAATGAAAGGGACTCCTGGGCAGGGATTATATATCTAGAGCGCTCGTGCGTTGCTGGCGATCGATGAAACAACTCGAGCTCTCTTCCTCAGAGAATATTGTTGTGTGCAGAGAGACCTCCCACGGATCGGAGAAGGCTGAAGTGATGAAGGGGACAACAGGGATCGATAAGGAATTTATTTGGGCAAGGGCCATAGATCTTCCCACTCACCGTCAAGAAGATTGTGAATTAAGCTCTTTGCAGAGAGTGGTGTGTTCTTGAAGCTCTTACCGACTAAGGGTCGTGACCTAGAAGATGCATGATTCCCTCTCGTGTCTAAAAGATCGCATTCAAGCAAATTGACCTAGACTTCTAAACTGGAAAAGCAGTACAATACCGAAAGGACCCTCCTCATCCATGCCTATTTACTCAGTTGTAGTACCATACCGCATCTCTCAAGCTTATTGATCGAATAAACGAGATAATTGGAAACACCACATAGGGAATTAAACACCATATATGACTTCGAAAATCTCGTAAGTCTCCTCAAGTACATTTCTATTGGCATAAGAACAGAAACTTGGTGCATATGAGGCGTGCATCTGTGTGCAACCTGTGAAATACCCAATATTAATCTGAACCTGAAATTGCCAATTTTAAATATTACCTCAAAATTAATAACAAAAAAATCAGCATTCTTCCCGGCCGTGAGCTGGCTTCTCCGTAGTATGCGGGTAACATAGGGGCAGATAATTCCAGCTCCCCCACACCAGCGGGAAAGACAAATTATGGCGGAAGGCCGTGTCATATCGGACTCCTCCAGTCCACACGGAATCCGGGTTCCCCTCCGGATTCAGACCAGTCCGGTCGGCCGGCACCCACGTGCGGGTGACCCTACCTCTCTCCATTAACGGGAAGTGGTTCACCAACTGTACGAGAAGATGGAGGCTCAATCTATCCTTTCCAATTGACATGACACCATCAAGTTTTTTTTAACAAAAAATTATCAATTCTTTTTGTCAATATTTTGTGTATAATCTATATGTATCTCTTTGATCATCTTCTTCAATCCATCTATCTGAGCTTAACCAATAGAAGAGGGTATGAAATATAGAGTATGTATTAATATTCTTTCGTAACAAAAGATTGATTGAGCTTTTTTTACCCTCCTGTCATTGGCGAACGGTTTCACCAAAGAGATTTTAAAGTGAGTCAAACTAAATTAGTATTCAATATTGAAGTTAACTTACATTTTTAATTCCATGTGACTTCTTGATATAATTTACATGAGAATAATCTTATATACAGAATTGCCATGCAGTTCAATATATATAGAAAAGGATTTATTTATAAAGCTCCACATGGCATGTCTACTGAGATTAATGAATAGGTTCGGGAGAGGGAAAGATTTACAGTCCAATATTTAGCTAGACGGTCCAAACGACTCACCAAAGTCTGAACGGCCCAATGAGTGATAGTCTCAGCAGGGCCGGCCACTTGTTATGGGATCTCGGTTAAGCGGACCAACATGGCCGACCTAGCTTTGGCTCGATCGCCTAAACGAAGGTCTCCCTGACACTCGAGAAAAGTCTAGTGGGCGACCAAATCGAGCCACCAGAAGGTGGATGAATGCTCCCTCAAGGGGTGCCCAAGTCTCAAATTCTCTGCGTAGGTAGGAGATATCCCTTAGGATTTATAGATTATCCTGTCATCAAGACTCTTTAATGAGTCAGGGCAAATTCCTCGCGATTGGACACTTATCCCTCATTATCTCAGCACATGCTATGCTACCCCTAGAGAGTTAGAAGCATAAGAGGATAAGAGGAGAGCAAGAGTCCCTGAACGGTGAGAGTTCTTACTATAGACGTAACCTCCCCCCCCCCAAACTCTCACGTTTCCCCTACTCAAGAAAGAGAGCTGACAGTTATATAAACCCAAAGAACCTCTCCGAAAAAGTAAGCTAATTTCTAACCATTTCAACTGGTGAAGAGTAGTCTCATGCCATATACCCCTTCCTTATCTTCCCCTTCGCACCTTCCTCATACCCTCTGCTGACTTAAGCATCGGAGGGTTCCCCGGGATCACAATACTGAGCCCCTTGATCATTTTTCTCCTTTTGCAGAACTCTGTTATCAGGTAGTCACGTCTCACGATTGCCCTAAATCTGACGGTCTGCGACTTCGCACGAGATCTCGCCTCTTCAGATTCTATTTAAAAACATTAATCAGATATTCTTTTTCACATCATTTGTTAAAATTCCTTAACCAATATATATCCAGAAACTTAATTACATATGTCTGAAAATATGTCTCAAATTTTAAGCCACATGGAGTATTTTTTCTGTCATTGTAAAATTTCTGTTCACAATGATATTTTTGACATCTTATACCTCACATGCATTGTACATTCCCGTTGTCTACGTACTACCACCAATAATTAGTCGTCCCCACTGTCGCCTCCGTACGTAGGTAGCTACTTCAAATTAAATTATCACACAAGCGAAAAGGGAAAGGTTTTCTTACCAAATTATATTTATTTAAATTCTTATTCAGAAGGCTTATCGAATAATGTCCTCTCGTCATTTTTAGAGACTTAATCTAGCGACGTATTAAGAGATCATGTAAGAATTTATGATCTAAGATAATGAGAAATAATATGGTGCCATACTTCTGACCATCTTAATTAATTATTTGCCACACCTTTTCAACTTATATATATTCGGTACTTCCAAACTCGAGAGTAATAATAGACATCACAAGTTTCAAATCATCAATCTCCGCTCAGGTCATCGGCCGGATAACTAATTAACATCAGTGCGGCAAATAGTTTTAAGTGTTATTAAATGCCACGTAAATGAGACTGCCTTGTGGACCCGCCTCTTCCCGACCGGGAGGGCCGGATCGAAGTGGGGCCCGAGAAGATGCGGCGTGTTTGACCGGGAGCAGTCGGACACACGAGCCGGGACGGGGTCCCCCGCCGCACAAACCACCGCCGATGAAAAAGGAACCAGCTAGCCCCGGCCCTCTTATAGGGGAATCCATCTGGCCTCTCCTTCCTTCCTTCCGTCCTTCCTGTTGTCTTTACTGTTGTTGCATGTGACCGTAATCCTCCTTCATGTCTCCTCTACTGGACGCCATTGCTTCAGCTCCAAATTAGCTTCTACTCAGATGAAGTCAGATTGAGTATATTTTAGTAGGACATGCATGCATGGATATATATGCTCTCGCGGGTTACGGGGCCGGCATCGGTGCCCTGATCAAACATTTCGAGCGTTATCCATCCTTTTTTGTTAAAATAATCGTGTTCTTAAGATCCATTAAAATAAAATATATTTAAAATAATAAAAAGTTTTCTCTATTTAAAATCACTCTCACACGGAAGAACGATCTCACCTATTCTCTCTTGAAATCACAACTCTTTCTCTCTCTCTCTCTCTCTGCTGAAGGAGGTCTCCCCCTCCGACATCCCCCTACTCTCTCTCCCTATCACTCTCGCTCTATCTCTCTCGTCTCTCTCTCCGTCCCTGTGCATCCCTGTCATGATTTCTAAGTTAGAGGAGAGATCCCCTCCGACACCCCCTCCTCGTCGCTCTCTCTATATATATTTATCACTTTCTCTCTCCTCTTTTCCAATCTACACCGTGCCGGATGGCTCTGGCACCCCCCTTCCCCTCCTCGCCTCTCTCTCTCTATCACTCTCTCTCTCTCTCGTCTCTCTGTACATCCTTATCAGTAAAGATACTTGCGTCGGAAGGAGAGATTTCCTCGGACCTTCCTCCCCGCCGCCCGCTCCTCTCTCTCTCTCTCTACCTATGTATAGGTTTGCATGGGAGGGAGTGAATGAGCGCATGGGTAACTTAGAGATTTATCCCTCTCACTGACTTTGATCGAGTTAATTACTGTGAACGGTTGTTAACGGTAGATACATAATAATGAGTTATTTGAGAATTTGGGAATATATTGATAGACTCCATAAAGACGAGAGTATAGTGAAAATTCAGAAGTTTTTCAGAAGCATACAAATTATTTCTTTAAAAAATTAACAAATAAATATTCTAAGATGTGAAATATATATATCCATGAGTGTAATTACACGGGATCGCGCTTCACAGAACATTACTTTTTTTTTGCCCTGTACATTACTCCTGTTATCTCAGCTTATTGTTTCCGTGTTTTTTAGTTTCGATCAGGGAGCCTACGGCCTCGGCATTGGATAAGTAATCCGTCCGCAGATTAAGAAGTTAGCTTCTTTAAATGTTTATCGGCTGCAAGACTCGATCTGTCTTAACGATGCTGCCGGAAATTTATTAGATACATGTGAAAGTGATTCAGAACGTTTTTATATTATACATAATGGCCTCCAGGGAGATCACACTAGCTTGATCGATCATATTTCGGACTGTTGATTCGGATGACCACCAGATAATATTAAAAAAAAAACCGGCCCGGCGGATATATATAAATACATATATAAATTAAGGGCCCATCGTCGTCTAAAAGTTTGTGCTTTTCTTGTGGTCATGAACCACTAGAATGGTCTCCGATACATTGATGGACCCGCAAATTTCTAGCTAGCTAGCTAGGTTTCATTCAGGACGGAACCAGTGATCAGCAGGTACGTACATAGGTTATATATACAGAACTTATACATAGAGGCCTATCATATATAGGCTAGAGTATTGTGGTTTCTTGTGATAATGAACAACCAGAATATTTATATATACATATATATATAAACATCATGCATGTCTCTTGAACATTAATTATCCTTATAGCTAGATGAAATGCATCACATGCATCGCATGAGATTTAAAATAATTAAACGAGGTTGATGGACTAATTAGTCGTACTTCTTTCCTTGACTTTACTTGTCGTGCACTTCAGGGAAGAATGACTTATTAATCGACAGTTGCACGGGGGGGGGGGATACCTTGGTTTTTATTTCTGAATTATTAATTAGTTAAGTTGAAAAATGCCGGTTGCGAAATACTCTGATTAATAAGTCTCACTTTGACAAGAAGTTAGTTTAAAAGTGAGTTAACTCAACTCACTTAAGTTAACCTGAAATTAACTCAATTTTAATTTGATAGGAGAGGAGTTAATCCAAAAATAAAGAGATAAAATTAACCCACTTCTAATGCAGTGTGATTTGATAGATATTAGAATAACCCAGTAATAATGACACCTAAAATATCACATTTGTCACTACTTAATTAATTTTTAAATTTTTTATTCATTGATATGTGTTCAATTTAATTTTTTATTTTATTATAATTTTTAAAATATTTTAATTATATTATATAAAATAGATATATCTTGAAAATATTCTTTTTAATTAAAAAATTTATTAACATCACAAATTATAATTTAAAGGATAGAAACATAATTAATTATAGATTCATGTTACTATTCATCATAATTTTTTTATCTTATTTAATTTTATAAATATGTTAATATATTCTATAAAATGAATATACTATGAAAATAGTTTTTTGATAAATAATATCATCAATCTCATTAATTAAAATTTAAAATACATAAACATCATTAATTATGGGGTTAAGTTAATATCTATAATAAAATTTTTATTTTATTTATATTCTAAAATATTTTAATATATTCTATAATATAAATATGACATGAAAATAAAGATATTTTGATAAATAGTATTATTAAAATCAATAATCAATAATTAAATGTGAATAATAAATAATAATGTAAAAATTTAATTCTTAACTTGCAAACCCACGCCGGTGGATTAATTGTAACCCATCTAGAGAGGTAGGTTACTAAATACAGATTATATCTCAAATAATTATTTTTTAAATTTATTTAATTAAAATTATTTATAAAATTATATTTAGAGTTAACTCTGAATTAAAATCGTTAACCCAGCCGTATCAAAGAGGGGAGCTAAAGATATTTGGAAGTTATCAACGTACGGTAGGACAGAACTTTACCATATATATTGAAGTTAATTAATTAAGCAGCTATAGCAATCATTAGACAATGAAGACTGTGAGGGGTAAACCTATTCCTACGTACGAGAGGGTATTTGATACGTCAGCCGTCGGGTTGCGTCTTGGTGCATGGCACGTAAACATGCATGTCTTTCCGTGTCCAACGAATCGCACTTCGCGGGTACCTTCATTTGTGTTGTTTTATGATATGATTGATTGTGTGTGGGAAAAGGTAGAGAAATTCCTAATTAAAACTCACCAGAGGAAAAATTTTAAGAGTAATAATTGTCGCACACCTTAGATTTTACGTCTCAACTATCACATAGTCTGTCTCAGATTTATTTAAGCATATACACACACTTGGAGGTGAGAGCAAAGTATAACTCAAATTTTAGTTCCATAAGCATATTTAACCCCGATAGTTTACTCATGTTGTTCGCAACATATATTATTCAAAACTTATCAAACGAATGACCAAAGATATATACATCCGTACATACATAATCGTGAAATTATTGTTGAATTATGTACATGCACATACGATATCTCCATTGTTGGAAATATTGCTGAAAATAACAAAAATTAAATAACAAGTTAATTAGATCTAAAACATAAATTAAGAGGGTTAAAAAAGCGTAGCCTTTTGGTCGAAGCGCGATGTCGCTGAACTAAGAGAGTTTATTGCCGACCGACGTGCGGTTCTCGTGACAATGATCTCCTAGAGATACGACGACCCCGGATAGACGACACCCGTTCTTCTTTCGGCACGTCCTCCAGAAGAACTTTACGAACACGATCTATCTCACAAGTACTCAGCAAAATGAAGATAATAGAAATAAGAAAAGAAAACTCGTAGATGAGAGCCGTGAGAGAAAGCAAGAGGAAAGGATGTGTGTGTATATTGTGTCTCGATGACCACCCTCGGTGGTCTATTTATAGGGTCATAGTAACCCTTCAAAAATAGAAATCGGTGACCAACGGATATGCATTAAGCCATTGCGGTAAATGTACAATGGATATGTTAATAGCCATTGCGGTAACGTCTGAAACGGATGTTTTTAAAGCATCAACGAACGACCGTTTCGGGGGAGGTTTTAAATCACCGTAATAAACACGGTAGTTAACAATCCCCCACATGATTTAAAACCTTCAAATCTTATAAAGCAAGTACATAAAAGAAAATATTGCTGAGTACCTTCTACTATGCAGTAGGTGAAAATACCTTTCGGTTTGAATTTTCACTTAGTGATATTTGGTGTTGTCTGTGGGAGCGCTTGGTGGACTAGACCTTGAACCAGGTCCCATTGATCAGACTCCCACAAATTCACACATAGTATAGATAGATCGAGATGCTAAGCGGGTTGCGCTATTAATGGCCTTGCGCAGGTATCTCATGTGTGTTTTAGAAAATAATCCACATTTTCACAGTCGCGGCCTCACGACTCCACACATGTCGGTGAATCCTACAAAGGATGGAAGCAAGGTAACCTTCCTGCCACTTGGGTCTCGGATTCATTAAGAGTACAGCACTCACCCTTACCACTTGCTTTTAAATGAGCACTAGCGCCATAGGGATGAGAACATAAATTATTAGTGCTCTCCCAAGTTACCTATCAAGCTTGTTTCTACCCATTGAACCTCCGTGAGGTTGGGTTGTCGCCGTGATAACTTTTTTCTTTTATGGGCTCAATCCCATCCCCCTCGACGCTTCTAGAATCACGATTCTAGACCAGCTTTTTATAAAGGCACATGTCCGTGTAGAGCTCATTTGGTGCCACGTTGTAGTGTCGTTGCTGGTCGCGTCGTCTTACTTGTCGCGTCAATCTTTAGAGTCCAAGGTCGCAACCAACCCGATCGCGGCGAGTCTCGTAGTCGTCCTGCATCACGTTCCCGTGGTCGACCCACCTTGGCACATCCTCAGCATCCATCGTCCAAATCCTCGTGATGGTTCTGGATTTAAAATTTGCTAGAAGAGAAATCTTCACAATCATATGAGCGCATGTCATATCCTCTGCCAATTCATATGGAAACTGGTGACCCTACACATATAAACACTAGAAGCCCACATTTCAAAGTTTCTTTCTGATTTCACAAAGTTTAAAGTAATTAGTCGTTGCTTCATTTTATCTCTTATTGATTTATGTCTCACTTTTAAGTGTCTGATCATCTTTACATCTTCAGGTGGTGTCTAGTGCAATCATTTCATATTCCATAGTGCTCATAGTTAACATTGTTTATTTAGTTGATTTCTAAAATACTACATCTCCTCCAAGGAGACAAACAAATCTTGATTTGCATTTTACATCTAAAGAATCACTAACTATATCCCGGATGAATATTTTATTTTATGGTATTTTTACTTTAGCAAAACACCCCCACACTTTGAGATAATTTAAATTAGATCTTCTTTTCTTCCAAATTTCATAGGGTGTAGTATCATTTTGTTTGAATGATATTCTATTTAAGACATAACAGACCGTTAAAATGGCCTCCCCCACAAGTTCTCAAGTGCTATCACTAATTGCTGAGATTAGGCCTAGGATAGTTAGCCAAAACCTCATTTGATTTTACCATCTTCTAAATTTTCTACCAACAAATTTATTTGATTTGGCACTTAAAGTTTTTTTAGTTTTGGTTCACTTGATCTCATGGTTCCAAAGATTTTCTGATCTGGAATACGTGAGAGCTGCATTTCCCTATAATCTTTTCCTCCCTCCCTATTTTTGGGGAATAGTGGAGATTCCTGTAACCTGGTTTAATTGATTTATGGATGATGGACTTGTCAGACCCATTAGGACAGTTCCACAGTGGGCTAGACCAGGCACAAAATTGTTTAGCACCTAATTGATCAGAACTAATTGGGGAATGGGTCTGCCTGATCTGATATCCAAGTCCTACTGTGAGAACTACTTAATTTTAGCTGAGTCATTCGTTTCAAGCTTTTCTATTCATTTTTTTCCTGTTTATATTTCCTACTTGTTGATTGATATGATCTCTTCTTTTTGTTGACTTTTTTGAACTATATGAAACTGATTGCAATCAATGGCTGTCTAATATTTCAAAGATAAACAGTTTTCTAGTTCTTATGGATGCTATCAGACACTGTCTTTATTGTGCAGGACCAACAAAGTAGAGAACTTTCTCAGCATCATGTCTCCAAAAGAGCAAAGAAACTTCGGGTCAAGGTAGAGTAATTATATTTGAGTCCTATTTTGTCATGTCAAGGACTAACCTAGTTTAGTTTAGCAATTGTTTGCTAAACCAGGCCGTTAGTCATTTTCCCAGTCATGTTTTTTTTTTTGGCATGTCAACTTAGCGAGGACAACCTCTGTAAGCTGCATACTAATGACTATGCAATTTTCTATTATTTTCCTTGCTCAGGAAGAAGAAATCAAGTTGAAGCCTGTTATTGCATTTGATTTTGGTATGCATCACTAAGAAATCATCAAGTGTGCTGAGATATTCTTTTTTGTTCCTGTTGGTTCCCATGTTTGGAGGTTATTTTATATGAGGTGACCAGAGAGGTGGGATGCATTACCAGTTTTATGGACAATAAATGAGAGAATATGTCTAGGCAAAAGTTCCATTTTTTCTTTTAAAGTTTTCTACTTCATTTGGGATTGGGCTGAAAATGTAAAATGGAGTCACACAACTCCTCCCTTTTCTTTTTGTTGGGGGGATAGCGAGGGGTACACCGCCTTGGTGTGGAGTTTTTTGTATAGGCAGTTTTTGGGAGCTGATTGACTATACTTGTACATCCCACTTTCTTTTTACAATTAATACAATTGTGGTACCATCCACTTTTCAAAAAAAACTTTTCTACTTCATTCTGTACCAAAAGAAAGGAAAAGGTTTCTTCCTCCCTTTGGGTACCTATTGCAGGAACTAACTAATCTTAGGCTTGCATCTCAGGCATGGTTGGGTTGGATTGGAGATGTAATCTTAATCCAACACATGATTGAGAGACTCAACAACAACCTAAAACTTGACTTGGCTCTGATCTCTTGCTGATTGTAGTTGAACTGGAGGAACAGTGCATGTGGCTTAGGTTGGGACTGTTTGGCTCTAGAAGATGCATTGCTGTAATGTTTCTATCAAAGTTTTTTGCACTGTACTATCAAGGTTGGCCTACCAGGCATTGGAACAACTTGAACATGGATTCTTGGAAAACTAAGTTGACTTGTGCTGAACTGTAATGACTCATTCAAGTTGGATCAAGTCAGCAAACTTTTTAAAAAGGGAATTGGCATACTCACGTGGATCCAACTGACTTTTGACTTGTGAAGTTCAAAAACTATTTTGACTCAGATAAGCCTGTATGTGTCAGAATGAAACAATATAGCATATACATGAATCATATTTTGGCATATATCCTTTGAGATATTGTTTAAAATGCCTGAATTTTATTCAAGATGTGACTTTGACTTCCTTCCCAAAAAAGTGATGACTCTGACTTGCTTATCTTTAATAAAATTATCTAGCTGAAATTCGTGAGCGTGATTGGTGCAATGTTGTCACATGCCATATGGATACTTCACGGGCATATGTATGGCGACTCCAGAGCTTTGTTCTTGGGGAGCACATTTTGACACCATCTTCAGATAACCAGACACCTGTTAAGGTAAAGATATTAAAATTACAAGTTAGAGAATAAGAAAAATTCTCTGTATATATTTTATCTTTTCTCTCGTACTTGAATTTTACTGGTTAACTATACTAACAAAAACTTTTCATATCGCCTGTCTGATTCAAAATTACATCCTATAGTTCATAGCCTGATTTTATGGTGTCCCCATTATCTATGTTTTCTAGGCCTGTGCAATAAGTGCATGTGGCAACTTTGCATTCATTGGAACTGAGGGTGGTTGGATTGAGCGGTTTAATCTCCAATCTGGAATAAGCCGAGGCAGTTATGTGGATGCCCCTGAAGCAGGATGCTGTGCACACGGTGGTGAAGTGATTGGAATAGCTTGTGATGCAACAAATTCCAAAATGATAAGTGCAGGCTATCATGGTGACATAAAGGTTAAGCTTCTGACCCTAATGCTTTTTACATTTTATTATTCCCCACTGTGAATGAGAATCTTTTGAGTCTGCTTCTAAGTTTTTCACTTCAAAGAAAATTAAAGTTGGCTAGGTAATGGCCTTCTGATGTCTGTCTTATCAAATAGTTGTCCATGAGAGATTGTATAAAGAGTTCTATAACCCATAGGCATCTTTTTTCTTATATTCATTGTTCACCATGATAGATTGGAAGAAGGACTTCCGAAGTTGAAGTTCCTCTATCCTTATGCAGGTATGGAACTTTAAAGGACGTGAATTAACAGCAAGGTTCAATATTGGTCATTCCATTCTGAAGTTCGTATATCACAGAACGAATGGTAATTAAAATTTCTGCTGTTTATTCTTCTCATATGTTGTCTTTTTGGAAAGTCACTAAGGCGAGACATTCTTGGTCTTTGTCAGGTCTTCTGGCTACTGCAGGCATCGACATGGTTCTTCGTTTATTTGATGTGGTTGCCCTTAGGATGGTTCGTAAATTTGAAGGCCATACAGATCGTGTAACTGATTTATGTTTCAGTGAGGATGGTAAATGGCTTCTATCTTCGAGTATGGATGGAAGCCTTAGAATTTGGGATGTCATTTTGGGTAGACAGATAGATGCAATAAATGTTGATATATCGATCACAGCATTGTCATTGTCCCCTAGTATGGATGTCTTGGTGACTTCTCATGTAGACCAGAATGGTGTCTACCTTTGGTGAGTAACCTATTTGCTTGTATTGTTATACTTTTGATGCCTTAGAAGAAGTGACACAAAAGCATTTTTCTGCAATCATGTGAATTAATTGACACTTGCATTCATTTTAGAATTTTCTATTCTTTTTAATTCATTCATCAAGGCTTCAGTAGTTTTCTCATTTTAAGTACCATGGAAAATCAACCTCAATATCTGGTTCTTAAAAGGTGGACACTGTGAATCCTAGTTTTTGTTTTGTCTATGAATTTCTAGTTCTCACTGACTTTTTTTTTAAAAAAATTCTAGCTCTCAATGTAACTTATTCTGGTCATTTTATGTGGACACATTCTTAGGGCTACTAAAAGGCCATTTTATGTTTAGCCATCTATTTCCTACTGACTTTGTTGTGCATTCAGAAATTTCTTATTTACTCTTGAATTCATCAGGGTCAATCAGGCATTGTTCTCTGGATCTTCCAATGTGGACTCTTATTCTAGTGGAAAAGAAATTAGGATGCTTAAGATTCCATCTGTCTCATCGACAGAATTATCTGTGAATGAGGAAACTGATTACCCCAAGGAGCATGTATCTGCGCCTGCAGGCACAGATTTTTCGAAGTTCAATGTGCAAATACCTAATCTTGTTACTCTGTCCTTGCTACCAAGGAGCCAGTGGCAAAGCCTTACTATGTTGGATATTATAAAGGTACTCTCTTGTTTGATACTTGTGAATTCAGTGACATGTTTCCCATTTGTGGGATGCCTCAAAAGTGAAGTGAGACCTCTGTTCTACCCTTTCTTAGTTTTATTCAAATTCTTCCTCTTATGCTGCCTTTTGCTGTGATCACCTTTGTTGATTCTCCTGAGTTTAGACTTCATAATATACATGCGATGACTTTCTGTTTTTCTTATGGGATTTTACCTGTACTAATAGGCTCGTAACAAGCCAATTGAACCACCAAAAAAGCCAGAGAAAGCACCATTTTTCTTGCCCTCAACTCCCTCTCTGTCCGGAGACATAATATTTAAAGCAAATAGTACTGCAGCTGATGAAGAAAAGGATGTCAAGTCAGATAGGCCGATCCAGACTAATGGAAATGTTGATCTGCCTTCTCAATTTTTAGAACTACTACAATCCTGTGCAGGCAAAGAAAATTGTAAGTGAATACATCTGCTAGTCATATTTGTATTTGTATTTTTGACAATTGCAACAAATGAAATGGTGGACACTTGCAAAACACGTTGACACGGCATCATGGGATTTAAAATGAGCGTTTTCACAATTTGCTGGGTTGTTTTCCTTCTGCATGTTAAGATTCAATAATTTTAATTGAATATTGATTTTTTAAAAGAAAATGATGGACTTCAGATATGAGTATATTCTGCTGCATGCACATACATGTACAGAACAATATGACCATGTATACCTCCAGTCTCCTTGTGTCTTGTTTTCAAAATGTTGTCATGCCCACATATGTCTATATTGTCACTTACTCAGCTATGCTGCTATTTCTGCATATCATAAATCACAATTGTTAACTGTCAAGGTAATTGCATCATAGAAACAAGACAAAGTGTGGCAAGTAAAATTCATAGGGTTATCACATAAAGTTTGTCATTGAGATCATGCTTGATAGTGAATAAATTAAATAAAAAAATCTGGATATGGTTCCTACTCTTGATGCATGTGCAACTGGATACTCTTGATGCATGTGCAACTGGAGGCCTTATCATTACATAGGGATGTATCTTTCTTCTGGTTAATTTCAACTATGTTTATTTTCTTATTTCAGATACGGTGTTCACAGACTACATAAAAGGTTTGTCTCCCTCAACTCTTGATTTGGAACTCCGTATGCTTCAGATTATAGATGATGAAGAGATACAAAAACCTGAAGAGAGGCCAGAATTGCATGCTATTACACTTCTACTGGATTATTTTATTCACGAGATTTCCTGCAAAAATAACTTTGAGTTTATTCAAGCTGTTGTCAGATTGTTTCTTAAGGTATGCATACTTTCCCCCCCTTTTCTCCGGAACGTCTCTGTTCCTAATATCAAGGAGAAAAGCAATAAGGACCCTCTTTTATTATTCGTCAAACCTCTCTTAAATAATCTTCTGGGATTTACTATGCTTGAGTTCTGTGCATTTATAATCCAGTCTTCAGCTTTTTATAGTCTTGTGCTTTTATCGCTAAATTGAAATAGAGTCCTGTTTAATGGGAGTTTGTCAGAGTTTCAAATATTTGATTCATTGATGTCCCTGCAAGGCTGCAATGCTCAAGAATCTCATCTTATTCAAGTTTTCAAAAGCTCTAGAAAATTCCTCCTAGAACTTTTATGAGATATGTAACCCTTCTACTTTATTAGATTTTTTTCTTTACGTTTCTGTTTCTTTGTTTTTGGCATTGGAATTCTTTTCTTGGTAATAATTGTCAATTCATAATGTTTCAATACAACCTCTGGGCTAAGTTGTTGAGGGGTGGGTCAAGGTGCTCTACCCTCCTTGAAACGGGTTGATTCATGTTAAAGTTTGTGGGAGCAATTGATTGAGCAGTATCTCTGACTTATGAATCTGTATGTTATCCTGACAGATCCATGGGGAAACTGTCCGAAGGCATCCAACACTGCAGAACAAAGCGAAGAAGCTTCTGGAACTTCAAAGCTTAATTTGGCAAAGGATAGATAAATTATTTCAAACTACCAGATGCTTAGTAACGTTTCTGAGCAATTCACAGTTCTGAGTTATATACGAGAGCTACATTCTCATCCTCTGCCTTAGATTACCTGTGGGAAAATGACATGGTGGCAGCCATAAGAAACTGAGTTGCTGAATATGGAATCAGATTCCGGCCTTAAATGGACGAGGTAAAATTGAGGCAAACAATGAGGCTCAGAAAGTTGTCCTAGATGGATGCTGGATTTCCTGAAGTTGGGATGATGTTGCATAAGTAAACTGGAATTGCCGCTCTCTCTGATTTCAGCAATATCTGGATTAGAGTTTACTTATGTATAGTTCAGGATGAATCTGATGAAGGCTGGGCTTTTGAAGTCAAAATCTTTTTGCTACAAAATCCTTTGGTGTGTCAACTACTGCGATATCCTCTTACTTGAATTTGTAAATTGACAATATATTCTGGGTTCATGGTTTATAAGCTGATGCATTAATATGTTCCTCAAGCTAATGTGTATCCCCAAAATTGGTCATAGAAGTTCCGAAAACTTTATGTTGGTCTCGTTTTTTTTTTTATGGTGAGAAGGATGCTAATTTCATTGTCTGAAAGGAGATAATGCATAATTGATTTACATGATGTTGTGATTGAGTTTTCAGCTTCGATATTGATGTTTAGAAACAACTTGTTTTATTCTAGACGTACCACCCACTTTCAAAAAAAGCTTCTTCCTCTATCTTATTTCATTACCAGTTTGTTTACAATGTGAGTTTTTATCTTTATTTCATTACCACTTTGTTTACAATGTGACTTATTGCACTCACCTTATGTTTGACATGTGCTAACAAGATCCTTCTCTTCGGGGAATTGTTCCATCAAGTGCCAAAATAGGAGAATTGCTTTAGTTGGTTTTTCTGACATAAAATTTCCATTCTTTTCTACAGCTTGTATGATTCAACGACTTGTCTCTGTATTTGAACAAAGTTATGTATTCCTATCGCCTTATATAATAGCATCGTTATGCTTCTCCAAAGACATATTCTTGAATTCATAGGATGAGTCCTGTGTGTCAAGACATGTACTGAAGTTGACATCACAATAGATAGATGCTCTGCCTAAAATATCTTCTCAATGGATTTATAAACGCGGTGATATTTCATGAAAGAACTTTTCTGGGTGACCATATGAACTCAAGCATGGGGTGGAGCTTCAGCACACTTGAAAGGTTGAGGCAAGAGAAGAAGTCTATATTAGTTTGGTTTCTCTTGCAGTGCATATATGATAACCTAGTTGTCAAGGTTTATAACATGGCGTTTAGTGGCTCTGCTGGCTGTCTTTGTCGATAGCAACTTAATATTTACTCGGAGGAAACTACACGGAAAGGTGGCCATGTGTGTTATTCATCTAACAGTCAGCTAAAATTGAACCACATATACGTGTACATGTTTCCATCATTCCATGGTTTTTCCATAAGGTCATCATGGCAGTGAATGAACATAATACCCAATAACCAAAATACCAATCATTTGTTCAGGCAGTTTCCCATCCGTCAATTCAAATGTGCCGTCCTCGTTGTTCTTAGCTCTATACGTTTGAATTGGGGGATAGGTCCGGTAATTATTTGTTTAAAATTTAAATCGAATTTGAATTCGTATTCGTTTAATCAGATAATTATCTGAATAAATTATTTGACGGATAATTTAATCGGATGTCGGATATGAATTTGGATATCGAGATATCTATGTTAGATATTATCTGCCTGAATATCAACTTTTTGATAAATATTTAATGATACACATATTTTATATATAATTAACTCAAATCTTAATATGTTGTTTGATTACTCTTTTTTATCTTAAAATATAATTTAAAAATAAGAATTCTACTTACACTCGTTTAGTAAGTTATCTCCTATTTTTTAAGATGAAGTCTAATCTTTTGATAACATTTTTTAAAATAAAAATATTTTTTACTTTTTTTTTAAGAAAATAACTTACGACGTTCTTATACAGCTCACGCGACTCACTTGTAAATAAATCTAATAATTATCTGTTTAAAATTTAAATCGAATTCGTATTAATTCAATAATTATTTAAATAAAATATCTGACGAATAATTTAATTATTAATCAGATATGAATTTGAATATCACACTATCCGATCCATTTACAAGTTTAGTGAGGGATACGCATAACGTATACGATGACACACGTATACGTGACACACGACCACAGATGATGGAAGAGAAGTTAAGGCTTTCAGCCACCTGTAGTCTTTGCTTGGACGTGTGAGAGGACTCGGTCACAACCCCACAACCTACTTCATTAGTCATCACTCGGCATTCGCTCTGAAGCCCACACGGCGGGCAGGCGCACCAATCAGGGCCAATGCGGCCCCCACGCGGTGATCCGTGGATATGACTGGTGCTGCCACACTCCATCTGTCCCGGTTAAGCACCTTGCAAGCTTTGCTAACTTGTTTACCGTTCATGCATCCAACCGTTGGTCACAGTAGTTCACAGATGATCGGGTGCATGAGACTCGTGACTTCTGCCGGATGCCCGTGTGAACTCTTGTGAAGCCGACGTTGATTTAAGTTGGGGAGGGATCGAAAGGGACACGAAACATCATTTTTTTTTCCTTTTGTGAGACCCGTCACTAAGTACACAATGCTGACGGCTACCATTAAGGACTGTAGAAGATGGAGAATCGGACACACAGAGACTGATTCCTTCACTTCTTCAAGTGATTAATTATGGTCACGACGTCATCTCCTCGTGAAGGATGGTGAGTCTCGACTATGATTTGCCGTATCTTGTATTGAGTCGATCGTATCGTATCATATCTGGGTTAGATTAAGACGTCGATCTGAGTTGATATATGAGTTAAATCACATCGTATAGTATCGTATCTGAGTCAATACATGAGTCGCTGATACAGCGACAAAGGCCGGCACTTCGCTTTGGTGCACTTCCATGATACGAAGCAAAGTTGACGTGAACCTGCAAGTCTGGGGAGCCTTCATGAACAGGTAAGACAAGTTAATGATGTGTAAAATGCGAAAAACAAGTGCTCTAACGAGATAAAAATGGAATACAGATGATCTAGAGGAAGTGAATAACATGATCTCTGAGCATAGATAGTGTACTAGTCTAGTACTTACTGTTGCTATGATCACCCCCAGGTAAGGCTCTATGTTGAAATTGGAAGGTATCCTTCAGCATGAACCACGTCCAAAAGATGATCATACGAGGCAGGCTAGGATCCTAACGCCGGCATGTCATGTGTACATATTTCTGTGAACCCAAGTCATTACAATATTTTCTTTCAAAATTTATTTCCTGAAGTTATTGGAATATCTAATTCAAATGTTAAGATTTAAAGTCGAGAAAATATTACTACCGTTAAACATATATCTTATTTTATTCCCTAATCAATGTCAAACTGTATTAACATATTTACAAGTAGACTTGTCTCGTAGATAATTGAGGGGGAAAAATCCTCACGTGCTCAATCGTCGAGGGGTGCATGACCTGAGATTTTCTAGTTCACCAAGTTCCTCGTCACCAAAAAAAAAAATTGAGGTGGAAAAATCGCCAGGACATCGGGCCCGAAGTGGCCCCTTATTGCCAGGCCTAGTGCGACTCTCATCGATCCACCCATAGTCTAGAAATGTTGCCCGTTGAGGCCCACTCAAGATTGGCTGGCCCACGGGTTTGATCTCAGCGCACGTGCATCTCAGACTTCATGAAATCCGTCAACGGGTGAACGTTCAAGTTAGAATCACAGGGGATTATCCTCACCGAATATCGGGTTTCAACCATTTCTCCGAGATACTCGTCACAATGTTAGTTATTTATCAGAGAACAGGCGAGTGGACAACAGATGATCCTCCCAATCGAACAGCTCATTACTCCACTAAATATGCTTCCGCTAAGTCAGAAAATAGACGACACCAAGGTGAATTATATAAATAGGGCCTTAAACAGACCTATAAGGAGAGATTTCGACTGTCCTACCGACTCCCGTGAAGACACACCCATGCAACCAGAGAGATATATTGATGTCACGTTCCTACCGAGTCCCGGTCATTACTTTTAATTTCAAGCCACCACCAGAGTTCACAGGATGCAGCATGGATTGGCCGGTTCGGCCGTTCCACCTCGCTTTTAACTCTCCGTCTACGTACTCTTCTTCGTATATCCCCTTTACAGGTTGTTTGCCTCATTTCTTTCCTCTTTTTTTTTTAAATTATTAGTTTCCATGATATTGGAAATTAGATAACAAACTGTGTGTGTGAACTCATAAGCTCTAAAGAAAAAAAGGTGGCCATTGATGTCACCCCTCATCCGTACAAAATGTGTCACTTGCCTTCTCGATTGGGGTTATTACATCATGCATGTGAATCAACAGAAGCCCACAGCCAAGAACTTTCATGAAGAACACCGGTGATGCCAATTGCAAGTTGCAACCTCACATGCATGCATGTGAGGCACGTCACTTTTCCCTCCCCGCGTTTGACCATCTCATTTGACTTAAAACTCCAAAAAAATTACTCTTTATTCTGTTTCTAAAACTTCGAAATTTTCAAACGGTAGAACAGCTTGCACCATTTTTTTTAAAGATAGTGGAGACTTCCACATTCCTCTTAGGTACGTATACCGTCTGGATGGGTTTTTTGAGAGCGAATTTTTATCTCGAAGGTTACCACGTGAAAAAGCTAAATAAATATTATATTGTCACATCAGATTTTTTTAAAAGATAATTTTTGAATGTAAAAAATATAAGAATGAATAATGTCATTTTGAAAAAAATCTTCAAATCTCTCTGAGGAGGGTAAAATCCATACGGCCCATCCGCGGCCCGTTAACACCAGGCCCGTGTCGGCCCAAGGTGTGCGAAGTCCATAGCGGACCCCCGATCGCCACGACCCACGTACGCCAGGCGGCCTGATAAGACATGCCATCAGATTCGTCAGCCCACGAGGAGCATCGCCCCAGGCATATCCGATGCCGGATGATCCTCTCACGACCTAACGCTACTCCCCGCATCACCGGCCTCCACTCCAGTAAAGGCGAGCACGTCCCACGGGAATCGTAAGACTCGCCTAAAAATTGTCCGACTCCGGAGGAACGGGAAACTCTCCACGATTGCGGGGAGACGTTACCCCACGACTCACGCCCTTCCCTATTAAGGGATATGCCTCCACCGTCGGGACAACCCCTATAAATAAACCTTCATCTAGAGACAAAGGGACACACACACAGAGGAAGGACAGACACCGTGAGATAGACGCTTACGCATATTGAGACAGACTGACAGCTACAGACAGAGAGAGCTTTCTACAGAGGGGAGCCCTCCACTTCCGAGCACTATTCCAGTCTAGCGAGCACTCTCCGAACACCCGCTGAGTGTAGCGAGCACTCCTATGAAAATCCGATCCCCACTCCAGGCTTAATCTCTATGCTCTCATTCCTCCCTCTCTTCTCCATCCTCCCTTGATCCCCACGTACCAAGGTTATGACTTAAGTATCGTAGGGTTGTCTCCTGGGATAGCGTTCATGACTCCCTCTGACACCGTTCTTTTGGTGTTTACATACTTTTACAGGTGACTAGACGATCTTCCTTAATAAATAAATATTAAAATTGTGATACAAAATTTGGGAGACCATTTTCTCACCCCCAATAACCACTGCATCTTTAAAAGCCAACGACAGCGGATACGACACATACACACGTACACATCCATCCTTTCCATTCTGATCCTTCCACCATCTGCAGACGCTAGGCCCTGCAAACAAGCCTCTCCTTGATTCTCTCGGCCTCAAGCGCTGTATATGGCGATGGACCCAGAGGCAGCTCCCAGTGACCATCTCCGAGAAGCCGGCG
The DNA here is from genome assembly GCA_022559845.1 of Amorphophallus konjac. NCBI lineage: Eukaryota > Viridiplantae > Streptophyta > Magnoliopsida > Alismatales > Araceae > Amorphophallus > Amorphophallus konjac. The sequence continues at coordinate 196,761,038 of CM040129.1, forward strand.
CCGACGAACATGGGTTCCTTGGCCGGCCATCCGAACCGACCTCCACCACGACCATGGCCACCCCGCTGCTGCTGAACCCGGCCTACGCCCGCACCAAGTCCCTGGTCTCCGACGAGCTCCGCAACTTCAGGATTAGCCTCAAATGGTGCGCTCTCGACCACTCCTCCTGCGCCGGCAAGGTCGTCTCCTACGTCGCCTTCGCCACCCTCGCCATCGCCGTCCCGGCCGCCACCTCCTTCGCCGTCCGCACCAAGACGGCGTCGGCCGAGGCCAGCCCCATGATCAACAAGCTGGTCCAGCTGCCGGGGTCCGCCCTCGCGGCCATCTCCTTCTTCACCCTCTCCAGCTTCTTCCAGCGCTACGGCCTCCGCCAGCTGCTCTTCCTCGACGGCCTCCGGGACGACTCCGGCTACGTCCGCCGGGGGTACACCCACGAGCTCGACAGGGCCTTCAAGTACCTCACCTACATCCTCCTCCCCTCCTTCTCCATCGAGTTCGCCCACAAGGTCGTCTTCTTCTCGCGGGTCTCCGTGACGGTGCCCTACCTCGGCCTCCCCGCGCAGTTCCCGTGGAACTCCATCGCCTTCCTGGCGACGCTGGCGTCGTGGGTGTACCGGACGGGGGTGTTCCTGCTGGTCTGCGTGCTGTTCCGGCTGACCTGCGAGCTGCAGATCCTGAGGCTGCAAGGCTTCCGAAGGCTGCTGGAGGGGTGTGGGTCTGATGCAGGGGTCATCTTTAAGGAGCATGCGAGGATCAGGAGGCAACTGCTGGCGACCAGCCACAGGTACAGGGTCTTCATCATCGGGTGTTTCGTCATCATCACCATCAGCCAGCTGGGGGCGCTTCTGCTGGTGTTGGCTTCCAAGTCCGATAGGAACTTCTTCAACTCTGGTGATCTCCTGGTAAGCAAGCAACCCATGCTTGCCCTAGCTACTTTCACTACATATATAGTTTACATGTCTCTCTGTGTTGCTTTAGATTCAGAATTAGATTCCCCAGTTTTCTTCCCCATTACATGATTCAAAGCACACATATATATCATTTTGTCTCCCAAATACAAGTCTCTATATCAATGGACAAAAGTACTCTTCATAAACAAACATCCCTTTGAATTATGAAAAATATCTCTTTGCACATAGATCAATCATGAATTGTTACAAATAGTTCTAGCTTATATCATAACTACTCTTTTCATATATACCATCTTTTTTTAAGCACTCGTTGATAGCAAATGGTGAAAATGAGAGAAGGGTATAATCAGAGACAACTACCACATGTCCTTATCTTCTCTCCCCACTCCCCTCAACTGGTTCCCATCCTCCCGGAAGGCTTAAATATTTAAGTGTACATGTTGGACTCAATAATTTGGTCG